>OY728147.1:1421584688-1422784688 GCA_963277665.1 Viscum album
ACCTATTTTCAAAGAGTCCATTTCTTAATACCAAACCACATTAAATATTTTTTAAATTCAAATCGCACCTTACAAACAACTCACATGACCCTGTTTTTTTTTCTTTTGAACACCTCTTTAAAAACACACACACAACATAGCCTTTTGTTTTGCAAAAAATAAAATCTCAACACATAAGCACAAAAATCACAGAAAAATATATTTTCTAACTTTAATAATAATTTAATAATCCATTTAATATTTTAAAATGAAACCCCACTAAACACACCATCCTTTTACAACACAGGTACTCCCAGAAACCCTCTTTAAAATCTGACCGCACATCCTCTCTATATAAAAAAATTTGTATCACATAATTAAAACAATTTAAATAAACCATTAAGTAACTTTTAAAACATACTAAAACCATTTACACAACTAAACATATAAATTCACCAAATGAAACTAGTTTCAAACCAATCTTGGATCATACGTTTTTTATAAAACCACATTTGCATTACTTGAACAATACATTCTAAACATTGTTCACCCCATGTAAATAAATCATATAAGATATTAATATTAACTAAACAAGAAAATAAAAATATCTAAAAGATGTAAGGGCATGGAACCACCTACTAGTGTGTACAAAAACCCAAAATTGACATGAAATCTTCAAATTGTAGCACGTAACTTCAATTTTGTACCGTTCACACCATAATAAACCTAACGCGAACCCAAAATCATGAATTCCAACAAAAAAAATCAAATTTAAACCCCAAAATAACAACTCATACCCTTTGAAAAAACAAAAAACTCAATGAAGTGGAAGGAGGCACTTATATAGTGGGGGTTTCTCATTCAGAAGGAGGGAAATGTGTCGATGGTGTCATAAGGGGTGTCGCCGGCTAGCAAGGGGAGGCCGCAGATGGATGTTCGTTGGATGGAGCTATTGGCTGGAAAATAGGGTGGCATGGGTTTTTCAAAGAGGGAGGAGAGCGGTTGTTCCAGGGGTGGCCAAGAGGGGATGGGCCATTTGTCGAAGAGGAGTCACGCCAGCAGGGGAAAAGGAAGGCTGACCAGACATTGCAGGGGCGTCAGGGTTTACTGGATAGAGGAAGGAGGGCCGACACTGGGAGATAGAGGGTGGCTCGAATGGTGGTACCTCATCAGAAATAAGGCAAGGGCGCGAGACAGTGGTCTAGTGTGGGAAGGGGCAGCACGACAAGAAGGGGGTGGAAAAGGGGAGGGTGGCAGGTTGAGTTGGGCAGCCTCTTGGAGATGTAAGGAAGGGGTTTGCGACAGGATGCGGGGAAGAAAAGGGAGAGCCACAAACCCTAAGGAAAACAACCATAAAAAATAGAACCTAGAAAAAAATAATCTATAATTATAATAATAACAATAGTAATTTTTATAAAACTTTTAATAATAACTAATAACTTAATTAAAACATTAACAATAATAATATTATTATTATTATCCTTAAATATTTAAACAATCCATTAAATATTTATCACATTTCTTAATTTATTTTATTATCATTTTATCCCTCTTTAAAATTTTATTTCTTTATTAATAAATCCTTTATTTAATTAGTTGAACATCGTATAGGTGTGCGGGGAACTGAGTGAGACCGCGCGGTGACCCAGGTGAGGCCACATGGCTTCGACAGTGTTGTGTTGAACATTGTCTAGGACATAACGCTTATTTATCGATGAGAAAGCACAAAACCCCTATCGGGCATAGCCCACATTTCCTATAAAAAGAAAAATAATAATTAGAAACATATAAAATTATATGATAAAAATAAAAATTAGAAACATGATGCGGCACAATGTCCATGTGTGACAATTATTCCCTCCATAATGATTTCCATCCCCAGAAAGCCACAACTAATGTTGAGAATTATAGAAGAAACCGATGCCCAACTAAGGTTCCAAGAGGATCCCCACAATCAACAAGTGGAAAGAGGCAAAAGTATCATGCTCAGAGAAAGTGACTCGAGGAAAACATCAAGAAACTTGTAAAAAGACTTTCTGATATGTGTTGCCCGCCCCAAAGAGCGAGAATGCCACTAGTTGACTGATCAAGGAAAGGAACTCTCACACCCACAGAAACCAACTTCACAAGCCAAAACATCTCAAGAAATATTAAACCAAAACCACACCATTTGGATGGAATGAAAAACTAGGTCAAACCGTGTCCAAGGAACACTCTAATCACTTATCACCAAGCCATATTTAGAAACAGAACCAAAAGGTCAACATGGGGAAGACCAAGGGGCTCTCAACCATAAAGAACCTACCAACACCCAAGAAATGGCTCTAAAAGAGACATGGGGAGGTCTGAGTGGACTCCCCAACATTTATGAAAATTATAACATCCATTCATTTTAGAAAGATACGTGAGAGACCCAAGGTGGGTCTCCCCACCGTTGGAACTCACAGAAGAAACAAAACATTGGAAATATTCTGACGGGGACCAATCACCCCACCACAAGGGTTGGCGAAGGTCAGGCCTAACATTGGGGTGCCAAAACCATGTCCTGATATAGGACAACATCTCCGAATCCTTGGATTATCATTATCCAAATTTGAGACTGATTTACCCAACTCACTCCCATTCGGACCCCCAAAATAAATTACATTTGGTGGGACTCTACCCACAAAACATTAAGGTAACGAGACGACCAAACCTCCTCATATCCACTAGAAACCCCATGCACCCAAATGGGTCATTTGAAAAGGAACTACAATAAAAAATTTAAACCCCCTTCCCCTTCAACACCGATCAAAGATATAATGTTGGGGTCGCATACACTCTCGTGGTTCCTGAACACATGCCAGCTTCACTCCAAGGCCTATGGATGGAGCCCTGATGTTTGAAGCATCTCTTTCCCCGTAGTCAGGTATTGAAGAATCTTTAACAGAGCTTCTCCTATTAGTTCCAAATGCAGCCACACTGCAGTTGACACAACAACAACAAACACAATACACCACGACAGCCAACTACTCGCTTACGGCACACCCACCAAGATAATGGTTTAGATGATGGACATTCATTACTTCTTCAAATTAATCAAAAACAAAATAAGGAAATATGCATGAAAAACACTCCCCTTTGATTAGAAAATTTATAACTCCCCCAGTGGACACATTCCTATGAAAATCAGGATTCTTGAAGGATCCTACGAAATCAACCCTTTCTCTTCAAAGAGAACTTACACTGCAAGACGTCACCAAAAATGACCATTGCAGCCGATGAAATCACTACATGACTTTCAGGACACCAGTCATCCCCGAGAACTCTGAACCACCTTACTCTTCCCTAATGGAATTCCTCTCACCATTTCCCAGGGGATTTAGATGCTACGGTGTCAAACTTTATACTGAACGACTTCAACAACTCAAAGAGACCAAAACATCCTTTAACTCCCCTTTCATATGACATCCCACTAAGAGAGGTTCCACATAGTTGTCAAAATGATAGGTGGGTTCAATTTTAGAATTCAAGAAGAGAGTCCACTGATAAACTGGAGGGTTTTCCAATGGTGAATTTCCCATGGCCATAATTCATCCGCTTGGTAATGCTTTATGGGGGGTATGGACTAGTCAAAAAATAAAACCATGGACCCAGTCAAACTGGTCCAATGGCCAAGGAATATTGCAAGTGAACACTACACGTGCAGGGGGAACCACTACGAGGGATTCTCAAGGCACATTTCAATGTAATTCACTAACTATGGGCTTTCACACCAACTTACAAATAAAAATTAAAACTCAAGACCCAAATCAGTCAAAAAGTATTGTTGGCTCGAAATGCCTCATATCCAACACTTCTCAAAACACAAGGAAAAATCACACAATCACCAGTTATTAAAACATTAAATTCTCATTTAACAAAACATCTTGAAAATATGAAAATCTAGTGGCTTGCACCAACACCAATGGTGTCCCATGGGCCACAAACATTCATGTTCTCATTCCACACTCTCACCCACCTCATATTCATCTAGGAATTCATCTACTCATTCCATTAAACACTTCTCTTTCCATATACACTCATGCATGTTGTCGCCCATTAGAACACCCAGGATCAAAACCAAACCATTCCATTTTTGAAAACCAAATAATTCAACCCAAACTTCTCAAACCTTTCACATCATGTTATTTTTAAAGCTCTTCATTTCAAAAAAAAATTCAAGAAAAAATCATTTTAAATTAAATATCATATTTCCACGAATCCAAAACAAATAGATGAGGAACGATGCAAGAGGAGACTGGTGTCGGTGGGGGATTGGAAGATATGGTTTGCGGCCATAGGAAAATCACTCCACCGCCACATATAGTATACTAGGTTGTAGTCCCCAATTCCATATGTTTTGCGAGACCCTGCGAGCTCACCGAGACAACTGAACCTACTCTTTTTTATTTCCCCTAATCAATACTAACCATAGAGACTAAATACTCAAACAAACCTCAAATTACTTTAGTAACTAGTGTCCCGTCATGATGTGTGTTGGCCAGTCATCTCACTCGTACCTAGGACATAGAGTCCTGACAACGTTAACTCTTGTCTACCGTGACTCTATCCAGAAAGAACACGACCCAAGAGAGAAAACCATCTCTGATACCATTTTATCATGAAACAGGCTGGTTCACCATCCGACCCAGCTCCTGAATTAGTCCACAACATGACTCAATGGGAATTCTCGATCCCCACGGGCTGGCACAAGTGCCCATGTATCAAGAGTAACATGTTGGAACAGTTTGCCTAAAATAGTAAACACAAAACCACTAACAATATAAATAAAATAAAACTGTGATCTGACAACCAAACATAACCTTGATTGAAATCAAATTTACAGGTTTACAACATGATCCATCATCCAAAAATAAAACAAAAAAAACCTTAAACTCTAACTCATGCCTCCGAGAAACAATAGAGGTGCAATATCCACATGACACAAACACCAACCTGCATGACAATACCATCGACGAAAAAAACCATCATCGTTGTGCCTCATTCCTCAACTTGGAATACACAAAGAACAAGGTCTACATACACCCAAAGTTGAATATAGGGTGCATCCAAGATCCCCTTAGGATACCACTAAATAAAAAGGATCCATGCCACAACATCAAAAATATAATTTAACATGCTTATTGAAAACCAAACATTCAAAAAACTTTTAAGGAAAAAATATAAAAACATAAATTGAAAAGGTAAGTGTACAGAAAGATAAACCATTTCACAATACTAGTTTTAAATAGAAGGGAAAATTATAATGAACAAACACGTACCAAAGTGGTCCTCTGTATACCGACCAATGGATCCACGACATGAATAGTAGAGCACTGCTGGTAAATCCCCTAAGGTAGCTAGTATGTGTGGTGCACTAAAGAGATCTTACCTAAGTGTAAAAAAGACATAATAACCACAAAAAAATCAATTCTCTCATGCACGAACCACTAGTAGGGAAACACAACCATCACCTAGTGGTCTCCCATCATCATAGTAGTTTTGTTAGTGTTGTAACATTTATCCTTCCATATTAAACCGGGATAAACTTGTCACGTGTCATCCAGTGTACTAGTCCTAATCCACGCACCTAGGTACCCAGGGTATCCCCCGGTTCTCAATGAATTTCCACATACACTTAGTATATTGATTTCTCGTTACACAAACCATACAATTTATTACACACAAAAGACACAACTTGCATACCTAAACACTATTTTAAAAACACAAACACACCAAAAACATTCTATATAATAGTTTACATTGCTTGAATGACTTGATAAAATATTTAAACAACATAAAGATCATTTCTAAATAGCACCACAATGTTTTTTCACATGAAATATGCCTAGTTTCACATATGAGATTCCTTTAGAAACATAATGCGGATTTTAATCTAACAAAAATAGCTCCCACACTCCATATATAATTTAATAAATATAGTTAACCAATTAATAAAACACTAAAGAAAATAACAAAAAATGGTTTACACATGAAAAACAAGCATGGTTTCTATTTTTAAAAAAACCCCTTCTAGGCCATAAACACATCAAAACCATTTAAAATAGGGCTTCACACTATCCGCACATTTTATCAAATACATTCGTGGTCTAAAAAACAAATATGCTTGTGTGACACACAGTGAATATAACCCATATTCCCAAAGTGTCCATTTATTAACACCAAACCTCATTAAATATTATCCGAATTCAAATAGTACATTACAAACAACTCACAAGACCCTATTTTTTTTGTTTTTAACACCACTTTAAAAACACACACACATCATAGCCTTTTGTTTTGTAAAAACTACAATCACAAAATGTAAGCACACCAATCCCTCAAAAAAATATTTTTCACCTTTAAAAATAAATTAATAATCCCTTATAATAGTTTATAATGAAACCCTACTAAACACACCAAAATTTTACATCATATGTACACCCGAAAACCCTCTTCAGAATCTGACTGCACATCCTCTCCATATAAAAAAATGTATTTCGCACCATTAAAAAAATTAAAATTAACCATTAAGTAAGTTATAAAACATCCAAAAACCATTTACATAATTAAACTATAAATTCACATAATGAAACTAGTTTCAAACCAAACATTGATCACACTTTGATTCTAAAACCACATTCACATTAGTTGAACAATACATTGTAATAATTGTTCTCCCCATGAAAATGAATCATATAACATATTAAAATTAACTGAACAAGAAAATAAAATTATCTAAAATATGTACGAGCATGGAACCACTACTGGTGTGTAGAAAACCTCCAAATTAACATGAAATCATCGAATTGGAGCACGTAACATCAATCATGTGTTTTTAACACCATAATAAACCTAATGCGAACCCAAAATCATGAATTCAAAGAAAAAAATCAAAATAAACCCCAAAATAAGAACTCATACCTTCTAAAAAAACACAAAACTCAAAGAAGAGGAATGAGGCACTTATCACGAGAGGGGATGCTCACGCAGAAGGAAGGAAATGCATCTAAGGTGCCTCTAGGGGTGTTACAAGACAATAAAGGGAGGTCGCGGTTGGTGGTTCGTCGGATGGAGCTGATGGCTGGAAAATAGGGCAGTGCGAGTTTGCCAAAGGTGGAAGAGAGAGGCTTTTCCAGGGAGGGCTTGACAGAGGGAGGGCCATTCAATGGACATGATTCATGCCGATAGGGGAAAAGGAAGGTCAGTAAGACATAGCAGGGGTGTTGGGGTTCATCAGATAGAGGAAAGAGGTCCGACACTAGGAGGTAGAGGGCACCACCGATGGCAATACCTCGCCGGAAGGGAGGTAGGGGTGCGAGACGGTGGTCCGTGGAGGGATGGGGGTAGCATGATGGTAAGAGGGAGGAAAAGGGGAGGGTGGTGGGTGGAGTTTGGCAGCAGCATGGGGAAGCAGGGAAGGGGGGGTAGCGATGTTATAGACGGGAAAAAAGGGAGACCTTCAAAGATTAAGGAAAACATCCATAAAAAAAGTTAAAACCCAGAAAAAAATAATATATAGTAAAAATAATAAAAATAAAAATAATTATTATTATTATAATAAAAAATTTAACAATAACTGAAAACTTAATTAAAACATTAAAAACCACAATAATAATAACAATAATAATACTAATAGTATCCTTGAATATTAAAAAAACCATTAAATTTGTATCACATTTATTATTTTATTTTATTTTTATTTTATACCTCATTTAAATTTTATTTCTTTATTAAAAAAACCATTATTTAATTTTTTGAACATCGGATTGGTGTGCGGGGATCCGAGTGAGACCGCACGGTGACCTAGGCAAGGTTGCGTGGCTTCGACAGCGGCCTGCTGAACGTTGTAAAGGCCAAAACGCTCATTTATCAGTGCAAAAGCACAAAACCATAGTCAAGCTCAGCCATCATTTATTATAAAAATAATAATAACAATTAGATACAGATACAATTATAAGATAAAAATAAAAATTAGAAACATGGCGTAGCATAATGTCTGTCTGTGACAGTTTCCCTTCAAGGGAAATGTAAAAAATTTTGGTAATTTGATGTGGGTCATACATTTCTTATGTGATCATCATATGGGTACTGAATTATATGCCATTATGGTTCTTATTATGGACATCATGCTCAAAAACAAATTAAGATACCCTTTAATTGTTTATATGGTAATTTTCTTTCTTTAAATTTGGAAATCAACAAACATTATTCAATTTAAAGTTCACATAATGACATTCTAGGATGTTTCTTCATTTATTAGTTAGGGATATACAAATATCCTCCAAAAATAAAATAATTTTTATGAATAGTGGAATTGGTGATCTAATTATACCTCAATTTCATGTATTTTATTATTTCCTTTGGATACAAATTATATAGTATAATATAATATGGATTCCTACACATTTATATTTCATTAATTTTAATTTCCATGGGGATGATATGGGAGAACCTTACCTTCTTCTATTAATTTATTTATAGGACTTATAGGGGTTTCATAAAGGGTTCTTATTCATGCATTCTTGGATGTCACACTACATTTAAGGATGATAATTGGTCTATTATCTATTATTTTAAATATTTATAGAAATTAAAGTTTAACGAAACATGGATTGAGATTGACTCCATGTTGGTCTTCAACATGTTCAAGAAATGTTTTACAATATTCTATGGTAGTTTTATTTAGTTTTGAATAATTTCCTAGATAAGACAGCAGGGATAAATGTTCATATCTATTAAATTTAAGGGTATTAAAATGAGGTTGTCAATTCTATCTCTAATTATGAAGTTGATTATTGTGACAATTATTGTTCATATAATTTGAATGATGATTTTATGTATTTTATATAATGTCTAAATTCCAAAAGCTCTGAGCTAGTGCATTATTTCATCACATTGGCATGAATACAAGGAATCAAATACTGAAGGTATAGTTTAGAATTTTTTTAATAAAAATTACATACATTTTATCCATAATACATTGGGAAATGAAATTAAAACATGATACATAATATAATTTAGTAAACTGAATCCTTGAAATTTTATTCAAATTTTTTTTCATCGTAACCTAGGGAATGTAAATATAATAAGGTTGAACTCAAATTATCAGTAAGGGTATGTAAAATAGTTCAAACAAAGAACTGGTGATAATAATCAATATCTAAAGGTGAATTGTTGATAACATATTCCATTTCAAATAACTAGATAAGGAATATTCAATATTTAATGTTAATAAAATAAAACACATTCAATTTTATCAATAAATTAAATATAGAATGAAACCATATATATGTCAATAAGAAATATCATTAAGAAATAATAATAAAAATTAAAATGAGTGAAATTTTTAATTATTGAAATTAATTTTTCCAAAGTACATTGATCATTTACTATCATGGCCTTTTAAAATATTAGTAAGTATATTGGGTAAAATTGCACTTAATTTGGCCAAATAATTTGTCTCACAATACTACCAATGCATCAAGGGGTATCTATAACTAGACCTCGTCCATGTCATACATGTTCAAGGCATTCATCATATATCAAAAAATAAATTTGACTCACAAATAATGTGACTTATCAAATATCCACAGTGAATAAAATATTAAAGTTTATAAAAAATATACAATTTAATCAAATATCTATCAATGTAAACACTGTATGTAAATGGTATATATTTTAAGAAATAGAAATATCCAATTCATGAGAATCTGGATAATTAAAAAAATGTAATTTAACATAAAAATTATCATATGAAAGTTATTATTTCAAGATAAAGGTAAAAATCACAAAACAAGGTTAGATTATTAAGGTAGTCAGTAAACATATTCTTGAGGAAAATAATCATTATACATTCTGAAGTGTCCCATTCCAATTTAATACATTAAAATTGTAACCCCCATGAAAGAATTAAATTAAGGAATGATTTTCATACCACAGAGGTAAAATGGTACATTGTTTAATATATCAAAATAAGTAGTAAATACACCCCCCAAAATAAGTAGGTGTTGAATATGACATTTATCTCACAGATGTAAAAAAGTGAGAAGAAAATCCCTTTCTTTATCCTTCTATTTTGTTGTATGTTCTTTAAACTCATTTATAGTGGTTTAAAACATTTTAGTAAATTTTACTAGATCCATAATATAATTTATGATATTGTATATGATAATATTATAATATCATATTACCCATTTGATATTAATCATTCATTATTTTCACTATTTTGGGTGTTATTTTCCAATTTTCTTGAGTATGTTTTGACTTTTTACTTGTTATTAATATTAATTAGATCATGGTTTCATCATATGTATCACGTAAACCATGAATTACTTTTTATATATATTTATTTATAATATTATATGATATTTAAAGATATCAAATGAAATGTTATGTTCATGGGGACGGTAGGTAGTACGTACACATGAAAGCTACATTCATTTATTTATCATATTAAAATAATGAAACTTAAATGATAAATATGTTTTTTAAAATACCATTATTATATTTTTTCCATATATTTCTCGTAGTTTCAATACAACCATTCTTTATATGTTCCACATATAGTGTTAAAGAACCACATCACTTTGAAGGGGTGGTAGTCCACACTTCCACAAACGATGTAATCTTATTTACACAACATTGAAAGAATAAGGATATGTGTTATATAAAAATAAAATAATAATAAATAATTTATAAATTTTATATATTTCAAATATAAACATAATTTCATTCATAATTCCCAATATGATATGAGATAAAGGTAAAATGAACAATCATCATTTCGTGATGTGGTAGTTCGTCCAACATATAAATGGTAGGTTTGCAACCCATTAGATGGATGTGTGTGTAAATGTAGGTTAAACCCTTAACAAAAAAATTATTTTTAGTATACTTATTTTATTACATAATCATTGAATATGAATATTAGAGGGGGTAGAGAATCGTAAAAAAACTAAAGAGCTTAAGGAAGGATGTTATATCTTCTTTGGGTAACTCATTTTGTTTCCTCCAGATATCTTCCTTGTATGTATATATTACCATGGTGTGGATTCTTGTATTAGGGGATGGATTTTGATTATGTATATGTGAAGATATTTATCAGCCCAAACTTTCTAGAGAGGTTTGAGGAAGTGGGAGGTGTGAGTGCCTTTTTATAATGGAGGAGGAGTGGCATTCTTGTAAATTTTTGGAAAGCGAATTCCACCCATAATTTTTCTCTTATATTTGGATCCAATATTTCTCCAAACTGTATAAAATAGAATATACGGTCGAAATATTTCCATTCCATGGCCTTTGGACAAAATTATATGTCATTTTGAACCATAAGTTTTAGGTTTAATGCATTATTAAGTTAATTGTTCCCTTAATCATTGTAATTAATTTTAATCAAATTGATTAATATTTTATCAAAAAATAAGTTGAAATTATTATAATTCATAAATTATTTTTATTCATAATATGGAAATTATTTTTCCAAATTACAATCAAGATAGTGGCAGATATTAATTTAATATTAATCCTGCAGATGAGATGACAAAGTGAGTTTTTAAAGAAAAAATATTGAAAAGATTGAAATAATTTTTATATATAATATAAATTTTAAATTTCATCCAATGAACTAAATTATTTTAAGTGATAAAATATTAATCTATTAAATATTTAAAACCATTTAAAATAGTATTTAACATTGTAGATAAATTAGACGAAAAAGCAGTTTAAAATTAATGTTCATTATTTTTCACTATGAATTGAAAAATGAAACTTCATAGAAAAATACCAATAATTTACAATATCATAATTTTTATGATTCTATTTAAAATTTAATTTTATTTTACGATATAAAATTTATAAATGTACCAAAATTTATGTTTTATAGAGGTTCTCCATTACGATGCGGTAAAATTTCATTTTTAAAATATAGGTTTTTATTTGTAATATTGGTTGTGTTCTAATTTGTTCCTATAAAATCAATTAGATGAAAATAAAAAGTTATTCATTTAATATAAAATATAAATATTTCATTAATATCACACATTAATTTTAATTAATATCAACTATTAGGATACATCAACTTTGTGATCATAAAAATAAATTTCTATAAAAACATTCCCTTTATATTCAAGTGGTTCTTATATTCATTTATAAATAATTTGTAACTAATGAATTAAACCATGTATCTATATAATTTAGTTTATAATATCTATAAACAATAAATTAATAGTATGTTTATGTCATGACACCCTCCCACCAAAGATGCCCCTCCTGAGCTGGCAATGGAAAAAGGGAGATAATAACCCCCTGAGTCCCGCCTCCAGTAGGCCCCGGGTTGGCGACTAGCACCAAGGGTATGAGTTTTCACAAATATGGGAGGCATTACCCTTTTTATTATTTTGGATTGGGAAATAGGACAAGTCAACCACCAATATAAAAGAACATTTGTATATAAATAAACCCAAACCAATCCCACATGCATGTTTAAACAATTTTATATCAAGGTACAAGTACAAGGAAGCTAAAAAGTACAATACCAAAGAAAAAAAGCGAACAACAACTGCAACAACTCCAACTTCCCGACTACTAGGGTCCCGCACGGCCCTGGTAGTCCTCTTGGAAACCTGAAAGTAAACGTAGGGTGAGCATACAAGTATACTCAGTGGTGAAACCTAAAGCTCTCATGCACAAGTGGGAAGACATCCTAATGTCCCGTGAAGACAATAAAAGAAACCTAACAAGGAAAACTATCCACCCAAACTCACCAGCCACACTTACCAATACACAATCACATATGGTAGTAGTAGTATAAGAATAAGAGCATTGGGTACCCCGCACCATTTCCCATTAGTTAGTTGAACGTCCTGACACTGTCACACTCTCCCCGCCCGCACACACCTGGGCCTCAGAACAACGTATCCCGCCCGCACACACCTGGGCCTCACAACCACACATCCCGCACGCAGACACCTGGGCCTCACAACCACAACCACATCCCCGCCCGAAGACACCTGGGCCTCATCCCAAAGATTCTTGGGAATAGTAACAGAACTCTCACCTGAAGACACCTGGGCCTGAAATTGAAACCTACCTGAAGAGTTTTAGGTGTAAGTTCGCCTGAAGCCGTTATTGCCTATAAGCCTACCCGAGGAGTCTTGGGCCTAATCACTCCAATCTAACCCTACCCGAAGAGTCTTGGGTGTAATGTCACCTCATGCCATCACAGCTTAGGAGAGAAGGAGCAGTAAGGAGCTAGTAACTATGGGAAAACACCCTCTCCCATGAAATGAGAGTGTTTGGTACTAAGTGCTCATTGTGGGTGCAGTGCGATAAAACACAAAAGATACAGGTATATATATATAGCATCCACTCAGCCCAACCTATGGCTTCTAAAAAGAGAAACTGAGCACGTGCCTCAGCACTGCTACCACGAAGCATTCATACAAAAAACAACCCCAACCCCATTTAGGTTTTCACGTTTCAGCAGAAATTAGCTTATTTAGTTCCTTAACTACTAGGCAACTATCCAAAACCAACCACTACGAGCGTTCGTAAGCATATCCCTGTCATCCACAAACCAAGTTAGAAAAACACAGCAACATGGCAAGTCCCTTCATATTAACCAACCAACCCATTTACTTTTATTTCTGTTTTATTACCAAGCCCCATCATTCATTAACTCATCCATTTATTATTTAAACACAACCCATTGTCCACTCACATTTAAACCCATCCCTGCATCCCCGCTGCCAACCACCATAACTACACCACACATCGTTATCCCTTTAACACCACTTATTGTAGCCCCGCTGCCCATCACCATTAAACATTCACACCTCCCCACAACCAAGTCAACCGCTGCCCCGCTGCTCACCCAAACCACAACATCCCACAAAACACCCACATCATATGACACATAACCAAGCCAACACCCACATGTTCATTATTCCATTTTGTTTAACCAGGGTGATCACACAAGGGTTCCATATTTTCATTTAAATAGCCAAATTTATGTGATTAACCAATTTCCACATTCAACAACGTTCCACTCACAAAAACGGTCTTGAAAGATACTGCAACATTTAATTGCGCAAGCAATGGCCCCCAAAGACCGTGATTTTCAGTAGGCATAAGACTATTCATTTCACAACATAATATCACAGGATATAAAAGGTAAAGTAATAGTAATCACAAACTTCCAATCCCCATTATTTAACCAATTATTATCTTTATTTAAAGGTTCAACCATTTCTCATGAAAACAAAAAGGATACCCACCCCGCATGATGCACAAATTAGAGAGACGAAGGTAAAACCCCTACCTCAAAAGGTTCTGGTCACAACGCGCCCCCGGATCAACTTTAGAAGACATTATTCGGAATCCCGGAAAAACCCCCTTGGGTGAAAGTCTGAGAGGAAAAGCTGAAGTAAAGACAACGGATCCAAGCTCGGAAGTTCCGCCTCATCGTTACGATCCTGTTCCCGCTGACGGATCTTAAATCAGAGCTCGGACGAAAAAGTTATTGAAGAAAGAGTCGTTGAGTCTCTTGAGAGAGCTCTGCTCAGAGGAGAGGGGAGGAGGGGTGTGAGTTAAAAGGAGGAGGGGACCCCTCCTTTTATAGGCATGAAAAGAAAAAGTACACGGCGTGTACTTATGGTACACGGCGTGTACTCGGCCGTGTTCACATGGTCTCCACGCGGCCTCCAACACAGTTCTGCTACCGTTGACTGGTCAACACACGGTTTGAAGGTAACGCATATGTGGGGAAGGAATACACGGCGTGTAGATTGGACACACGGCGTGTACCCATTTATTGCACACGGCAAGGACACGGCTCCAACGCGGCACATGACAATCGACGGGTCATCACACGATAACACATACATGGGGAAGGACTACACAGCATGTAGATTGGACACACGACATGTAACCATTTTCTTCATGCGGCAAGGACACGACCATCCACACGTGGTATACCCGGCAAGAGGGTATACGACGTGTACTCAAACTACATGGCGTGTAGTTTCAAAATTCTGTAAAGTGTGGGAAATTTCCATTTTACCCTCCAGAACACTTCGTGGCCTTCTTTTTGACAAAGGAATGGGCCGGAGAGGTCCGGACCATTACATCAGATACCTCTTAAAACATTCTCGTCCCCGAGAATTCAAAAACCAACCCAGAGGAACCCAACAAGATACATCTTATAGTTCTTGTTATAAAAGGAACCCAACCAACAACCCTAATCATATGTGTTAGAAATTCGTTCTCCTATGTTGAGATATTATCTGCTTTAGGTGGCACTGACTCGCCCGCACGGGTTTAATCGCATCCTCATTAATGCGTCTCGATTAAGAATTGGGTCTTCCCAAATTCATGCATTAGGATTTTTTTTCAACTCGCACTAACCCCCGCACCACAAAACTAACACACTGCCCAAACACATGGGTTTGGGAAATTCCTTTACCTATGTCGAGATATTATCTGCTTTAGGCGGCACTGACTCACCAGTATGAGTTCAATCGCATCCGCATTAATGCGTCTCGATTAAGGGTCAGGTTTTCCCACTTCCCACACATCCGGACATGTTACACATTACCAGGGAACAAGAAAACAAAAAGGTCTCACAACTGATAAGCCAAACATTCCTTACATCAAAGATATAGAGTACAACATCAACACAAAGCTCAGAAGAACAAGGGAAAACACAAGTCAAAACAACTCTGGGTACTGAGCGTGCATCTGGGTCTCCCACTCTCAAGTGCTCTCCTCGAGGCCGCCATGTCTCCACAACACACGAACCAAGGGAATGGTTTGTCCACGGAGCACCTTCTCTTTACGATCCTCGATTCTGACTGGTCGTTCCTCGAAGGTTGCATCGTCTCCCATATCCAACTCTCCCCAGTCGATAATGTGAGATTCATCGTGTAAGTACCAATGAAGCTAGGAGACGTGGAAGAAGTCATGAACTTTCTCCAACTGAGGTGGCAGGGCCAGCTGATATGCCACCTCACCGACTCGCCTCAGCGCCTCAAGAGGTCCTATGAACCTAAGTGAGAGCTTCCTCCCTTTCCCAAACCTCTACTGCCCCTATCGAGGGGAATCCTTCAAGAACACATGGTCTCTCACCTCGAACTCCAAGGACCTCCTCCGACGATCAGCATAATACTTCTATCGGTCATGAGCCACCTTCATCCTCTCACATACAAGCTGGACTTTCTCCGTGGTCCTCTGCACTACCTCTGGCCCAAGAGCACTTGTCTCACCAACCTGTGCCCAGCAAATCGGTGAACGACATGGCCTTCCATACAAAGCATCAAATGGTGCCATGATAATAGTAGAGTGGAAGCTGTTGTTGTAGGAAAACTCTACTAAAGGCAAGTGTCGTACCCCTGATCCTCCGAAATCCAGAACGCATGCTCGCAACATGTCCTCTAATGTCTGGATAGACCGCTCTGTCTGACCGTCGGTCTAGGGGTGGAAAGCAGTGCTAAGGCGTAGTTGGGTGCCAAAAGCATTCTTTAACCCCCTCCAGACTCGTGAGGTAAACTGAGTATCCCGGTCTGAGACTATTGTCCTCGGAACTCCATGAAAAAACACTACCTCGTCTACACACCTCTGTGCTAAGGTACTCACCGGGCCCGACTCCTTGATTGCTAAGAAGTGAGCCAATTTCGTCAGTCGATCCACCACTACCCAGATATCATCATAACCACCTTAAGGTCTGGGTAGTCCTGTGACGAAGTCCATTGAGATGTCATCCCACTTCCACTCGGGGAAATCTAAAGGATGCAACAAACCACCTGGAACACGGTGTTCAACCTTCAATTGCTGACACACTAGGCACTTAGCCACAAACTCTGCCACTGTCCGTTTCCCCCTAGGCCACCAAAACTAATCCCTTAGGCATCAGTACATTTTTGAAACTCCTGGATGTAACGCTAAGGCTGAGCTATGGAACTCACAGAGAACTCCCTCACGCATCGCCTCTGGGACAAACAACCTTCCATGGAAAAGCATCCGATGTCGGCTGTCCTCTGACCATCCCTATGGAGAATTCCCCTGATCGACACGATCCCGCATCACCTCTGCCTCGGAGTCCCCCCACTGAGACTCCTCCACCTATTGCGACAAGGAGTATTTCACCATCATCTGGAACAAACAGCCTCTAACACCTACTTCCCTTGCATCTAAGTGCAGGACAGTCAACTCTCCCATCGCCTTCCAAGCATCAGCGGATTCCCGAACCACTTCCTTATGTGTCTTCCTGCTCAGAGCATCAGCCACAACGTTAACCTTACCTTCAGTGTAAGAGATCTCGATGTCATAGTCTTGGAGAAACTCGACCCATCTCCACTGCTGTAAGTTCAGGTCACGCAGGGAGAAGATATAACGCAGGCTCTTGTGATCTGAGAAGACCACGAAGCACTCCCCAAAGAGGTAATGTCGCCACAACTTCAATGCGAACACTACTACTGCAAGCTCCAAGTCATGGGTGGCATAGTTACGCTGATGAGGGCGCAAATACCTAGACCCATAACAAATCATGCTCTTCTTCTGCATCAGCACGCACCCCAGACCAAGGCCAGAAGCATCACAAAACACTTCATACAACAACCCTTCCTCTGGAAACCTGAGTACGGGAGAACTGACCAACTTCTCCTTCAAGTAGTGAAAATATTTCTGGAACTGCTCATTCCATAGGAAAACATGGTTCTTCATAGTCAAAGCTGTCAATGGAGCATCAACTCGAGTGAAGTCTGAAACGAACCTCCGATAGTAACCTGCTAACCCCAGGAAACTACGAACTTATGCCACACTCATGGGTGTTTCCCAAGAAACAACTGCCTCCACCTTGTACAAGTCCACCGATACTCCATGATGAGGCACCATGTGCCCAAGGAAGTGTACTTCTTGTGTCAAGAACTTACACTTCGACAATTTCCCGTAAAGCTGGTGGTGTCGAAGGACTTCCAAGACTGCCCTGAGATGCTCAACGTGCTCCTCCTCTGATCTTGAGTAGATCAGGATGTCATCGATAAACACAACGACGAACTGGTCCAGAAACTCTCAGAAGACAAAGTTCATAAGTCCCATGAACACAGCTGGTGCATTCGTAACTCCAAACGTCATCACTACAAACTCGAAGTGCCTATACCTGCACCTGAAAGCCGTCTTCGAGATGTCACTATCCTTCACCCTCAGCTGATGATATCCCGATCGTAGATCAATCATAGAAAACCAACCTGCACCCCTCAGCTGGTCTAAGAGAACATCTATCCTTAGAAGGGGGTCACGGATCTTGACTGTTACCTGGTTCAGCCTTCGGTAGTCTATGCATAGCCTGAGACCACCATCTGCCTTCCTCACGACCAAAACTGGAGCACCCCATGGCGACACGCTGGTTCAAACAAAACCCTTCTCCATCAGATGGTCAATCTGAATCCACAACTCCCGCAACTCCGAAGGTGCCATCCGATAAGGGGCCATCTAAATCGGACGGGCACTAGGCCGTAAGTCTATCCCAAACTCAACGTCTCGTCTGGGGGGTAGAGTTACAACCTCCTCAGGAAAAACATCGAGGAACTCCCCAAGAACCCCTAGGACATCCATCATCTCTATATCAGCTGGAACCACTGATAACCCGCTCAACAAGGAAAGGAGAGGCTCTACATGCCGGCTTCCCTCTTGATAGATCCTCTCGCCAACAAAAGATACGTGCTTCCTATCTACGTCGGAGAACACGACTCTTCTCTAGAAGCAGTCGATAACAGTACTAACAGAAAACAACCAGTCGATGCCTAGGATTACATCGTATGGCTACATCTGTAACAGAAGAAGGTCTCCACTAGATCGATATGGTCCCAACATCAGCCCACATCCTCAACAAACACGTGATACGCTGGTCTGGCCCCCAACTGGTGTACTCAGTGCCAGTGGTATGGAATGTCTCTCTACTTCTAGTCCCATAACATGGTCTAGACTAGGTGCAACAAAAGAGTGCGAAGCTCCCGAATCGAACAAAGCAGAAACAAGAGTGCTGAAAAAACAAATCGTACCTCACACCACCTCTGGTCCTACTGGAGCTACCAACTCTACTGCGTGCAATAGTCCACGCCCAGCTCCTCTGCCTCTCTGATGTCGTCCACTTCCCTGACCATGCCCTGGTCGAGGCCCCTGAGGATCACCCTGAGGTCGGACTCCTCCCGCAAAGTCTTCCCTCCGAAGAGCATGGTCCTGCTGCTGCTGGAAGGGCCTCGCTGGCAACTGCTGCTGCTGCGGTGGGCGCTGAACCAACCCACCTCTACTGTACGGAGCTCGGGTCAGGCACTGACTCTAAATGTGCCTGAAACCTCCACAAGAAAAACACCTCGGTCCTGGGCTCATGGAAAAGGGACGAGGACTCGAAGATCTGAACTGGAGCTACTGGGGCCTACTCCCCACTGGCCTGAACCTAGAAGGTCCTGTCGCAGGAGACCTGCTGCTGACTGCCTTCCCCTTCGATGAACCTGGCTGAAACACCTCACGCGGTGCACCTCCCTGTGAGTGCATCCTCTCTACGACCTCTACCTTCTTCTGCACTTCCTTGTACGTCGGAAGGGTGAAGGGGGTGACAACATACTGGAGTGAAGGACGAAGCGCCTCCTCCAAACGTCTCGACCGAGATTCCTCATCCAGAATGAGATCCGGAGAAAAGTGCATGAGATCTTTGAACTTGATCCCCACCTCTCGTACCATCATACTTCTCACCTGAAGGGAGAGTAACTCCTGCCGCTTCTCTGCCTTGATCATGGAAGAAAGGAATTCCTCTCGGAATTCCTTCTCAAAGTCAGCCCATCAAACCTCTTCCTCTATCCTCTCTTCGAGGTATAGCGTCCACCACTGTCGCGCCACACCTCTCAGCTGACTGACTGTTAGGGAAACCCCGTACTCCCTCGGAGCACAGATCAAGGTGAAAGTGATCCCTAGCTCCTCAAGCCACCCCTCTGTCTCTGTATCCGATGTACTACCCTCGTACTTCTTGAGGGTCTGCCGCTGGAAGGAATGGAGAGTCTTCTGCCACTGGCTATCTTCCTCCTCTCGGTCAATCCTCAACTGAACTCCTGCCTGAATCTGTTGGGCCTCGACCATCTGAGCCACCTGGGGACGACGTCTAGGTGACATAGCTATATGGTAAACAAGGATTGCCTATGCCCAAGTAGTAAGGAAAACTAAAGGTTTTATTTTATCATTTTATTTCAATTTCTTTCCCAGAACACCCAAATCAAGTAAAACACAAACATGGTGATGCATGTGCCTTCCCTAGGGTCTCTACCCTGCAATCAATGTAGTCTCACGTGGTCGTTCGGTAGGCTCAGAGTCCTTGCATCGAATCACGGGGGGCCCTAAAATCTCGTTTCCTAGCCGGTCTTCCCTGGCCTATGTCACGCACCAAGATTAACTAACACTTTTTCCCTACCATCCCATGCAATCCTCACTCTACCTAACTCCAGACTTCATCCTATCACTCAACCATAACCTTGGATACCATTCTGTCATGACCCCCCCCCCCCCCACCAAAGATGCCCCTCCTGAGATGGCAATGGAAAAAGGGTGATAATGACCCCCGAGTCCCGCCTCCAGTAGGCCCCGGGTTGGCGACTAGCACCAAGGGTATGTGTTTTCACAAATATGGGAGGCATTACCCTTTTTATTATTTTGGATCGGGAAATAGGAAAATTCAACCACTAAAAGAAAATAACAAGTGTATATAAATAAACCCAAAACAAGACCACATGAATGTTTAAACAATTATATGACAAGGTACAAGTACAAAGAAGCTCAAAAGTACAATACCAAAGAAAACAAGAGAACAACAACTGCAAAATCTCCAACTGACCGACTAGTATGGTCCCGCACGGCCCTGCTAGTCCTCCTGGAAACTTTAATGTAAATGTAGGGTGAGAATACAAGTATACATAGTAGGGAAACCTAAAGCTCTCGTGCAAAAGTGGGAAGACATCCTAATGTCCCGTGAAAACAACAGAAGAAACCTACAAGGAAAACAATCCACCCAAACTCACCAGCCACACTCCCCAAAACACAATCACAGCAGGTAGTAGTAGTATAAGAAAAAGAGCATTGGGTACCCCACACCATTTCCCATTAGTTTGCTGAACGTCTTGACGCTGTCACACTCTCCCCGTCCGCACACACCTGGGCCTCATAACCATGTATCCCGCCTGCACACACCTGGGCCACACAACCACACATCCCGCCCGCACACACCTGGGCCTCACAACCACAACCACATCCCCGCCTGAAGACACCTGGGCCTCATCCCGAAGATTCTTGGGAATACTAACAGAACTCTCTCCCGAAGTCACCTAGTCCTGAAATCGAAACCTACATGAAGAGTCTTAGGATTAAGGTCGCCTCAAGCCATTATAGCCTAAAATCATGCCCGAGGAGTATTGGGCCAAATCACCCCAATTGAAACCTACCTGAAGAGTCTTGGGTGTAAGGTCACCTCAAGCCATCACAGCCTAGGGGAGAAGGAGCAGGAAGGAGCTAGTAACTATGGGAAAACACCCTCTCCCATGAAATGACAGTCTTCGGCACTAAGTGCTAAACATGGGTGTGGTGCGATAAAATACAAAAGATATAGGTATATATATATTGCAACCACTCAGCCCAACCTATGGCTTCTAAAAAGAGAAACTGAGCACGTGCCTCGTCACTGCTACCACGAATCATGCATACAAAAAACAACCCCTACCCCATTTATGTTTTCACGTTTCAGCCGAAATTAGCTTATTTAGTTCTTTAACTACTGGGTAACTATCTACAACCAACCACTGCGATCATTCGTAAGCATATCCCTATCATCCAAAAAGCAAGTTAGGAAAACACAGCAACACGGCAAGTCCCTTATTATTAACCAACCAACCCATTTATTTTTATTTATGTTTTATTACCAAGCCCCATCATTCATTAACTCTTCCATTTATTATTTAAACACAACCCATAGTCCACTCACATTTAAACCCATCCCTGCATCCCCGCTTCTAACCACCATAACCACACCACACATCGTTATCCCTTTAACACCACTTACTGCAACCCCGCTGCCCATCACCATTATACATTCACACCTCCCCACAACCAAGTCAACTGCAGCCCCACTGCTCACCCAAACCACAACAGGCCACAAAACACCCCCATCATATGCCACATAACCAATCCAACACCCACATGTTCATTATTCCATTTTGTTTAACCGGGGTGATCACACAAGGGTTCCATATTTTCATTTAAATAGCCAACTTTATGTGATTAACCAATTTACACATTCAACAAAGTTCCACTCACAAAAACGGTCTAGAAATATAGGGCATCATTTAATTGCGCAAGCAAAGTCCCCCAACGACCATGATTTTCAGTAGGCATAAGCATATTCATTTCACAACATAATATCACAGGATATAAAATGTAAAGTAACAGAAATCACAAAATTCCCTTCCCCATTCTTTAACCAGTTATTATCTTTATTTAAAGGTTCAACCATTTCTCATGAAAACAAAAAGGATACCCACCCCATATGATGCAAAATTTAGAGAGATGAAGGTAAAACCCCTACCTCAACAGGTTATGGTCACAACGCGCCCCCGAATCAACTTTAGAAGACGTTCGTCGGTGTCCTGGAAAAGCCTCCTCGGGTAGAAGTTGGAGAGGAAAAGATGAAGGAAAGACAACGGATCCAAGCTTGGAAGTTCCGCCTCGTCGTTACGATCCCGTGGCCGTTGAAGGATCGTATATCGGAGCTCGGACGAAAAAGTTATGGGAGAAGGAGCCTTCAAGTCTCTTGAGAGAGCTCTGATCAGAGGAGAGGGGAGGATAGGTGTGATTTGAAAGGAGGAGGGGACCCCTCCTTTTATAGGCATGAAAAGCAAAAGTACACGGCGTGTACTTATGGTACACGGCGTGTACTCGGCCATTTTGACACGGTCTCCACGCAGCCTCCAACATGGTTCTGTGGCCGTTGACTAGTCAACACACGGTTTGAAGGTAACACATACGCGGGGAAGGTCTACACGGCGTGTAGATTGGACACACGGTGTGTACCCATTTATTGCAAATGGCAAGGACATAACTCCAACGTGGCACATAACCGACGACTGGTCAACACACGGTAACGCATACGAGGGGAAGGACTACACGGTGTGTAGATTGGACACATGGCGTGTACCCATTTTCTTCACGCGGCAAGGTCATGGCCATCCACACGGGGTATTCCCAGCAAGAGGGTACATGATGTGTACTCAAACTACACGGCGTGTAGTTTCAAAATTCTGGAAAGTGTGGGAAAATTCCATTTTACCCTCCAGAACACTTCGTGGCCTTCTTTTTGACAAACGAATGGGCTGGAGAGGTCTGGGCCATTACAGTTTATATCATATTAAACTGAATAATAATATCTTAATAATATATTATTATTTGGTAAAACAAAGTCTTTCTTGTTATGTAATCCATCAAGAAAAGTCAGTCTTCCATGTAAAGCAATCTAACAATAGTATTCCATAAAGAGTAATCTGAACATTATTTTTCATGTAACATAATATTTACTTTATGTTTCATATAAATAAATACAGGAAAAAATAAAATATATTCTAAAAGAAAAATATTGTAATTTCTTTGGGAGTTACATTCTCCCCACCTAATGTAAATTGCATCCTCGCAATTAAATCTCAATACAAATAATCATGTGAATGGTATTTAGGAATAAAATATTTTTGAAAAATTAAAATTATGAATAGAGTTAACAAAACCAATTATTAATAAGGGAGACATGAAATTATAGTGGTCTGCTAACTAGGTTTCCTAGTAGGAGAAGATCGATGATTAATGGAAGCATGGATACCGAAGAAAAATCTATCAATAATTTTCCAATGGAGAGTTCCAGAGAACATGTTGGGTCGAATTTGATGACCAAAAATACATAAAAAACTATTATCAAATAATCATTACTATCATCTGTAATAATGATATTACAAAAAAATATTCAAGACTATTTTTGCAACATTTGAATAATTAATTCACACTATAACAATATAAGTATATATATAAAACAAATAATAACATTTTATTGTTCCTTTATCAATTTTATAATACATTTCTAAAAAAGGTTTCATCATATGGTGATGTAATAAATTTCATCCAAATAAGCTAATTCAAATTTAACCTAAAACCATTTCATTAATGGTAAACCTATCCAAAAGATTATGATCCATCATTTTAGAAATAAGGTTACTGAGTTTTAAAAATTAAAATTTTAAATAATATGAAGTGGATTTTAATCATCACCAAAAAAATATGTGGATATGTTAATAACATTAGTTTCCATAATTCCTTATATAAAAAATGTATTCATCTTATACCTTAAATAGATCAAATATTATTGGATATATTACTAAAATCCAAAAAATTTGTATACTCCATAAATGATAGCATAATATGCTTTGTTAAGAAATCATTTCACTGTTCCAACATAGTCATCACATATCTGATTTATGATATCCAAAAATAATAATTTTCTTTATTCAAGCATCATTTTATTTACATTATAAAAATGTTATGGGTAATACTTCACTCAACCATGTGGTTTAAAAAAACTAATTTCTACTAAATATGTTTTCTTTATAGCATTCAACATATAATCTAAAATGCTTAATGAAATATTATTATTGTAAAATACTTATATATTTCATAACATGACAAATTAAATACACATATGAAATATTTATAGCATCTAAATGCACGATAACAATATTCATTTTTCTTCAGCCATATCAATTTCATAATCATTTCCTTATCCTCATGGCCTCTTTTGTGGTAGATCCCCTTGATGTATGGGGAATTTATTTCAATAGTTCATCATTTACTTATACTTGTAACACTAAATGGCCTCATTTTCATTCTAAACATTACATTATTTTTCCTAGTGAACCTTTTTTCCACACTTATAACAAACTCCAATTCCATTCAATAATTTACCAGAGTGATTATTTCAGTAGTTATCACATTTGGGAAAATCTTTCATTCCCCTCTTCCCTTTATCTATCATTTACTCTACCTTTATCCTCATCTCTTTCTTACCTTTTCATCCTTAATTCATGGATAATTATTCATTTTTCATGATATCATATAAAACAATTTCATCATATGTAGATAATGTTTAATACTCAATCACCATTTGGAGACATGTCTTAATTCCTTCAAAAACAATCAGTATTTCACTCATTATTGCATAAGAAATATATTTCATACCTTTCTATCATTTTAAATGATTTTTTATACACCACAACACCTTATTATTCATTTTTCATTAAACTAAATAAATTTTTATTCATCTCAGTCTTTTGATAACAATGGAAATATTTACCAAATAATTTATCATTAAAAGTTCCTCATTCCATGAGATCTATTTATTCATCCTCCCTATTATTCTAGATCAACAAACATCATTGATCTAAATCGATATTGAGATTAAAAAAATTATGTGTAGCATTTTACTTTTCACCACATACCAATGCCATAAATATCTTCTCTAAAGATTTAATCCTTTTCTCAGCAACCATTCGATCTGTATTCCCACTATATAATGGGGGCTGCTATCATAAAAAGTGATCGAACATATCAAATTCTAATTTTGGAATGAGTTTATCTATTTGATAAATGTTATATTTTATAACCTTGTTAATATAACGTAGAATAGAAATAATTTTCTTTGTTTTAATTCCAGCTTTATTGGTTTCCTTCGTAGGGAAATTTCTATATTTTCTATTATTACTGATATCATTCTTCCTTCTAGGTTCCATTTCTAAATAATGAAACACAATGGACTAGTTCATAAAATTCAGAAAAATGTTTAATTATAAATTTGGTTCACACAAAATTGTTTAAAATTATATATATATATATAATCTCATAATCATAAACATGGATTCATTGGGTATATCATTACTTTCAAATTGTATATAATGAGATTTAAGGAAAATGAGAATTATGCTAATAGTAACTCCCAAGAGTGTCAAACCAGCAGTGTAGTAATTCCCATTAGTGTGTACCAGGTTATAGAAAGTGAGGAACAACACACCTTTTCAGATTCATTACCCCAATTTACGTCTATGATAGAACCATGTCCACTTGTTGTAACCAGACTGGAATATATTTCCAAGAATACCCAAATAATTTCTACCATAAAAAATTCTAGGATGTTCTTCTATAAATATCCTAAAAACTTATCTTAGAGTTATGTTCCCTAATCTATATTTTCTAAATATAATTTCCATGGTTGCTACTAAACATACTTTGATACCAACTATAACGCCCTGACCATAGAAGCTCAATTCCAGTGATTTATTTTATCACATTTAATGTATAAAAGGAATATAATATTAAAGGATTTATCAGCTTAGCAATTTGGAAAAACCGTATTACATACATGTTCTCTATAATACATTGGGAAAATAAAATCAAACATGATACATTAAAAAATTAAATAAACTACATCCTTGAAATCATATTCAAGGTTTTATTCTTCATAACATGGGTATAAGAACATTATAAGTGTCATCTCAAATGATCATTAAGGCAATTCAAAATTGAAGAAATAATTAATTTATGAGAATAATCAACATGGAAAGATAAATAATAGATAAGACATTTCATTCCAAAAAACTAGATAAGGAATGATCAATATGGAATGGTAAGAAACTAATGAATGTTCCATTAAATAAATAAACTGATAATAGAATTCATTCAAGCCAACGAGCATGTACCCTACTAATACAGGCTCCTGCTTGGCATCCAAAAGACCCAGGATCATATCCGACTAGGGGAGAATTTCAAGGCATTATAGCGGTACTGTAGTTGAACTGTAGCAGCGACGACACTATAGAAGCACAGGTAATGTAGCAGTACTATTCACCAAGGGCTCCTTTAGGCCATAAAATGGGCTTTTAAGCCTTGTATTCAGGCCACATGGCCTTGGGCCCTCGGGCTATGTAATGGGTCTCCATTTACCCAGTCTAAAGAGGTTTTTTATTTAATTAATAAATTGAGGTTTCGGCCTTAACCTTTAAAAAAATATAATTAGTCCAATGATATTTCAAAACAAAAATATCATTATCAAATAATAACTAATTATAAATGAAGTGAATGTTTAACTATAGGAATACTTGTTTCTTGGTTATGTGGAAGATTTTTTTAAAGACCCTTCCCAAGACATTTATCATGTCTGGTATGAACCAATATTATTTCCAAACTAATTAATCACATTTGACTAGAGATTCATTGAGGGGTTATCTATAACTACGCCCAACCCATGCCGTACGATTCCAAAATAATTATTTGAAAAATTAATAATTTATTTAAATCACGAATAATGTTCCTTTTAAAATATCAACATTTAATAAAAGATACATATTTATCAGTAATTACACAATTAATAAATAATCTATCAAATTGAACATCTTATGTAAAATGGTACATAGTTTAAGATATAATGATATCCATTTCATGAGAATAATGATTCTTAAGAAAATTTTAATGTACCCTAAAAAATGATCATAAGAAGGTGATTATTTCAATAGAATGTTAACAATCACAAAATGAATTTATATTTCAAAGGTAATAATTAAACATATTTATTTGGAAAATAATTTTAAAAAGATCTAAAGTGCCCCATAAAACATTGAAGCATTTAAATCACAATCCTCGTAATGAAATAAAATTAAATGAAAATATTTTATAAATTTTAGATAAAATGTTTCATGATATAATATATCATAATGTTAAATATATACACCACAGAAAATATGTGAGTGGTCAATATGACATTTATCTAAAATAAATTAAAAAGTCACATTGAAATACATTACCTTGTCCTTAATTTCTGTATTTAGGTCTTTAACCTCATGTATAGTAGTTAAATGTATGTTAATTACTTATAATTGAATGATAATCATATTTATGATGTCATAAATTTACTTCTAATAATATCTCAATAACTCTTTCTTAGTAATATTTCATTATTCTCACAATTTTGGCTATTAATTGCCTTGATTCTTGAGTATGTTTTGAATTGTAACTTGTAATTAATATTAATTGGATAATGGTTTCCTCATCTCAATAAGTCAAACCTTGATTTAAATAAATTATATATTGATAATATATGTATTTATAACAATCCATATTATTTGTAGATAAGAAATGAAATGCATCATTCATGTTAATGGAAGGTCATATGTACGAATCAAAGATACTTTCATTTATTAGTTGTATTAAAATTATTAAAAATTAATGATATATATGTATATTATAAATATATATATATATATAAGTCTTGTATTTTACATAGGTTTAATAAAACCATAATTTATAATTTCCATGTATAATTTTAATGAATAACATCGTTTTGACAGTACGGTAGTCCACTCCTCTACACACAATGTTATCGTAATTACAGAAAATGGATATCATAATGGTATTTGTTATATAAAAATTAAAAAAGCATAAATAAGTTAGAAATATAATATATATAATATATAAATATCATGTCTGTCGTTATGACCAACACAATAGGTAGTAATATAAAATAGAACAATCATCATTTTGTGAGGCAGTAGTTTGTCGTTCTCATAAACGGTGGGCATATTACCCATTAGATTGATGTGTGTGTATTTAATGTCCAAACCATTAACCATAAAATATACCAATACATTTATGATAATTATTTTATTACATATTCTTGGAATAATAATATTTTACAGTGTGGATAATGATTATAAAACTATAATGTTTGAGGAAGGGTGTTACCTTTTCATTGTGTAACTCCTTTTGGTTTCCACCAAACGGCTTCCATGGATAGATTTATTCAAAATTTTAGGATTATTGGTTCATGATAGAAATTATTAGAAGATATATGGATAGATTTTGGTCAATAAAAAGTGATTTGATAGGTGGGAGGAATTGGGATGGGTGAGAGCTTTTGTATATTAGAGGTGGAGTGGGATTCTTATACATTTTTTGAAATCAAAATCCACCCTTTTTTTCCAATAAATAGTGGATCTAATAATGGTAAAATGTAGATAAAATGGAAGATATAGTAAAAATAGTTCCATAAATTGTTTTTTGAAAAGTTTATAGGTCATTTTGGGCTTTAGTTTAAGGTTTGGTCCATTATTAAGATCATTTTTCTCTAAATTTTTGTAATTAATATTAATCACATTCACTCATATTTTTTTTGAAAACATATATGTATAACATATTTTAAATTATAAATTATTCTGATTCCAATTATATACATCATTTTTTCTATTTAATAACCTAGAAGTGGAAAAAAAATAATTTAACATTAATTCCGCAGATGGGATGACAAAGCGTGTTTTTAAAATAAAAATGTAAAAAAGGTTGACATGTTTTTATATATAATTGAAACGTGAAATTTTTTAAAGTTAAATATATTGTATTAATCCATAAAAAATTATCTATTTAATATTTAAATTTATTTAAAGAAATAATTTATTTTTATAATTAAATTATACCAAAAAAAAGTTCGTATTAAAATTCATCATTTTCCCTATTCATTAAAAAAGAAAATTTCACAGATAATACCAAAAATTCACCCTAACATAATTTATATGTATTTATTTAAAAATAGATTTTTATTTTTTTATATAAATTTTAAAAAAATTCCAAAATTTAGATTTAAAATTGTTTCTCTAGTAAAAGGTGGTAAAACTTCTTTTATAAAAATATTAGTTTCAATTTGCAATATTGGGCATGTTCTCATATTATGTATATAAAATCCATTGGATGAATGTCAAAAATATTTCATCAAATATATAATATAAATATTTCATTAATATCAATAAATAATTTTAATTAATTTAATCTATTTGTATAAAATTTCATTTTGATAAAATAAATAGTTTTCTATAAAAACCTTATCATTAAATTCAATTGTATATTATCTTAATTTCTAAATAATTTTTATCCAATTAATTTAAACATGTATTTTCATAATTTTTTTATTCATATTAATAACCAATAATTTAATGGATACCTTATATATTATTATAATAAATAATATTATCTTAATATTATATTATTGTTTAGTAAAACATGGTATTGTGTGTTTCGCAAGCCATTAAAGAAATTCAATCTTTCATGTAACACAAGCTCACCTAGGTGGTCTATGTTAAGAAATCTATAGATTATGCTTCGTGTAACAAAATTTTGACATTATTTTATAAATAAATCTTCAAAAAAATTAAATTTATTTTAAAAAGAAACGATTATGTAATGTCTTGGGGTGTAACATTTTTATATTTCAAATATTATAGAGCATGCTTATACCAACTTTGTCTAACATCCTACTAAATTGAAAAACATGATTTTAATTTATATAATGGTAATGGGTTCCCTTCACCCATTATCTTGAATATTAGTTATTATTATCATCATCATCATCATCATCATCATCATCATCATCATCATCATCTTTGAATAGATTAAATATAAAACTTCTAACAATATAATTTTATAACATTAATATATTAAACATTTTCTAGAACATTTTATCCTTTATTAACCTTTCCAATAATAATAATTATTATTATTATTTTCTAATAAATTTTGAGATTGGAATTATTGGGGTCCCATATCTTTATCCATTATTATTTTTATTGTTTTCAATATTTATGTGGTTATTGTTTCATTTATTGTTGTTATATTTAAATAAATATATAATTAAAAAATTTGGGTACCTAATTGAATGATATATGTAAATAAAAATATCTTTTCTCTTATAGTCACAGTCACAATCTATGGTGGTCTAGGGTAACTATAGTCATGGTTGGATTTGACTATGGTAGTGGGGTTTACATGTGACCATGTTTGAATGTGGCTATGGAAATATGGTGTACCTATATCCACTATCAACTATGACTGTGGTTGTATGGTGTACATGATTCCACATTCAATTGTGACTATGGTCATACGGTTTTTGTAAGGCTATGGTATACTATTAACATGGTTTTATGGTGTTTATAAGCTACCTAGGGGCATGAACCCATGAACCCATGCAAAAAACTAAGGTCATAAATGTGTTTCTGGTAATGATTTTTTTAAGGAATATTATATTATTGAAACACAAAAAATCCATGAATGATTAAAATAAAAATTTTATTCTAATGCATTATAAATCTCAAAATTTTAATTTCATTTTATTTTCATACTATATATTAAATTCATGTGTATGAATAAATATTGAAGTTTATGGTACCCAATATCAAATGAATATAACTCTGAATGATAAAAACTATATAAGTTTATTACTTCATGTGATATATGTGTGAATTATATGCTCATTACTCTATCATATAGAATGATGTATACAAATTAAAACCTATGACACATATTTTCTACATAAGAAATTCCATTGAAGTATATCACACAATAATTTGTAAAAATTGTATGGTGTATCATCATCACAGTAATCTAGTTAGTGTTAGGAGTCCCACCAAAAGTCTTATAGGTACATTGTAGAATTTTTCTGGAAGAAATCAAGATTAAAAATGATAGATTATTTTGAATTTAATTATTAGTGTAGTTCATTATTTAAATCAATAAATCCTATATTGAATTAAAAATATCCTTTTATTTAGGTTAACTGTTGAAATAAAAAAATAATATGGTTTTTATTTAAAATCAATAATAGAATGATATTTATGAGTGGAATAATAAGAGAATAAATCTAATTATTTATCCACTTATTTCAATTATTTTAATAGAGGATTCATTTATTTTTTAGAGTTACATTGAAAATAAGTTATTAACCGAGCATGACTGTGATGGAAAAAAATTCCTAATGAATTGACATATTGTTTTAGATAATATTATGAATATACATATAGAGAAAATATTTATCTTTTGAATCCTTCATGATGTTCATCTTTAATAGAGGAAAAAATATTTTGTAATAACTATGATAAAAAGTATTTTGGTTTGTTTATTAATTATATGAAAATTTATTATTTTGTTATAATCATATAGGAGGGACATGATAATGTTAAGAAACTTTTAAAATAAAATAATTAAAGATTTTTGTTGTTGTGCATAATTTTCGTGATCATAAAATAAATATCACAAGAATCATAGGGACATGATCACACCAAGGGTTAACATATCACATTATGAATAAACATGTTAAAAATAATTATGCCTTTATCAATGTTTAAATTTATTAACAATTTAAAATAAATCATCCAAAAGAAAACTGTTGAGAGGATAATTTCAATACTACTGTTGATGATGGCTTAATAGATATGATTGTGAGTTTTAAAAGTGTAATCACTAATCATTCCCCTTTCTTCAATGATTACTTGATTAATATGCCAATCATGATATCCATGTTTCTTGAAATTATTAAAACTAATTTTTAAAAATATATAATTATATAACAATTACCAAAAAAAATGAAATAATAGTGAAATGATAAAATAGGGTCATTATTCAATTGAAAATCATTAAAATGAAACAGATATTAATTCTGAAATATAGTAATGAATAAAATTTAAATATGATATCTAATATTATTTTAATTATTAAAAGTATAATTTATGGATCAATAATAATTATTATGTATCAAATAGTTGTAAAATTATAAAAATGAGGAAAAAAATTATTTTTTTGTCAGAATTCTGGACAACGAAATGTTTGTCATTTATAAAATAATGATGGAATATTTTATGAATTTAAAGATAAATATTTCCAAAAATATTCAAAGAATATTTTAATAATTTATATATACATTTTCGAATCAAATATGTGTAAAATGATTATAACAAGAAAGTAATCATAGTTTTTCATGTATGTTTAGGAAATTAAGTATTTGATCTATAAGAATGAACTAAAAGTGAAAATTAATAGGATTTAATACCTACAATGGAACCCTTTTTATCCTAGTTGTGAAGATATAATTTTCCCCAATGCGCATATATAATAATTCATTGGATAGAAACTATAATCAAGGGTCTAAATCAAGAAATAAGGGAATATTAGGAAATATGATCCCAATGTCCAAAAAGAAAATATATCAAACCTAAGTTGAATGGAAGTAGACTCTTCAATGTATAGACACCAACACGAATATTATCCTATTATTGTACTCTATGAGAATCCCTTGACATTAATCGACCTTCTAGAACCCCTCCTAGGATGTTATAATATAAGTGTTCCACCCCACAATAATTTCCAATTTTCTAGTTCCTTGTGACTTGAAATAATATGGCATATAAATATGTGTGAAGACATAGGATAAACACCATGAAATAAATATATATATATATATATAAACATATAGTAAAAGAACACACAACAATGAAAAATATATATAACAATATAAAATTTAAAATATGTTGGTGTACCTATGCCAAACATCTGAATAAAAAATGATGAGCTTCAGCAACTGGATGAAGAGATTTATTACATCACACCACTTCTGACCATATCCCTTCAATGTCTGTATCCCAGTAACTCAACCATGATCCATCTCCACAAAACTATGTCCAGAAGACCACATACCTATATGCCTTTTTCATTGAAAAGAACATGTATTATCTTGTGTCTCATGAAGGGGTCCATACAAAAAACAAATTACAACCTGATTAAAACAAATGGGTAAAATGTCTACTACTCAACTACCAAGTAGTCTAAAAATAATAGAATCCCAACTCAACAAGTTATGATATAACACCTATGGATGAAACTACCACTTCACCACTTAATAATACCACCATGTACATAGAGGAATACTAATTTAAATCCCAATAATTCACCCAAATACACTAACTAAAGACTCAAAAGATAAGACATAAAACTTAAGTAAATTGACCTCAATTTGTTACCATAATGTAGAGGTTTAGAATATATTATACATTAAGAGATAATCACTATCATGGACAACATAATTCATCCTTGATAATCTATAAATGAATATCATTTCAAATAAAGGTATATCAAATTCCAAATGGTACCATATATAATTTTTTCACCATAATCCTTGTAATTATGACTTATACCCAGATTAATCAGAATACCATCATTCCAAGATCAATCACTCATGAATAATATATATATAAATAATCCATCCGAACACAGTTACCAGCACCCAATAAACCATCAATATTGAAAAGAAGAACTCATTCCCCACTACAGGTTGAATTTTAACCATGGTAAAGCCCATCCTCATCCACTCTAACCCATATAAAATAAGATATTAGTCCCTGACACACTAAAGGAAGTAAGGGTCAATAATTAGATGAGAAACCACTACCAAACCCAACTATTCATTAGGAAACACAATGGGGAGGAAAGTAATGGAGCATCCCATGCACTAAGAAACCATGATCATAAGAACCCTTAATAGAGATCAACCATCACAATCACCTAGACATACAATTTTAAAAAATCATGGATTACCCATTACTCACATAAAATTTAACAACTATCTAAAAAGAAAAAACCCCAAACATCAATACATCTTAGCTAAACATCATATACAGATATCGTTCTAAAACAGTGTCTACGTTGAGGATCACCCAATAAACCAATGTGGGGAGAGTATATTTGAATATTAAAACTAACATTATGGAGATAGTTTTCTTTACCATTAATGATAAATCTCTATGAAATATCCATATAGTATATAGGACACACTCCCCGCTCCCAAACTAATGTGGTAGTACTGACTCAATTGTTATAACAGGGGGACCCACGCTATGTCTTCAAATGAAAAAACAAGAGGGAAGAGAATATAAATGAAATATTATTTACTACATCCACAACAAGGAAAATAAAAAAAATTTATTAATGTAGGAACCACCAAGAACACCTAAAAATAATTTAACCACTTTCCTTGATCATAAATTGAGATGTAGTGTGGAAAAAGAGTTATTGTTTTCATCTTAATTGAAATTGGAAATGTAATCCGTCATGATAAGGGAGAGATTTTCCAATTCAACCATCATATATAACCAAACAAAGTGCACAAATGTTGACTCTACAATTCACTTAAAGAAGAAGAAACCTCCATGAGTCTCATATTTTTCTAATTCCTATGAATCTTTTATTATGTGAAGATTGTATTGCTCATGATTGGTTGAAAACAATTTTTATGAAACTCTATATACTAAAATTAATTCATAAATAGAAAAAAAACTCTCTATGGGTACCAATTTGTCAAAATAGGAAAGGGTATAATTATTATCATCTAAATGGGATCTTGAAAGTCCACTACCCTCACACCATCCTTGCACCATCATCAGAACACTGTCATCATCTTCATGGGTTAAATATAAAAAAACACCACTAAATCCTCTTTACAATGATCACTAATGAAAAAGAGGACACCACCATCCAGATTTACATAAAAAAAATTCATAATGGACAAATAATTTTGATAAATATACCTTGAGGTTGAAAAAACATACCAAACTCATCCAACTGTGTAATACTTATTGTGTACATGAAGTATATGTTCTGTACAGTCAAATAATTTCTCAGGATGTGTATATCATCCAAACTCAGTCTGTAGCCCCCAAGTACATGGTGTGCCCCAGCACTATATGGTTTGTAATCCACATATAATATCATTTCACGTACTATGGAAAAATCAATGTTTTGTTACCCAATATGGTATGGTCTTATATACACCATGTATCTGAAACTGTATATATGAAATTTACATAGAATGAACCCATATAAAAAATCTAGAAAGTAATGCATGCTTTGTCAATACACACAACACATATATTTTATTTCATCTTTAACCTAATACACACTAACTAAATATAAGGCTATTGTTCATGGTTGTACACACCATACAGTCATAAATTCAGAGTTAAAAACACCTATGAACCACCAAATTCCTTCCAAATGAAAAAAATATGAACATAATCCAAGGAAAATATGAATCCATCAGGAAAGAAAGTCACAAAAAATAACAAATAACAAAAATTCAATCAAAATGAGGTGGAAAATTAAAATATATTACCATACTATATGCCAAATTTCAATAGCTTTATTACCACGCACCTCTAATCAATAATATTTTATTTCTAAAACATGATTTGTAACTCTGATTTTTTCTAAGAGATATCACCTAATCTCATTGCCACATCATCAATTCATTAAGATACACTGATATTTCAACCTTTGGGAATAAATAATATTTATTTAATTAAAATTTTAATATCCAAAATAATATTCACCAACTAAAATCTCACTACACACTATCCCATTGTTAAACAATCTTTTTGGAATCAATGGGACCATAAAATAATTATGAGTCTGTTTAAAAGGATTAAATTAACAATTTACCCCTCTCTAGGACCCTGGGCTCCAAAACACAAAAATAAACTAAGATTTCCACATGGGAAAAATATAATCTCTACAACCTCTCATGCCATAATTTGTTTTCATCCTCAAAAATAAAATATCACTAAACTGATCTGTATGAATCCCAAAAACTAAACTCACCTGAAAATTTTAAACACACACAAAATTAATCCCCATATCTAATGTTCTATAGATACTCATTCACTAAAAAACATTTAATTGGAATATTTCCCAACCCAATCAATAATATTAGGGAATTCATGTTAAATAATTTTATTCTTCTATGAAAGTCAATCATTCCCAAAACCCTAAAAGGGATATTTAGAAAAGATCACAGATCACCTCATACATGACTTATCAAGGATTTCCCCTCATATTCATTTCCTCCCACAGAAATATATTTAATAAACTAAATATGATGGAATTCTAACAACCATCAATATTTATCATCTATATTTTACCCCCCAAAAAATCTCATAATGGTGTGTCATGCTCTCAAACTTACATAGCGACAACCAAAAATATATATTCAATATACAATCAATTTGAATAAACATCCACTATCTGGACACTCGATTAATGAACCACATAATATTTTGGGAGGCAACAGTCACTCTAATTAAACAAAATTTAGGAACACAGACACAAATATTGTCTAGTTCAACATACCAAGGTAACATCACCCATCTTATCCATTCATCAAAAAAAGTCACAGGGACAACATGTCTACACCACTGACTACATATATTCCCTCTTCCATCGAAAATGATACATTCCATCAACTATTGAAGAAAATGATTAAATATTCTTAAATTTAAAAACATCTATCCAACTCTATGGATTGTTATAGAATATCGACACATCCTATGAGTGGATGGAGGAAATATCCACAAAACACTCTTTTCTATATGCCTAAAAGGCTAAATAATCTAGAAGGATGGATTATTGTTTTCCCTATACTCATTAATACGAATTTCACATAGTATAATTAATTTTGACACAAGTATAGAAAGATATGATTATAATATAATCGTAGGTATCTACACATATAGATATGATCACTGACAATTAAAAAGTGAACCACAGTTCAACATATTCATATTTTCTTTATGACCTCTACAAGAATGTCATAACCAAGGAGTTAGTTATTGGTTGATTACTCATACTGGTAACATCCCTAAAGAAGAAATGGGATTCTAATTTTTATATTAATATAGATCTGATCATTTGATAAAACCATATTTTAAAAATCCATGCTTGATATCCCATAAAGGAACTGGTTATAGCCTCTCAGGGATAGTCATGTTCACCAACCAGGACTCTCTTCATATAATGTGGAAATAAACTAATCCAACCTTTAAAAAAAACATGTCACATAATCATACTCTCACCCAATCATGATTTTAAGAGGATCAAATTTTACCATAAAACACTATTTGGTCTCACCATACCATTGTATAATATTTAGTTTACCTTATACAAATATAATCTCTTATTATAGGTAGATATGAAGTTAAAATTTCACCTAAAGGATATGCCTCGAACCGCAGTACACTATTGAAGAGGCCCTATGGGTATCTTTTGAACCCTAAACAATAATGATACATCAAAATAATGAAATATTTGGGTCTTAATGCACATACACATCCCAAAAATATGATAATATAAACCAATAAAATGTTCACACTAGTCCTATTACCACCGCTTTTCCCCACACACTATTTCTCAAAATACCAATCATTATTCTATGCTAAAATTTATTATACACATTGTACTCAACCAAATGAAAACATAATGTCCAGAAAAATACTGTTTTGGCTATATAGGGTGTGATAAATACATTTGAGATAGGTCTTACAATGTAATTATCAAGAACCAGCCCGAGTCGACCCTGAACCGATCACCCAGACCAGCTCACGACAAGTCCAGAGAGGCATTCCTGATCCTCCCTGGATGACAACGAGAACAGAGATAATTAGTAGAGTATTCAAGGGAACTATTTCTCTCATATATAAACAATCAAGAAAATAGAACAAATAAATGTTCAGCCCCAAATTTATTTACATAATAATTGAACTGGACATTATTTTTATAAGAAACTGAAATTACAAGTAAACCAAAAACTCAAATGACAAAAAAAACCAACTAACTTCATGTGACCCCTCTGGTCACTCTCCAACACAATGATGATTTGTTTCCCAAGGATATTGAACTCATGCAAGAAACTGTACAAGGGCTAAACACAGAAGACGATTATAGGCGTTAGTATTAAAAATCAGTAGGAAAGCCCGATATTATATTACCAATGCACATCCTTTAAAAAAAATAAAAATCAATTTCATGTTTTAAATAAAATATATAAGATATGATTTCCAAATGATGACCCATTCTATAGAATATTTTCTATAAAAAAACTTCTATGGTTTGTAAACAAGAATCGTTGTAACAATTTTCAAAGAGGTGCAACTTTAAAATGAAACTAGTTTTATAGTAGTGTGATTTAATGAATATAAAAGTTATATAAAACTCACACAATACTGAATTTAAAAACCAAACACACCGTATGTCGATGGTGAGTAAAAAATAGCCAATGATCACAACTCACATGAACACCCCTAGGCACTAGTTAGTAGTGATCCCCAGGTACCTCGTATCTCGGTGAAAGTAAACTTAATAAATATTCATTCTCATGAACACGATCTACTAGTAGGGAGGATACCCAAAAACTAGTGGTACTCCAACATCATCATCATCATCATACTATATTTAGTGTTTTCATCGTCAAACATGCTATGTGAAATAGGGGCCAAACCCCACAGGATCACTAGTATACTAGTACACATTTTCCCACCTAGATACCCGGGATTCCCTTTAGTGTTATAAAAAGTTTCACATATTATAAAATACACATTTCACATTAAAATTCCACTACCAAACCATAAACACACAAACATACAACAAATAGTCTTCATATTTCATTGAATATTCAATAAACCACTAAATGTATTTGTAAAAAAAATTCAACGAGTGTATTGAGGCTCTGCACATAAAACTCATTGAAAAACACTCTTTTATGTATAAAAACTCAAAAAACCATATGCAAACAAATTTTTCATCCATAAAAACATTTAATAATATTATTTCATGGACCATTAAATAATCACAATAGACACATCATGGTAAATACAAGTAAAACACTCCTTATTTTTTAGGAAAGGCCAAACGAGCCATTAAACATTTCCTAAAAACGAAAATTTGTCAAAGTTATGAATGTCAGTATTATTAAAGAGGTGTATACACACCATTTACAGTACCAAAACACATTCATAAATCCTTTAAAACACTCAGTTTATATATTCAAAACACAACCATTTTCATAAGGATTTGAAATGGGCCATTTTCCGGCATCTTGGGCCAAATCATATTGTAATCCAAAACCAATTTTTTTGTAAAACCAAATAAAAATTGGAAAGCCATAAAAGGATCCAAAAAAATTCATGCTGAAAATGTATTTATAAATCAAAAAAATAAATTTAAATTGCACACGAAACATAAAATCCAACCGTACAATTTACCGAACACATGGCTTGCACACTTTAACAAAACAACATATTTTTAAGCACTTAAAAAAGCATAAAATACCATTTTCATTCTTTTAATTTATTAAAGATATTGAAACATATTAAAAATTTCAGAAACCAAGTGTGAAAGCTCACAGAAAATTTTATCAAACAATACGAGTGCACATTTATACCCAAACAACTATATTTTTTACAAAATAAGGCATAAAACATCATTCTCACACAAAATAATTAATCCCAAGGTTTCAAAGCATAACGAAACATATAAATAAGGTTATAAAAACATGATAATTATGAAACATAAATTATAAAGTCTTGTTCAATGGATATCGTACCAAAAATCCATCGCGGAAAGAAAACTCACACCCAATTTCACCATCTGAGTGTTTACAAACCCCAAACCTATGAATACCAGACCAAAACGAACAAAACCCCCATAAAAAATAATGGGATAATAGAACCCTAGGACTATCACGACTAGGGGAGATTATATAAACCAATAAACAATGATAGGAGGAAGAAGAGGGAGGATAAAGGAGAAGGAATCTAACCTTTTCAACTAGAATACTCTTCATCTTGCATTAGATCTCCACCCATATAGAAACATGAATGGGTTGTAACTTCTTGGAGAGGTTCCTAAGGTTTAAAAGAACTCAAGAAAGAATATTTATGGGGAAAAGATTACGAATTGAATGATGTATATATTATTCTATTTACCTTCTCAATTCTGGATGATTTCTGGAAACCCAAGAACTTTCTCCATAATATTCAACTCAAATGATCTCCAAAGAGGTATACTGGATAATGGGGGTTAAGATATGTATTTTGGCATAGATTTGGAGGTGGAATCCCCGAAAAATATTAAAAAATGAAAAATATATAAAAGTAATATATTTTTTTAAGGAATTGGGCCCACGGGTCAGCCCAATACCAAAATAAGTAACCCAAATTCACTATGATTATGAATTATTATGGGGTAAAAAATGACATAGATGTTTGAATATGTTAGTGGAGGAAAAGTATTAAGAATAATGGGTGAATAATGTTGAAAAAAAGGAGTTATAAAAGAAACACATTTGGCATCTAAAATTGGAAATGGGCTCACAGTTGGACCAAATCATGAAGTAACCACCCTCTCTACAAAAACACCTAAACAACCAATGGGGAACACAAATTAGAGTGATTATACATATATGGTTGTTAAAAACTCAAAATTAATCTCACCTAATACGCAAGAAAAGGATCTGGATTTTCAATGGACTGGATCAAAACCAGTACATGAAGAGAAAAAAATTAGTTCTGACAGTAACCCTAGAGTATACCATCGTATACAAGTATGCATGAGGAAAATAAACATGTTACACATGCAGTTAGACATCCTATTATAACTAGGTTTCTAATAATCTCTATGTTTAAAGTTACAATTTTCTATCTAGGATAATACATCACTTATCCAAGCCTTCTTTGGACCATTGTTAAAATCAAATCGAACCATCAATGCATTATCTATATAACCCAAGACATACCCAAGGAATCAGGGTAGGGTGCCATCCATTACCAAAATACTACTCCCTTAGAGAGAGGGAATATAAAAATCATCATTATCATCCACTCTTGTAGGGATTTTCATTCATCCAAGGATCTACATCAATTTTGTCACTAATTTTAGGATCCATCCATCTAATCTCACATCACATATGAACAACATCTCAGTCATAGTGGTCCAAATATATAATCTTGTTCCACATAACATCATAAACTCTATTGAACTCATAATGTGATAACCATAATATATTAAATAAAAAACCATTTTATGGACTCTACCTCACTCAAGTAATTCATTACAATTATATTTCACTCATAGAAAAGACCAATCAATCCCAAGACACACTATCTTACTCATTTTTTCTTGTTCATTAATTAAAAATCAAGGAATATATGTCACCATAGTAGTAGAACCCATATTATCTCACTCATGGAAGGTAAAGTCTATAAGATCCACCCCCATCATTAAGAACTCTCACTTGACAAAATAATATTATCGCAACATGCATGAACTAAATATATAATATTAAACCTATAACCTATACTGCAACTCATTTGAATGTCAAGATGTTAGCATGGAACTAGTCATAATATACATACCCCTACATCCTTAATATTTATCGACCTTCACATCAGATCAACCAACGAATCCTCCAAACCTATTATAATCTCTAGTCATCCATGCCATCTCTATAACATCATCCCTCAATAATATTATGTCCCATATTATTCTACCAACCATAGTTTCATCAATAGAGGTATAAAACCATCCATTTCATCCTTGGAATCACAATTATGTCTCTTGAAACAGAAACCACATACCACACATGGATCCAATCTCATAGCTCCTAGAATAGACCATTCCACTCATCATATAGAGTTAAACCACTCTTGGAAACATATATAAAACAATATAATGATAAACAAGTTCATGGATATTTCTACGAATCCACTCTACCTACATAAGTATGTTACTTGTTCTGTGGGAGTCATTTGGACGTCTTGTCTAGTTTCACCTGGCCTAATCCTCTCAAACATGCCTAAATAGACCTAGAGAAACCATCATAGGCTACCCATATCATGAATTATACAAAAATACCTAACCAAGGCCTCATGTCATCTTAATAGACATCATTTCCCCAGTTTTAATTTTTCATCACGTGATTCCAAAAAACTCAAAGTGATAAATTGAAACTTTTTTTAGTATAAGAGGCTAAAACTGGTCATATTTAACTTTCTTGAGTCACTCTTGGTCCATATTCTTCTACCTGTTATAATTTAATGCATGCAGGAGAGCACAATCTTACATAAACAAGAAATGGAATTTATATTAAAGGTACCATCGAACACCATATATGAGTTACCATCATTTTCAATATTTTTTGATCTTTATCAAATCCAATTGAACCTCATCCACACTCTTGACAACAAATAACAATCCAAGATACACAAATAATTAATTCTAAACACTTATTATTATATATACAGAATGATTCCAAAGGATTAATCACAAAAAACTTACGAGGTGTCAATGTCGCATTGAAACTCCACCCAATGACAAGTGATCAACATCCCAAGACCTATTCTATGAAATACAACAAAATCCACATCTTGGCCAGCTAATTTAATAATTCAACCGGGACATTATCACTGAATACCTCATCCAAATCATATAAAAATAATAGGACTGGAAAGAGGGCGAAATTTAAGGAAAAAATGGAAGACTGTACCTATGATCACAATTGGAACACATCTGGAATCACCTATAGATTAAGTATATTGATGAATTGGAATGTGAGGGGAAGAATCAAAAAATGTCCTCTATCAAACTCTGCTTTCACCTAATTCCCAAAAAATCCCACCCTAGGAAAGAAACAATTTCCCATATATATACTTATAGACCCAAACATCAATAATGGTGTAAAAATGAGTGTCATGGATAAAACCTCCTTTCCAACATAAATTTTTACAGTGATTCCTATAATAACAAAAAGACATTCACTGGAAGAGATCCATTCTGAGGGCCTCTATCCCATCACAGTGCAGACCATCATTCCTATCACTTTTCATAGTGTAGAGGCCACTAAAAAGAGGGTCTTCCACTAGTCTACAAACTTTATCTACATGAACCATCCTTGGTTATAGTATGAACTATTGTTGGTTCAGGTTCCTCTAATTTCTAACCTCCTTTATGGGATGAATCTCCTAGGTTTCAGTGAAAAAAAATAGTCTTTTGAAATTCAGAATCCATCCACTCTGGCTTGGATCTGACAGATTATTAATCATTAAACACACCAATATGGGTTTTTTTTTATCTCAAAATTAATTTATGGATGTCCAAATACTCAAAATCCAAATCTATGTTCTAGTTCTCAAAATAAACCCATTAACAATCCAAAATTCAAATTCAATAGTTAACATACAACCCATAAGGCCAGGGTTTCTTAGAAACTCTCTACTATGTGAATTCCCACCCTCAAGAAGTGTTTAGTAGTATTTTTTATGAAACCAAGGCCTATCATGACTGTTACTTAACCAAAAAAAATTATGTTTAATATCATAATTCCAAACACACTTCTGTTATGAAACTCAAGCAACAATGTTTCGATTCACCAACATAGGAAAAAACTATTATGGTTTAATCCATATACAACTAAAAATATGTCCTATGTGGAACTCCAAACACAACCTCCACCTCATCTAATCTAATTCTACATGAAACTCATGGAATCCATCCAGTAGCCATCTTCTTCAAAAAATGCTCAACCTTAGACGCCAACACACCACCAACACACCTAGCCTGATTACAATTTATTCACACCTAATGGACTCCTAACACCATTCAATCATGAAAATAAATTTTTTAACCCAAATTATGGTATAATTCCATGGTGTTATCAATAAACATGACCCCAGCTATTATTCATTCACCCCAAGCACCAGTGGGACATCAATACCACTCAGGATCATATCACACCTAAACCACCTTGTTCTTGATGCCAACACACTAACTCTACAATTATCACATATTAATATTAAATAAAGTATTTATTAAAGAATATAATCACATAAGATCCATCCATGCACCATATTTATGGTTCCACTATGATCGTCCATCAACTGGTCTCACCACACCATGAACCATCCAGCATGAGGGGCATTCTCTGATGACTGATATGATTATCTCCACAATAAGAGTATAATTTTTATATCCTACTAGACTAAAACACAAATTAACCTAATCACATCAAATCCACTATTTCACGAGAATTTTTATGCTTGAATTATAATCTAACAAATAGCTTTACCAATACACCGCCCTTCCAACATGAGGTCCATTCTCTCATGAATGATTTGATGTTCCCTAATATATGAGTATCCTTATAATATCATTCTAAACTAAGAAACTAATATCAATTCCCTAGGGACCATCCAAAAAAAATATAATTACAAGATGTGTCTGACCATATCATAACTAAGAGCCAAAAATATGCACATAATGTCACCCATTCCTAGATCGCCATGAACATCACCCTATAAAATTTTAGGTTGTGATCCTGGTGATATGGATTCCATTATTTTTATACTCATGCACAAAAAATAATGGGTTCCAACATCTCTCATCCCTAGAAAACCCCATGATAAGGACAAAAATCCTAGTACATCACACCTATGAACATGTCACACCTACACTACCACCACATCACTACGTCAGTTCATCCAAAACACAAAAAAAAATAACTCATATAATGTATAATAATCTAATAATAAAAAGTCACTATACATCACCTGATTTCACATTCCATCACTAGCCAAATATTTTCCCCATGAATCTATTCTGACCATCACTCTCCTCTTTAAGCAATTGTGATTCTCAACAAACCTCTCACAAGTTCTCTCCCATGATTTAACTTAGTCTCAAGCAATCCCAATAGTAACAAACAAATGAAAACTAGATAAACAAATAGACTCAAATTACCATGAGTTAATTCAAATATAACATGGTCCCATATTCCTTGACCCCAACCATTCCCCACAAGAATATCATCCACACTCAACCAGAGGGACCTCAGAAATCCTCTTCAAAATTGAGGCATCTCACTCATTCCAAGATCTATACAAAGACTTACCACCACCTAGGAACTACTATTATACCATAATAATCAAATCATGCTCAGTAATCCTCAACATGACCATCTAAAATCACCACTCTCTATTATAGAGGAATTTCATCATAACCATGATCATGGGATCATACTAATTGTGACCTATAAAACCGTCCACTATGCCTATGTCACCTCTTCTTTGATTGATCATCGACCATGGAATATCACTAATTCCTTTCTATATCACCCACCCTTTGTTAATAAATCCACACAAAAATATTTTCCCATCCTCGAATCACCTCTCCATCATACTATTTCCTAATCGAGACCTCACCCAGGAATACAATGAATGCATCAAACCATTATAGGTCCCCACACGTACCTTTAAAAAGGGAGTTTATTTTTATCTATAGAGAATCTATAATTCTTGGATTCCACATGATCTATCATTAGGAAACAAATCGTGAGTGAAAATCATGGTTCAGATGACAAGAATTAAACAATAAAGATAAATAAAATATTCCATGTTTTTTTCTTGTTACTCTTCAAACAACTGAACCTCTTATTAGTAAAATCCTTTCACTCATATGAACATGTATATACTATTAATCATATATTCATAAATTGATGCATGTGTTTCTGATGTTCAATGATTTAATATAAAAAATTCAATGATATCCTATCTCTGGTAAGAACATCATATTTAATAAACATATCATACATAACATCAAAAATCAAGAACATAACTCCCATTACCCTAGTATCTAGGACATCCCACTAGAAATATGTTTATGAATCACCAGTCTGTTGACTATCACAAGATCTCACACATTCATAGACCACATTTCTACCATAAAACAAAAATATTAATTCAAAAAATAGTTCAAAATCAACTTTTTCATATTATACACACACAAACATGTTCGCTGATGCACATTTGTAATTCGCTTGAACACATGCCAACTTGATGGTGTCTTGGACCATGGTTCAATCTAACCTCTAACATGGCTATCTATACACCAGAGGCCTGTGAAAGGAAATTATGATATAATGTGTCATTATGGGAATACTATACAGTAATATTAGAGTAAAAAATGTCACAAAAATAAAAAAAATAACCATCACAACACCTGAGTGTTTATATTAAAATACAACACAATTACCTAAATAAATAAATGATTTCATAAAAAATCATGGTAATAACATGAATATAATGGATTTAACACTAGGAAAATAACATTTAAAAAACAAAATCAAACACATACACTAGCCCTATTTACATCCTCAAGACTCGCATACAATATCACTAAATACTAGTATATCTACATCATCCTATTCCATTGCACGTCATATGATCAGCCTTGTAGAAGACAGAAGGTCTTTATATTCATCATAATTCCCCTGATTGGTGTGATAAATAAATCTATGTATGGTCCCACCAAGTTCCCCTAATGTACACCATATATATGTACTCATAAAGAAAACTAGACATGTCACACTAGTGAATTAAACATCATGTTGTCACTAATCCACCCTGAATCACTGTGCATTGGGTCACCATATACTAAGGCAACCATGGTACCTAATCATACCTAATTTAGAGCCATATGTGAATCCACTCATCACCTTGTGTTTTCTTTCGCATAACTTATCTTATACCTAAAGACTCGGGGTATAGTTTTATCCTTGTCCCAACTGCAAATCCCTTAAATAAAAATATCATTCTATGCATCATGACTAACCCATATCTATGAGAAGGTCATTTAAACATGTTTTTTCCTTTAAACTCTCATTCATTGAAGGGTTTACACATCTAGTCTCAATTCACATTTGGACACTATCTCATTCATGCTATTCCAACCAACAAATAACATGCCAATATTCATATTCCATGGGCTCCATCATAATCAAGCCAGTCCCAACAACTTTATGTCATTAATAAACAGGAAAAATAGTCCAAAGTCACATCATATCACTCATTGTTGGCCCCATATTCACATAAAAATAAAACTCCCCACCTCCCCTACGTAGTCCCAATAATTATATCTCAACCTTAGTAGGGAAAAGCCTCAGGATATACCCCCTACTTTGAGATTCATTTCCCGACACAAGCATACAGTTAGAATAATCATAGAATAGTAAAAACACATAGGGCCTATATCCTATCTAGAAACTTACTATATTATCATTGAATTGATAGTGAGTTATTCACACAAGACCCATCCTAACATCCTAATCATGGCTCACATTTTCATATAGGGTGTCAACTAATTTTTATAAACCCCTTATGGTTTCTGTTCACAGATACTAAATCAATATTGTCATCCCTTAGTGACATCATAGATCAGTGTCTAATCTAAACCATGAAAACATTATCTAGGGAATAATACTATCCATTTTCCTCTATGATTCTTAATTACAATTAAAAATCACAATCTCATAACCCACACTTGGGTCCCATCTAAGAACTACTATGGGAGTCTGTTTAAAGCATCATATTAAATAAAAATGTTCTTCTTCATATAAATACATCCTATGAGTGATCTTCCCACTCCTATCTCTCTTTAGTAACCCACTCCACCCAAATAAATGTGTCCCTCATCCCATATAAGATATTTGGTTCTAATTCCTATCATCAATTTCACTAAGCCTCTCACACATAACAGAGTAACTCTAAGAACATAATCCTAGGATACCAAAATCATGTGTCATAAATCAAGACCTACATAGGGTCTCAAGACATCTAAAAATTCAGTATATCCACTTGGAAAAATAGTCACCAGGTAATTCCTGAACAACCAATGCTATAAAGGATACTTGTCTTGTGCATAAGAGGCCAATTTATGTCCCATCTCTCAAGCGTGAGTTCATACCAATACCCATCCATCTACCAAGTCCCAGGAAATGCATGAATGAAAGAATAATAATTCCAAAAAAAGTATATAAATTTATATTACATGGTCTACCTACCTACATATAGGAGTTAGCATCCTTATAATACTCCTTAAATCCTCATCCAAGAAAACTGAGCCTCTTCATGGATCTGGGGTACTAATACCACCTCATGAAATAAAAATAACTAATTGTAAACTATTTTTAGATTATTTAAAACAATTTTAAGGTATTATTTATTAGAAAGAATTCCAGCCACTTCATTTTCACTAAAACTGCACCAAAATGAATTTGATCTCTATCTAAGGATATCTTCTAGATAAGACACCAAAAATCTCTATCAAGATAATATGATTTAACCATCCTTTGGGAAAAAATCAATCTATACCTAATTGAGATTGTATCAAAATCAAAGGGATATTAAAAGGGAGAAAGAACAGTTAAAAATGAAAGATCTTACCCCAGTTCATCATTGAAAGACATTATAAATCACCCTAATATCAAGGGGATTAAATATGGGTCATGGGGGAAATGGCCAAATATTTAATTTCATCATTTATCCACTCCACTAAATCAAGAAACACCCCATACAAAAATATAGAATTTTCCTCATATGAAAATAGTAACCTATGCCTCTTTTGTGTTGTAAAAAACGAGGTACATTGTGAAAAACTCCTTTTTTTCTTCACAATCTCAATGAGTGACCAAGGGTGATCACACTGTTTTTATGGGCCATAGTAAAAATTAATTTCAAATTTACTCTTAGTACATCCAAGTGGTTGACCAAGGTCATCTCTTAAGGAGTAGTGTTTAGGAGCCTCACTATACTAAAATGTATATATATTTTTTGTTGTTTTTTTAATTTTTAAAGAATCCATAGATATTGATTGATTTTTTTTTTGTTATAGATTTAAGAAATTTAAATATTGTGAAACATAATTCAAACATTGTAATGGGTTAAATAGATTTTATCCAGGATCAAACACACATTTTCTTCATCATTATATAGTTCTCATCTTTCAATTAAATGAATTTTATAATTAAATTTATATCTTATATATATTCTTAGTTTTTTGATCATAAACTAGTGAAATTATACCCTAATACATCTAATTACACCTCCTCTATAGTGAAGAGGTAATGAACACACTTGATTAAGGAATTAACTATTTGAACACCCATATCCATTGTATGTTGTTTATCTCGTAATCCTCTGTGCTCCATCAGTATGAACTATTAATTGAGAGTGGGAGAAAGATATGATTTCATAAATTAATGATACAGATTTTCATTATAAAGAGCATATAAATCATATAAATCTTATTATTTTTATTGTTATATTCTATTAAGGGTGAATCCTATAAATATTTAAATAAAATTATGCCTTTATGATCTTCCCTAAAAACATATCCCTCATGTTATTCCTCAATTATCCAATGTTTAATAGATTACATCACTATATGGATAATGTGGTAGAACATGATGAAATAGTTGGTAAAGATAAAAAAACACAATCAGTAAAATAGAGAAGAGTTGGTATTAATATACGAAAGGAATTAAAGGAAAAAAGCTACAGTGGAATAAAACCATTGTTGAATTTAAAAGATATTGAAATCTTTAATTGGGGGAGGAATAAAATTTTCTATAGTAGATTCTTTATTCACCCACATATAAAATTTTGAGGTGATCTTGATAGATATATTTCATGTGTTTATCTCTAATGGTTGTGATCTTTACTTTAAGAATAATCTCTTCACAATATTTTGAAGGTTAATAGATTCATTGCATCATAGAAAAGTGGAAATTTTTCCCCATGTGAAATATTGGTATTCAATTTTTTATTTTACTATGCCTTCGGATGTGGTCTTGTACATTTGTGGAAAAAGTTGAAAAACCTGGCATGAGCCTGGGATGTCACATTTATATAGGACATTAGATCTTGGAGTGTGGAGGGGGTTCATTGGTTTATATTCATCTATGGTGGCATCGTATTCTGCCTCTATGGAGGCAGGTTAAAGTGCTTGTATGATAATTAAAATGTGGAATCTCTATGGCGGTTCATGACTCCTCCAGTCTTCAGAGGCGAGGGAAACATTAGTGGATCGAGAGCCTCAGTCTAATTGGGTTCATGGATAAGTGGGTGTGGGTGTATGGTGATTATGGTGACCATTATTATAGTAAATATATGGTGAGGGATGTGAGGAATGGCATTAATTTTGGATGGGGGAACTCACAGTAAGCATATATTGTCACTTGGGTGATTATGAATGATATCCACCATAGGTTGTCCATAGTAAGTTTACTTATCATGGAGATGGTTTGTGACAGGTTTATTGATAATAATTTATTTATTGTAGGAAGATGGGGTGACCAGGAAAAAGATCCATAGTATGAATACTAACTAAGAGAATAATTATCAATTCTGACCTCTATATTTTTCCCAACCCCGGTTTAAACAAAATATACTCATTTCAATTTTTATATTTATGTATTTTTCAAATTGAAAAAAAAATATCATTAATTACCAATATTAAATCCATGTTTTTCATTAAGTTAAAGAATTCACTATTTTTGGAAAACTACCATTTTACATGTAAAATGAATGACATTTAGTTTTATTTTCAATGAAAGTCATGCAATATGTGTTTAAAATTACATCTCACACTTGGTTCACAATGTGAATTCTCAAAGGGAGAGATCCCTTATGTGGGCCTATAGCCTATTATGGAAATAAATCCTCATTCATAGTTCAATTCATGGAATGTATGTCACCATTAATATAGAAATCTCTCATGTTGAAACCATTAATGGAGTGATCCCATCTAGGATACAGCATGAGCTGTTATGGTTTGTGGCTGCTCCCATGTCCATCCTTTTAAATAGTGTTACTCACCTCGGTTCTGGTGTGAATAAAAATAGGCATCTAAAATTATTTATTCATCCACCTTTCCCCTAATTTTATTCTTTATTTAGTACCTAATACATAATCAAAACCTTATTCAATATTTAAAACATATGTAATGTACATCCAAACACTTAGAACCCCAATATGAGTCCCATTACTGAAAATGAACACCTTGCAAAAACAAAAATAAAAATTCAATCAGGAATTCCAAACATAAAATGATGAATGTCATTAAATACCCCCAATACATGGATTCCCGAAATTTATATGCATCGTTTAGTCCTAAAAACACAACCCATACCTATTTCAACTAGAATTTCACCACAAAACGACTATGTTCCTTCTCGGAATTACAATCATTTTTCTGATGTCCAACTACAACCACCAAGACCAAATACATGATATTTCCCTTAAAAATATCTGTTCCAATCCCTACAGAACCCTAACTTAATCCCACATGACTATCCTAATATGGTATCCATGTCACCATTTTCAATTCCACATCAAATCTCAATCATCCCTCCTTCAGCCAGCTTCCTCCAAAAATTCTCCCCCATAGATGTTGTCACACAATCAAACAGTCTAGACCGATTATGATTCCTTCACACCCAAATAAGTAATAACATCATAAAACAATAAAAACTAAATTACAAACAAAAATAATCTTGTTATTCCATATTTTGATCACTAATCACCACACCATACATTATGATATCACCATGTTAATCAGTACACCACCAATCTGAATCACCCTCAAATGATAGCTAAACCGCCTCACACCTGATGATGATGCACTAAATCTACCATAATCAAATATAAATCCATAATAATTTATTTACTAAGGAACTTTATCACATTATATACACCCATTCAATGGAATTATAATTCTACCAAGACTATTCTTTTACTGGTTTCACCACTCCATGACCAATCATATATAAAAACCAATCACCTGAAAATGATTTGATTATCCCCACCATAGTTTAATCCTTATCATATTTATAAAAACCAAAACATTAAACTCATTGTACCATAATTTTTCCATTACCAAATGTAATGAATGGATCTACCAGTCTCTATCATACCTAAGTACCACTAGAGAACACAAAATTTCACTCATTCCTCGCACAACATGATCATCACCCTCCATCATTCAATGGTGTGTTCCACAATATATAGATTCCCTTATATCACAACTATTAACAAACCCCATTGTACCCAAAAACACAATTTCGTGAATAACCCCTATCACTGTCCAAAATCTCATGTATTCATTCCCATGAACATCTCACAGACACACTATAACCACAACACTACTTGAGTAAATATGCAATAAAAACATTATCAAGAGATCAACACATGGACCAATCCCCCAATATACAATCTAATAGTTATTTTGTATCATGTATAAGAAAATTCTCTCATTTACTAAGTATTTTTCTAGAGAATACAAAATGACTATCACAGCACACCTTAGTGAATATTTATTCTCAATGAACCTCTCAATAGATCTGACCCACCGTTTGACTCTATCTCACCCAAATCTCAGGGTCACATTGCCCAATTAAATCATATTAAAAAATTGGAATCACACACCCATGAGTCATATCCCATCTAACTCATGCTCGTGTAATTGAACCACCGACCATGCCCCACATTCGGGTTTGTCACACCAAACAGAAGCATCCTCAAAAATACTCTTCAAAATCAGGGATTCTCACTCATTCTCTAATCTATCACAAGAATACCCACCTTCCAAGTGTTATACTAATTCCACAAGAATCTACACATGATCTACCATCATCGACACAGCCTTCTAGGATCAACACTCCCCGTACCTACAAAAACCATACCAAAAATATGGTCTTGGTATTCTATTAATTATTCCATATAGTACTAGCCAAGATACTAAGATTTACACTAATTCTCTCATTTTCTTACCAATCTATATAACTCATAAATTCTAAAAAACCATACATGGTTCCTGTATTCAATGTTAAATATGTAGCTATATTTTGATCACCTCAAATGAATACCATTCCCTCTTTAATCCATATTACATGTATCAAATTTCTTCATCGACCCACTAAGGTTTCCCACCCATCCCTTTATAAAGGTCATATATTTCTATCACCATAGAATATACTATAACATGATCTATATAGCCTAACATCAGAAAACTACGCATGGATGAAAATATTCATCCAATAAATTTTAATTCAACCAAAAATTGTTGAATGAAATGGCATATATTTTTCTATAAAACATTAAATATATGAACATATTTTTAAAAAATTCATTCTCATACATGAACACATATATCGTGTGAATCCTATGATTGTACCAAGATACATGTGACACCTGTTATCAATGTTACAAGATCTAATATCCAATTAAATAATATATTTAATAAATATATCATATTCAATAATCATCTCATCAATAAAAATACAATCCAAAAATACAAATCCAATCACCCAGGTAGTAAGGAATTCCCATTGGAAAGGTGTTTATGGCTAACAAGTTTTAAGTCCATCACATGATATGAAACATTTCAAAAGCACATATTTACTATCTAACCAAGTAGTTATAAAAATTATATAACTCTAATTTTGGATATCTATCTCACATAAACATGCATGTTCTATAAGACCACATTAGAATTACTCATCCCACTGACCTAGTTAATGGTGTCCCAGACCAATGTTCCATGTAACGTTACTAACACCCCCTCATATTCTAAAGTCTTCTAACAATAAACCTGATTTTAGGTGTTATTATGGGAAGATAATGACCTCACATCACAGTAAAAACAATAGGTAAATAATTAAACAACAATTAATGAAACATTAGAGTATTAATAAAAAATATATAATGTTATAAAAATAAAATATTTTTTTAAAGATTAATGGTTATTTCAAGACTACAACTCATTTCCCACTAGAATAGTCATATATAAAAAATAAACCAAAATAAAATACACACACTATGCATAATTCCATCCATTTTAATCACATTCATACACTCCAAATACCCATTAAGTTGCTTCTACCTGATCAACTACACATATTTTCCTCAATAGTAAACTATACTTATGGTCATCATGTTCACCAAGGTACTAAAGTAGGATGTGAGAAATATATATTAGTTTAGTCTCACCATTTTTTCCTAGTATACACCATCATATTCATTTATGTACAAGGAAAATATACTAGACACAATAGCACATTGAAAATTATGAAATAACAAGTCCTCTAAGACTATTTAGAAGTCAGGAAACTATGTCCAAATCAAGCCCCTATATAACTAGACAATACTTGCCTTAGTGGCAGGATTACATCTTATCATCTATTTGTTCATTCATCCACGTAACTAAACATACACCTGAGCACTTGGGTAGGGTGTCATCCAAGTCAAGACCACAACACTCTTAGAGCTGGGTCCCATACCAAGCATCCTGACCAATCCCTCTCACCGGTAAATCCATTAATCAAAATATTGACCTATATCTTCTCACTCAATAAAGGTTATATCCATCTTCTCTCACATCACATATGTACGACATCTCACTCATAGTGTTCCAATTTTCAAATCATGTTCCACACCACATCTTGAAATAAATCTCACTCATGGTGGTCTGACCATTAGATATCATAAAAAAATTCCCATTACTGAGACTACATGTCACTTATAGAACACTCAACAATGAAATATAACTCATATTGTGGTTTAAATGATCTAAATGTACACTATATCACTTAAGATTGTCTCAACATTAACAAATAAATCAAGTAATCTACCTCTCTAAGGTAGTCCAAACCACACAATTTCACTTAGAGTGAGGTAAGTCATTAAAATCTTCCCCCCACATTGAGATCTATCACCATAAAAAATCATATATTTAGTACAGTCGTGAAACAATAAAAATAGATTGGGATTTCAACCCATCCCAAAACTCACTTTCTCATCGAGGCATCAATAAGGTGCTAGTTACACTAAACCTAGCTCGTCATCTTAATCACATCTCAGTCCAACCAACATAGAATCTCTCAGATCCTATTGAGCTATTATAGTATATGTTCATTAATTACATGTCTATACTGTCACCCCTTGGAGGCGTCATTACATGAAGTCTCATCCTTACCCAGGCCTCATCAGGATGGGCCCTCAACCATCCATTTTTCCCTTATATTCAAAATGAGAAGTCCTAATCCAAAATCCTTGACCCACACATATGTCACATATCTCATCTCCAAAAAGATATGGATCGACCCGTCACCTAGGGGAAAACCATCTCTAAAACATACATTCTTCCATAGAGGTTTCATCTAACACATAAAACTCTCCATAAAAACATTCAAACCACATAATGGTGTTCATCATCCCAAATGGAAAATTTAGCCATCTCACATGTTGTAACTAGTCCTAAGACCCTCACACATATCTGAATAGCTCTAGGTAAACCATAATAGGATACCGAGATCACATCATATACCTAGATTCCTACCTAGGACATCGCATCATCTCAACCAGAACCATCTCCCCTTCTTAGCATATTCAACTGGAGATTCCAAAACACTCAAAGTGCTAAATCACACTTCTCCAAAACATATGAGATTGAATTCCGTCTTATCTATCCTTCCCAATGCCCACTCGACCCCAATCCTTCAAATTGGTCCCATGAAATTCATTCATTGAAGAACAATCATGAATAAATAAGAATATTAATTTACATTAAATGGACCACCTAACTCCTTGTGGGAGTTATCGTCCTTCTCAAGCTATGTGGATCCGCAAAAAAGAAAATTGAAGCTCACCCAGAATACCAGGCACTAATCCCATAAAAATAAACATAATTAATTCATTATAAAAAATTATGACTTATTATTCCGAATAATTTCAATGGTTTGTTAACCTAAAAACTCATTGGGCACTACTGTTAGATAGAAACTGTACCAAACCTTATATGATCACCATCCTATGACTTCTTCTACAACATCACTATGAAATCGCCATCACATTCATATTATATCACCATGATTTGGTGAAATAATAACTAAATCCCACACTAAAACCATGTTAAAATCAGAGGTATAGTAAAGGGAACTAAACATAGACACCAAAATAGACGATATTTCCTCTAATAATAATCTAAATACATCTTGAATCACCCCTGATGTGGGGGATTGTGTAAGTGGTGTGGGATGGGAGGAATGGACAAAAATGGACTCTCCCAAACTCCCATCTCCCAAAAACCCCCACATACCCTGACCATGAAAAGAAATTATTCAACATTTAAAAATAAAAAACAAGCCTCATTCATGTAATGAACATGGTGGGTAAAGACATGAAGCTTTTTCTTCCAAAAAAATAATAGAACAATTAGTTTTCACTGTGTTAATGTTTATAGGAATAAATCCCATATGATGTCATCTATCCCTTCACAGTTCAAATCCATTCACCCAGAATCTTTCCTACTGTGAATTTCATAAGGGATCTGCTCTTCCATTGACCTGTAACAATTCTTGATGCGACCCCTACTGGATTTTGGAATTACCTGTTATATTTTGAGGGATAATCCCTTGGTCAACATCCTTTTTGGAGTGACTCAACTAGTTTGTAGTGTGAACTAATTTAGGCTACTAAAATTTCAAACTCGATCATCCTAGCCTTTCTCTAGTACTTTAATGAGAACCCAGAACAAAAATTTGGCCCCATTACACAACCAAACCATCATTTGAAGACATAAAAATCCTTAAAATACTAATTTAAGTCTCCATTTTCAAAATAAACCCCTCAACAAAATAAAAAATAAAATTTAATAATTATTTTTCAACCAAAAATATTTGGTTCAATCAAATCCAAATATCATAAAGACCGATGGGGTTCCGAACCCCAAACCTGGATGGAGGGGAAAAATCTCATAGATTATAGTCTACACCCTCATACCGATGAGGGTGTACTTAACTATAACATTCTATATTGGGTACATAAATCTTTATATAATACACCTTAGTCATGGGAGTAAAAACCCAATAGTGTATCTCTTTCCAATCTAACCAATTTTCAATATTGGGATACTAACTCAAAAGATAAAGGATCCCTCACCCTATGTAGGTGGATGGATAGAAACCTTATCTGAGGATAGTCTATTCAATCAATATATTTATGTATCTCCTCCTTGAAAACCCAAATGTGTTCATGTAGTCCCATGTGATCTCTTCCTCTGTAAAAGGTGTATTTCACAACTCTACTTAGAGAATTTATATTGTGGTAATAAATATTCAAATTTTGTACCTTTAAAATTGTCGGTATGATTTCCTATTTTGAAATAAAAAATTCAAAAACTATTATATGACACATGAACAACAACAATTGTACCATATTGCTATTTCTCTGATCAACCAAGCTATTGTATCTTATCATTAGTCTCCTTGTGTAGGAAACAGTTGGCCACGACGCCCTCTCTAGTTTCAATTTTTTTACAACTAACCCTATGAACATTGATTATTTTTACCCCACATATCCCAAACTAACCCATGAGACACATATGTCCGAAATCTATCCATATTAAAATCCACACTTTGATTCCACTCTAACATGAAATGACCATTGAGACCACACCTAGGTTTCAATAATCCTTGTGTGCCACCCAAGACCATATCTAATAGACCAAGTGTTGGTGAATAGAACTAAGAATGTATGATATCATATGGGAGGCCTAATACTAATAACCCTATAATAATTAAGTACACATTTAACTAGTAAAAGAACACACAACCACCGATGATATATCTGACTGACAAAAAAATCATTTTTTCCTTTGGAAAACATCCCAAGGCTCATTTCCATCCTTGGGAAACAATATATTGAGATTAACTACATTTCATCAACTCCAAAATTAGCATTACCAACTGCAAATCCCACTAACTCAGCTATGATCCAACACCACAACACAGGGTCCAAAATCCAACCAGCCTATACATCATGTATATAGACACAACACGTGTAGACCCAAGGCTCGGGAATTTGTGGGTATAAAAAATCTAGTAGGATTCCTCTAAAACAAAATCAAAATAGAGATGATGTTTATCTAGCATATAAAATATAGTTTCTCGAATTGACAAGTGAAGATAACACCCATTTGAAAAAATACAACTCTATTATGCAAAATGACTACCAACCAAGCCTAAAGATTATTTGTGGGGAAAACCCAAGAATGATGAAAATTACTCAAACCATGGAATCCCTAAACAAGGAACACACCTCCTGATCAGAAGCCAATTTTTTCAACTACATCATTGATGTTCATCTGTTATCATTTTGTGAGGGTTAAACTCCATCTAGTACATCATCATCATTACACCTCATAGATATAACAAGTGATACCCTACTGAGAAAAAAACACCAAACCTTTAACTACACCATCTAGATTTTAATAAATATAATCCTTAATAGAAATTTTTATATATAAAGTTATCCACATTCCATTTTTCACATATTAAGTCCTCATATTCAATGTGTTTATCAAAACCTTAAAAAATATTTTCTTAAAGTCTTATAGCTCATTAGATGGAAGAAATAAGAACAAAAACTCTGCTCAATACATAATTCTGCATAAGTGAATGAGAACCCTCATCAACTTAGACAACTATTAATGAAGTCCAATATCAAAAATGTACTTAATGGAGTAAGGTTCAACTTTCATATGAGAAACTAATACCCAACCCAACTCTCATATAGGAAGTCCATTGAGTTGTGAATGATAAATGAACCCCATGCTCCAAAACTACTAACTCAGAAACAATCCATGGTGAACAAACATCACAATAATGTAGAAAATAAATCCACAACCATCATTGGTGACCAATACATTTGTAGAAATATGACTACTATATGAGGATATACCTTCCTTGGACACCATTTAATCTCTATCGAACAATGGATACCAATACCGTACCAGCACTACATCCATATTGAGGATCCCGCACAACACCAAAGGGGTGATACAATACATTTATAGTTCCACTAACTTCTATGAGGGAATATCTGGTATATCAATTGAGGAAGATCTGATTAATTTATATCCATCATGGAGGAACCATGCCTTATGTCATTGGGAGATTATCGACTCCACCTTCTCAAGGGATGGTTCTACACATAATCCCAAATATTAAAACATGAGAAGATATATCTAAATCCTAGGATTCATACCAACAAATCCATATGAGCATAAGAACGTACAGTGTGGTGGAAGTAACTCCATATAACACTAAATAATTATTCCTCTATCATCTATAGTCATAACCCAAGAATCATCATTAATGAGGGATGATATCTTCTTTTTCAATGAAAATTTTCCATATAGGTCATCTAGTTATTAGAGAGAGTGATCAAATCCACTATCCTATAAATCTAGACCACATTCCCCAATACCGACTCTATGGTAATGTGAATAAGGGGAAATCTCAAGAATCACTCCATTTATATATGTCATATTGAACTTGTCTATTGTGAATAGGTTATAGCTCACGCTACGCTGAACACCCAGTTTCACTAACTCTCAATCTTATATGGAATACATTCATAAAAAAAATATCAAAGAATACCAATATCTAGAATCTTGAGAGGTCACTAAATCTTCCATTTTAATTTTATTTAATAAATTTTCTTCCATCTCACCTACTCTTCTCTATCACCAAAACCCTATCATTATCATTAGGGGATCATGGATTGCATGTATCCCTAAATCATTTATCTAATGACCTATAATGGAAAAGAGGACACAAACATCAAAATTATCATGAAAATAAACATGTAACAAATATGATATTTCCCTAAATACATCTATAGAGTAAGAAATTTCGAAAAACCCAACCAATAAGGAAGTACACTGTGTGTATATGTAGTTCATGACATATACACCAAATTCCTTTCTTGGCGAATGTATCTAAATATTTAAGAGTGTGTACCAAGATAAAAATATATCATTTTACAAACCATCATGGTGTATAAAATGCATGGGGTATCAGGTCATGCACTCCAGACTATTTTGTGTCATGTGACACATAATGTTGTGTTTGTTTATAATATTTTTTCTCTACACGAGGTGTCTAGTGGAATATAAGGAAAAAACTCATAATGTGTCTCCATATAACCTTACATGATTTTCAATACGACCAAAAGATAGTATTGACATTATCTATAATATAAAATTATCTAACCACCTATATAGTTTTATTCTAGGGAGAGAACATTGCGTAGTCAATAATTTCAAGTTCACAATGCTTAAAACCCACCTGATTCAACCGAAAAATACCTAATTTGAAACCCCAAAAAATACACATAGGTAGGAAATATAAATCCAAAAAATGAACCATGAACAATCCTTTAAACAATACAAGTAGTAAATTTAATATAAAATTCACTACCTCATGGATGATCTCAATAGCATCATGAATGAATTCCTCTGATCCCCAATCTATGATTTTTACAACCTAGCCTACACCTCTGACCACCTCTAAAATAGATCATCTTATCTCAGTTTGACATCATCAATAGGGGATTAGTTAACATTATGTGTGAATGGAAGAGAGTTTTGGAAAGAGACAAGTTATTGTAATACACCTCATTAATTAAAATTAATAATGATAAAATGGGACCAACCCAGAGTGTGGGGCCGATATATAGATTATACCCTACTTAAATAAAATCCCCTATTATAGACTCAAAAACTAAGTTATAATTTATATCTCATACTTTTTTTAGAAATTATTTATGTTAGATCATGTAGGAATAATTCATATTTAATTAATTAGATATTAAATATCTATAATAACATACTGAGCATAAAATATCACCAAAATCTAACCAAAGTGTAAAAATCAAATTATGGAATTAATGCTACCATAAAAAATGAGTCTGGTTTTTTACCTAATAAAAATTAATATCATTACCCTCTCAAGGGATCAGAGATCTAAAAATCAAAAACTATATATTTATACCACATGGTAAAAAAAATTTCATTATATCCTCACCACCTTAATGGAATTTTGACCTTGAATAGAAAACAACACAAACAACTCGCTAGAAATCCCAAAAACCAATCTCCTAAAAAATATAGCACCCATGTTCAGGATCTCATTATATGAAAATAATCATATATATTCAAAGATACATAATAAAACTCCACTCATATTAGTAAAACTATATCAATGTTATTTTTTCCTCTACAAATATCAAGCATCCTCAACCCACCTCATGGGAAGCTTACAAAACCAATACTAAATTCATTTTCAAATACACATAATATATTTTTACTGATAGCCAATTCCTCCAATAAGGGGATGTTAAGAAAACCATATATGAAATTATTTCATGAACCATTGGTATATATAAGATATGGTTTATCCTTTGATTCATCTCCCATGGGAGTTCCATACTCCCTATAATAAAAAGGGGAAACCCCATGAATTAATTACATAGAAAACCAATTCTGTCACGAACCGGATCTAGTTTCCACCATTAACGGCACCAAACCTAGCCCATGGAAAGTCCCGAAGTTCGTTCCCTATCCCCACGGGTTGGGAGAAGTTCCTGGGTATCAAAAAATCTGGTTGAGAATGATTTACCCGAGTATGAAAGCATAAAACATAAAAAAAACAATCAACAATTAGAATCTAAAATTTGCATGCTAAAAAATTCTTAACAAAACCATATCTGAATACATTTGTTTAAAGACACTAAAAGTGGTCCAAAAACAAATAATTACTACATCAAGACATCCCCAAGGACTCCACACAAAAAGTGGGTCATCACCCGAAAGCCTTCTCCATAACTTCGCCCCAGTGATGGGGACTAACAACCTGAACCGCCATCACCCTTAGCCTTCCCTTTACCTGAGTCAAGAATAAGAAGGTTTACTTACACCCAAGGGTTTTAAGTAGGGTGTGAGCCTAATCCCAATAGGATACCAACAGTTGATACCAAAGAGCATGCAATATAATGTGAACAAAACAAACAATTTTAATACACAAGGTGAAAGAGTGTTAAAATTCCATGAAATGAAACATTCAAATGAAAATAGTTTTCAATATGAGAATTTATGAATGTTAACTCATTAAAGAATAAATGTTAGATACTGTAATTTACTTCCAAACACACCCTATTGTATGGTTAAATAACACTAATCCAATGAGCATCAAAATCAGGAACACCCCTAGGCACTTGGTTATCTCGGTCCCTATGTACCTCATACCTCAGTGTAAAGTAACCATAGAAAAATATATTCTCGTGCACAATCCACTAGTAGAGAACATACCCATAACCTTGTGGTCCCCAATCATCATCCACATAGTTTAGATAGAGTTTTTGTTATCCAAATGCTATGTGAAATGGGGACAAAATCAATCTAGTCCACTAGCCGTACTAGTAAAAATCCGCCCCACCTAGGTACCTGGGCTTCCACTTTTTGTACACAATCAATTTCATCATGATACATAAATATATATTAATATAACACACCACTACAGGCCAGACACAAATAATACAGTAGCTATCACATTTTATACCACTTAAAACACACAACAAAACACTTAGATTTTTAATAAAACAATTCCTCCAAATCCCATAATGTTTCACACATTGAACTCCTTAAGATCAAAACTTGCACACTATGTGCACACCATAAAGTTACCAAAACTAAAAATTCAGACCAATAAATTTCTATTAAAACAAAAAATCTTTTTTAGGGTATCCCCTTATGAACCAATAAATGATAACTTTGAAAAAACTCCATTTCTACATAAACATGGGACGTAATGTTCACATGTTCCACAAACACTATTAAAACCGATTTTTACCGAAACAAAAAAAGGTTATAAAATTCAGAACATTATTGGAAGCCCTATTATAGTTCAATAAAATCAATTAAGTATTAATAGGGAATTCCCAAATAAACCAATAAAACATTCCCATGTAACCCCCCCCCCAATTTCACATGAAATTTGCATTAAAAAATTCATTTGAAAAACAAACGCCAATAAAACTAATATTTGCATCAATAATAAAATGAGATAAACCTTAAAGTATGATAAATACAGCATGCAAAGACACAAAGATTTCATAAACATGGAATCACCTACCAAAGTAACAAAACCCCTTGAATCTCCGTGCGAAAATCTAATCGCACCCCCGCTACACGAAGAGAGACCTAGGTCAAACCTAAAACCACAAGAATTCTCCGATAAAGCACAATGATAATCCCTAGGTTCAATACCTAGTTTCTGAATATTTGGAAACTCAAATATAAGTGAAGAAACCCTAATAAAAATGAATGAAACCCAAAGTAGTTTGAAAGAGGAAAGAAAAGGGCTCATTTACTTGAAGTATCTTGAAGTAATCACTCCAAAACATCAGTATCTGAAATTTAAATGATCCAAAGTTTAGGTTTCGATCTAATAATACATATTAGGTCATTCAGGAACTGGAATGGAGGAAAAATATTGATAATTGAGAGAGTTATGAAAGAAAGACTTTACCTCTTCAAATCTGGACGATTTGAGGAAGCCTATGCAGTTTGGCACCAAATCGCGAGTAAACAGAGCTCCAAAGAGAATGGAGAGAGTTCAGACAAGCAGATGGCTTAAATGGGATTGTGTGAGACTTGGAATAACCGAAAAATCCTAAATATTGAATATGTTATAACATAAACAAAATTCATTTTTAAGATAGGAATCGAGCTTTCGGGCATGCCCAACCCCTTAGATAAAACCCCAAATAAAACTTGGTTGTGGATTTCTAAAGGATCCAAATTTACTTGGTGGTGTTAATAGGTTAGGTAAAGCCATGTATGAATTTAAATGGATGAACAATGTTGAAAAATTAAAAAGTTATAAAGGAATCAAAAGTTATTTTTCAATATGGAATTGGGCTCATGGTTTGGCCCAATTCATGAAAACTCATTTATTCCTCCATAAAACCTAGGGAAACCCCCAAATCAAAGCAAGGATTAAAATTAAATGAAAAATAAAATTAAAATATGTCATTTATTTGACATATTCACATCAATATCCACTAATTTATATATCAATACAAGTTCTATGAAATATCATGAGAGACTAATGTTACTCGCACTAAACAACATCCAAGAAAATGCATCCACAATATCTGGGTCAGGGTACCATAGTAACATCAAAACTATTATCATTTCCTCAAGATTGGAAGTAGGGAAAAAACATCTAAATCATTATCCTCCAATATGCCATTTTTTACTGTAGATGAACTATTCCATCCTCTCTGAGAATTTTAGTTCAAATATTCTCAATTTAAAACACATGCAACTAACCCTATTAAATGAAATGGAATACAAAGAAATACCATGATAGTATGTAAGGATTCACTACCAAAACAACCATTCACTTATTCTTAATAGGTCACATAATCATGAATGATGATTTTAAGTCAGCTGGATACTCATGAATTTTGATCCCAAATTTCCCATTACATCTCCTCCAAGGAATGGAAAGGTTTAACTGTAAGGTAGTCATTTGTTTTCATTCATGTGATTTGACTTCATACAATAAAAAATAGATTCACGGATCCCAAAAAAACATTGTCTACTTATAACCCCAATAAAACCATTACCAATGACTCAATGATCAATTCCTTGCTCACACTGGGAACATCTTTTATAAAAAAAGGATAAATACTTAAATCAATAGTTTTATGTCTAATAATATATAACAAATGATATAAAAAAATACAATATTTCGAATAGGTGTAGGAAATTGTTGTTTCCTCTAGGGGGATGGTCATATTTACCATTAAGGACTCTCTCTTTGTATGAATTAGACAGCGACCAATCCACATGACCACAAACACAATACAATATCTGATAATCACTCAACTCAATCTGAGCATCATCGCCCATTTCCATAGTAACACCATGGTGTATCACCGTTCCATGGAGGATATCTATGGTATTTATAGCCATAACCATATCTCACCATTGGTTTAAAAGAAGTTAAAATGTTTCCTTCAAGAGATTCCACCAACAAAACTTTATTGGTCCAAATACACTTTGGAGATCATTGGAACCTCATCTAGTAAGTCAACATTGTGATAATATAACTTCTAGGTGCTAATGAACATTGACATCCCAATACAAGGTCATGAATAACATACTAAAAATATCTATCATTGTTAGTTTCATCCATCTGAATCTCACTCTACGAATAAATAATAACAATAATCATCACATGTTGTCTGACTACCACCTGATATACATAATAATTTCTCAAAAAATGCCTCACATTTACAAGGATGAACATCTCATCTAGTCAGGTCCCTGAAGCATGGAATTTGGATCATCAAAACCATTATCCTTTGTATGAAGATACCATTAGTCTAAAACAACACATATTAATGGGTCATATTATAGATAAACTCTCTAGTATAAGATCAAGATTATAATTATTTCATTGGTGAATCTTTTACTGATCACTAATCTACAATGAGGTAGACACACCTCGATGGAACATACCACATCCAAGGGAGTAACTGACCCAACCAATGATGGACCCCATGCTTCCAAACTATTTTTAGGGTACTGCACAATATGTTTCAAGTAACCATATCCTATATTTCATCAAATGTTAAACTATAAAGATAAATAATATGTTTCTTATCTCGTCCGGGAATATTGACTGCACTATAGTATAGGAAAAATATGGCTTGTTTGGATTGAGGGAGTATAGATCCAATGTTAAAATAACAAATCTTTGTACCTGTGAACAAATTTTTTTTATCCCATACAAATGGTGGTACTAGATTAATAAATAAAATAACCACATCCCATAACACTTAAAACATCAGCCACTATAGATGGAAAATGAGCACCCTATCTGACATAGGAGTGTTAACCCCACTTTAGTATAGATAACACGGATCATATTGAGACTGGGTGAGTACTAAACCACATTCTTAAATGGATGACTGATTCCTCACAGATGGTATTCCATACCCTTATACCCATGGGGTAGTACCAGATACCACAATCTTATTTGGGGGTCCTGCACCTCACTGGGAGACGCATCAATAATCGGAGTTCCAACCCCATTAGATGATCATATTAAGCTTATGTTCTATTTAAATAAGGAGGATACTGACTCCATAATGAATGGATCTCATTTGACATGTAAAATTGGAGGGAATAGTGACCCAATCTAGAGATTGTTTTGAGAATCATAATATTGAGAGAGACCTTCCTAGAAATTCCAAATGTCTACAAGTAGACTCGGGGACTCACTTCATCTATGGAAGGTCTATTTCTCACCTATATAAAAATAAAATCTAACAGGGTAATAAAAAACCCAATTTCATTGGTCCAATTTCATAGGTTGGACTTCATTCTATGAAATCAACAATGCACAAATTACTATATGATACATGAATCATTACAAATATCCCATCCAACCAATGCACAAAGAACTCAAGATAATTGAATAGAATATCAGGGTCATTTTAAAGGAATGCATCAACCAACCCACCCTTACTTGGTTCCCATGGATGAAAACTACCCCAAATGACTGCAAGTAATGTTTCCCCACATATCATGAAATAACTCATGTGATTCCTATCTACAAACTTCATTCATAGGAAAACAAATCTTCGATACCACTCTAACATGTACTAACCAAGAAGGGCCACTAGTGGGTGATGATAAGATATGTTTTCCACCCAAGACTTCCTCCAATAATCTAGCGGATATTTACTAACAACAAGAAAGAAAAAAACATATATAAGGCCTTAGTATAATTATATAATAATACATATATATAATATGTACCCTTAAAGTGATACACAACCATACATATTATACATAACCAACTAAAAATTAAAATATGCATTATTACCTCTACCAAACATTTCAAAGCACAACATAGACCTCATGAAAATAGACTTAAATATTCATTAGATCATTCAGCTCTAAATTACTCCCTTCTAGCTATGAAGTTTTAAAGCTACACCCAGAAATGTCTACAAAACACAAGGTCTAAAAGACCGCTAACTTGTTCTTCATATTCATCAAAACAACATGAGGTGGTCTGGGGCCCGTTTAGGGGTGAGTAAAACAATATCTTGTAGGATTTCCAGAGAAAAAGACAACAGTGCTACTAGTTAGCTCACAATAAAATCCAAACCAAATATCCACCCAACTCAATAAGGTAAAAAAGAATAAACTGTGAAGAAACTACAAGTCCCGCACTCATGAAGACCACCAACCAATACATAGATTACTCATAGATATAACCCAAAGAATGTGACCAATTCCACTAATAGGGGACTCCATGAACAATACATTCCCCCCAGGGCAATAAACCTCCCTATCTAACTACAATATAGAGGTTTAGATATGATGAGTATGTAATATATTACCACCATTTGGAACATCACCTACACACCTCAGGGATATAGATTGTAATATCATCCTAAAGAATGTACAAACAAAACACAAACTATTGCGTCAAAAATTATGTCTCCATAATCCCTATAAAGGGGTAATATACACAAATTTACATGTATGTCATTGTTTACAAATCACTCCCTCATATGAATGATTCTTAATAAAATGTTGAACACATGGAACACAATGTTTGGAATCCCATCATTAGGGAAACAAGAACCCACACCCCATTCCATGGGGAATTATACATAATAGAGAGAACCTTTTCATCTACTAAAACTCCTATAGATGAATCCCTATATCCAAAATTCACTCAAGGGAGGAGGAATCAACCTTTATATAAGAAACCACAATCGAAAAAAAACTCTCCTCAAGGAAGTACACTGAGTAGGAAAGGATTGTACCACCCAATGATCCAATATAACATGATACCATTAACAATAATTATAAATCAACCATCTCCAACACCTGTACATGAAATTGGTAACCATTATGTGAGACCCATGTCTAACAAGAAATATCCCAATTTGATTAGGGGATACCATCCCCAGATAGTGATCTATATCTACTAAATAACTACTACTGGTACCCTTCCAACACCACATCTACATTGAAGACCCTAAACCAAACCAAAGTGGAGAGACTAGTAATTAATAGTCCCACTACATTATATATGAGAAAATAATTAACAAATAGTATGGGAGCTCTAAGAAACTTCCATACAATATAGAGGACCCAAGACCCACGTCAATGGAGTAGTAATGACATCATTATTTCAATGGAATGACCAAAACATTTGACTATCATGAAAACATGAATATAATAGTTAAAATAAATGGTTTCAAACTACCAATACCACACAGATATAGGAACCTATAGTCCATTGGAAGGAACCTCCATGAACACTTGGTAATCTATTCTCCAACATCCTCAATCATAACTCTATATGTGGCATAGAAGAAGGAATACATATTTTTCATTAAAAAAACAATCCAAATTGAACATTATAATAAGGGAGAGAATAACAAACTCAATCGCACCCCATATCTGCATCACATGCTCTAATACTGACTCTAGTATGATTAATAAAGAGGGGAAACCTCCCTTACTCACACATTTTTCTAATTCATATCAATCTAATTTGTTTCTAGGATGTTAGTTTTCACTGTTGGTCGATCACCTAGTGTTTACGACTCCCTATCATTTAAAGAATCCTAAAATACAAAAAACACTGAGATTGTATTGATTTTAAGAAACATGTGAGGGTCTATCATTTTTATCTGAATTTTCTCAAAGAGGTCAAATTCCCCACAATGTAATTTCATTATCATCTAAAACCAATCAACATCATAAAGCGTTTAAGATTCAGAAGAAATATCTAAATCATATTATCAATGACCACTAATGGAAAAGGGGTCCCCACCATAGTGATCTACATGAATAAATACACATACTTCACTACCCACTATTCCAAATATGGTACTATGACATGAAAAAATGAAAATACCAGCCAATAGAGAAATACAAGGACACTATATCGAGTACCCAATGTGCACTCACAAATCCTTTATTTGGCCATGTACCTCATCCCAGTTCATAATGTAACTCAGAAGTACAAGGTGTATGTTAACCCTCCTTAGCATGTAATTCACATGAGGTATCAGGTCATGTAGCATATTCTCAGTTGTATCATGTTACCTAAAATGGAATTTTAAGGTACAAACGATGTTCCCCACATTGGGTGTCCAACAATGTACATGGATAGAACTCATTTCATATATATAGAGGTTCTCGTAAGGCATGTCTCTATGGACAATATGTCATGTAGACATCTCTACTAACATAATACAAGCTGACTAATTACACGGCATGTGTTCTTGAGAGATCACATGTCGTGTAATCATATCTTTGAATAGTAGAAAACCTAAAAAATATAAATCATTCTCATTCTACCATTTCCACCCCCAATGGTCCCATATTTACTTTCATCAATCCCCTACATCATCAACACGCCTCTATGGGCTACCAATATCCTCTAAAAATTCCAAATTGTGTATCATTCGTTGAAAAATATCGAAATTCACTTTTTTATCACAGGCCCAAAGCATGAACTTTATAAAACATGCCCCAATCTATGAAACATTGCATCAATTGATCAAATATTTTCATCATACATCACATTTTAAATAATTATCATCTATTTTTCCCTTTTCTACACTATATCATGTAAAATTGAATTTTATAAGATTGGTTAACAATCATTCATTATCACAGACCATATTCATTGATTTTATGGAAATAGAGAATTTAATTGATGAAAATATAAAAAAAATATAGAAATAAATACGGAACAACAAAGATTTTGTGGCTCGGGTGATTGTGAATCTACTAGTCATCATGCATGAATCCTCCAACGACGTTGAATGCGGGAATGATCATAGATTTTAAGAAATTCCACTGAAAATAATTAATTAAGAATTTGAAATTTTTACAAAATAATTATATCATGAAAATAATGAAGAATGTAGTAGAAATAGAAATAATGATTATGAACTCATTAAGAACAATTTTAATGGGATTCACATCCATGTGAGTTTTCACTAAAAAATCCATGAATAATGTATTTTCATAATAGAGTTCCTAAAAAATATCTATCCTTATATAAATTATGGTTTTTGGCTAATTACCCTGATTAAATAGGTTTAGAAATAATATATTTAGATAATTAATGATTTTTAGTATTTAATTTTATTATATATTAATTTTAATATATCACCCAGGACAGGAATGACCCAAGGCTGGGATTGTAATCCAATATTACGTAACCATTATGGTGACCCCTTGGCCCATGTAAAACTACTATAATGGTTTTCCCATCCTAGGATTCATTTAGTAGAAACTAAAATTTTCCTACAAATGTATTCAATAAATAAGAATAATATATACTATTTATATATAATATAATCTATATTCTATAAAATAAATTCTATAAAAATGGAAAAATGATCACCTGTGAAAGTATTATTTATAATATTCTAATGGTACCAAAGAATGAAATTTGGGTGCTACATCCAACCCTAATTCAAATATTTTTATCCTATAAAGTATATCCAAATCAATTATCTGAGGATATAAAAACACGTCTTGATTTTTAATTCCCAAAATCTATCCAAAACGTTCCAATACAATCATAGAGCAAAAACTTATAGTATAACATAACACCATAGGGTCCTCTCTTGTCTGTCCATGATCACTGTTGGGTAATATAATAAGTTAGAATCATAATGTGTATCTTGATGTATCCAATTAATAACATGAAATAGATCACACATATGTGATATAGGAAATATTCTCTACACCTAGTTAAAATTTGGGGATACCGCTATGTGATAAGTTACCTTTCCCCCAATTCTAAATATATAGAATAACCTGATGAACCTAATGTATAGATTTTTCCCAAAACAAATATTCTGTATTTGAATATTAGAGGGACGTTTATGAAAACATAATCTCATTCCTTATGACTCAACTACCTTTATCATCAGTCAATATATGAAATTTTAAGGAATTGATCTATCCATTATCACTCTAAGATAACATTCTATTTATTTTTCATCAACCACAACAACTATTGGCCCACATAAACATACTCTATTATCTCCATCCAAAATAGGGGTAACATATAGGGTAACCTGTATAGGGATTCAAACATTTATATGCTAATATTGTACATGTAGTTATTTTTCTATGAAAAATACACTAATAGTAAATGATCCACCCTAATCCTACTAAAATTGAGAACATGATCCCTCAATATATCCTCGGTATCCTAAATGATCTCTTTGGTCTATCTATTTAACATAAGGTGGAACACTATATTCAACAAAAACTGTGTCTCAAATTCTAACTTTAAGAACCACCAAAAGAATGAAGTGAATAAAGAAACATGGTATAAAATAATCATCACTGTTATACCATTCAATCAGATTAACTCATCAATATATTATAATACCAAAATATCCACAAAACATTTATCTTAAATATGATAAAATTGGACTGATATACTCAATAAATCAATGATTACCTATATAACAGTCCAACCCTTTATTAAATGTGGTATTACTATCATGAAATCAACATATATTCAATACTATTTCCACTCTAGAACATTGAGGTGTTTTTTTAAACATTATAAGGCATGGTTCTCTAACATCACCTACTAGAAAGTGATATAATGTGATATTAACATAGAAAGACTCTCTTTTATACATTAACACCAATAATAATACATGAAGTTATAATATATATTCTCCACACATGAATGTATATAGAAGTAGGTGGTTTAAAAACTTCATTAACACCTCCACAGATATCCTAACTAACACTATTATTTTTCCCTAAAAGAGGATAACATTCTCTCTACCTTAAAAAAATTATCATGATTAGTTCCTAATGATATCCAATCAAATATAACCTCATAGTCAATGTCATCCAACTATACCTCCCACACTTGATGAAATGATAAGTATCTAGCACCATTGACTGAAGAAAAGAGAAATCCCCCTCTTATAATAAAGGCAACTAATTCAAGTATAGCTACAATATATCCTCGTCTATAAACTAAAATGGGATTTCTTATTAAGGGAATTCACTGCCACCTATCACTTTTATTCAGTATACACTATTTCAATGTCATAATTTGTTATGAAATCCATTAAAACCCTCTAACTCAAGTAATGATATGACTATGATAATATGTACCTAATAATATTTTGGTAAATATAGACTTTGAACTACTCACTATGATGGTAATGTGTCTAGGTATTTGAGGTTAAATTTACTTATGCAAGATATATTTTTTGGGTTATGTATTTATACACGTGAGATATTAAATGTACGAACTCATAAAAAAATCCTACCAATACATCAATATAAATCCAAGATTAAACTAATATTTATCATAGAACACCATGTGCATGAGCTCTTAGTCCAAAAAACTCAGGGGAGGATCAATCATCAACCTCTAATTCAACTCCATAAAAGATCTCATGTATTTTAAAATCCACATGATTATCATATCCTTTTTATTAAGGGTAATAATTAAATCTAAAATCCATGATAATTATCCCATGAACCTCTGATAATATTGGATCAACCCATGGAAAATAAACACCTGAAACTTGGTATGGGATAAATCCCAAGGAATTACTTCCTTGATCTTCACTAGATCCATAGCTACTCCACCCATTGATCTGAAATTCCCTATGATGTATGCCTCTCAAAACAATAAAATACACTTAATGATCTTACTATAATTCTATTCCTCTTAAATAATGTTGAGAACAATCAATATTCTCATCATTCATATCTGTTAATGATAAATAAATTTGTATGTCATTGATTAACAATATTATCAATGAATCCTAGAAAGGATATAATATAAATTTTTGAGTCCCATGAATGAATCTACAGAATTCATAACATTAAATATCATTACAAAAAAATTCATAATATCTATAGAAAAAATTAAAACTATATTAAAGATGTCCCCCTTGAAAATCTATATCTACTGTAAGATAATACAGATAACAAACTTCTGGAACTACTTCATTACCTTTAGTTTTTATATGATAACATTTATAAAGTGTAGTGGGGTTTTTTCACTATAATTTTATTCAAGTAGTGTTACCCAATATTAATCCTTATGATCGTATCTATATTTAGGGATTAAACCCCTAGAGCAACCTGAGGGGATACATTGGGTTTGATGAAAACGTTTTCCATATGATTTTTTAGTTGAACCATCTAATTAATGGGCATATCCTAGTTCATCCAAAGTTCTACAGATTATATTAGTGTAGTAAAATTGTGTAGATCAATGTATAATTTGATCTCTTATAAAGGAGGAAATATGAAAAATTCCTTTTAATGTAAATCCATATACTCCTTCATGACTATAAGAAGTTGACCATTTGAACCACCTTGCACCAGAAGAAGTTTACCAACTAATGGGAGATTATATAAAACATTCTATGAATAGACCCATATTTTCTCAATAGAATTCCCAGTCAATTGTGAAAGAAAACCTCGATATTTCAACTTGGTAGAACATCACTCTCTAATATTTTAAGTCTATCCAAGAATGGATTGAGGATAAACTATTCATGACATGTATGAAATCATAGGGATTAATCCCAAAAACTATTAAGTCCTATAATAACCTCTATTCAATAATATCGTGTTCATGTTATAGGAAGAGTTGGGGTATCATGTGATCATTTCAATTGTGACTCTCTAGATCCATAGATTTGTATATGGGCTCCACTAATATTTTTATCTCTTGAAAATTGATATGTGAATAACATAATAGATTATAATGGTATTGATATTCATGGAATTAGTGTAGATAAGGAAAAGACCATACCTCAAATGATGTTTGTTGTATCATGTACATGGCCCTCCATCATCTACATTTAACCATGTCTCTGGGATTAATCTCTCGGATCACGATGAGGACCAGATGTAGGTGTCGATTGAAATGGATCAAAATTATACCCTCCTTCAACTCATCCCTGTGTAACTCCATATCATATGTTATAGACACCTCATATGGTACTTAGATACCTACAAAAGGGGAGACCCTGATCTGATCATTTCCTTTAACTACTAGGATTATCTATTGTTATTCTTTAATTTATCCCTACTATAAGTTAGTATGGGAAGTCCTAGGCCATATAAAATAATCGTCTATAGGAAAAGAATACAATATCTCTTGGTTAACTAGATCCTCTATGTGGTTATTTTTTTTTATAATTTTAACTAATATCATACATTTATATTCCTCGGGTATCATGGCCCTAATGTATGTCATCATCTAGACGCAATTGATGACATTTCTTCTAGAGAAACAGTATAATATCGTATCACTAGATGTAACTCTACTAAAAATATCATGATCACAAGATCCCTCTCTAAGAATCCAAAATATGTGGGTATATAATTGGTAAAAATCATATGGTATATCTCATATTATGACTTACTCAAACATATATTCCTAAAGGAATAATTCATAAATCCTGTTATGAGAAGACCTCATGAGGTTATTAAATAATTATTTGTACTCTACAACCAAATCGTTACTTACTCTAAGTCCAACAAATCATACATATGAAAAAAGAATAGTGTTTATATTTAATACTCCTCATGAAAAATATAAAAACCCATGCTTATCATATATAGATATTACATCATTTTTTTTAATATTCATATCATTTCAAAAACACAAGCATGGGGATTGTAGTTGTATATTGACTTAGTAAACATGTATATATAAAAAATGGTTCATATGGATGATGCATAATCTCCCACTATGATCTTAATATCTATCACCCTTATTAAAAAATTCATATATATTACATATATTCATAACCTAGGGAAGGAAAAAATAATAAAGGGTGATCTTAGAAGCGTAGTATGGGTAAACAAGGGAGATATATAAACATAACATGATAATGAGGCTATTGGAACATGACCATAACATTTGAATACAATAATCTGCATATCAAACATCATAATCTGGATCCATACCATTTTGTATTTGAAATTCATTAAAAATGAATCATAATAATGTAAAATAAATTGATAAATCATGGAATAACATTATTATAAAATATAGATCTATGCCACACATAGATTCATATAAAATCATATATCATGGCTACCCACTGAGACATTCATAACATGTTAGGGTTGGGCTAACCACTGGTGTATCTTCATAGAGATTGGACTTACCACCCATGTACTGTATTTTTGGGCTTGGGCTAACCTCCCATGCTGCCACATATTTGGGTTTTACATAACTTCATGTGCACCTACCATTTCAGGCTTGGTCTAAACACATTTGTTCCCATTGATCTTGTAAAAAATTTATCACTACCTAATTAATTGGAGATAAATATACAACCCATACATTACATAATAAAAATTGTACATATGCATTCTAAATTAATGTAATACATTCATCATTTCACAAATCTTTAATGGAAATTTATTTCAATAAAATTTCATTATGTTGTAACATGTTGAAAATAAATAGGTTTCATAATAATCATAGCACAACCCATGGATTAAAAAAGGTGTTTCATAAGAATATTATCATGTTATAACCCATAGAAGAGAAATAGATTTCTTAAAAATCATTGCATCATAAAATGAAATGATTAAAATAAATATCAAGAATTACTTACTGGAATAATAATCCCAGTAATTCATATGTAACATCAATGTTTGTAGTCTCATATGAAAATTTAGTTTGAACAAACATTTAAAACATTTCATAAGGATAATATCATTCCATCATTAAAAATAACTTTTTAAAACATAAATAATTTGTGAAAAAAATATTCATAGAAACATACCTTGAATTTTTATAAATTAAGCTTCAAAAAAATAATGTTCATGATGAAGGGATGCTTTTTTCATTTCATACAAAATAAACAAACAATTTATTTTGTATTTTTAGTAAAAGAAAAATGGAAATTTCATAAAAATACATGATGATACCTTTCAAAAATAAATTTATAAAAAATTAAAACGTTCAAAAAAGTATTTTAAAATGATATTAGAATAATATAATTTTTTTGATGATATTTTTAAAATACATGGTTTTGGAAGAAAACAGGATTCCAAATGAAGAGAAAAATAAGATTGATTTTCATAAAAATATTTTCTCAAATATTTTAAGTATCAATGAGTATAAAAATGTGATTATTACATCAAAAAATCATGAATAAATAAATGAGAATAAATTAATTGAGTTTCTTTAGATATGTATCTGAATATTTTATCATTAGAAACATAATAATAAACAGTCATGATAAATGGTGCGATTGTAATATAAAATGATTTCAACTGTGGTATCATTGAAAACTAAGCCCCAAGAATAAATAATAAAAAATGGAACATAATATATTAGGTGGGTAAATAAACAGATGATATTAAATGTAAAGGGGATTTTTATAATTCTCATTAATGAATATAGGTTTATAACAAAACGTATGACTTAAAGAAACAAAATCGATGGAAATTTAATATATAATTTTGGTAAATTTTGAACCATAAGGCCCATGAATTAGAGATACTAAAATGAATATAGGAATGTATATAATATTAAGTATAATAATCACAAATTATATTCATGGTATTTATATACACCACATAAATGAAATAGGTGGTGAATGTGGAATCTGTATCAATTAAGTAAAAAACTAAGACGGAAATCCATTACATTAAGTCTTTAATTTTGTTGTACCTATTCAAACAACTTATATAATAAATATATGTTTATTATAAATATATTAAATAAAAATATTTATATATATAATATCAGATATTATTTTATTATGACATTTTAATACTTTTCTATTAATAATTGCATGTTAATGTTATGTTTTGGGTAATTACCTGTTTATTTATCTTATATGTTTTGATTTATTATTATTTTTTTACACTTACCATGATCATTATTTCATAATATCCATTAGGTTAAACATGATATAAAAAATAATATATATTCATTCTATACTTATTTTTATTAATCCCTAAAATTCAGTGATCAAAACTAAAATACATCATTCATGGAGATGGTTTGTCCTATGTATGCATGAACATTGTTCCCATATTGTTATAGGATTGAAATAAAGATAGGTAAATGATATATTATCATTAAATACTCATTTTTATGTTATATATGTCACATATTTTCATTAAAACCATCCATATTACCCTGAATGTAAAGCAAGAATGAATCACATTGATTCTCAAGGCCTTAGTGTATTATACACACAAGTGATGTTATCATATTCCCACAAAATAAATATTATTAAGGTATGTGATATATTATGAATCTAAAAACATAATAATATAATAAATATAAAATATAAATAAGAAACTCTCATTATTTCTAGCCTTTATAGGTGGAAAAGAAAAAAATCAATGACATTAGTTCGTGATGTAGTGGCCCTGCCATACACTTAAATGATGATCTCATTAACCATTTTATGTAAGTGGTTATGGTTGTACCTTATTCCCATACCATAAAAAAATATAGTTATATATATTATACTACGGTTATTATATCATAATTTTGTTGTAATAGTTAAAGGATGTGGAGGAATAAATAAAATAAAAACCCTCATTTAGGAACACTACAAATTCACAGGTATCCTCCTTATGTTTGACTAAAAAGAATTTTTTTCAAATAAATTTTAAGGAAAATTGAGAGACCAAATCGAAACTACACTCAAAAAATAACAAAACAATATCCCAAAATATAATGAAGATATATCTAATGATATTTGAGTAAACATCTCAATAAAACCCAAAATGCCACAAAATTACCAATATATATTGATCATATTTTAAACGAAATTCAATATTCTCTTTCATTTATCCCCTGGTTAGAATATTTTCCTCCATAGTGATCTTTCCTTTGTTGAAACCTTAAATTAAAATGTGATCTTGTTTGTCCATCCACATCCTTTTTTCCTCATTAATGGAAACCTAATTCATTATCTCATATATCATATTTATTACCTATTTTAGATAATTGATATATATGGATTATTTTATAATATCCTCCTTGTAATTAAGAAAAAGATCTAATTATCTCTTTTTCCCTCACCCACTTATCCTCCCTCCCTGTTTGAGTATTTGACAGACATAGTGTACTAGAATATCAAATTTGTTTTACCCTAAAGTTATTTGATATCCATACTAGTAGTATTCTTGATCATAATTCTAGAAACCAGACTCAAACCTTCAATCATTGTAAATTACCATGATTTTCCTTCTTTCACATTACTAATATTCATGCCTAATGATCTGGTTACAAATTTTTGGATTATTTGAGTAGTTTTTGCATGTTATTATTTTTCCCCATTGTGGAATGAGATATTCCCACCAATAATATTACCCTGATTACCCTTCATTGATCGAGTCCCAACTAGTTTGGACCCTTGATATTCCTTCCCATAATCCATAGTTGGTTATGATTCCACCTCTTTATTTACTATCTCCTTATAATCTAAAGACCTTAACCAAAACTTTTTTTGGTTACATATTTGAATATAGGTTTTCCATTATTGGGGGTATTCATTTTATTTTTTTTATATACATTAAATATAGAGGAAATATTTTGGGTATTAATTGGATTTGATACTTTACATTGGTTTGGTAGCCCTTGACTTATAGACACTTCCATATTCAGTTCAAGAGTGTTCTATATCATTGCCAGCACCCCAACATCATCATGGATGCTATCACCACTATTAGAAATATATTTCATGGTCTTTTATCCTTTAACCATCTAGTATACCTTAATTTTATCAATAATGGAGGGTACCATCATGGAATAAGGGACTGCCAAGTCCATCTAAGTTAACATGGATACACCATGATAGTGATGCAAACAAGAAAATATTACTTCAACTATTGTGTTCTAATTCAAACCCTTCCTCTCAACTAGGGGAGGATATAAACTTAGAGACTATTCAGAATCCAATTAATCAATTCAAAAATTAATAGGTGGCTCAATTTGATGTATGGGAATAGCCACCCCATGTGTATCCCTTCACTCTGGTGACAACATAAAGTAGAATGAGCCAATATCTTGCACAATGAACTGAACATTATCCCATATTCAAAGACCACATTATTATTGCACAAAATTATATTTGCAATTTTAATCTATAAACAATCAATCAGTGGTTTGGAAACATAGATCTCAATACAAAATATTGATAAATCAAATACCAAACCTATTTGGTTCTGTTGTCCATGCACAAGAATAAGCCGACAATATTCCCTAATATATTAATTATAGAATGGTTTTTAAAGGTCACGGTGAATTTGGAATTTCATTGGGTAGTTATCGGTTGAACCAAACTATTTTTAAGGCATGAATATGAATTGATAAAGGGTATAATTTTAAGTTAGGTGAGTGTCAAACATGTAATTTTTTAAAAGAATGAATTTCATCCTTGTTTTTTCATCTCAAAAAAACTCTAATAATGGAAAATTCTTGACACTAGAATGGCTAAGGTATAAATATGTCCCCTAAATTTTTTAGACATTTTTAATTATTTTTAACCATTATATATTTAGATTCCCCCAGGTAAACCCATTATTACCTAAACTGCGGTAAATAATTTTTACTATTTTACTATTCATTTTGGTAAAAAATTAAGTTGAAATTATTTTATATTATAAATTTCTCCAATTATAAATATGTAATATATTTCTCTTAATTCCATTCATATATTTATGAAATTTTCATTTAAAAATAATATCACAAATACGACAAGAAAGAATGTTTTCAAAGGGAAAAATAGTAAAAAGTTTGAAATACTTTTATAAAAAATATCACGATTAAATTTATTGAGATGAAATAAATTTAAATAATTAATTTATAATTGAAATTATTTTATTTAAAACCAACCTAAAATATAATTTAACTATAAATATATTAAATTAAAATTAAATTTTCAATTAAATTTTTTTTATTTTTCACTATTCATAAAAAAATGAAACTTTTCCTAAAAATCCAAAAAAACAACCTTTGATAAATGTAAAAGATGATTTAAAAATTTATTTTATTTTTTAAAGTTCCTTTTATAAAAGATTAGAAAATTAATTTTATCATTTTTTAAAAAAATAAATAAACTCATTTTTAAGAAAAAAAAATTAAAACATATAAATGCATTGTAGGAAATTATTTATCTTATTATAAATATGATTTATTTATATAAAAATACTATAATTAATAGTTAAATTTAGTTATAATTATTTTTATCATTGTATTTAACATCGAGTTTTTAATGGCCACATTTAAATAATTATAATAATAATATACCATAGTCTTGTTACAACATAGTATTTTGTGCCATACAAGCTAACCCAGTTATATCGGTACCATAAACATAACATGACGTTTCAAGTGACACAATATATCAAAAAAATTAAATTTTAAAAATAATAATAATTCATAAAAACAAATTCTAACCCATTTAAATTAATTTTTATTAAAACATTTATCACTCTATTAAAAAATGAAGATACTCATTCAAAATAATTTACTATGGTTCCCACATTGAGTCCTTAAAATTGAGGATTCTCTAAAAAAATTACATGGTGAGTGATCTTGTTTTATAGAACATTTTTTTATGATCCAAAATCTGCACTTATTGTTCCTTAGAAGAAAGATCTTACTCAAGTGCTATGATTTTTTGAGTTATATTATTTGAAGGGACTTGTATGTACATCCTCAGGAGAGATACATAGAGAATATCATGAACTTGAAGGAGGATTTGTGAAATATCTATGTGATATGATATAGTACTGATATGATCAATAATTTTAAAGGGACTGGTATACTTTGTGATTAGTTTCCCTTTCTTCCCAAATCTCAGAACCTTATTCCATGGATAAATTAATTGAAATAACTTATAACCCAATTCAAATTCTATATCACATTAGTGAATAAAAGTATTAATTTGCTACCCAATCTGATCTACATTGATGTGTTTTTTAATGGATCTAACCATATATTCCATTTTTTTAGCTATCTCAGATCCAAATATATTTCCTTTTATAAATTCACTCAAGCACATTGGATCTATAAAATTTTATCCCTAGATGGATTCAAAAGAATAAAATATTAATTCTGATTGAATGTTATCATTGTAAGAATACTCATCTAATAGAAGGTTCTAATACAACCCACAATTTAATTTTGAAGACAAATATCTCAATAAATCTTCTAAGATTTGAATTTTTCTTTAGACTGACCATCTGTTTTAGGATGATATGGAGTTCTGAAACTCAAATCTATATCAAGATGATTATAGAAAATTCACCAAAACATTGAGGTAAAACATGAATCCTGATTATATATAATGGAATGTGGTACTCCATGTAACCTTACCACTTGCTTATTGTATGATCTAGCGAGTGGATATAGAGAGATGAATTCTTTACAGTGATGAAGTGTACTGAAAGAGTTAGGTTATCCACTATAACCCATATAAAACTATAACCTTTATAATTATTGGGGAGTGCAAAAAAAATCTAGGGTTATAGATTCTCATTTTAATTTAGGTATAGGTAATGGATGTAACATCCCCTTATAATATTCTCCTTCAGAAATAACTTTTTTAAATTCCATGCACTGACATAAAACCTTTGTGGTATCTCTCCCCATTACATCCTATGGAAAATACTCTTTCAAATCTCTATACATATTCTTACATCCTGGATGATTAGTGAATTAGGAATAATGAGCTTCCTCTAAAAATTACATCTTCAAATATGGTATGTAAGAAACATATAAATGATTGATGAACCTTATCATTCCATAATGATAAATGATAAAACCAAGAACATTTTTAACCTTCTTTTGTATCTCTATATCTTAATTCTTAAACTCTTTAATGTTTACATGGATATATGGTTGAAAATTGAATTGATAAATATAATTATTCTACCCTTCATTCTGGATTTCCATATACATCCTTTTCAAAAAATATATATATCTTTTTTAATCCTTGTCATTGATAATCTAGAACGATCTCTTTGACTCAAATAATCAGCCATTATTTTCACTTTCCCAAGGTGGTAATGTTTTGAGTAGTCATAATCATTAACCAACTCTAACCATATTTTTGGAATCATATTCAACCCTTTCTATGTGAATATATAATTTAAATTTTTATTATTGGTATATATATAACAACTTTGTATATAAAGATAATTTCTCCATATCTATAATTAAAAAATTACCCGAACTAATTTCAAATCACAAGTTAGGTAATTTTTTTCATCAATCATTAATTTTCATGAGGCATAAACTATATCCATGAAATTATGTATAATAACACATAAAAAATCCTTCTTTGATATGAAATTGTAGATGACAAACCGTTCTCCCCTATAGGAAAATGTATGTATAAGTGAGATGACTAATTTTATCTAATAAAAGATTTCTAACATTACTATTTATAAAGGAACATATATCCCTTCGGAGTTATCTTTATCTGATGATTAGATAATTATGTTAAATTATACACAAACCATCAATAACAAGGAGATAAACAATAAAAACTATAGATCCTAGTCACTATGGTTGGTTTTGGCCAACATTTAATAGCCTCTATCTTTTAGTTATCTACCGATATACACACTATTGAGATTTTATGACCCAAAAATGAATCCTTTTGCAAGAAGAAATCACACTTTGTAAATTTTTCATATATTTTATACTTCCCCAAGGTCATTAGTAAAATTTTTAAGTGATCATCATGATTTTACAATCTCTTTGAATATATAATAATATAATCTATAAATACTACCAAAAAGTGAGTAAGGTAATCTCTAATGACTCTATTCAATAAATCCATAAAGACGGTGGTGGTATTGGGAAGACCGAATGGTGTCACTATATATTCATAGTTCTAATACCTAGTATGTAATGTTTTCTTGGGTATATCCTACTTAATTACCCGTAATTATTAATATCCATAATGAAGATAAATCTTATAAATGTATTGAGATTAATGAAGTTCATCAATCAAGACATCGATATGGGGAGTAGGATACTTGTTATTAATTGTGATCTTGTACATCTCATGATAATCAATACAGAGGGGAATTGAACAAAAAATTTTTTTAACAAGATGAACAGGTGAACTCCAAGGCTACACACATTTCTGAATGAATCCTCTATCACAAATTTCCTATTGCTTATTATTCTATTCTTATTAGTCAATCAAGGAAATTATCTACAGTTTCTTTGAAATTGGTGTCACACCATGTATGATTTCTACTGAGAAGTCAACATCAATGTTTTTTGGAAGGATATGAAACTCTTATGGAAGGACATTAATAAATTCCTATACAATTTTCATTCCATAAATTTTAATTATCTACTCAACTTTCTATGTTAATCACCCCTTATGAATGGGAATTAATACCCATACACGAAATGTGATCTTCATTGTATGGTCATACTTATTATAAAATTTATTTAAGATCATAGGTTGGTTTGTGATATAAAATCTAACTTTTCATCTAAAATAATTAATGTGTAATTTATATAGAGAAATCCAATCCAAATCTATGATATCATCAAATTCAACCAAGGGAATAATTATAATACTTCAATGAAGCACCTTAATCCAATTCCAACTAAAGAGGATTCATATACATGCGATCTGATCATCATACCATAATGGATCTTCACTAATAATCAAAGATCTAATCATTTTGGTGGAATCTTGATACCCTTAAAAATTATTTTAACATGTATAATTTTTACATCCAAACCAAATAAGACATTTTTATTTATAGAGTGGATGGTAAGTGTACCTTTCATCATGTCATTGTCTCACCATTTTTCTGAAATGGTGGTCCCATTTTATTTCCCATTTCCCCTCATCATAAGAGGCTACTAGAATTTTTCAACATAATTAAACTTCATATTTTTTAACTTGTTATCATAATTCTAAGACTCCTCGAATGTGAAAAACTAGACTTTGGATTGTCCATTATGTGCATCTTTCTCTCTATTCACACTAATAGATAACATCTTTCCAAAACATAGGAAATCCGTTTCCCAATGACCATATATTATATTAAAGAAAAATATTCCCCTTAGTAAAATTGTATTAATTTTTTTCCTAGGCATTGAGAATAAAGAAAACCACATCTTCTTCTATCAGTGGTTCCATGATTTTCCTTTGAAACGAAATTTACTCTTATTACCAAAACAATGAGATTTTAAGATAACTCAACCCCCCATTTTCACCTTGATATCACATATGAAAATAACATTATAGCTACAGTAGTCATTTATAGATATCACGATTTGGAGAATTTTTTTAAGAAATGAAGAAATGATCAGCATTACTTTTATGTCAGATGATAATACATGAAGTGTACCTTATAAGTCTTGTAAAATTTTCCTCAAAGGAATGAATGGATTCATCATCATTTTTATTTATCTCATAGAAACCCTTCTCCATATTTATATAAAGAATATAAGGATAGTAATTATTAATAAATAACTTCTTAATATAATCCTAGTTCATAGAGTCATTTTCATCATGTTTCCATGTATTCCTAATAAGATTCCACCATTGATATGCTTAACCTTCCAATTGGGAGATATACAAAATAAAATTTACAGTTTTGAACACTAGATAATGGAGAAGATATATTTAGTGGTAATGATCCATTTTTACCAACTACTGGATCAGAATACCCACTATAAGACTATGGACATTGCCTCATTATAGACTCAACATAATTTTTTCCCTTTATTAATTATTTGAAAGTCCAGTGTGATTCATACATTAAAAAAGGTGTGTCTGAATTGTAAGAAATTTTTTTATTCCCTATTGTGCAATTTTTCCATGTAAGGAGGAAAATAATTGAATCTTTCACCACACTCATCATTAACTCAGTTCCTTTAGTTTCAATCTATGACTAAAACCAAAATACATAGTGTTAGAAATAGTAATCAGGATGGGGAATCTAAAAATATAGAAAAAACACTTATTGGATGTTGAAATCATAAAACATTCTTTAATATATGATAAAATATAATTATCCCAGGTAATTCAAAGTCATTGTCTATTTAAATACCTCATGATGATTCATAATGAGTTTTTGAATTTTTAATGTGTATACACAGGGAGTGTCAATCCAAGTGTATAGAAATATTTATTTTTTCCTCCAGGAAATGTTAAATTCTAGCTCAATGCACCCTATTCGGATTTATTAACCATAGGTACCTTTGTTACGGAGCCACATACACTATTAGTATTTTGATATGGATGTAATTTCATCAAAATCACCAACCTATCCTTAACAAAAATTCAGTGTAATTTTCTTATACAATGATTCATCCTTATAATTATCCTTATACATGACTTTAATGACATCCTAAAGGTTTTATCATTCTAGTTTACAAATTCGAACTAAACCTATCCCATTATAATAAATATAATGACCCAAAATTACATACATAGACACTAATAAAATTTATGAATATTCATAACAGTACACAAACACACACCTAATCAGTATAATAGTTTAGTGTCTTTGAAAACATAGAAACATAAAAAATCAGATCAAATGTGTGTTACATCAACACCCACTAATATCTTCATATCTATCAACCTTCAATGAAAAATAATTCATAATAAATATCTTCATAACTTGGGAAAGGAATCATATGAAAGGATTAGATCATATTCTCAGTAAGGGTAAACAAAAGAGATACATAAGACTAACTAAAGAATGGGGGAATGAGAACATGATCATGAAATTTTAAAAACATACACTATATATCAAAGATCATAATTGTGAGTCATGGAATAAATATGTGAAAATCATAAGATTTGATTCCTAAGGAAATTAAATAACATTATCTGTGATGTAATAACATTTGAAAAATACATAAATTTGAGTTATACACATAAGTATAGAAAATTTTATGTCAAGTATTCCCACTAAAACATTCATAGTATGTTAGTCTTGGGTAAACAAAAGTGTACCTTATTCAATCATGGGATAACCACGTACGTACCATATATTTTGAGCATAATCCAACCACCCATGCACTCTACTTTTTATGCATGGGATTCCCACCATTGTAACATATTCTTTGATCATGGGATAACCACTCATATATCTTTTGAGCTATTAGAAAATTATTTATTACATAATGAATTGTAGTGAGATATCATTCTCAATCATCACATATTGAAAAAAAACCAACGTGTTCCAGTAGATTATAAAAAATTTATCATTACATAACCCATGAAAATAAATTTCATTAAAAAACATTTCATCCTATCATAACCTGTAGAAAATAATCATGTTTCCAAATCATCATTTCATAACTCTTTTAAAAAGAAGTGGGTTTCATATAAATATTATTATGGTTTAACTATTTGTAAGGAAATAGGTTTCATAAAAATCAGGCCGTTAAAAAGTAAAAAATTATGTTAAGGAATAATAATTTTATCATTGGATCATATCCCTAATAAAGCATAGGTATCATCAAAAAATTTAATCATAGAGGAAAAATTATTTTCCTTTAACATCTAAAACATTTCTATAAGAAAATATCATTTCCACTTTGAAATCACATTTTTAAAAAATTAAACATTTAAAAAAATTTAATTGAAAATAACCTTTAAAAATTAAAAAGTAACACTCCAATAAAATAATTTTCAAGATGGTGGGAAGTTTCATTTATTTTTTACATTTTTAAAAAAATATTCCTTTCACATTTTAAGTAAAATCCATATGGGAGTTTTTTAAAAGATGGAATGAAGAATCATTTAAAAATACTTTGGTAATAAAATTCCAACATGATTAAAAATGTATTTTAAAAATCATATGATTATAATGAGACATTTTCCTAGATAATTTTATATACCCTTTTTTGGAAGAAAATTTGTTTTTTGGTGAAGAGACAAATAATGTATGATTTTCATAAAAACAGATATTAGTTAATTTAAGTACTAATGAGGGGTAAAATGGTACTGTGAGTTTAAAATATCTTGAATTGAAAAAAAATAAAACATTAATGAGTTTAATGAGATATGGATATTAATATTTTATTATTATAAATATAATCAAAATCAACCTTAATAAATAATTAGATTATTACATAAAATAATTTCGAATTTGGTATCATTGAATCATAATAACCAAGAATTAATAACATAAAATGAAACATAAAATATAATGAGGATAAATTAATTCATGATATTACATGTAAAATGGGTTATATATAATCCTCGTGAAATAATATTGGTGAATAACATTATATACATCTCAAAGAAAGTAAATTGAGACAAAAATCCCTTATAGCTTTTGTTACTTTTGAACCATTAACACAATGAAATAGATATCCTAAAATGGATATGTAAATCCTCATAATTTTAATTACAAGAGTAAAAAAATAAATTAATTAGAATTATATACATCACATTAATAAAATAGGTGGTGAAAATGGAATGTGTCTCAAAGAAGTGAAAAGTGAGATGGAAATCCCTTTACTTATGTCTTGACATTCATCATACACATTCATGCCACATGAATAATATATATAAATTTAATATATATATATATATATTAAATAAAAATATCTATATATATTTTTCCATATATAATTTTATTGTTACCTTTTATTACCCATTAATTTTCAATTCCATGTTACAAATGTGTTTTGGGTAATATCCTCTTTGTTATTTATATATGTTTTTATTTGATATTTTTTGATTCTCGTAAATTTATTATTATTTAATAATCTAAATAATTTTACCCAAAATATAGATATAATATATATTCAGTATATATGTATTTATATTAATCCATAAAATTTAGTTATATAAATTGATATACAATTTTCATGGAGACGGTAGGCCGTACGTAGGCATGAACATTGTTCCAATTTTCTTTTTGGATTAAAATAAGGGAATTTAAATGTTATATTATCATTCTAGAATAATTTTTATTTTCTATATTCTATATATTTCCATTAAACCCATCCTTATTACCTTCTAATTCAAGAGTGAAAGAATCACCTCACTTCATGGGGTGGTTATCTATTGTACATACAAGTGACATTATCATATTCCAAAAAAAATGTTATGTATGATGGTATCTGTGATATTATTATTCCATAGGTGTATTAATATCATATATATCATATATATGTAATAAATACACCATACTATCCATCCTTTATATGTGGAAATGGATGAACAAATGACATCGGTTCTCGATGTGGTAGTCCACCGTACACATGAATGATGATTTGGAAACCAATTTAATGGAAGTGGTGATGGAAGTAGGTAGTTATGTTGACATAAAAAATAAAATTATATGGAAGATACTGAATTTATTATATCAATATGGTATTATAGTAATTTAATTTTGTGGGGGAATAAATAAAACAAAAAAAAGTGTTGATGAATGTTACCTCCTCTTCAAGTATCCTACTTAGTTTTGTAGAAAAATCTATCATTGGTTTCCTTAAAGTCTAAAATATTTATTCAATGATGAGAGTATATAAATTTTGAAGTTATTTAGTCATATATTTTCGAAACCAAAATGGTATTAGGGTTTTAAAATAAGAGGACAAAGAGTGTCCCTTTATAAGCGAGATGTGTGTCACACATGAAATATTTTGAAAGAAATAATTTCATACAGGTTTTTTTTCATGTCACAAGGCTCCAATAATATACCATTATTTACAATAGAAGTTATAAGGTCCAAATTTTTCTATATAATGGTTTTTTGACTGGTTTTGGGTTATCATTAACCCTTATCTTTGCATTTTAACCCCCTCCACCTGAAAAACCCATTTTTCCCTTAACAGTAGTAAATAATGTTTAATTTTTCACAATTCATTTTGGTAAAAAAATTAGGTTTCCCATATTATATAACATAAATTATTCTAATAAAAAACATGAAATCCATTTTTCAAAATTCATTTCACAAAATTAGAAAATATTATTTTAAAAATAGTCTCATAGAATTGATGATAAGGCATGTATTTAAATGGAATTTTTCAATAGTTTGAAATAAATTCATGTAAAAATTTAATATATATTTTTTCTTATTTTCTTATATTGTATTAATTAATTTATAATTGAACTAATTTTAATTTATTTCCAACTAATATATAATTTAACATTATAAACCAGTAAAATAAAAAATTTGTTTTCAATTAAAATTCATATTTTTCACTATTCATATAAAAATGGAATGCATCATAAAATTCCAAAAGATTAATCCTAAGATAATTTTTAAATGATGATATAAATTTTTTTGTTCATTTGAAAAATTCATTTTCATATTTTTTTTCAAAAATTAATTTTAATAGTGTTCACAAAAATACATTATTGTTTTCGAGAAAATAAATTTTTTGAAACACATGTTTTATTTATCAAAACTTATTTATTTAATTGTAAATATGTTCCAAATATATAAAGATATTTTAATTAAAAATAATAATTTTTTTACTATATATGTCTCAAATAGTAATTACTAGGTTATATTTTTCACATTAAAATAATTATAATAATAACATATCATTGATTTGTTAAAACTCACTGTCATATGTAGCATACCAGAACTCAGTGTTGTGTGTTGTTTAATGTTAAAAAATTGTTGTATGTAACATAATATATCAAATAAATTTAATTTCTTAAAAAAATAATAATTAATAAAAACCCTAGTTGTTACTAAAATAGACCTTGAACTCTAGCAATGGAAGAGTAAACTTATATTGTGTTTAGATAACCAAGGTCCAATAGTGAATATTTCTCCGATAGAGAAACTATAATTATGGTACCACAATATTCTTGAAAATTGTTAATTATTAATGTAAAACCTATGTCATAGTATATGTATATACCTTATCTTCATAATGTTCAATCTTATCTAAAAACTAGGTGGAATTTATTATGAGAACTCATTAAGAACGCTCATTAAATGTAAACCCTCATCCTATCCCAGTATAATCATCCATTTATAAGTGGTTGGACTATCATCCAATTGTACTACATTTAAAGGGACTTTTAAATTAACTAGAAGAATAGGAATTCCTCCTTGGTCACCTAGTGGGAACATATCATTATTTGGCCCCTTTATAAAATATTATTCACTCATTTGATCGATGATAGTAGGTTTTAATGATGGTGTGTGCACTAAAAAATATAAGTCATTCACTTTTACAAGGAATCCATGATATAGACTTCATTGAGACAACATAAAACTACTGTGGGAAGAAATGTATATCTACAAATTAAGAAGATAAAATTCTGATCTTTATTTATTTCACGATTGTTCCAATAGTAAGGGGTGGAGACTCATCAAAATGTTTCCCAATCTAGTGTTGTAGGTGTGAGAAACTTCTATTGGGACTAGCGTATATCGTTTACCTCCTATTGATGAAGTGGTTTTTCTAAACCATAAACCCATTTCAATAGAGGAACCTAGTTCCAATATAGTATTTCATTTTTCCGGATGTTATTTGACTAATAGTGGATCAAAAAGGACTTACAGATCAAAATTTATTGTTTTCTGATGTTGAGAATTTTCATGGGATAACTCCAAGATTTCACATAGATTCATTCACCCTACATGGGACCTCATATCTACAGGATATACTAAATGTGCATGAGATCTCTTCTCTTCACATTCATCCCAATTCACCTAGACTCAAAGGCAACATGACGGGTATGACCTACTACACCCATAACTTTTCATTCCCAAACCCATGTCTCCACCTAAAGCAGAATCTTCCCTACATGGGCAGTCGAACCAAAGGTGTCCTATAAAAGTACAACTTTTCCACCAATTTCACAATTGGAATCTATACTAAGAGAACCTAATAAAAATAGTCTTCATCATATATTTCCAAGTATTAGAAAAAACCCACCTTTATTTTATTTTTGAGTAAAAACCCTATGGAGAGGGGAAAAGGGTTCATTCCCTATCCTTCATAAATGGAGTTTTTCCCTGGGGTCCAGACAAAATAATCACCTAGAACCTTGAGAAACAAATAATTATGGTTTGAGACACATGAGAAACTATACCTATTAACACAGTATCTAAGAACCTATACTTATATTCCCAACACCTGAGTTTCAAGACACCATGGTGCCGCTCTACTCGTACCTCCATACTTATGTGATAATTAAACTAGGCCCATATACCTTGGTTCCCATTTTACCCTTGCTCTATTTTCAGGAAATAATTTTCCTAGGACTCTTACCAAGGTGACCATTCAAAAAAAATTCTTATTTTGTTGTTTAATTAAACTCGTCTCCTTCCTAAACATGGAATTTTCCTTGGCCCTTACTATAGAACCAAATCATACCAAGACGCTAATATGGCACACAATAAATCCCTAAACTTATTTGGGTACTCAAATATCCTATTCACCTAACTATGTATGTGTGCATACATTTTATTCCTATAATGTTTATGATGTTCCCCACCCCCATTTTCAGATCGATGATGTGTCATTTTCTCATTCATTTTGCACAATACCTCTACTTTCTTCACTAACCCCATGAAAAACTAATAGCCTCACAAGAAACCATTAAATATAGGTCAAACATAATTTGGATTGTTCTAATTATAACCCTATCCTTGATCCAAAATACTTTATAGAGACAATATACTTTTCATATTTACCTTACAATCATCAAGTTAATATATCCCTTATTGATTCTCATTTTGTGACATGAATTTCATTATCATTAGTCATTATACTGAATGTATTTTTCCACTCACATGGATTTAAACAATGAATCATTAAAATTTGTGGGTTTTTATTCTTTTTAGGTGGGATATATAAGATTCCACTCTATGGTTAAATTTCATTGTCACTATAATCTATATCTCCCCCGTATGAGGTAGATTTCTCCTTATCATCACAATCATAATCTATGTGTTGAGAATTGTATTCCTCATGTGATAACCATAAGATTAAAAATCATTCCTTATCTTATTTTCATAATATTTTATCATGTATTGACATGAGAAAGAGACTAACCTGTATTTCATGTCCCTATGTGACATGAATAGGATTCCATTATGGATTTATATAATGCAGATAAAATAGGCCTCTTATTAGTTGTAATAATAAATGGTATCATGTCATGTCAGGTTAATAATATAAAGGATCAAAATAAAAGAAAATATCAAGTTTCATCCCCATTTAATAACCATTTTTTCCATTTAACGACATGGGAATCCATACCACACTATTATAAACTACCATGATTATTTCTAACATAAGAATATATACTATATATCATGAACTTTCTGATCAATGATTCAAGTGAACAATTTTGTGTATGATTATTCTATGATATTCAATATCAAAACCCTAATACATATCATAGGTATATTATTATTTATAATCCCTAACCTTTCACATATTCTGTCCACATCTATTTATCAATGGAAAAGGGGGTCACAACTAATATATATGGGTCTTCTACAACATGTCAGACCCAAACTTTTTAATACTTTCTTACACATCCATTAACAAATAGAAAAAGTTTGTAAATACATATATGATCCTCCTAATTGGTTTAAGCCTCATTTATCCCCTCTATTTTTAGTTAAAAATTCATAATGAACTAGAATGGGAATATCATGTGTAATCCCTAAAAACATTTGATGAAATCAAGATATGTTATTTCTTCAAATTACATAAATCAAGACACTCTTATTGGTTTCCCTAAATGTCTCAGGTAGAGATAATATAATTATTGAAAAAAGACCCCCCTTCTAAATCATATTTTAGGTAAAACTAGAAAATGTTTCTTCATCAAGGTCATAATAAAAACCAATTTCTAGGTAATTCTAACCTAGTTTTCAATTGTTTAGTATTTTAAAATGATCACAGAAGGTCATGGTTGTACAACCCTAAAATGAAATGCAATATTCCATATCATAAAACCGTAAAATGTATGTCATATCCTAATAAGTGGCACAAAACTATATGGTTTATGATTCCCATAATGGGGAATCATATGGAGACCATTTAAGGGACTTGATCCCAAATCCAAAACACATATACCTCTTTTATTATGATCCCACAATCTCACATATTGGAACTAAACTCTAGAGAGAATTTATTTATAGATGTAAAATATAGATTGACTACATTCAAGGGTTAAGTAATATATATTATAATTTACATGTGTAATTTCCTCTTACATTCATGTTGTATTTAAATGAATTTATTAAGGTTAACTAGTATAATTACACTAAATAATGTATGAACAGATATTATGTATATAAGAGGCTCTGGAAGAAAGAAATAATTACCCTGATAAAATCTAGGAGAATTATAACCTACAATCCTCTCGACTAATACACAACCCGAAGTGTCATTTGTAAAGACTCAGGGAACACCTTTCATTGGAAAATATTTCTGTACTGACTCAAAACACTTGAGTTTGATATATCATTAAAACTGATGCCATTAGTGTGTTAAGACCTCACCCCAAGATCCGAACTATTTTTTAACATGGAGGAATCCAATATTTTAAAAGATGTAATCATGGTTAGTATATTATATCATGTACGTTTATTGAATAAGGACACAAGAATCAATGATCAAATCCTATATAATTCATGTATGACTTTACTTATAACATATAATCAACACATCAATTGTTTTTTGTCAGTAATTAGGTTATCAAAGACCTAGTGAATTGGAATATCATAATCCACAAAACACTATATTACATAGAAAAAACTATAAACTCTATAAACCATAACATTACTCTCCTAAATTTTCAATCCATTCCCCACATTACACATAACCTCAAATTATATCCCTAAGACTGACATACTATGATATTCCTTGAACATTACCTGGCCCATCGAGACCCTTCCATGGTCATTAGTATGATGAGTATACCACCAATAGCCTTTCTCCCATACTCTAGGGGATGGTGACTAGAACTAAGTTTGAATATTAGACAAAATAGTAGGTATTAAACTAATATAACTATATATAACAATATTAATTCTCATGGGATATAAAAAATAATTCAAGATAGAAAATAAAATAAACTATAATATACAATTCATGTAATATATTATAATTATCTATAGAGAATGAAATATTAAAATAGAATAAATTAAGGGGAAATAACCCAATTTATCAAATTAAATTATCATTTTATGGGGTAGTGGATGATGATAGATATGGGACTACTGTTCCCATGGATACTAGAAAGTAACTCATAGTTCCATGGTTATGGAAGAATGTGTAATGTATGGAAAATATACAAGGATGGGTATTCATATGGAATAAAATTTAAGGAAATAGAAATTTTGAAGATCTAAAGGATTGTCCTTGAAGACTCATTCACCTCATTTAGAAGACAATGTAGGTTCTACCAGGGAAAGCCCAGCTGCTGCTTGATCTCTTGGAATTTTGAAGTTGTGAAAGTACCATTATTAACAAATAAAAAATGGTTTTATTCAATTTTTATGGATGGATTCCATGATTTTATAATCCAGTTCTCATTTATTCATATTTATGGGGGATAGAACTTATCTGGTGTGATGATGGATCTCATTATATTGATATATTCATCGATGATTCCATGTGGAAGATATGGGTGCATTTATTAAATCATATTATTACTCTTTTTAATCATTTTGTTATGTGGATATCAATGTTGAAAATGTAAAGTCAGTATAATTAAAAATTACCTAGATTAAAAAATTGTGGTGATCATAGGAGTATCGACTTCTTGAAATATTATAGAAAAAATGAATTGGTTGAACGGAAAAGTAGCCAGGACAACACAATAAAATAGTGTATTATATAAAATAAATTGTACTATTATTTAGAACATAATATATATGAGTGTTCACTCTAGAGTTTGAAAATTATTTTTGTTACAAGAAATCAACATGGATGCATTGTAATCCAATATTTGTCTAGTATTTATAGTGGGACATATTCTTCCTGAAGAGGTATGGTCTGGTACGTTACTAAATTTTGGCTATATTAAAATCTTCATGAGTTTTTTATATCCATATTTATTTTAAAGATAGATTAAAACATTAATCCATGTCCTAGGCGTGCTTCCTTGTTTGATGAATTAGTAAATACATTGATTTATGACTATGGTATAATAATAAGAGATAATTCATCATCAGTAAAAATGGTACCTGAAATGAGATGGTCCTATTGAAGGACCATAACATGGATAAAGAATAAAAATATATAATGGTATCAACTATTGATGTAAATTGTGCTCTATATTCATTGTAATATATCATATTTTAGTAATAATATATTTCAAAATATATATATTTAACATTAGATGAATATGTGGTATAATTATTTAGGTCTATTAAATCTAATGGTAAAGATGAGGAACATGTGTAACAGGTTGATGGGGAATCTATTTTTATAATAATAGAAATTAAAACACTAAAAAGAATAAATACTCAATTTGATATAAAAATAATTCTATATTTAAGTGAACAGTCTAGAGCTATAGAGATCTTTTGAATTTTTGAACTCTGATTGATACAAGGGAACCCAAATTCCCAGAAAAAAAAAGTTACACTAAATGAATTAAAATATTCAGATACATCTTTATTGGAATAAATAGAATACTTAAAGTTTAATGAGTCATGGGTGATGATGGAACTACTCAAAATAATGTCAAAACTAGAGAATAAATGTGTCTTCCATTATAAGGAAAAATCTAGAGTAAGTATAAGATAAAAGGCCCTACTTATGGTGAATGGACTCAAACACAAGGAAAGAATCAACTTATCGAAACAAATAAACTAATTTTTAGTCATAAAACTATCTATAGAGTTATTTTTATAGTCAATTATGATTATATATACATATAATAAATGGATAAGAAGTCACCTTTATTCATGGTGACATGGAGTAGTATATTTACATGAAACAGCCAAAGGGTTGTGAAAATAATCAAAAAAATGTCTTTTTAATTTTTTTGGGAAGGTTATATGAATTAAAATAAGATCAATTCCATCAGAATAGTTAATTTTCGCATTCATGACTAAATAACGATTCACATGATTTGGATCTAATTATTATTTCTAATGGAGGTCATTGAATAATGGTGATTGAATTACACTCGTCTATGTGGATGACAAGATTTTAGTGGGTCAGAAGGTTTCATGAATTAAAGAGCTAAAGAGTATAATTCCTAAAATATTTTAAATTAAGAGTATTTTTTATTGAATGTAAATATAATATATTAGGATAGATTGGGAAATAAAATCTTTTACAGTTTTTTTATCTTATAAAGACCAAATCTATAATATTAATGAAAAAATAAAAATGAACATATTTAAGACTATATCGACACCAATTTAAAGAATCATTAGGTTGTATAAGAAATAGGCACTATTAATGGAATTTAAGTACCAGTACATAATGAAGGAATATTTTACATTACTTATCAGAAGATTGATATATGAAATGATTTGTACATGGTCAAACAGTTCCATTTTATTGGAAGTTGTAAGTCATTTTCTAAAAAAACATATAAGGGTGCATCGGGAATACTTAAACTAGATCATTTGATAATTTAAAGCATCAAAATAGGTTACTCTATTTTTTGTAAGATGATCATTTTACGGTTTCAGGGATGAAAATTTTATCTGATATTCATATTTTCATAAGAGAATGGTGAGATTTATATTTTATTTTGGATGAATAGTAGTCAATTAAATAACTATATTACAACTATGGTTAAATTATATATAAGGTAAATATAATTCATATAATATACCAATTTTATAAAATTATTAGTTATGTTATTGTGACTACATAAGGATCATGATGGATTTATAGATGGAGGAGTGCCATTCTATAATAGTCAGAGTGTAATTAACCTATTCAGAGAAAATTGTGTCATAAAATAGATAAACTCATAAACCAAATGTTATATTTTGGGTATGAATTTCTTATAATAAAAGTGTTATAATTTTAGATGGTATCTACGAAGAAAACATCAGCTCAAAAGTCCATAATGTTCATAGTTCAAAAAATCCTAAAAAATCATCGTGCCTTAGTGAGATTTTGGTAAACATATGGTGTTGGAGAACATGACATGTTTTCTATGGAGGGTGGATTAATGATTAGTTTTTAATTAATTTTTTTATATTATAAAGTATATTAATTTAAATATCCTTTATGATGGAGATTATTAGAAAATATGAATCTTGTTTTTCATGTAGCTATATTTTTTTTACCAGAATAACAAACCAATGAAGTTCAATTTATTATTATCAACACATCAATAGGAGGAAACTATAGTGGGGGAGGAATCCCTATAAGAAAATTGTAACTTTTAATGAATGTGAGGTGAATTCATATTAAATATTACTAATTTTATTAGTTGACGTATAACAAGAAATATGTGATTATATATTGGGCTAATTCCAATAGAGGTTTGACCATGAATCTCAAATTCATATGAAACCTATTCAAACATATAGAAACAAATATAAAAAAGATTTGGGGATGTATACTTATTTTGTAATGTATTTAAAATAATACTAATTGTAATTATTATATATTATGCTATTAAATTTTAATTTCTTATACTTCTATTGAAATTAAAATATTAGAAAAGTTCTTCTATGGATATAGTATGAATGCATGAACCACATTATCTTTTTGGTCCTCTTTTAAATTTTACTATTTTTTAGTTTTTTGAAAGTTGTGTTTATTTGATCTGAAGGTTTTTGTGCGTGTTTCTGTGTTTATATCGACATGTTTTGTTGAGTGGTGTTCATTCTTTCCCATGATTTAATACATAGAGGAATGTGTGAGTTACTATGGTTTGTTGTCTCTTGAATTTAACATCTATTATGTTATAACCTATTGGTATTAGCATCATGTTTTTTTATTGTCTTAGGGATTCCCCTTTCTTATAAGATTGGGGAAATATATCAAAATAATTAGGCAGTTCCTTGCTTTTTAATTCATATAGAGGATACCTACCTTGTTAGGACTGACGTAGTCTCGAAACCATTCATTAATGTTGATCAAACACACCCCATGTATTTGGGGGAGTAAAAAAATATATATGAGGAATTCAAGATACCCTTTCCCTATCATCAGTATGTCATCAGGGGAGTACCAAACATCATGTATACTTTGATCATCATGCTTAAACTCAATTATTGGCCCGATGGAACTAAGAATAAAAACATTTCCTCAGATTCTTTAAATCTTACCTTTAATATAAATGTATATATAACATGTTATTTTATATGAATAAATGATCAGAATTTATAATGTTCATTCCAAAAAATTAGTCATGGTAAAAATTTGATAAAAACACTAAAAGGTGGATAGTGCATGTTATGTGATCAGGGTTAAATAGTGGGTTATCTTGAAGAAGTTCCCAGTTGTTACAAAATCATTGTACTACCATATGGGGATAAACCTTCTAAATGAGTTAAAATAAGTACATGGTGTGTGGGACTCAAAGGTGCCTAAGGGTTTTATCATCATCAACATGAGTCTTGTATTTGTAATAAAAGTCATTTTTACTAAAACACATACTGTGTCTGCATAACATTCTAATTTGGTGTGTACACAAATACACACTAAGTTGTGTAACTTATTCTAATATGGTGTGTGGTGTAGGTTATACCCAATGTAGTATATAACATGATCAGGAACCCTATTTTCTATTAGAACATTGATATAGGAAATTAATTCATTATGATTTATTGGAAATAAATTCATATAATTCCCCCACATTAATTAATTAATATGGTTTTAGGATGTTTATAATTAATGTATTATTTAATTGGTTTTGGTGAATATTTCATTAAATGGAAACGTTATGAATTTTTTTATTTTTAATATAAAAAATTAAATGAATTTCTAACTACTCGTGATATTTTCAATCGTTTATTTTAATGTAAGGCGTGTTTGGTACTCAATAGTGTATTTTTGGTGAGGTTTAAACCAAATTTGGAAGGGTACCTAAGTAATATAAACTCTTATGTATTCAATTAAATAACTTAATGTATTGTATTGGTAATATTTTATGTTAAAAATAATATCAATATGTATATATTTTGTGTTATTTGAGATTATCCCATTGAAATTAATGAAGATGTTACCCATAAAATGATTGGTAAAGTGGTGTGAAGCTATTTTCTTGGATTACATATTTAGTAATATTCAATGTAGCATCTATATACACATATAATGATTAGATATTTGGATCATAAATAATCATGAAAAATATTTTTATTTGATAGAAGCATTGCCTGTCGCATGTTCTAAGTGAGGATTGAAAATTATATTAAGTAATCAGCTTAACGAGTTATTATTAAAGGAGGAAAAATATAGATGACATACTAAGAAACATCTACAGACAATTTGGAATGAAGATTATTGTGTAAGGTGAAATATATAATATTGATGATATTTTGGATTGATTTGAGAATACCACTAAATATATTAATTGGGTATAATGACATATGTGTGAAGTTTGTAATATATATGGTGGATAATGAAAATTTTATATGCCCTAAAATTTTAGTACATATTTTTGATTTTTAGGATTTTTGGGTGATTTTTTAAATAGTTTAAACATGAAGCTAAAAATGAAGAAGGCATGATGAATTTATAAGACTTCATTTATTTCCTAAGACTTCTTGAGTCTTTATAATAGTTTGGGATGTTTTTGTAAGACATTGAATATTTCAAAAGACTTCATTTAGTATTTCCTAATAATTTTCTCTTGGGTCATAAAATTTAACGTAATATTTCATAACATTTAAGATTCATTTCCTAATATTTTTTGAGATTATTTAAGACTTTTGAGTTTGTAATATGACTTTCTTACTTATAAGGGTGATACTTTTTGATTTTTTAGACTATATGAAACACATAATACTTATTTGAATAATTCATTTCATAATAAATTCATAGAATACTTCATCAGACAAACTAAATATTATGATATGTTAATTTATACTGTAACTAGATAAATTAATGGAAACACATGAATTTTATAGGAATTATGATGACTTATAAAAATCAATATTTATATGAAAAATCAGAAAACTATTTCAATAATTTTAGATTGCTCATGGCTAGTATTTCAATAATATATATTCTAAAAATATTTAAAATTAGATGTTATTATTTAATGATTAAAATTTAATGTTTCATTGTTAACCCATGGTTCATGTATTTAATTTTGGAATATTTTATGACAATAAAATATAGAGATCACTGCTAAATTAATCTACATTTTTCAAATATTGAAATTTGAGAATCAATATTGGTAATCAATCTATATAAATTTTTTTGAATTAATTTATAAGATTTTATGATATTTTCTTCACTAATCAAAACATTATAAATGGGATTATGATTCCAGATGAATAATTGATAAAGAGTATCTTTTAAATTAGAAGAAGAATATCAGAAAAATATATTATTTTGGTATATTAAATGCAATAAGTCTATGATGAAATGAGTTATACACTATAGTATATCAATTATATTTTTTTATTCATATAGATTGATTATGAGTGGATTTTTGTACAGTTGTATATGGGATTAATTATCACGATACCTTTAGTAGAGGTAATTTAAAGAATTATTTGACTTATATAAAATAATACAAAATGAGAAAAGTGTTTCCTAATAAAATTGATAGAGATAAGAATATGAGGAAAACAATATTTTGTGACCATGGGAACACACATGTGAGTCCATTGAGAAAATGATACGGGGACCATTGCATTAATTTTGAGTGTGGATTCGGTAATAATTTGGGAAATTGATTTTTTTATTGAAATTCCATAACAGATAATTTTTGATGAGATCACCACATGAAATTGATAAATATTATCTATAATGAAATTGTATAAAATATATTATCTAATTAGAAAATATATTTGTTCATAATAATAAATACAAATTTTTGATCTCTATGAAAATATAGGAAGAGAAAATAATATTGTGCTGAATAAAATGAACTTTCTTTGTATCAAAGAAGAATAATGAGCCATGATGTTTATGTTGATTAGATCCATTCAGTTGAAATAAGATAAAAAGAATAAGAAGAACAAGGATACTATATATTGTATAATTCTAAAATAATGAAAATAAAAGAATATTAAAATGATTTTAGGACGTTTTTTGAGCATAAATTTTGGTTTTTTAATCATTCGTAATCGAGAACATTTCATATTGACTTAAGAGAGGCAACTGAATAGATTCTAGATAAGATCTACGATCAAAGTTGTTTAAAATGACCATGTTCCATCCAAATAACAAAATATCTCATGATAGTCAAAAAAATTATTGAGGAAAATGATTTGAAAAGATTTATATTTTGACATCCTAGTTCTAAAAGATGATCTTATTCAATATTTTTTAAGAGAAACATCATAACCATTATAGAGATGTTATATATCCAATGAGATTTCAGATTTTTATGTCAGGACAATGAGATGTTATAGGAGTGTGTGATGCACTATAGGTTCAAGAAAATACCGCTTTATATCTATATTCATTTATAAAGACGAATCTATGACTAAGGGTGAATAATCAATCAAAAAAGGAGTAGGTTTCCCATAATCGGGCCAATCCTTGTAAAAATACTATGTAATTCACTTTATTTAATTTGTGAGATTGCATATAGTTCTATGTTCTTGGTAAAATATGAATATATCCACATGTATTAACCTTAATCATAGGTTAAAAAACAAAACGAGTTAAAAATATAAAAGAGTATTATCATGGTAAAATATGGTCACACCTGTATCACTTATAACACTATAGCTTCAATTATAGGTATCTTTTCATTTTAAGAAACAATATCACAAGTTAAATAGTTTAATTCAAGAATATGATTGAAACATAATTTTTAAAATTTAATAAATTTAATTTTCTTAAATTCATTTAGGTTTTTAAATCATCATATCAATATTAAGATGTTGTGAGATTTTGAGATATTTACGAAATGATTTATTTTTTCAGAGAATTATGGAAAATATCAATTTTCAGATACTGCAATTTATTTTCACTAAAAATGTAATTTAAAAGTATAATTATATTTTGGATTTTTAACTAAATTTAAATATGATCCATTTGATTAATAATAATCTAATCAATTATTTATTTTGATTTTGATAAATGTAAATTTTTATGCATAAAACGCATTTTCCTATAATGCTATTTTCTATTCTATTTTATGAATTTATATTGAAATTAATTTCTACCACTTATTGTAAATGAATATAGAAAAAATTATTCCATATTTCTAATCATGGGTTTCTAATTTTGTTAATAGTTCCCAATTATTTTTAAGAATAGTAAACAACAAACATGGTAAAATTTATTACATTGGTAAAAGATAAATATGGTATTTATGGTTAAAATAATGTGATAAGGCATAAACAACCATTCCAACCTTTCCTCTATTTTATTGTATGGGATTAATTCTTCCATATCCGCCCAAAATTATAATATATGGAATTATTTTTCTATTTGACCATGGTAATGACATTTTTATTATTTTAATTGATGAAATACCCAAAATCTCCCTCTCTTGTTTTTAATTTATTTTATATATTCACATAAAGATATGAATATTTTTAATTTAATATAAAATATTATTTTTTAAATTTTATAATTTATTTATAACATTTAATTTTTTAAAAAAATTTAGTTATTGAACAGAACGCTGACCCAAGATTTATTCAGTTAGTCTAATAATAAAATAAATGACTTTAAAAATATTAAATGTAATAAAATTTTGATGAGTTATGTTTTATAATAATTTTATAAAAAAATATAGCATAATATTTATTTTTATGGGATTATATTTTAATTCCACCTTTTTCATGAGGTTTTTAATGTCAAATTAAATATATAGTCTCAATGATTGTTTTAATGATATTTTATTACATTATTATTTCATTAAATTATTTTAAATATATAAAAAATTTGAAATAAGAAAATTGGGATAATAAATGGTGTCAAATGTCATCATTTTTTCATTTATAGGATAATTTCACAAAACTCCTAATAGTCGTTACCCTTAAAGGGTAAAAACATTTTATATTGTAGTAATTATCAAATGTGTTAATGTGGGTTAAAACCAAGAGGTAAGGGTGAAAAACTCATGTAATCATTCTAAAATTATAATTTATTAGATTATATAGACCCATACTCATATTATATTCTAATTATAAAAATATTTTGTCATTTGGGAATGACAAATAATTTATATTTATTTTATACAATAAAAAAATCAACGAATGTCTTCCCCCTCCCATATATAAGGATAGCACTTCTCTCTTTCCATTATATAAAATTGAGAAACATATATCACCAAAAAACTATAAATTTATCTTATAAACTTATTTATCCAATTTTTGGGGTGATTTGTTCCCTAAATACCATCCCTAGATCCATTAAGAAGATATCTAAATAATTAATCCAATGAAGAGGTAAACATCATTACAGACTCTTTGAATTTTCAGTTTTCCTTTTCTTCCTCTAAATATATTTTAAACATTACAAAATAGTGACTAATATATCTTAAATATAATCAGATTTTATAATGATTACAATAAAACCATTTGCCACCTCTTTTAGATCCTACGAAAAGAGACAACATTAGTTTTCTATATATATGGATTACCGTATTGACGTAGTAGTATAATTAGTCATTAAGAAGAATTTTGCATAGATTTCCATTAAGCTTAAACTAATTTTTATATATAATAGTTATTACATAATTATTATTATTTAATTATATTATCAGACTTACCTTTTTACCAACCAATCTCACGGAAAATGATATTGTTTCTTGGGCATACGTGTGGACTACCACCTCCTCAAAGTGATGTGATCCCTTTTTCATTAAAAAATTCATGTATTTTAAAAGGGTAAAATTATTAAATATATATTATATTTATATCATCATTAAAATATGGAGATTGTGGGACCATAATAATTTTACAATGTTTAAAAATTTCACAACGAAATATATATTTGAAAATAATTTATTTAACACCCATAAAAATGATAAAAATGAAATATTATAAATGAATGGGTGATAATATAATATAATAGGATCATATATGATATAATTAATATTAATATGGTTTTTTAAAAATTAATAAAAATTTTAGAACCATATTTATAGTTTCAAATCATGTTCAACTAAGGAGAAACATGAGGTATGTAATTTCATTTGAATTTCCACTCTATTATGACATATTTGGTATTTTGAATTATTTTATGTACATTAATATCTATTTAACAATGATGATTAATGTTTCATTTTATGTTTACTCATTATATGGGTTATAATTAACAACTATGTAATAATTTTTTTTTTCAATCTCATTTGTTTGGGATTTCTCTTATTTTCATAGAAGGAATCATATAAACTATCTTTCGTAAAATCCATCTATTGTATTACCCTATATATTTTTAAGGATTTACCAGGTTTTATTCTAATGTTTTCAATATTTTGACTTTAATTAATAAAAATTAGAATTTATAAAAATGGATGATCGTTTTCTCTTTTTGATCAGATATATCTTTATTTCGTGTCTATATTTTTCAAAACAAATTTATAAAATACCTTATATTTACTCAATTGATTTATTAAATTAATTTTAAGATATCCTTGAATATTTAAAATGTTTTAATGGAATATAAATATTTTTTATAGAAGGATAATTTCAACTTCCTTTACAAAAAGTGAAATAGAATTATTTTTAACGTATATGGTGTTAAAATATTTTCCCACCCCCTTAACCATTTTATACTATTAATTTCTTCAATATGTTTTAAATTATTTTATAAATAAAAATATATATGAAAAATTAATTTAAATATTTTTCTTCTAATTTTTTATACTCTTTAATAGAATTTATTTTAATATAAAATATACTTTTATAATGAAATTATGGTCATCAAATAGTCAATTTATTATGATAATTGAAAATTAAATTTATATTAAATATATATTCACTATATCATGTATATTATTATTTATTAAACCATAAAAAATTTCTATATACGTTGTTTTTATTTAATGGTTATTTGATAAACTAGGGAAATATTGATATTCTGTATTACTTACCAAATATGGACATTTGTTGGTAATTTATATAATTTATGAATTAAATTTATCATTCAATATATGGGTAATGAATTGGAAATTTATTTATTGATTATGTTTTAATTATATATATATTTGATGCATTGATAGGTCTCATTAGACACACCATTTGGATAGACTTATTAAATTGGTTTTTGGTGCATTCCTATCCATAGTTTAAACTATCATGGTACAAGTATTTGAGTGTAAATATATCATGATTTATAAGATCATGATGTCCAACATTATGTGTGAACTTCATTTAGAATTTAGTTATTATTATTCATGATCTTACTATGTTGATATTATACATTGATGGATTTTGTTCTTAAGTTATTGTTTAAAAGGAATTTTCATAGAGTTATTTAATATTCAATTTTTTTGTTTCATTATTTACTCATAATAACTTATATTTTACTCAATACATTCTGATAATTTGATCTCAGCATTATTTTGTTTCATTTTACTCTGATATAAAGATTAAATCATCAATTTTGTTTCATGGATTTCAAATATTTTCTATTGTTATGTTTTATATTTTATTCCCATTGTAAAATAGGTATCATAATGTATCTGGTTCTCCAATACATCAAAAAATTAATGTTACTTTTAGATGAGATACATTTTATCATATGAAAATATAATAAAGTAGAAACTATATCATGGTTACTAGAGTTTTTTTGTTATATTTGGTGTCATAGGAACTTTAGTAGAATCCTAGGAGACTCTATTTTAGAAGAACAAATATAATAGGGTAATTATGATAATCCCATATTATATTTGATAAAAAATACCATTAAAGAGATTTTTATATTATAGCTCAACATTCATTATGATTTTGAGATAACTCAGTGTGTTCCATTATTTAATGATGTCTCCCAATGGATGAAAGGGAATCAACACCCATGGTCAATTTAGCGATTTCTCTATTGAGAAAACTCATACAACTGGTGTTGGACATGATAATATGAGAGAACTATTTTTTGAAAAAGCCTATGTTATGTATAAAAATCTTTCACATATTGATAAAGATGATGTTAAATGGAATGAAACACCTATATTGGATTGTTTCATGTGAAAAAACCCTCCATATTTTTGTGGGCCTATGATTAGAGTGGTAACATAGAAATGGAAAAGTTTCTTGAAAATTTATTTCTCCCCATGAGATATAGTGAAAGGAAAAATATTGTGCTACAATTTTATTTTCATCAAGGTGATATTGATAGATGATAATCATTGATCAAGAATAAAAATGACTAAAAATAAATAGAATAAATGGAATAGATATGTTTTAATGTAATATTATTCAACAATTATTTCCCTCATGGTAAATGATCCAAAATTAATAGAAAGTTCATCATCTTAAAGAAAAAAGATGAAAAATTTATTTTCAATCATGAGAATACCATTGTAAAACTATCCTTGTATGCTATAGATTAAACATTTAATCCAAAGTTTAATATTGGTTACTTTGTGGAAGGACTTTTTAAAAACCCTCTAAAGGGAATTGTCTTATAAAAAATTTTCATTGCACGATGAAATGGTATTACATGCCATCAAAAAAAGTCATAATTTTATATATCTTAATTAATTAAGATAATTTAAGAAAATAATAGGTCAGATGAGAAACAATAAAATTTTAATGAAACAATGAATAATAAGGGAACAAATAAATTTCAATCACGTGATACTTTTGTAAAGAAACATTCTAGATAATATTTGAATGGAATGTGAGTTTATTAAAAGTGTAGATATATGTTTCACATGAAAAATAAAGAAAATGCAAATAAATAAAAAAATGTTCTCATGTGCTTAAACTATTGAGAAATGGGTTATTATTCATCAAAGTGTACCAATAATCGAGGGAACCTACTAAATATGAGGATGAGCGGAGAAGAAAATTATTTTGTAATCACTATAGAAAAAGATAATGTTCTCAAAAATATGGTGGAAGGTACATTATTCATAGCCTAAAATTTAGATAATCCTATAATTGATTAAGGTTCATTAAGATCTTTTATATTTTCTTTAGTTGATAAGAAAATTATATATTTCTCATGAACCATTTGAAGGTAGTTTTCGGTTATAACATTTAGAAATTCACACCAAGAAGATTTTTTTAGTTAATTACCATTACGATAAATAAACATGACCTATTTATTGACTAGATTATTATACCTATGGTTGATTTTGATATAATCCTTTCCATGTATTGGATTTAAAAATATAATGCAAAAAATTATTTAAATGATACAGATATTATTATTCCTGATTAATATGTATAATTTTTTTACCATTTGTGGGAAAAATTAATCATTTGAGTCATGTATATATCTATCATATTAGATCTTATAAATGTGATTTGTAGAAAAGAAGAGTAGAAACAATCTATGAGTGGAATGGGTAATCATCAAATTGAGGGTGTAAATATTTTATAGGAATATATGGATGTATCTTGTAAGATTTACCAAGATATCCACCCGAACATGAATTTGAGTTTAAATTTTTTTTAATCTATGAATCATGACCTATGTTAATGAATCCCTATAAAATGGATACTATGGAAATAGTAGAGTTGAGGAAAAATATATAGGATTTGTGGGATAAGGGATTTATATGTCATATTATTTGAACATAGGTACCCCTTGTTCTCTTTATCAAGAAGAAATATGGTTCATTATGGTTATGAATTTATAATATGGAAATTGGTTCTATTATTATAATAAAAATGTATCATCCACTAATATTTATGATTAATCAATCAAATTTACAAATCTCAATATTTTTCAAATATTAACCTACATTCAGTGTATCACCAATTGTAAGAGACTAATGAATATATTCTAAACATATCATTTTTAATGACATATAAACATTTTGATTTTACAGTAATTTTTTTGATTGACTAATGAACACAATATTTTTATAGATCTATTGAATATACTATTCAAGGAATATATGAAAACAAAATTGGTATTTATTGATGAAATATTTGTGTACATTAAAAGTAATAAGACTATTAGAATTACTTGAGTAGTATTTTTTAGACTTGTAGAGAAAATCTGTTATATGGTAAATTTATAAAGTGTAAACTCTGGATTTAGAAAGATTATTTGCTAGGATATATTCTCTATATGTATAGAATCATAGTTGACCCCTTAAATAAAAATGTAGTCTAATAATGTCCAACACCAATGAATATAATTGTGGTATTTGTTTTCATTGAATGGAATGTAACTGTGGACGATTTGTTCAAAACATTTCCTGATTGTGTAAAAACATAAAAAACATACATTTAAAGAGGATAAGTTTACATGGATAATGTAATGTGAAAAATATGCCATTGAATAAAACATTATATTAGCTAATGATCTAATTTAGACTCTACCCTTGGGAAATGATGGATTTGTTATAAATAGTGATCCATCAAAGAATGTAATTGATTGTTTACATATGCAGAACAATAGAATTATTATCTATGAATCAATGTAGTTAAATAATAATTTATAGAAATATCCTACTAAGGATCTTGATTTGGAAGTCATGAACTTTTATTGGAATATATTTATACATTATCTCTATTGTGAGTGATGTGAGATATTCATAGACTATAAAAGAATATAATAAATCATTTCACCACAAGAGCATAATATGAGGTAAAGGAGATTGGGTGAGAAACTTAGGGATTGAGATTTCTTAATACACTATAACACAAGGAAGGAAAATGAGGTAGAGGATGCATTGAGTAGGAATGATCATGGAGTCCTGACAAAAATGAGGATTAATATGGATCCTATATTCATGGATTTAGTTAAGATGGATGCAATAATTATTAATTAATTGGAAATGTCACTCAATTTTTAAATTAATTCTAAACAATGTTTTTTGGAGACCATAAAAATTTATCATCCTCATCATTGGGAATTTCAATGTAAAATTAATGTTTTAAATGATGTTAAATTCATAGAATTTATATATGAAGGGGGCATTATTAAATTTGGAATTAGGATATTAGTTCTATCTATACCAGAGATGAAGATGTAATTATTTAATAATTCTCATAGATTAAATTTATGTCTACACCTAGTAGAACTAAAGTGTTTTGATATTTAAAAGGATCATTTTTAGTGTGATTATATAAAGTGGAAAATTATTAATTATGTTTGAAGGTGTTTGGTTTTTAAATATGTTATGTTTGAGAGACAAAATTATAGAAGAGTGATGTTATCTCCGCCAACTATTATATAGAAAATGATGATATTACTATAGTCTTTGTCACCATATTGATAATGAATCCTAAGAAGTAATTATGAAATATTTTTTATTGTAGATTACCTTAAAAAATATATACATTTCCTTAAAATAAGAGAATATTTACCTCTTGAGAATGATGAAAAAACAATAATAGTGAAATTTTATAACTTCAGGGTGTACAACATTAAATTATGTCTCATCGTGATCCATGGCATAGATAAAAATTATGGAATATTATTTCTAATTGTCTAGAAATGGAGCTATATTTGATAGTTTTTTATCACCATAAAATATATTGTTAGTAAAAAAAATTTGTTCATACATTTGAATATACTTTGAGGAAATTATCACTTGATTTTCCTTTTCAGTGGGTAAGTATTTACCTTCGGTGTTGTTTTCCTATAATAATATATTCCATTAAAGTATTAAAATGACATTGTTTGAAACATTATATGGAAAAAGAAATCACAATCCAACTTCTAGGGATGATATTAGTGAAAAATAATTTTGGGCCTTGAACTTTTTTAGGAGACGACGGTTAATATAAATACTATTCAAACCCATAATAGTCACTTTCAATGAAAAAAATGATCTATGTTGATTATAGGAGAAAACATTTATAATTTATGGAGGTATATAATGTTATTTTTAATTTAACTCCATTAAAGGGTGTTATATGTTTTGGTAAGAGAGGAAAAAATATCCCCAGGTATATCAAATCTTTTTAAATTCTAAAGAGAAAGGGATTTGTGGCATAAAATTTGGAAATTAACTTATACTATCTAATTAAAATTATGTATTAAATGACTCATTATAGAGGATTTACATGCTAGATCCATCACATTCTCTCGCCTTTGAGAAAATAAAATTGAAACCTTATTTATCTTGTTATAAAGATTCTATCTATATTCTATACACTTGAGAAAATGTTTTGAGGAATTGGGTGACTGAGATGGTCTAAGTATATTAGATAAATCAGAATATATATGAGGATATTTTTGATCCAGGGGAAATTATGATGAATAATAACCCAATTCTATTAATGAGTTTAAATTATAGAAATTTTGGTGATGAAATTTTTTGGAGGGAATAATATAACAACCAAACTTCAATTATAATATTCTTTTATTTTTAAAGACACAATATCACAATGAACATAATTTTATTTAGAATGTGATTAGAACATCAATTATATTATTTTAAAAAATAATAATTATCCTAAATTTATTTCTTTTTTGAAACCAAAATAACAAATTAAATTTTTGGTGGTTTTTTGTTTTTATTTATGTTTAATTTTTTATTGAATAGTATTGAATTCAAATTTTTCAAATACTATCATTTATTTACATTATATTAATTAATTTTAAAGTAATACTATATTCTATATTTGGGCTTAAATTGAAATATTATCTATATTATTTATAATAATCTATTAGAAAATTTTCAGGACATTGATATAAGTTAATTTTTATAATTAAAAACCCTTTTTTCTAAAAAACTATTATTTATTGAATTTTCCACATTTATATTAAATTTAATTTCATACACATAAACAAAATGAATCTTGAAAATTGTGTAACATTTTACATATTTTGAGTTTAAAATTTGTTAAATCATCCTTTTTTATTTTTTGGAACTATGAATATTAACCATGTTAAAGTTCATCACATCGGTAAAGGGTAAATTAGATAATTATTGTCAAAAATAATGTGATAAGGGATTAAAAAAGAAATAAAAAACTTACCATTATATCAATTAATGGGACTTATTCAAAAATATCCATCCCAAAAAAAAATATATGACGTGTTTGTGCTATTTCACCTTATTAAAAACATTTTTATTATTTTAGGTAAGGAAAATTATAAAATGACTCTCTCTATCTTCTAATTTATTTTAAATATTAACATAAGGATAACAAAATGTTATGAATGAATATAAAATATTATTCGAAAGATAATTTATTTTATTCATATCATTGTAATTTATTTTTTAATTTTTTGTAATTAAACAATTTTCTTAAATGTTTATCCAATGTAGATACAATATTTATTCTATTATTCAAAAATGAAAATAAATGATTTTAAAAATATTAAAATTAAAATTTTCTGTAAAATTATTATTACGCATGATATTTAGAGGTATATATAAAATATTTTTGATTTTTTTAAGCAAACATATTCTCATTTAATCTCTATATATATGTTTTTAAATTCAAATTAACAAATTTTTTTCAATAATGACATTAGGGATGTTTTGAAAAAAAAAATGTTTTATTAAATTATAAATAATTCATAAATATTATAAACTATTAAAATAAGATAATTACTGATTTAATGTGACATTTTTTGTTAATTTTGGAGAAACTTTTCTATTTATGATAACATTCTTGTCATTTAAACGTTAGAAAGCATTTATATTTCAATAATTATCAAAAGGGGTTTTGCTAAAGAGATATAAGAAAAAACGTCACCTAAACATTTAATTATTAATTTTATGATAGTATTTCGACTTATATTCATATTATAGTTGTATTTTAGGAATTTTTAACCATCGGGACATTGAAATATATCTAGATTAATTTAGTACTTTATGAAATCCCCAGAATGCCCCTCCCCCACTTTTAAAAGGACACCCATTTTCTCTTTTCTTTACACCACATTGATCAATGTATACACACTAAAATTTTCCCATTTATGTTTGAAAAATATTTATCCATGTTATATTTGGTATTTTCTTTCCAAAATACCAACCATATGAGTCTTAAGAGTATATCTAAAGGAAGTCTATTAAAGAAGAGGTAATCATCTCTACCGACTTCTTCAAATTTATTTCCACTTATACTTTATATAAATAATTTATAACAATTCTTAAATAATTAATATTGTACCATAAATATAAATATATTTTATTAAGATTATTTTACAACCATTTTTAACCCTTTTTTCATCTTATGGGAAGCAAAAAACATCACTCATGTGTATGCACAACATACCACCTCCATTTAGCGGTATTATTCATTTTTCATCAAAAATTTACTTGGATGGTTATAAATATTGAAATAATTTTTATATATTATATTTGTTAAAATATAATTATTCTGTAATTCTAGAATCACATATACTTTCTTACCTTCCAATCCATTGGAAAATTATAACATCACTCATGTATATGTGTGGAATACCACCTCCATGTAGTAATTTCATTATATTTTTTCATTTACACTTTAAATGTATGGTAATATTTTTAGATTATATTATATTTATATTATTAATAATATTTTTTATATGGTGGAACCATAATCAAATTACAATGATAGAAAATTCCAAAACAAAATGTACATGACAAAATAAAGTTGTTGACACCTGGAAGAATGGTAATATTGAAATGTTGTTAACAAATAGGTAACAAGATGTTATAATAGGATCAAATAAGATACTATAATTATTAATATGGTCATTTAATATAATAATAAATTTTATAAAATTCTACTACGGATGTTTAAAACAATTTCAACTACATTGAAATGTGAGGTAAGAGATTTCATCTCAATTTCCACTCCATTGATTCATATTTCATATTATGCACCTATTTATTTTTATATTATGTATATACTACCCATTTTAGGTACTTAAAATTAATAAATATTTATTCACGATTTTTAATTTTCCGTTTCATGTTTGCACTTTTAATCAAAAAAGAAATAATTTATTTTATAATGTAATTTATTTTAGATAGATTTTATTTCTATTGAAGGAATATTATAATCTATCATTCATAAAATCTAACTGTTTTATCATCCTCTTGTTGTTTATGTATTTAAAATGTTTTATTTAAAATCTTCCTCAATTTGGAAATTTAATTAATAAAAGTAAGATTTAGAATAAAACCTAATATTATTACTCTTTTTGATCAGGTACATTTTTCATCCATGTTAATATTTTTCAAAAAAAATTACATAATTCCTTTTGTTTACTCAAATGAATTAGATAGAACACTATATCTTTTTATTTACTTTTTAAATGATTTTAAATGAATATTTATAATTTTTTTTTATCAATTTTCCATTTTTATTTACTCACAAAAGTCTAAAAGGAATTTTTTTACATATATTACATTAATGGATTTTCTCTTGATCACACCCTTTTTACACTCTTAGTTTATTCTACATGCTTTCAATTTTTTTAAAAAAATATTTAACAAAAAATATTTTAAAGATTTCACTTCAAAATTATTATATACTTTAAAATACTTGATTTTACTATAAAATATAATTTCATGATGGTTTGATGGTTTTATTTTATGTATTTGTAATTTTTATCAATAATTTTATCTTTTAAATATTACTTCCTTATAATACATAGACACCAAATTTATCGTAAATATCCATTTTTTTTTGTCATGGATATGATTATTTCATAAAAATATAAAATTTCTATATACATAGATTTATATTGAAATAATATAGTTACTAGTGCAGCTCAGAAGTATATATCAACTTGATGAATTGATAGGACTTAAGAGGAAAATTAGTTGGATAGACTTAATAAATTTGTTTTTTGTGTATTTTTACCCATACTTCAAACACACTTTTTGCAATTATTTTAAAGTTAATATAATATTATTTTTGAGATCATGAAATAGTACATTATGAGTTTTCTTCATTTACAATTTATTGATTATTATCAATGATATAACTATGATGATATTATCACTGGTTTCCTTATGTAGTCATGTTAGTGATTAATTTCCATGTGTTTCTAGTTGTTTACATATCCTTATTTATTATGTCATTTTAACTCATAATATATTCCATTTTACTCAATACTTACTAAGAATTTGATATTATTATTATTTTTTCCATTCCCCGGGATACAAAGATAAAAATATTTGAATGAGTTTCAAGGATGCTAAAAATTTTCTTTTGTTATGTTTTAATTTTTATTCCCAATGTAAAATGGGAGTCATGTGTGTAATTAGTTCTCCAAGACTACTAAACTAATAGTCCATTGGTCTGAGAACCCCTATATATTATGCTACTTTAATAAATTATAAACTTTATATGTGTTACTAGAGTTGGGGTTGCTACATCCCCCTATGTGTTTCTCCCACTCCTTGGGAACTTCAACTAGTATTAGAGCGCTATATTCCAACTAGTAAGATCTTTTCATTATACCCATGTGTCATAAAATAGAAAAATCATGTATGAATTCAAATAGTTCACTGAATATCCTTATTTAGATTTTTTTTCTATTCTTATAAGTATAAATGTAGAGGCCTCAAGAAAGACCCTAAAAACTGGATGAAAAGGTAGGCCAAGAAGCTAAGAAAGGATTCACAATTTAAAATATATCAATTCCTATAAAATAGTAATAAAATTTATAAATTTCATGAATAATATAATTATAATGATTTCATTTATTATTATTATTCAATATATAATGAATATAATTAATAAATCCATAATGAATCAATTATTAATTTTAATTATAAATTTAAAGATTACCTAAAATTGGTCAATATGATGTTATGATGTAAGAAATTACATTTATTAAGGGACAAAAGGATGAAAAATTATATTTGGAGTAAGAAGAAGATAAAATGGAATATACATTAGATATGAAATTACAAAAGTAAACCACTCCCACAAAACATACCAATGCTAAGGAAGAATATTTCTTACTTTGTATTGAATCATATTAAATATTTCGTAAATTATTCAAAAAAAAATTAAAAAAATTTATGTTGGAAAATAATTTTATATAATTTATTAAATAAATTTAAAAACTATATATATTTTCTATGAATGTCAATTATATATGGTTATAAATTAAGGAAAAGTGAAGAATCATTAAATATCACTACAAGTGGAAAATTAGGTTCATGATGATTAGATTATAATGATGAAAAAATTATATAAGCATATGATGAAATAAATTTAATGTTGGAAACAAGGATCTTATTTGATTGAAATGGAGTATGATTTGTGGTTTTTTATACATCTAATTCATGATAGGGTAGATTGTAAGGAAAGGGATCATATAGTTCAAATATTACGCAGTTTCAAGGATCCATAGTTTCCCAGTGTTTTCCAAATATTTTGGCCTCAAAATCTGGTGTATGGTGATGGAAAACAATGGTATTTCACAAAGGATTGAATGGAATTAAAAACAATAAATAAATCTAAAAAAATAATAGAACCTCATACCTCAGAAAATGGATTGCGTACTATGATCTTGGAACGGTTCGTGGCCCCGTACCATGCAGCGCAAACGGTACATGAAATGGTGTGCAATATTGAAAACGGTTTGCAGGGACAGTTCATGGTGACAGCATGTGGTATGTCAAATACTGAAGGCTCACATTTTTATGAATATTCACAAAATTGGAGTGATACATAGTGGATTCTAATAGTACATGGATGGAGTTCAGTATTCCGTAAAGATCGTCCCATATTGAAAATTTGGGTAAATCGGATTTGCAAACTTTTAGATGTTTTGTGCCTATTTAGGGAGAATTAATCCCCTTCATTACATAGTTAGATTAGAGAATTAATTTTTCTGATGAAATATGGCAATGTATGAAGTGGATAACATAGGATAATATGGTACATGGAGAGAACTATCCACCTAAGGAAAATAAAATGCTGGAGAAAGTGAGTTCATAGGGAAATCACTTTTAGTACACAGCGGAGCAAGAAAGTACATAAAGAAGGGAGGTATACAGAGAAGATGAGCAGTACAAAGAGAAAGGTAGTATGTGGAGCAGGTAAGATCATTTAAGAGCTATATGGTATGTGGAAACATCAGTGGTACATGGGGGAGCTGGTCTACGAAACATACTCAGAATACAGTACACAGAACACCCAAGGATGCATGAAAATTGACCAAATAATGTTTCAAAATTAATTTCCATAACCTATCAGTGAATGGGAAAATAAATTACATATAAGGGTGATTGTGTTACATTAAAATTTCATCCATTTATAATTGAGGATGCATGATTTAATGCTAAACCATTGAATTGACATTCATGTCGACAAACTGAGTGATGATTCTTCCTGCGCAGTGAGTAAGGGGGAGTCAGCAGAAGTGGTTTGAGGGACGTAGTGTGCAATCCCTAAATCCATGTAATGGCAGTGGTCCTGGAATAGAGTGACTATTATAAAATCTTGTAATCCATAACATTTAAAGATTATTGGTTTTTGGTATGACCAAAACATTGACTCTGTATTCTCCTTAGACGTAGCCCTTAATGGTTAACCAAGTAAAATTGTTGTGTCATTAGATTTCATGTGATTGTTTTTTTTTCATCAGTTCTTCTTAGGACTAGTTTAATAGGTTCCTACCAATGTGGTAACATGGTCCTTAGGTTTAAAAAAAATTTACACCCTAATTCACCCCTCCCCTCTCAAGGAGTTCTGGAGGCCATCAAGTGGTATCAAAGGGATGTTAAATGTTGTTGGTGATGAATATGTCCTATGCTTTCATGGAGAATCCAATCAATGTTAGGGGAGTTACATTCTTTGGTGGTTTAATTTTCAGATATGAAAAAATACGATGAGATATCACCTACGATCTTTTGGAATGGATGTATTATTTTCTACTACACAAGGAACAATAGTCACCAATCCTATAGGATTATCAATGATTGATACATACATGAAATTGATTGATGCTGATGAAAAAGCACAGAATGCTATCACTGAAGCTCTTTCGGATCATATTTATCTTAAGTTAATGATTTTCACATCTTCCAAGTCAATTTGGGATAAACCAGAGAATATTTATGAAAAATATAGAAAAGTAAATGAGGAAAAAAGTCACATTTTGTAGAATAGTTTTGATGATCTTAAAATACACCCTAATGAAAATAAAGATTCATTCTTCAATCGAATTAATGAAGTTATGGGAGCAAGTTGATGGATTGGAGAACAAATCAAAATCATTTATATCATAAATAAAATCACTATAATCCTTATTCCCCTTTATAATGTAAAGGTTTCATCTCTTGAAGAAATGGATTTTTCCAAACATATTTTGATGGTCTGATGAGCAGCCTGGTGGCATATAAGAAGAGAGTCAAGCTAGAACATTCAACGACTCATGTAACCAAGGAAATAGAATTCAGAGACACAAAAAAACTAGAAATTGAAGTTAATTTTGTTGATAATATTTATGAAAAAAAGAATTCCTTTCTCTCATTTCGAAGAAATTCAAGAAGGGAGAATGGATATTTGAAGGAAATATACCTCTGGATTTTTTGGTTGTGGAAGAGTTGGGCACATTATGTCTCATTACCAAGAAATTTCAAATATAAATAAAGAGAATATGGTGACATTCAAAAGCCTCAAAAAAATATTTTTTTAAAATAGAGACATCAAATCTAGAAATAAATTTCAATGAAAAATTTTGAATGAGAGTTATGAGACTATTTAAATGAACTCTTTGAGTAAAAGAAATAAAAATTTAAATCTGGGAACCTTGCTTCCATCATGGCTACAATTGAAAACCCATTAAAACATAAGGCTGGTGATAACCAGTTGACTACAGATTCCAATCCCATGTTTCAACTTAAATATGCATTTGGTAATATTAAGAACCATTTGTAGAGATGAAATGAGTGGAAATGATTTATGGAAGAGTCATTTGATTGTGTTGATCATCTTGAAACATAAATTAAACGAAAAGAAGACTTTTTAAAAGTGTATTCATCAATCCTTGAAAGCACAAATGTTGTTGTGGAACTAAAACTTATAATATAAGAGCTTGGAAAGGTCATCCATGAGATTAACTCTTAACTGGAAGAGAAATCCAATACATATGAGGTTCTAGAGGAAGAAGTTTTTTACTTTGAGATGTAAAATCAAAAGTGAGTCAATTTCGAAAGAAGAAAATAAGAAAACAAAATGTATAAAATTATTAGATGCTGATATTCTAGAATAAGATACCAGTGGTTCTGGTGGAGTTTAAAAAATTTTGAATGACCAACGAACCACATTTTTGGGCATTAGTGGAATCTTTTGTAATTTCAAAGCATCTAATGATGCAAATAATGGTTAAAAAAAGGAAAGTTGAAAGTGGGTCAAGTTAAAAAGTCACCTGAAGTTCGAAAAAATAAATCCTAAATTTAATATGAAAGAATAACTAAAGACTATATTTAGGTATCCAAAAATGATAGCCAACTAATCTTTGGGCCCATGGAATGATACATCTGAAGGAATCATAATTAAAATACATTTAAACTTATGAAATTTCAATTTTGTGGCTATCTTGTCCACACCATATCATATTGAGAAGATACATGGAGCTATATGAATGGGGAAGAGATAGGATTTCCAAAAATGGGAACATATTCGTATCCTGTTTCTTATAGAGTAAATAATTTCTGTGGATATTGTTTTCACTATTCTATCTTTGGTCACAAAGTTGTGTATTTTAGGCAGAGGAATGATAGGATAAATTCTTACAATGCTCAGAGACAGGTCAATACTCATCAACCAGATGATGTTGCTATTTCCAATAGATTTTATCCTTTGGAAGAAGATTATAAATATGAAGTACATGTTTACATAGGAGAGATAATTTAAAGGATATAGGGTACTACACTCAATATAATATCTCATGGAAAGAAAAGGAGAAAATTGAGAAATCCAATTTTTCAGAAGTATCTCTCAATGCTTCCAAGAACAACAGAACATGGATTCTTGATAGGGGATGTTTGTACCATATAATATGAAATGCAGACATATTGAATATTTTCAAGAAAAATGTCGATGGAATGGTAATGTTTGGTAATTATGGTTCTTTGAAGATCATAGTTATTTGAAGTAATAAGCTATAAAATGGAGAACTGAAGAAAACTGGTGTCCTTTATGTGGAAGGATTGCATCAGAATATTCTCAGTGTGTGCTAACTCTATAACTCGGGTATTATTGTGAAATTTAATCATAATGGATGTACTATAAGAGGAATGTTCAGAAATTATCTCATTAAAGGCTATAGAACATATGGAATCTTATATTAGGTTGACAGCAAAGAGAACAGTTGCTTCAAAATAGTTGAAGAGGAAAACAGCTTATGGCATCGAAGATTGGGGAACATCAGCCATTAATAGATGAAAAAGATATCAAATCCGAAGATATTCAAGGATATCTCTAATCTAAATCATGAACAAGAAATGACTAATGATTCTTGCATGTGAGGGAAGCTAGTTTATATTTCCTACTGAACGAAGCAGAATATAGCATCAAATCTCATTGACCTCATCCATACAGATGTATGTGGCTCAATAAATGCAACTAAAACACATGTAGAAAGGTACATTTTTCATATATGATTATAGTATAATGGAATGTGTGATCGTTATACACAGGAAGTGAAAAGTTCATGATTTCATGAAAAATGATCAACAAATTGCTGATAATGATACTTAATAGAAGATCAAAGTACCACTGTTTGATAATGGAGGGGAATAACCATCTATTGAAGTTGAATATTTCCTAGAGAGTCATGGGATACAATATGAGGTGAAAGTTGTGAGAACTCCATATCAAAATGATGTTTTTGTACACAGGAATCGACATGTAAAAAACATATCCAGAACTATCATGATTGAGATTTGTATTCCTCGACACTACTTGAACGTGGATGTACAAGCTAAAATGTATATTAAAAATTCAATAGGTCAATATATGGGTTATACAAAGACACCATACAAATTGTGGCAAGGAATGAAGCCCTCTTATAATTTTTTTTGTGTTTTTGGAAGAAAATGTTTCATATGAAACAATGAAAAAAATCAAGGGAAGTATGGAGACAATTTAGATGAAGGAATATTACTTGGATACTCAATGAACAGAAAATCTTAAAACAGTTTTTCTAAGAAATTGTGAAGAATATAGGAAAGATGTGATGTTAAGATCATTGGAGAAAAAACATGAATGCTTCTAAGAATTCTTGTGAAGATGTGATAGAAGATGAGGAATAATGTGAACATGGAACAAATGCTAATACATAGGTAGAGGAAGGTGTCAGAAACTCTCCTGATTAATATCTTGATGTTGACTCTAAAAACGAATCAGAAGAAAAAACCATAGCTAGAGATAATTCGGTCGAACCCCAAAGAATAAATTGAAGAGATAATATTTCTTAGTCTAACATTATCGGGGATCAGAATGCACCTACACAGATTATGAGAATGAGTAATAATGCAAAATTTTTCATTTCTATTAGTTAAGGAACCCTCTTCATTTGAATTGGGTAAAAATGGATGAGTCATGGGTGAATGTAATGAATGAAGAGTTAGATCAGATTGACAAAAATCAGACATATGATCTTTTAAAAAGTCTTTAATATCATAATGTGATTTGTACGAAGTGAATTTTCAAAAAAAATAAAAAACATGGAAATGTGTTCATAAATAAGGCGTTATTAGTCTGTAATGGATATTCTCAAATTGAAGGAAATGATGTTGAAGAGTCATTTTTTCCAATAGCAAGACTGGAGTCAATCAGGCTATTTTGTGCAATGGAAATCTAAATAGGTTATAAAGTGTATCAAATGGACATCAAGACATAATTCTTAATTGGAGTATTAGAAGGAGATTTCTACATTAAACAAACAATGGTGTAATTTCTTGGAAATGATGAACTGAAGGATTTAAAATTAAAGAAAGACCTTTATGGCCTGAAATAGAAACCACGGGCAAGGTATTCTCAATTTGACTCTTATCTGAGAAATATTGAGTTTAAAAGAGGAGGCGTTGATAATAATTTCTATGTGAAGAATTCACAAAAGGTTAAGTTCTTGGTATTGATATATGTGGATGATATTATTTTCTATAGAAGCAGATAGGGATTAGAAGATGAATTTTCCCATCACATGAATTTAGAAATTAAAAATTCAATCATTGGTGGACTCACATACTTTTTAGGGTTGTAGGTGATTCATGAAGAAGGATTACACTTTTATTTCTCATGAAAAGTATGCAAGATAGATGTTGATGAAATTCAATATGTACAATTCCAATCCAATTTTGACTCCAATTTCAGTTGGATAAATGCTCAAAAAGAATGAGTAAGGTACTTCTATAGATCCCACCATGAACCGAAGAATCATTGAAGCCTACTATACATGATGGCGACATGGACATATATTGTCTTTGAAACTTTCCTTGCATCCCAGTTTTAGGGTAATATGAAGCAAGAACATATTGGAGCAGTGAAAAGAATCATGAGATACATTCACGGTACACATAATTATGGGATATACTTTTCTACAAGAATCAATAGTGAACTATTCGCTTTTTTATGCTAACTAGGATAGTGATGTTGTGGATAGAAATTCTACCGGTGGTGGAAAATTCTATATTGGGAATAAATGTGAGGGTAGATAATAAAGAAACAATAAACTACTTATATTAGTACAACTGAAGATGAATATATATTTTCTACCAAGGTGTGCACTCATTTAAATTAGATGAAGCACCAACTGATAGACATAGGTGATGAGGTGAAACAACCAATGGTGTTTTATTTTGATAACAATAGAACAATTGATCCTATGAAGTTTAGTTAAATGTTCTCATATAAAACATATTGAAATCAAATATCTTATAATCAAGGTAAAAGGTGACCAAGGTATGATCGAAATAGACCATGTGCGAACTGATGAGCAAGTGGCTGACATTATGACCAAGCCACTATCAGCAGAGATTTTGGAGAAACATAGATCAAACCTCAGGGCTCAGCCACATCCCATTGCCTAAGGAGGTTATTAAATTCCCCTCACCCCAATTGTTTTAATTGTATATATCTATTTGTGGAAGTGGCACAGGTTTATGGGGGAGATTTGATCCAAGGAGAGTATATTATGAGCTCTAAAATTTTCTAATATTAGTCTTTGGGTTTATTTATAATGGTGGAGAAATATAAAAATTCAATGAGAACATGTGGAAGATAAAAATTGAATGTAATGGTTGCAGGCTAGTTTCTAGAGAATGGAGAACTTCAATGGAAAGAATGTGAGGGGAAAAAAATTTGTCATGTGGAAGAAGTTATAGATTTAATTTGAACACATGAGAACATGATTCATGTCTTCCCGCTTTTTTTCTACAAAGATCATTGCTCACATAGACTTAGAGTGTCATTGAAGTTGGTTTTTGTATCTTAGGTTTTGATTGTGGCTGGGGATCTATTAAATTTTTCTGGAGATTTCCAACAATCCCAAAGGGAGAGATTGTTTGAAACAAGGTTGTTCATTGCGTGAAATGGAGTATGATTTGTTTTTTATCCATCCTCTAGTGTATGATCAGATAGGTTTTAAGTTAAGAGATCATATAGTTCAAACAATAAGCAGTATTGAAGGTGGAGCAGTTTCCCAGTGTTTTCCAAAATGATGGGCCTCAAAATCGGGAGTTTTCTGTTGGAAAAATGGTTATTTACATAGAAGTGAATTTTATTTAAAAAAAATAAAACAAGACAAATAAGGGAACGTCATACCTCAGAACATGGGCAGCGTACCATATTCTAGGAATGCTTTGTTGACGCATACATGTCAGCAAGAACTGTACTTGGAGCAGGGCACATAACTGAAAACCATTTGTAGCGACGGTTCAGTGTGAAATTTTTTGGTTTGAGGAATGATGATGGATCACAGGGTTGTTTTAGTTCGCAAAACAATAGTGGTACATGGTGGAGGATAATAGTATGTGGATGGAGTTCAGTATAAAGTGAAGATTATCCCACATTGAAAATTTCGGTAAATCAGGTTTGCAAAATTTGGGGATTTTTGTTCCTATATAAGGAGTTGTAATCTCCTTCATTAGTTTTTTGTATTAGATTTTAGAATTTCAGGAAGAAATATGAAAAATTCCAAACTGGTTTGTGGATGAGAAGATTGTATACTGATAGAACCATCCTCGTAAGGAAAATAGTTTGTGGAAGAAAGTGTAGTTCATAGAAGAAGCTCTTCTAGTACATTGCAGAACAAGGAAGCACGTGGAGAATAACGGTATGCAGAAGAGATGATCAGTATGAAGAGTAAGTATATACATGGACCAGGGTTGTTCATAGAGGAAATAGATGGTACGTGGAAATATCAATGGTGCATAAGGGATGTGGTCTACAATCTATACCTGAAACACAGTATGTGGAACACCAAAGGAATCCTAATAATTGACCAAATAGGTTTGAAAAATTAATTTTATTAACCTATCAGTGTATAGGAAAATAAATTACATCTATGCTTGATAACAGGAATTCAATATAGCATCCATTTATATTTTAGAAGTCATGATATAATGCTAAACCATTGAAATTACCATCATGTCGATAAACTAAGAAATGATTCTGCCAACACGGTGAGCCGAGGGGTAGTCATCAGAAGTTATCTGAGGGACGCAGTGTGGTGTCCCTAAAACCTTGTAAAGGAAGTGGGTATGGAACAAATTTACTATTCTAAACTCTTTTAATCCACAACTTGTGAAGATTAGTGGTTTTTTTATGATAGACACATTGTTGGCGTATGCTCATTGGACGTATCCCTTACTGGGGAACCATGTAAACTTTTTATGTCATTACTTTACATGTTATTGTTTATTTTCTTCACGTCCTCATCAGATAGGTTTAATAGGTTCTTACCAATTTGGGAACAAGATCCTTTAGTTAAAAAAAATTGACACCCTGATTCACCCATCCCCTCAAATGGTGTTCTAGGGTCCTTCACTGAATACTATATGAGATTCATAAAACTCAAATGTCTAAAGCTATATCTTAAATTTAAAATTTGTAAAAACACCCATGAATAATGTTTCTAAATCATTGGTTGGGGAGTTCCAACATCAAGTGTTATTATATACCGGTGTCTCCTTGTTTCTCAACATTTCTTCTTTCGAATGGTGGGAAATATTAATAACATTATTAGTGATTCTTTCTCCATGATCGAATTGGGATGATGGGATTTTAGTTCGTCCATCCACAAATTTATCCATGGAAATTTTCTTCTAGTTTGGGTGTCCCTAAGTGATTAAATAATTTTTTGAAACTCGTTAATGGTCCCATCTTTTATTAAATTCTTGTTAATTATTCTAATTCATTATGGTATTCGAAGGATTCTGGATAGTGCATCAATCTTCGGTTAGGGGAGAAGTCACATAGGGATTTGTTGGATTGTCTAGACACTGGATAATTGGTAACTTATTTTCTATCCCACAAGAGAGCTTCCAAATGGTGAGTAAACTAAGGCATCCCACATTGATTGTGGGTTATCTTATGTTAGAGGCATATATTCCAATTTTTTTGTCAGGAATCCCATGTTTAACATGGGGTAATCCGTGAGTTTAACATCCTGCAAAGACAGATTGTGAATTGATCAAAACATCTCAAAGTGATAGATCAAAAAGGTTGATTCTTATGTGGGGATACATGGATGTTTTACCAGATGGACGGGTCATAATTCATGTGGAGACAGACCCTGGATGGTTTTCCTTATAAAAGGAAGGTGTCACACTGTAAGGGATGATCGGGACCCCACTAGAGGTGGATTAGAGAGTTTGTACCCTAATGAGGTGGCACCGTGTTTTACCATTGGTTAGGATTGATCCTCAAGGAGGAATCATATGTACCCTATTTATAATACGTGTATCAAAACCCACATAATTCATTGGGGATGGAATTGGGTTTATGCCCTGAGACTGCCTCGGTACTGCTAAGAGCAGCAATGATTTAGATGGGGGATTACGTATAAAAAAATCCCTTATAGATGGAATGAATTTAATGGGATGTGGATGCCTGGGTAAATTCATGATGAATATAGATGTCAGATTGAGATGATATTGAAGGAGTGGATGGATTGTTATGGGTATTGGACTGGATCCTCAAGGAGGTTTCATACATATTCAAACTAGTTGGGAATAATATTCCTTGTAGTTCAAAAGGTGAAATTAGGGAATACACTAAAGGAGGTGGCCTAGATTTAAATGGGGAATGTGGTCAGATTCCGAGTTCTTACTGGGACGTGGGCATCCAATGTAAAATCAAGATGGATGATTGACCTAGACACCCCATGGAGGTGGATTTGGGGGATGTGTCCAATAAGTGAAAGATGTCACATTGTGAGGGTACATTCTTTTTAGGGTTCACCTCAGTTTACCATTGGTTAGTATTCAACCTCATGGAGGTTTCCTACATACCTTGATTGGAAGATAGGGATGAAAACCCTTGCAGTTCCAAAAAAGGGCTTAGGGTTTACTCCAGGGGGGATGCCTGTTGGGACGGAGAATGGAGTCATAGTCAGTTCAGAAATCTAATCCCACATGATTCATTCTCGATGTGAGAGATAAGAGGGTTAAGTAGACCATATAGTCACATCACAAAATATATGTCTGGGAGTGATGGTATGGGGATTAAATTTAGAAGCTACCCAATGAGGATGAGGTTCTATTCAATAATGAGCTCATTCCATAGGAGGAATATTTTGTTCCAAGTCAGTCACATATTGGTCGTCCTATAAAATGATGTATTATGGATTACATGGATACGTCCCAATGTGCACATAGAAAAATAGACCAAAGGGAGAGGGACATGTATCTTCAGATGTGGGAAGCAGTAGAATCCCTATGAGCATCCCATATATATTCATGTGTAGTGAATTTCATTCAATGGTACTCATAACTGGTGAAATATTAGGCTTTAAAAGAACAGAGATATCACAGTTAACATCATATGTCGATGATGTGTGTGTTTGGAAGTTTATCATCATGTAGCTTGGACAGGGGGAACTCACTCTTCACCCTATGGGGTTACATAACTGATTCCAGTCAACCATTTTGGAATGGAAGGAATCCGAAATTCTAGTTTGGAATGCTGCAGGGGAGTGTTCAATAGTGTGCTACATGTTAGCATGGATATACAAAAATGTAAAATCCATTAGAGGTTCCATACTGAAAAGAACGTATTAGGGAACTTTAATGAGGGAAACCTCATGAGGGAATAATAAATCATAACATAAGATCCTCAAGAGATACATTAAAGAGTGATTTGAGAAGTATGGGGGATCATTGAGAAGGGATTCACAAATCATAGGTGCTTCATGAAGAGAATGGTATTCAAAAAGGAAAGAGCATGGCGAATCAGGGTAAAACTGCCTTTTAATAGGGTCCTAGTTATGTAGAAGGGTACATCGTGAATTCTGAATGCTCTCATAGGGGATCCTTCTTCTGTGAAAGGCATGGACCTTCACAAAATGAATCCCTACCATAGCTAGTTGCATTGAGAAACAAAGGAAAGGGGGTATCATGATGCTTCAATACCATGGGTGATTCATTCTCTCTATTGTTTGTGGTGATCAGGTGATATGTGAAATGGGAGACTTGAAGTAGAATGGTCAGGATATCCATGCCTTTGATATTTGTTGGGCCAAATATTTATAGGCAACGAGGTGTCGTGGTGCTCGAAGGCACACTGTGAATAAAAGAGGGCTTCACAAAAACCAGTGTCTCTGGTGGACTCACAAAGTCACCCATAAAATATTTTTACATGGTTATAGAGTTCATCAGACTCAAAGGAGTAACATCACATTCCTTCTGGTATTCATGGTTCCAATAGTCTCTGTGAAGGGGCTTCATGGTACAATCTCCTTTAATAGATTTTGGGCTATTTGATCTTTGATCCCATCCTGAATGGTCATGGTTCTTCTCCACCTAACTTGGGGATCATATTTTAGCAACAAAAAACTCCACCCTTAGAATGGGAGTTTCTAGGAAGAGGAGGGTAATATTAAAAGGTTAATTCATTGAAAACTAGGCTATCATGAAGATGGATCATGATGGAGGTCGTTCAATGCATGCATGTGTGGAGATGTCAGGAATCTCAGGGTTTTAGAGGCCTTCATAATGTTTTTAGGCCCCACATCTATAAATAGTGCATGAGGGGACCATTATCCATATGAAATATCCATGAACACTTAACTATATCTCTCTTTTTGTGATGCTCTTTTTCCCCTTGTGAATGCATCTTTTCAAATTGGGGTCCTCAGACATTTTCTCTGCTATCATTACATAGAGAAATCATGCATTATGATCCACCAATACCTTTCTAACCATACTAATCACTAAGTATCTTAGTGATCCTATGATCCAAGATTTATATTTGTGAATAATCTCCATGAATAGACTAGAAAACATTCTATGTCTTGAATCCAATTGTTTCTCAAAAAACTAATCAATAGGTCCTTGTGGATGATTTCCATAGAGAAGAAAAGGTGAATAACATCATGATCATGGAGTACGTCCAGAGTCATACAAATCACGAATTGATACTATAATTCTAACAGAACTATAAAATTTCTATCCCCTATGCAAGAGTCTATCATTCTATTGATTCATTCTAAGGGATGATGTCGTTATCCTATCAACATGTAGAGACAAACTACTCTACTAGTTCAGTAGAACATCGTGGAAGTACTAATGGAATCTACCAAATGATAGTCATATCTGGTAGGATCACTCTCCCATCATAGTGGACTGTCTCTATAGGCATAAGAATAAAATTTATCGGAGGGTGCTAAAAGTCAAGGCATCTACACCAAAATATAAGACAATCATCATGGTGGGCCTATGAAACACAAAGAATGGGTGGACCAATGACTGGGATCTACCTTAGGGAATAAAATTCACAGCAAAATGTTCAAAATCCAACTAGAAATCATTGTTTGATGTTTAGTTTGGAGTAGATCTCAGGAGACTGGGTCTCTATGTAGTAGTGTGGGCTTACAAGTATCATGTTTTTTAGACAAAGTATATCATGCCCGAGATGTTGATTATATGGTCGTTATAAACCAAAATACTCCATATACAACACTGGTAGGTCAATATTAGCCTCTTAGACCTGAATCAAATCTCTAGAATTCCAATCCTTGGGGAAATTTATGAAAAAAGCATCCCTATGGAGAATGCATGGGAGGATTAGGATCATATGTTGTGTTTGGAAAATATACTTCTAGATTTAGTGTAGGGAATCACTAGGGTAAAGAAGGGGATGAGAGACATCAACATAAAACAATGGTTTCAGTATTTTCTAGGCTCTCCTTTGGAGGATCCTAATGAGGGGGAAGATGCGACGAACAGACTACGTACAAGGCCTCACACCAATCTAAGAGGACCCCATAGAGGCAAGAATGGATCTTACTAGTGGATCCTAGAGGATATCTAATGGAATATATGGGTTTATTGTGTCATCTATGATCCTTAATCAATACACATCTTGGCCAATTTCATATCAGCACTTATCTATTGGTGGGTTCTTATAGTGGGAGATATGTAAATGGGGGTGCTCTCGAGCATGTTCATCATGTAAGTGATGCTAGAAAAATGGAAATGAATCAACCTAGGGATCCTGGTTCTAGTGAAGTTGTACATGGTGATACAAAATATCAGTAAGGGGAAGAAGATGTTGCATATGTGCAGACCACATCACTTTCTATATGGATGGGTGGGTGTTCAAATGGGAGCCTATAAGTATCCAAATACCATATCTTATCCTAAGATAAACTTTCAACCATCAATTTTGATTGTCACATGGAATATCTTGTTCATGTTTCTCTTGATGGATGTGATGAACATGGTTGTACTAGAAGATAAATTCATTTTGACCCATTCCCTCGGGCAATAGGGGTAATAACTGATGAAGGCATGAGTACCATATAGCATTGGTCATATCTATTAGACTTATGAGTTAGAGTGTTGGTGGTAAGGGTAGACTATGAACCAAACATCAAAATGTACAACCCACACAGATTCATGAGAAAGTTCATAATCTTATAGAGGATAATCTCAACAATATACCTAAGGGCATTCCATGAACATAACATATGTGTGATGAGGAATTTATGGCTTATGTTCATAACGGATGATAGAAAGATGAAGAACAATCTACCTCCATCCACTACTACATATGTTTTTGTTCATGAATACATCAAGAGCTAAGAGGATACCAACCTAGGAGAAATGATGAGGTAGAGGACCATCCTGTCCGAAGAGGGATTGGCTCCTCTACCTTTGGGTCGAGGCCGAATGGTGGAGAGATAGTTTTTTGGTGGAAGTGCTATTGAAATTTATGGTGATGGATCTGTAGAAGAAGATCCAATTATTTGGGGACCTGCACCAGCCGAAGATGAGGGATGAAGAGCAGCAACACCAGGTAAGTGTCTTTCAGTCGTGAAATCTCATGAGGAAGGGGAACCATCAAGAGGGTTTCACAGGAGGCCAGCCCAATATCCTAGGAAGTGATTACAAGATGTAGACATTCCAGAGGATTCTATCTACCATAAATCTTGGGAAAACATGGTTTTCAATAGGAAGTTCCTCAAAATAGGTAGGATGTTGGACTACCTCAATAGGTTTAGGATGGAACTTGTGGGTATCGGTTTGGCCAATGATGGATTATTTTTTCCCAAAGAGAGTGGGAATAATATGTGGTATAGATGGGGGATCTATTTTATTCTTGAGGGACTAAAAATCCCATGAAGGATAATGTTAAAGTATCACTAGATCATACCTCTCTCCCACAAATCATAGTTGTTAGGTTAGTAGTGAGACATTATATTCCCGAAGAATCAAATGAATCCTGGGGGAAACACACCATTGTTGGGATCCCCCTAGAATTTTGCAGGGTTGTAACCTCAGAGGAATCCTCTTTGGAGGAAGGAAATGTCAAAGCCTCTGAGGAAAAATCCATGGAGGGATTTATCGAAGCTATCGAAGTAATAATTAACTCATATCCCTATGTTGTTACCTATTGATGATTTTTCCAGACACACTGACCAGAAACAGTTTCATATAGGAGGAAATTTTGAATTATATCCCTACTAATGGGTATAGAGGAGAACCTACGAGTGTGGAGGATTGATCTCTAGAGCCCGTATCTAGGGAAAAAGTGGTCGTAGGGATGACAAGAATATAGGAAGTATATCTTGAGCCATAAATTTTATATTGGGGTGACATCCTAGCATCCTAACATTGAAAACCTAAGAGCACAATACACTACCAAATAGCCTTCATAAATTTGGTTTCTTGTAGCCACATATTTTGTTTCTAGATTCGGTTAACTGACATGTTTTTTGTCAGATCAATACTGGTAGAATTAGGTGATATTCTAATGAAGAGAGACTAGTTCATATAGGATCTCCTTCCAGAGAGTAGATCCAGGCCACATGGGGTTGATCGCTAAAGTTGACCAGGCCACATTCCCTAATGATCGGTCAATTGTGGCAGTTGATATTGCAACTGATTGAGATATATTTGGGGATGGTAGGGATAACATCGTTGATGTGGGGTCAAGAGAGGATGACCAATCTCACAAAATGGAGCCGTAAACATTTGAAAGAATGTTGGAGGAGGATCCTTCCATGTGACTCTTAGTTATATATCTGATGTATTTACTTACAATTCCTAAAGGTCTGAATGATTCTGATCCAGACATGGCCAAATAAAGTCGCATGAATTATCAGAGGTCATGGAAGTGTATGAAGAGTTTCTTGGAGGCACTCGAGGCATAATGGGGGTAAAAAATGTTGCCACTCCACCACTGGCTACGATTTCTATGCACCAGAGTGGCAGAATCTCATGATCATCATGTTATTGTGAGTGAATATCTTCCTGAGAAGATATTGGAAAGAAGAAAACATTTATATGCCACATTGTTCCAGAAGAAATATTACAGAATATAGATACCTTAAGAGGCTAAATAAGACATCTGGAGCCTAGAAGAATTGAAAAACATTTATTCCTTCTTTTCACCAATCTATATAAACTTTTCATACGATGGAGCTTCTAGGTAGAGGAGGACCAAGAGCTGCTAAAATAGGTGAGTCTTAAAAGTGTAGGATCATCAAAATGAGTGAGTCCAAATTCAGTTCTATCTAATGAACTCCATCCAATGGCTATTTATGGGGAATGTTTTCTTAGGTGGGGGAATAGACATTGGAGGCCACGCAATAGAATGTTGAGAAGATGAACTAGTCCATTAAAGGGGCAGATCTATAAGGTGATCTCATAAGAACTCAAGAAAGGCTCTAAAATTTAGATGTCCTAGATTCTACCAAATTATTTTCTTTCATTGATAATTTTAATGTTTATAGACACATATTTTATTGTTTTAATGATTTAATCTTTATCATATAGATTATGTAATAGATGTTCAATCCCTAAGCCCACGTCGGTCATTCTCGGTGTGAGAAATAAGGAAAAATGTATAATTTTTTCTGTGTATGAGTGTGTAAAATAATCTTTGAATGCTCATGGTATTAAATTTTTTACTTTCTAATAATATCAATTAGGCTGAATGGGTCTTCATTTAGATATTGGGGCTCTCATAGTATCCAACTCGCCTTTCAAACATTCACTAGTGCATGAACATGATAACATTAGGGGAGTTAGAATCAACCTGAACAAATGGGAATGAGAATTGTGAATCACAATAACCCAATATAAAAACACAATGAGAGTGAAATCATGATATGAGATAATGCTTACCATGTTCACAACATAGTGTCCAGATTTCATAGCCTAAAATGGCGACAAACAAATGAGGGCCCACCACTGCCCTTGTTTGAAACATGGGACCTGTCTCAAATTGTCATCAATAGTTTTATATAGTGTTGGCCCAAGATGGTAGGTGGTCCTTAGTGAGACATCATTCCGTTAGAGGGTCCCTTAAAATGTGAAATAGGATGAGGATCAGAATAATGGCACACACAATGTGTGGGAGTAGAGAGATGGATTGTTGGAATAGTTTCCAATTCCATTGTAATGGTAGAACTGTGGTTTAGAACACATTGGAGTAGGCATACAAGTCTAGAGAAACATCACACATATCTTCTAGGAAAACGTCATCTCAAATTCATAGAGATATTTGATGATGAAAATAATTTATTAGATAACCATCATCAATGGATAATTTTTCTTGGATGAGTCATGAGATGGTTTTCATTTTCATACCATGAAACTGAGGATGATGAACATGATTTTTAATGTCATACAGTGGGGATGATTCTTGGCATAGGTTAACAACATGTGATCATGGAACATCTCATAGTTTAATCTCATGTGGCTAGGAAGTTTCACATAGTTTATGGTTATACTTTCTAGACACATAAAAACAGTTTAATGTCATGTATCACAGACTTAGAATGTCTATTCCTATAATATTTGTGGGGAATGTAGGAAATTTACCCTATGGGAATTATCTAAGGGGTCTTGTGCATCAAAAATGTATCAAGGGATAGATGAGATTAAGGCATATGTGATTTGTTACTAGAAAACCACGATGTGGGTAGCTTAGGAGGCCCAACGCATCAATCCACATCCCAGTGAGGCTTCTAGTTTATGGTCATAGACTACGGACCAAAGATCACATGTATGACTCGACCACATCGATACATACCCAACCAGAACACCTAGTACCATGTGAGAAATAGTCAATGTGGGAAACATGTAATTGTACAGGGGTTTATCTAACATGTGGGAGTGCACATTATCAGTTACACCAGGGATGAATACCACCATGATACAAGGATGTAATAAAAAATATAAGTCATTAATTCAAGGTCATGGTGAAAAACATATTGGTAAGAAAGGACCTACTATTGACCGTATTTGAAACACATGAACCATAACCACACCAACCAAGAGTGGGAAGAAAAATAGGAAATCATCTTTTGGACAAGATCGAGACACATGATTTGTCATTTTTTACCAAAGAATCATCATGGATTTGTTCTAGGATGTGTGGTGATCCAAAGCAGTATGAGATAATCACTATTCTGGGGTCTTTATAGATTTAAATTATTGTGTAGACCCACACCAAGGAGGACTTGAAGTATGGACGGAACATATCAGAGAGTGGGATTCAAACCCAGGTGTGAAAATTGTTTAAGGTCATATTGCATAGACCATGTAAGAAATTTTCATTATTAGGGTAGGCACACAATAGGTAAAAGTTATGACCGATTGTGAATGTGTCCAAGGAGGTTCTCATGTTTCATTCACACAATAGGTTTACTGGTATAACATTTTAGGTCACTATGTTTGGACTACAATTGAGGCAAAATGGAAAAAAATTTAATGAACGTGTGGATGGGCCTAAAGATAAAATTTCATGGTGTCTATATGTGTTCCATTAGGATGGTAATCAAGCCACACATAGTTATAAAATATGGTGTGGTAGGATACCAACACTAGTGGGGGAATTCCTCTATGATGAGGAAGCATAAACATCTGATAATTATCATGGGAAATATTGAATAAGGACCATGGAGGACCACACACACAACCTATTCCTTCCTAAGGAAGCACACATATAGTTCAAAGTTCTGTTTTATGAACTATTATTATGATAGAGGGGTCGTAGATCAGATAAACATACATATGGACCCAAAAACATAGTGAATGGGCATCTCTATATATCCCATGATCGTGGGAATCAAGCCATGTGTAGTTCTAGTGTTTTATGTATTTTAATGTCAAGCGGTATGTATGAAGATGAACTTACATGAAAGGGATAGAATCTTGAGGTTGGACCCAGGATTGGTTTTCTAGGCATCCTTTTATATCTAGGAAAATGGGAATCAATCCACATTTAGTTCTTGAGATTAAATCCCATTATGTAGTTATGGATAGTACACAAAGAGTGATGGACATATTTTTTTCATTTTTTCTTTTTTATGAGTGGTTGGACCAACATGGAATACTTGGGCATCTCTATGTATCCTGTGCGGATAAGAATTTGTCCATATGAAGTTCATTACATGTTGAATGGTTGATGACCAGGTCCAAAGGTGATGTCCTCTTAGGTGAGAACCACACAATATTGTGTCAACTTTCATCTTGTGGTCTATATGATGATGTCGTAGTTTAAGGTCATGTGCTAGGGCCATTACCTTCATCTTAACATCGAGTGGAATGGATAATATTATGAATTTTGGGGAGAGGTATCATAGATGGTATGTCTAAAGAAATATTACCCAACGTGAATGAGGCTAAAGAGGCCCACACCATACCAAACATTCCTAAGATAAGCATGGGCAGTGGGTCTGAAAGGATGAAATTAGGGATTGACCCAAATAAAAAATTTCTTCTCATTCTTATGTATCCCATAAATATGAAAATTGATCCATACTTAGTTCTTGATCATGAAAGGGTAGAATAATGACACATAATGATATTTCTACTTTGAAAAGAGAATTATGGTGGCACTTTGTAGTTTATAGTCATACTACTTGTACTGTATAGTTCTTAGTGCATGTTCATCAAATTTGGACTATGGGGAATTCTTCTAAACACTACCACAAAACTGGGCAAGGCATGCGCTTGCCTTTATTAGTGCTAACGGAAAAGCGCTGATAAAGGGGCGGGCCTTTATCAGCGCTAAAAAAAGAGCTGATAAATGTCCCTTTTATCAGCACTAAAACAAGCCCTGATAAAGGTGTACCCATTATTAGCGCTTGTTTTAGCACTGATAAAGGGAACATTTATCAACGCTTTAAATATCCCTTTATCAGACATTTTATTAGCGCTCATAAATGTATCATTTATCAGCACTTTTCTTAGCGCTGATAATATTTATTGTATACATTAAATAAAAAACAAATGTTATAACTAAATATATATATATATATTAAATAATTATAAGATTAATACTAAATATATTTATTAGATTTATTAATTCATTATATATTTATTATATTTATTAATTCATTATATATTTATTAGATTTGTTAATTCATTATATTTAATATATATTTATTATATTTATTTATAGTTAATGTATTTGTTTTCTTTATAAATATATAATGCTTTCTAATATATATGTATAATTGAAATTATTGAATATATGTGTGTTTTCCGATGAATTGGGATCGATCAATATCATACATGAGCGCATCTATATATATGTTTTTTCCAATGAATAGGGGTCAATGAATTTGTCGCACATGCATATATATATGTGCATATTGAATAATGTTCATTTATAGATTATAATTTATTATGTTACCCATATAATATATATATATATATATTAATTAAATGTACACTTAAAATTAAATTATATTTCAAAAATAAATATATATTTTATTATATTTTCAATGATATATTAATATATATCTTTAAGATAATTTTATAAGTATAAATAGAGATATTAATATTTAGAGTTAAATAAATATATAATAATATAAAGAAATTATTAAATTTATACATATTTCAGCGCTTTTATTAGCGCTGATAAACTACGTATTTATATATATAATTAAATAATTATATATATATATATAATTAAATAATTACAAGATTAATAATAAATATATTTATTATATTTGTTAATTCAGTATATATTTATTATATTTAATAATTAATTATATATTAATTTATTAGATTTATTAATTCCTTATATTTATTAGATTTATCAATTCATTATATTTAATATATATTTATTATATTTCTTTATATTTAATGTATTTGTTTTTTTTATAAATATATAATTCATTCTAATATATATGTACTATAATTGAAATTATTGAATATATATATGTGTTTTCCAATGAATTGGGGTCAATGAATATCATACATGTGTGTATATATATGTGTTTTCCAATGAATATATCATACATGCGTATACATATGTGCATATTGAATAATGTTCATTTATAGATATTATAATTCATTATGTTACCCATATAATATATATGTTATATAAAATGTACAATTATAATTAAAATTAAATTAAATTTATATAATAAATATATATTTTATTATATTTTCAATGATATATATATTAATATACCTTTCAAATAATTTAATAAGTATAAATAGAGATATACATATTTAGTGTTAAATAAATATATAATAATATAAAAAAAACTCTTAAATTGATACATTTAACAACGCTTTTCTTAGCGCTGAAAAACTACGTATTTATCAGCGCTAAAAAATAGCTAATAAAGAGTGTCTTTATCAACGCTAAAATGAAAAGTGCTGATAAAGTCACTATTTATCAGTACTACAAAAGTGCTGATAAAGTTCGGCCTTTATCAGCACTAAAAAATCACTGATAAAGGTGGTAATTATCAGCGCTTTTCATTTTAGCACTGATAAAAACACCCTTTATCTACGATTTTTACTAGCATTGATAAAGGTCCACACGGGATTGATAAAATCCATGGGGTCCTCTTCCTCCTCCCCACACCCTGTCAAGCTCTCACTGAAGCCCTCCTATGTGCCGCTGCTGCCGCCTCCTTCTCCTCCTCCTCCTCCGTGGCTGCCGCCTCCTCCTTCTCCTCCTCCTCCGGCCACCGCCTCCTCCTCCTCCGGCCGTCATCGCCTCCTCCTCCTCTACGCCTGCCCCTCCTCCTCCTCCTCCTCCATCACGGCCTCGTCCTCCTCCTCCTCCACTAGCGCCTCCTCCTCCTCTGCCTCCTCCGCCTACTCCGCTGCCTCCTCTCTACCACGGCCTCATCCTCCTCCTCCTCCCCCTCCTCCTCCACTGCCTCTGATCTACTTCTGCTATCTCCGCCCTACCTCCACGCTGCCTATGCACTGCCTCTTCACTACCTCCACTGCCTCTGGTGCCTCTGCTATCGACGCCTCCTTCTCCTCTGCCACCAGGTCCTCCTCCTTAAGGTGAGTAAAATTGAATTTTCATGAATTAATTGTGTTTCCATTTATTTTCAATATTGAGATTAATTATGTTTGTCTTGTTGAGGAGTGGTTTGGATTATAAATGGAATAAAGGCCCGTTTGGAATCTTTAGAGCTTACATGGTGTTTTCCCCTTGGTTTTGAAAATGGAATTTGATTTGTAATTTTTAAATATCTCATGGTATTTTGTGGGGTTTTGGATATTGGTTTTGAAACTCATGTGATTTATAGGCCAAGTTGGCACTTGTGTGTTATTGGTTAATACCATGCATGTGATGGCCTCTTCATTCTCTGGTATACTACTATAATGGATCATCAATGTTGGTTGTTTACTATGGAGGTACACTATATATTGGCAGGTGAGTCTGAACATAGTAAGTCTAGGGAATTCTTCTAGGTATGTTTTGGCAATTCTAATGATTACCTATCTATAAGTTCTTCTTTATTTTTCTGCACTTTGGTTATATAGTTTTCCAGTATTTTTCTACTTTTATTGTTTCAATTAATTTCATCATGGCTCTATGATCACCTTATTTGTATTCTTGTATTGAATTTTGAATTCATTTTTTAAACTAGATATATATTTTAAAAAGGGAATTCGTGATTTGTTTTGAAAATGGATTTTCTAAAAAATAAGTGTTTGTTCTTTAAATGACAAAAACATATTTTATAAATGTATTTCAAACTAGTTTTTTTGTATTATTTCAGGAAAGGTAATGTATGGATTCTGTGGTGCTTACTTACTAAGTTATTTTATGCTCACACCCTACTTGTGACACTCGGCATCACTAGACCCATGTTATTTTTAGGTTTGGGTTTCTTGTTTTGGTTTCCTTTAAAGCAAGTTGGTCTTATAGTTAGTGGTACCCAATGGTCATGAGGATATCAGGTCGGGTTCTGATTTATTCTATCTCTGTTTTTAGTTTCTTTTTTGTTCAGTTGACGCTGTATATGGATCATGTTTATGTATTCTTTGTGTTCTATGCTTATTGATCCTCGTGGTTTTTTTGTGTTCTCTTTTTGGTTTATATATATATCCCCATTTCTATATCTCTCATCATATTATCTCACCATGACTCTTATATATCCTTAAGAGGGTGTTCCTCATCATACGTGATATATAAAACTATACGATTCATCTTATTTAGGCCTAAGACTCTAATTAAATAGCCATAGAAAACCTAAATAGGCTATACAAAACTCATACCAAACCCTATCCTTTCATAATCACAACTACTCCATGGAGACATAATCTCTGGATGATCACAAAATCACAAACATTCAATAGAAACCTCACTCTATCTCTAAAAAACACACTATTTATTTACCTTGGTTGCTCTTGATTTCTTTCCCTTTCACTGGAACTCATATACTCATGAATGAATGCACAATCATGCGTAAATTGGAACATGGATTTGTATTATAGGGTCCACCTACCTCACAAAACATGGTTCGTTCATCATACAAGGATATCCTCTAGCAAATACAATCAAAATCTACATCATCTAAATTGATTTGAAGATGATATAGTGAAATCATCACAAAAATTCTAGTTAAAATAATCCCAAATCATAATAAAATAAAGGATATTAGTAATGGAGGAATTATTATGGGAAAAATCACTATCACACTATAAAAAACTCCCATGATCCACCCCTCATTAGGGGTGATCGAAGAGAGGAAGAGATTTGATAAGTCCCAAGAACCACCAACAATTTTCTATTAATGAGTACGCACCCTAACATTTTTAAAGTATATAGTTTTTATCTAAATTATACTCATATTTCTTCTCCCATAACAGATATACTCATGCTATGGATTTCAAATAGGATGAATATAAATGAAGAATCGATGAATGCCAATCGGTTGACAAAAGAGTATGAAGAAGGCTTGAAAGAGCTTATCAAGTTTTCAAAAGATCATGCATGTGAGTCTTCTCAAATCCTTTGTCCATGTTTACAGTTTTTTTGTTAAAAACAAATTAGTCCAGAGGAGTTGGAAGGACACTTCATCTGTCATGGAATAGATCAGAGTTATACATGTTGGAATAAACATGGGGAAATAATGAATTTAGGTAGTGACTGGGATGACCCTGTGTTTTATGGATCATCTGCTATGATTACAAACATGAACAATGAAGATGAACATATGGATGATGTGATTATTGATGTGTATGATGATAAATATCGTATTGAGGAAACGACAAGGATTGTTGAAGATAAACTTTGTGATTGCCCAAAATTGTTTGAGAATTTAAAAATTTGTGCAAAGACGCCATTATATGCGGGTTGCACTAAATATAAATCATTGTCAGCCATACTAAAGCTGTATAATTTGAAAGTAGACAATGGGTGGAGTGACACCAGTTTTACGAAACTACTTTCTCTCATGAATGACATGCTCCCAGAAGACAATGAGCTCTCGAGCCGAACATACGATGCCAAACGAATTATATGATCGATGGGTATGATCTCTGAAAGAATACACGCCTGCCCGAATGACTGTATACTATTTTGCAAGGACCAAAAATCACTTAATGAATTCCCAAAGTGTGGTGCTTATAAATACAAGAAATATGAATCCAGTCCTACTAATGATGTATGGTACTTTCCAATCATTCCTTGGTTTAGACGCCTATATGGAAGTGAGGAGACTGCAGAACAATTAACATGGCATGCAGATACAAGAATTAAAGATGGTATACTACATCACCAGGAAGACTCTCCTCAATGGAAGATAATCGATCATGATTATCCTAAATTTGGAAACGAGTTGAGAAACCTTCGTCTTGAATTATCTAAATATAGAGTGTATCCTTTTAATTGTCAAAGCAACAGTCATAGTACATGGCCAGTTATGTTGATAAATTATAACTTACCATCATGGTTATACATGAAACGAAAATACACCATGTTATCTATGCTTATATCAAGACCAAAACAACCAGGTAATGATATTGATATTTATTTAGCTCCATTGATAGAAGATTTCAAATTATTGTTGGATTCAGGTGTTACATTGTATTATGATTACAGAAAGGAAGATTTCACATTGAGAGTTATGTTGTACGGGAGGATAAATGACTTCCCTGCATATAGAAATTTGTCAGGATATAGAATTAAAGGAACTCAAGGATGTCCTATTTGCGAAAAAGGTACATAATCAATTATGTTGAAACATTCATCGAAAACAATGTTCCTAGGACATCACAGATTTCTACTTGGACTACTTAAGTAATGTTCTTGGACGACATCATTTGATGGAAGTTCAGAATAACATACAACACCGTCTCCACTAACAAGTGATCAATTTTTTGAGAAAATTAAAAATGTGGACACTACTTTTCGTAAACCGGATTTGAAAAACCTTACAAAAATCGGTTGGAAAAAGAGATCAGTTTTTTTATTACAATAATAGAATTGACTGTATGTAAGACATTTTCTTGATGTTATGCATGTAGAAAAAAAATTTATTTGATAGTGTTATCGGCACGTTGCTAAATACATCTGGCAAAACAAAAGATAGAATTAAGGCTAGGTTTGACAGGGTTGAGATGGGAATACGAGAAGAGTTGGCACCAGTGAATGGTGAAAAACAAAAATTTCTTCCTCCTGTAGCTTACACTCTTTCCAGGAAGGAGAGATATCATTTTTGAATCTTCTTGAATGACGTATAGGTTCCAGAGGTGTATTCGTCAAATATCAGTAACCTCGTGTCAATGAGCGACTGGAAGTTAAAAGGTCTGAAATCACATGACTGTCATGTATTGATGCAAGATCTCATTCCAATTGCTTTAAGTTGCATTTTTTCCAAGAATGTCTGCTATAAATTAACGAAACTATGTTTCTTCTTCAAAGCTATGTGCAACAAAGTTATATACCCGGTGAAATTTTCATCTATGGAAAAAGAAATTGCCATCATATTATGTGAATTAAAAATGTTCTTACTGCCTTCATTTTTTGATATAATGGTTCATTTGATGGTCCACATGGTGAGAGAGATGTGACTATGTGGTCATGTACATTACAGATGGATTTACCCCATTGAATGGTATATGAATATTTTTAAAGGGTATGTCAAAAATCAAAGTCGGCTAGAGGGCTGTATTACAGAGTGATATATTTTTGAGGAAGCCATTGAATTTTGAACCAAATACTTGTCTGGTTTGGAATGCATTGGCTTACTGAAATCTCTTCACACCGGGCGGCTTGATGGTGAAGGAATTTCTGGAAGACATGTTGTCACAATCAATATTACAAATCGGGAGCAGGCCCACCTTTATGTTTTTGATAACTGTTTCGACGTTGACCCATACGTTGAAATCCACAAAGAAATTATTAGGCATTTGATTCCATATAGGCATGAAAAATGAATATCATATACACATAATCAATATTTTATAGGATGTTTTCGAGATCATATTTTTAAGAGGTCTGAAGAGAATCTAGGTTCAATTTTGGAACGACATCAATTTCTAGCCGGAGGACTAAATTTGTATGCATTATCTTACAATACTTATTTAGTTAATGGTTATACATTTTAAACTAATTAACATGATGAAGACAGTACCATGCAGAATAGTGGGGTTACACTTGTGACTGCAGCGATGCATGTTTCCAGTGCTAAGGACAGAAAAACAATTTATGCGAATATGTCATACTTTGACATCATCAAACAAATATGGGAGCTAGACTATACGGAATTTCATGTTCCGATATTTCAATGAAATTGGGTTGATAACAGGAGTGTTGTTAAAATAAGTGAATTGGGATTCATGAAAGTTAATTTCAGTAAGGAAGGGAGAAAGAAAAACTGTTTATAATGGCATCACAGGTAGTGCAAGTATTTTATGTTTTAGATCCCGCAAATCGAAATGGGTCAATCATTCTGTTATCGACCAAAATAGCTAAAGGGTCAGATGAAAATTAAACAGAGGACTACCTTTTCATTGGGACTTTGCAATCATTTCGCAGTGGTCCCAATGTAGACGAAGTTTTGTATGTCAGAGGAGACCACAATGAAGGGATATGGATAGTTGATAGAGGGGTCAAATCCCTTCACCCATTTAAAAAAAGAGAGTTCAATAATCCGGTTATTTTTTTATTGTAATATAGATTATGTTACATTATGTTATTATCTGTTCGCTGTTGATTTTATGTGATTTAAATTAAATGTCAAAACAGTTCTGTAGATAATGACTTCTTCACCTGTTGATGTACCCAATCCCGAGACACAACAGGTCTCTCAACCTGTTGCATCTTGTCCCACTGCTGAGAGACAACATGTCTCTCAACATGTTGCAGTTGGTCCTACTGCTGAGGTACAACATGTCTCTCAACCTGTTGTAGTTGGTCCTAGTGCTGATGCTAGCACTTCGGAGAAACATAATGATAATGCAGAAACCGAGGAAATGGTAGGTGATGAAACCCCGGTGACACAAAAAAAACTGGTGCTCCATAGTTTATCAGTTTTAGCCAAAATCCTTAAGGCAAAAGAAAAAGGCATCAAAAATTAGGTGGTATGAAATAAATGAGGATAGCATGTAAACCCCAACAAAGCCATGTTTAGTAGCTACATTAGAATCTTCACTCGACAATGTGTGTCGATTGATGTAGAGTCATGGAACCATGTTGTCAGCGGGTTGAAAACATTAATGTGGGAAGAGATTATGGTAACATTACGATATCATCTATTTAATTTATTAAAATAAAATAAAATAAAATATTGAAATATTGACTAACTCTTCATCATCTCTTGCAGAGTGCATTTATAGTAGATGTTTCACACAAAGAATATGTATTAAGAATGGAAGGAAGTATTCCTAGAGGATTTCACACCATTTTAACGAAACATCTTCTGAAAGATGCTGAATGGAAAATCAAGATGCACCTGCCTCCTCTTTATGCACACTTGATATCCCAAGGAACCTGGGATGCATTTTGCAACTGTCATGCGGAATAGAATTTTCAGGTACATTGTGTTTGGTTACACGTTGTGTAGAGTTTCTTGTATTCATCACGTTCATTGGTAGTTTTTTATTTATGAAACTGCAATTGAGTGCTGAAAATAAATAATGGGCAGCAAAACCAGCGTACCCCTACCGTAAAGCAAGGCTGGGGTACGCTTCAATTGAAAAACAATTGGTACGTATTTTAAAAGTACTGTAATAATTTTATGTGACATAAAACAACATTTTAACCATGTTTCTCAGTTTTTATGTAGATTTATGAAGCAAAATCCCAAGCTACTTCCATTCCACGCCATGTGCTATGGAAGGAGGCTAATGTTAATAAAGAGGAAAAAATGGTAGATGAAAACACAAAAAAAGTGCAGGAAACATGTGTAAGTATGACATAATATAAACTTTTTTTTCTTTAAATCACTATTACATAACATTTATTACTTACTTTTTCAAATTTTCTATTTGACATAGTCATAGGAACCAATGAGAAGAAATAGATTCTGATTATTAGGCTGAATTAATGTCAAATCTGCTCAGAACGTTTCAAATCAGAATTACGACTGACAGACACTTTTTAATACCAACGTTGCAGCGGTAAAACTCTACATTTTAATCATATCAATTAGTTTTTCATTTATATCAGTACTTATTTCTTTTTGTGTTTTTAGGGATCATTGGATGCTCATTGCAGTCAATTTGGATACTCCAAAGATTTATTTTTTGGATTCACTACATGGATATCCAACAAACCGACCACACATGATGGTGATTGTCAATTTTTAATACACTAGATCCAACATTTTAGAACTAAATATCTAGTTATATAATTTATATTATATTTTAATGAAGATTTTATTATGATAGGGTGGTGTATGAATATCGTCTAAAGGCTGGAATGAATCCAGGGCATAAGGACGAAAATGCCCACAAGATCTAGAAATGGATAAGTATCTAGGTATATATAATTATATTTCACTATCCAAATACATATAAAAACAAATTACTTATTTTCCTTGAGGTTTCTGCAGTGTCCAAAACAAACAAACGACAAGAACTACGGTTATTATGTTTGTAAATTTATGAAAGAGATCATATTTCATGAACAAACTAGTATCCCCGAAGAGGTATTTTTGAAAATAATTACTACTTCATTTAATATAATTTTTAATTCTTTGTGTATTTATATTTTTTCAGTACTACTATTTCTGTCACAAAAACTCCTATTCTGAAGATGATATAAAGGTGTTTAGAAATGAATGGGAAGCGTACCTGATGGAAGAATGTAAACAAATATGACAATGAAGCTGAATTCCTAATACTTATGTTATCTTTATATAGTCATTGATATCTCCCTTTACACTTATTGAGCATCTATGACCTCCCATTCTAGGTTTCATATCCTTACATTAGTGAATTCTTACTACTCAGTTTGAAATTGACATAAAATTAGAAAACAACACAAGTGACATACGGAAAACTAAACAAATGCATTCGAATTGTTTTGATACTTTAGGACAACGATCGCCGAGTCATTTTTGATGTGTACGAATTGACAGAACCTCAATCTGACGCACGGTGTTTCCGGTAGGGCTAAAAGTGTCTGATATCAGTTTCAAATTGAAAAAAACTTTATAAAAAACACAATTGACATATGGAAAACCGAGAAAACGCGTTCTGATTTTTTGATACTTAAGGAAAATGATCCATGATTCATTTGTGATGTGTACGAATCGACCTCAACTCAATCCGATGCACGGTGTGACTGGTATGGCTAAACATGTCTGATATCATTTTCAAATTGAGATAAACTTTAGAAAACAACACTACTGACATAGGTAATACCAAGGAAACACGTTAAGATTGTTTTGATACTTTAGGAAAATGATCCATGAGTCATTTGTGATGTGTACGAATTGACCACACCTCAATCCAACGCACAGTGTGACCGGTATGGATAAACGTGTCTGATATCAGTTTCAAATTGAGATAAACTATAGAAAACAACACTAATGACATAAAAAATACTAAGAAAACACATTCATATTGTTTTGATACTTTAGTAAAATGATCCATGATTAATTTTTGATGTGTACAAATCGACTGCACCTAAATCCAATGCACGGTGTGACCGGTATGGCTAAAAGTGTCTGATGTCTGTTTGAAAATGATATAATCTTTAGTAAACAACACTAATGACATACGGAATACCGAGAAAATGCGTTTTGATTTTTTTTGAAACTTTATGAAAATGATCCATGAGTCATTTCTGACGTGTATGAATCAACCACACCTCAATCCGACGCACAGTGAGACCGGTATGGAAAAAAGTGTCTGATATCAGTTTCAAATTGAGATAAACTTTAGAAAACAACACTACTGACATATGGAATACCAATCAAAAGTGTTCATATTGTTTTGATACATTATTAAAATGATCCATTAGTCATTTTTGACGTGTATGAATCGAACACACCTCAATACGACGCACGGTATGACCGGTATGGATAAATGTGTCTGATATCAGTTTCAAATTTAGATAAACTTTAGAAAACACCAATAATAATAGATGGAATACAAAGAAAAAATGTTATGATTGTATTGATACTTTAGGAAAACATTCCATGTGTCATTTTTGACATGTATGAATTGACTACACCTCAATATGATGCACGGTGTGACCGGTACGGCTAAAAGTGTCAGATATCAGTTTCAAATTGAGATAACCCTTAGAAAAAAACTACTGACATACAGAATACTGATCAAACACATTCAGATTGTTTTTATACATTAGGACAACGATCCATTATTCATTTTTGACGTGTACAAACTAACTGCACCTCAATATGACGCACGGTGTGACCGGTTTGGCTAAAAGAGTCTGATATCAGTTTCAAATTGAGATAAATTTTAGAAAACAACACAAGTGACATACGGAAAACTGAGAAAACGCATTCATATTGTTTCGATACTTTAGGAAAACAATCCTTGAGTCATTTGTGATGTGCAAGAATCGAACGTACCTCAATCCAACGCACGATGTGACTGGTATGGAAAAAAGTGTCTGATATCAGTTTCAAATTGAGATTAAATTTAGAAAACAACACTACTGGCATACAGAATACTAAGAAAACACATTCGGATTATTTTTATACTTTATTACAATGATCCCTGATTCATTTTTGACGTGTACGAATCGACCACACCTCAAACCGACGCACGGTGTGACCGATATGGCTAAAAGTGTCTGATATCAGTTTCAAATTGACATAAAATTTAGAAAACAGCAAAAGTGACATATGGAAAACCAAGAAAACGCATTCGTATTGTTTCGATACTTTAGGAAAATGATCAATGAGTCATTTTTGATCTGTAAATATCGACCAAACCTCAATTTGATGCACGGTGTGACCGGTATGGCTAAACATGTCTGATATCAGTTTCAAATTGAGATAACCATTAGAAAACAACACTACTGACATACGGAATACCGACAAAACGCGTTTGGACTGTTTTGATACTTTAGGACAACAATCCATGAGTCATTTTTGATTTGTACGAATCGACTTCATCTCAATCCGACGCATGGTGTGACCAGTATGGCGAAACGTGTCTGATATCAGTTTCAAATTGAGATAAACATTAGAAAATAACACTACTAACATACAAAATACCAAGAAAACAAGTTTAGATTGTTTTGATCCTCTAGGAAAAATATCCATGATTCATTTGTGACATGTATGAATTGACCGCGCCTCAATCTGACGCACGGTGTGACCGGTATAGCTAAAAGTCTATGATATCTGTTTGAAAATGACATAAACTTTAGAAAACTGCACTACTGACATACGAAATACTGAGCAAACTCATTCTGGATTGTTTTGAAACTTTTGGACAACTATCCATGAGTCATTTGTAACGTGTATGAATTGATCGTACCTCAATCTGATGCACAGTGTGACAGGTATGGCTAATAGTGTCTGATATCAGTTTCAAATTGAGATAAACTTTAGAAAACAACACTACTGACAAACGGAATACAAAGAAAACTTCTTTGGATTGTTTTGATACATTAGGAAAACGATCCATTAGTCATTTGTGATGGGTACAAATCGACCGCACCTCAATCCGACGCATGGTGTGACCGGTATGGCTTAAAGTGTATGATATCAATTTCAAATTGATATAAACTTTAGAAAACAACACTAATGACATATGGAATACCAAGAAAACATGTTCGGATTGTTTTAATACTTTAAGAAAACTATCCATGAGTTATTTTTGATGTGTACGAATTGACCTCACCTCAATCTGACGCTCGGTGTGACCGGTATGGCTAAAAGTGTCTTATATCAATTTCAAATTGAGACAAACTTTAGAAAAAAACACTACTGACATATGTAATACCGAGAAAACGCATTCCGATTGTTTTGAAACATTATTACAATGATCCATTAGTCATTTGGGACGATCAAGAATCGACCGCACCTTAATCTGATTCACGGTGTGACTGGTATGGCTAAAAGTGTCTGATATCAGTTTCAAATTGAGATAAACATTAGAAAACGACACAAGTGACATACGGAAAACCAACCAAATGCATTCATATTGTTTTGATACTTTATAAAAACGATCCTTGAGTCATTTTTGACGTGTACGAATCAACCGCACCTCAATCCGACGCACGGTGTGACCGGTGTGGCTAAAAGTGTCTGATATCAGTTTCAAATTGAGGTAAACTTTAGAAAACAACACTACTGACATATGGAATACTGATCAAATGCATTCAGATGGTTTTGATACTTTAGTACAATGATCTATGTGTCATTTTTAATGTGTATGAATTGACCGCACCTCAATCTGACGCACGGTGTGACCGGTATGGCTAAAAGTGTCTGATATCAGTTTCAAATTGACATAAACTTTAGAAAACAACAGAAGTGACCTATAGAAAATCAAGAAAATGCAATTTGATTTTTTTGATACGTTAGGAAAATTATCCACGAGTCATTTTGGATGTGTAAGAATTGACTTCATCTCAATCCGACACACAGTGTGACCGGTATGGCTAAACATGACTGATATCAGTTTCAAATTGAGATAAACTTTAGAAAAAAACACTACTGACATATGGAATACCAAGAAAACAAATTCAGATTGTTTTGATACATTAGGAAAATGACCCACGATTCATTTTTGATGTGTAAGAATCGACCGCACCTCAATCAGATGCACAGTGTGACCAGTATGGCTAAAAGGGTTTTATATCTGTTTAAAAATGACATTAACATTAGAAAACAACACTACTGACATACAAAATACTGATAAATCACATTCGGATTGTTTTGAAACTTTACGAAAATGATACATGAGTCATATTTGACGTGTATGAGTTAACCACACCTCAATCTGATGCACAGAGTGACCGGTATAGCTAAAGGTTTCTAATATCAGTTTCAAATTGAGATAAACATTAGAAAACAACACTATTGACATATGGAATACCAAGTAAATGCATTCGGATTGGTTTGATACTTTAAGAAAACGATCCATTAGTCGTTTGTGATGTGTACGAATCAACCTCACCTCAATCTGATGCATGGTGTGATCGGTATGGCTAAAAGTATCTGATAGCAGTTTCGAATTGAGATAAACATTAGAAAACAACACAAGTGAAATATGGAAAACTGAGCAAACATGTTCAGATTGTTTTGATACTTTAGGAAAATGATACTTAAGTCATTTTTGATGTGTACGAATCGACTGCACCTCAATCTGATGCACGGTGTGACTAGTATGGCTAAAAGTGTCTGATATCAGTTTCAAATTGAGATAAACATTAGAAAACAACACTACTGACATACTGAATATCGAGAAAACATGTTCGGATTGTTTTGATTCTTTAGGACAACAATCCATGAGTCATTTGTGACACGTACGAATTGACTACTCCTCAATCCGATGCACAGTGTGACCGGAATAGCTAAAAGTGTCTGATATCAGTTTCAAATTGAGAAAAAATTTAGAAACCAACACTAATGACATATGGAATACCAAGAAAACGTGTTCAGTTTGTTTTGATACTTTAGGAAAATGATTCATGAGTCATTTTTGACGTGTATGAATTGACCACACCACAATCCGACGCACGGTGTGACCGGTATGGCTAAAATTGACTGATATCAGTTTGAAAATGACATAAAATTTAGAAAACAACACTACTGACATACTGAATACCGAGCAAACACATTTGGATTGTTTTAAAACTTTTGTAAAAAGATCCATGAGTCATTTGTGACATGTACGAATTGACCACACCTCAATCTGATGCACAGTGCGACCAGTAAAGCTTTTCATTAGATAAAGAATCAGTATTTATTAAATGAGATAAATCAATCAAAAACATATTGATTTTACATTATTCCGTTTAATTTTTATAAGAATGAAAGCGTATGAGTTTAGAATTTCATATTTTAGTTTCACATTTCCATATTAATGTATTATTTTATATTACTATTTTAATTTATTTCATTATTGCATTACTAAAAAAATATTTGTTTTCTAATATAGGTGATTTTTTTTCCTTGAGTTTTCATGCTTTTTTCGGCATAAAATACCGTGAACGATAATTTATTAGAGCGGATCATGGATATCAAAGGATGAAACAAGAATTTTTATTACTGTTGTTGAATATTTGTAATTGTAACCATGTAAAACAATGTTTTAAATATATATAACAATGTGATTTTTTGTATTCATGATGTTAAGTAAATGTATATACCGTTGTCGGTCAAAATATTGTTTTTGGGTTCTATTTTGTGCTGGTGTGCATGTGATACATTGTGCAGGTATTATGGTGTGCATGTGTGAAGGTTCTGTTTTGCAGGTGCAGGTGATGGTGCCTTTATCAAAGCTTTTTTGAGCGCTGATAAAGGACACCTTTAACAGCGCTAGAAGAGCGCTGATAAAGGACACCCTTTATCAGTGCTCCGACAAGCTCTGGTATAGGGGACCTTTATCATTCCTAAAAAAAGCCCTTATAAAGGGGGTCCTTTATCAGCGCTTTTTTTAGCGCTGATAAAGGTCCCCTATATCAACGATTCTTGGAGGGCTGATAAAGGGGACCCCCTATCTACGCAAACATTAATAGTGCTTTTCTAGCGCTGTTAATTCCAGTTTTTAGCACTAATAAATGGCCAAGTTGTAGTAGTGAATGAATATGTAAATTGTATGGAGAGGTAAAATACATGACATGAATGAGGGCCAAGGAGGCCTTTCTCCAAAACACATATTCCAATAGATACTTATATACAGTTTAGAGTCATGGTTCATGGACTATAGAGGCTGCAAATAGATTAACTTCATAATTATGGGACCTTTTGTAGATATTTTAAGGTTATGTATCCTAGACCTTAGGATTTTAGTTTATGGTCAAAGAGTATGAACCATAGAAAAAAGGGGTTCAATTTGATATGTTTAGTTCAATGGTATGGAAACCCTAATGTAAATTAGGACCTACGAGGCCTCAACATCATACAATAATGTCTGAAGAGAATCCTCCATATAGGTTAAAGTTATAATTCTTGGAGTATAGTTCTTAGTTTAACAACATGTTCCTAGGATGGAAAATGTTACATAGTTTGTCATTGTGAAACCATGATAATGGGTAAGGGAGCATTCTCAACGGAGGTATATTTTTCATTCATTATAACCTAAGGTGAATTAGGACCAGGGAGTCCCCATACCACACCATGTACTTTCAAGAGTAACATAGGACAAGAGGCTAAAATTTGGAAATTAATGTTGTGCCCAAAGTTGAAATTTCTCGGCGTTTCTATGTATCCCATGCAGATAAGAATCAATACATACATAGTTCTTGATCATGGAATGGTAGAAGAGAAATGATGGAAGTGATATACTTTCATATGACGACATTACAATTATGTTTTATATTTTAGAGTCATATAGATTGGACTATAAGTGATGGGGGTATCCAAAAGAAGGTACATTTTTACAACAACTGGAATAACCTGATTTGAATAAGGGATACTAAGGCCCATGCTTCATGAATCATCTTAAAGTAAAACACACACATTATTTAAAGTTATAATACCTAGATATAAGCACCTCATTTAACATTGTATTCTTGGCATGTGGGTATTTTCTTTTTAGGGACAAGAAGAATGAAACATCAATGATTTTTAGTTTAACATAGTGAATCTAGGAAATTGATATTATCTATTTGAACCTCATATAGATCAAACCTCATACCATTGGGAAGACATAGCAAAGGTTGCTGAAAAATTGACATGTATGATGATTAAGAAGAATTTCTGACATACCATGTATTCTTTTGGGGGTTGTGTTGCTCTGTCACATGGGTACAACCCATATAAAGACTCCCAATCCCACATGATTCATTGATGGTGTGGGAAAAATGTATTGGTGTTCAGATTTACCTATCACATGGAAGTTCACACCAAGGGTAATGAAATAGAAAATGGGAAAATTCAAATGATACTAAACTTCCTACTAAATATGCATAGATGTACAAATGGGTAACACCAAAGGTGTAGGGGTTCCACCAAGACGTATAGATGTAGATGAAAATGTAAGTCAATACATTTAATTTTTGTATCATGAAGTGGAGACTAATTAGTATGGACCACTGTGGACCAAATTTGAATCACAAGATCAACAACTACACCATTCAGGGATGGGGAATGAAAATCAATATTCAACTACTGACCATGTTTAAAATACATGATCTTCTATTTGTTTCTAGAGATCCATTAGGTTATTGACCTGCTATGGGAGGTGATCATAATATTCCAAGAGACCATCACCATTATGTATTCTATCTGGAAAAGAAATATGGCGGGGATGAGAATCCAGAATGACTTGATGTATGGTAATGGATCTGGGAGGTTTCCATCTAAAACCTGAAAATATAGGTTTTACACCCCAGTATATAATAGAATGATAGTGGTAGGACATGATTGGAATAATTTTAAGTGACCCTTGTACAAAAAATACATTAAGGTCATATTTCATGGACCAAGGGCTCATACTTTATGTATGTAGAATTTGGACCATAAATGTTGGGTAGTTTAACACCATTCTTCCTAGATGCTGATTCTATGTAGTTTAATGCTATATGTCTTATAAATTTAAAAATCTTATTTTAAGGTCAAAGAATTCATACCATTTCTTGTTACTAATTTTAAAGATATGGGAATAGGAATAAGTTTTTCATGCAGTTTAATTTCGTACAACTTTGATATTGACGGTACTATGTAGATTAACATCCTGCAGCTATGATCTTGATAATGATATGAAGTTTAACATTCTGAAATTGGGACATTATACCCCATTCTTGTGAAGTACTATTTGAGGAACTTATTATTCGTTGGAGGAGTGACTTTTTCCCTATCCATGGTGACCAATGAGTATGCACCATTGGGATAGGCATTGTGATTGATGTATTATTCTCCCCACATAGGATTCAACTTTGGTAGCATCCTCCCAGGTATCATTTGTGTTCATGGACCCAAAAATATTATCACCTTAGAATAAGGATCAGAGACGAACCTTCTTATTGAATTCTCTAGATATATTGTTTTGGTTCCACAATTGATTTTTCAATGCCTAGAGCCTATTCTAATCGAGGGAATACAATTCAACAATACATACCTATTTTACATTTTATAACATATTTTGATCATAGAAAATAGTTCGGAGTGAAGGTGTTTGAATCTCAATGGGAAGGACTACCTCCGTACCATACACCAGGGAATATGGGGTCACCGGGGTGGAATTGCGAGTCATAATTTGATGCGACCAGAGAGAATTGGGGAGATTCTATTTTCAAATTTTCTTGTTCTAGACCACCATCTTCTGTATAATGTTAGATAGTGTTTTGTTTAATTACTTGATCTATTAGTTCTCCTATGTATGGTAGCAAGAAGTGTGGTTATATTTTATGTTATACTTAGAATACAACCTTTTCATCTAGGATATTCATAAGTGGGAGTTGTCGCCACTGAGAATGGTGTGAGGGACTCTGAATTGATAAATGATGAGGGTGATCATGAGTTTAATAATCGGTCGAGATTCTACATACTAGATAAGAAATTATTTTTCCCAATTAGAAAAAAAAATTCATTTAGAATCAACAGAAAATGGTGAGAAATTACTAGTGGATATGGTCCCATGACATTGATTCCCATAAAACAAAGTTCCAAGAGTAATTGGTAGTATGGAGGGTCTCTAGAAGTAAATTCATGAACATGGAATGAATCTTACATTCATGGATCCTTTTGGAGAACTTAATATCGTCATAGACCATGGTGGGCTAGAAATAACCCAATATTCGAATCTGATTTGAGAGTTTCAACCCTTCTTAATGAGCTCCACATGAACTAGAATTAACTTCCGGAATAACCTAGGTAATCTGATTTCCTTGAATGAAATAGAGTAAACATCCATCAAACCCATCTTTTTAGAGAGTCTTCTCTAGGTTGGGCCTACTATAGAGGCTTAAATGTGTTGCATATTTAAAGATTTGGTCACGTTAAACTCTATTCAATTAAAGAGTGACATTATAGAGATACATGCTGAAGGGAGTCGTCCATTAGAATGTTTATTTAGCTACTGGGGAGATCTGGGGGTCCAAACATGGAGGTACCAGTAGTTAGGTTATTTAAGTGTTGTCTTTCATCATCGTTTAAACTAGAAAAGTCAATGAATGTTCGATGAACCACATGGATGAATAGTTCATACTCGTTGGCCTTTGTAAGGGAGAAAACTAGATTTCTGAATGCATCATCTTGACCATTCTATGTCTGGGGAACATGAGTTACCTCTGGACGAGTGGGGAACAAGGCAATTAACTAGCTAGTGCACTCCAACAAGGGTATGAGTTCTGGATTTCTGATGTCATAGTCATCATTGATCATCTTGATGACTAACTCATAGTCTTCCTTGATGTGCAAGTGGTGAACATCAATCTTGTTTTCCAACTCAAGATTGTTGATGATATCCTAATACTATGACTCATTGTTAGTGCAGTCTTATGATAACATTAGTGGATACGGAAGGATGGATTACATGGTCATGACAAATACAATCCTTAGGCCTACTCTATTGATCATGTGGTCAATAATCCACCTACCATTTGGGCTTTGACAGGCTCTATTGAAATGTAGTTTCCAACACGGAATATAATGCTCCACTAATAGGATGGCCTTATCTAGAATGTCAAGATCCAAATACTGCTCTATGGGGGAGGGAAGGGTAGTTAGAATGTCCACTAAAGCCTGAACCTTGATAGATTTCTATAGAATGAATCTGATTTCAAACATAAAAATAATTACTTCCTACCATTCTATATGGAATATCAATATATGTTGGTTTAGGAAACACTTTATTGGGTCCACACTAGATATCATCTATGTCTCGTAATGCAACAGACATATCCATAGCTTTTTCACAGTAAAAATAATAATTAGGCAGCTCTTCTTAATAGGAGAGTATCTAGACTCTGTTTCTAATAGAATTTGAATTAGATAGTATAAACTGTTCTCTATCCATTTTTTATTATTATTTCTATGAAGGGCATTGAGGGAACGTTCAAAGGTAGTCACATAAAGGACCAACAACTTACAGAATATGGGTGGCATCTTAATAGATGCAAGAAGAATGTATTTCCTGATCTCCTCTAATTCAGTGTGGAACTCTTCATTAAATTAGAAGATGAAACCTTTCTTCATAATCTAGGAAATATGATTAAACATTCTAGAAATAATCATGATGAAATAGTTTTTGTAGGCTATGTGGACTTAGATGCCTTAGTGATACTAAAGGTTTCACTGGGGAGGCATCTGACTGATGGCCTTGATCTTCTCTAGGTCAATCTTGATGCATCTATACTTGAAGTCAAATGGAAGAAACATTCTATATGTAAACAAAAAGGAAAACATCCAGGGGTTCATCTTTACATTGTGGGATTGGAGGAAGCCGAAAACGTTCATCAGATCTATGTGATGGTCATGATGCTGGTGGTATTTGACCACTAAATCATCCACATAGATTTCCAATAGTTTCCTGATAGTCGGTTTGAATATGAGGGTTATGGGACCATGATAGGTAGCTCATACATTCTTCAAAGAAAAGGAAATTACATGAGAGCATAATGTTCCATGAAGTGAAATAAATGTGGTAGACTCTTATTATTTGGTGGCCATCCATATTTTATTGTACAAAGAATACTCATCCATGATATATAGAGCCTACAACCTAGTGATGAAATCGATCAATATCTCAGTCATAAGAAGGGGAAAATAATTTTTTGGGGATAGGTGGTGGAGATCCTAGAAGTTGATGTAGAATTTTATATGTCTGTTCTTCTTTCCAATGTGAATGATTTTAGTGAGCCACATGAGGTCCTGACCTACCATGATGATGTTTTATTTCATGAGCTTATAAACATCAAACACATACTATAGAACCATGAGAGGGCTTAATTTTTTAGGTGGGATTCCTGAACACATGATGACATGTTGGAAGACCAAGATAGTGTAAGGCAATCTAAGGGTTTGGTCATGGAATTTTTTCATAGCTCCAGGAAAACTCATCACGATGTTACTTAAAGAAATTCACATACTACTACTACTATTCCGTGGTATTCATGGATGCACTGATCAGTATTTTCCCGTTATCTTCCATGGTACCATGATTCACCTGAACCAACTTGTTGATGGTGGTGGAGACTCCCTCCTCAAATATGGGTGGTGCATTCTCCAAATCCTCTCTGTCATCTGAGGTAGGGGAATCCTTGGGAGGAGATGGTTCATCCAAGATAACTAATTATGGAGGAACATTGGTGCCTTCTTGGGTGGATTTGGAGTCCTCACTGGAGATCCCCTTATCTACTGAAACCATAGAGACAACAGTTGTCGGTGTGATTCCATCATGCCTCAGACCGATGGGCTCATGCCTGATGTTGTCAAAGTAGTGGTGACATGTCGGTCTATATCGGCTCAACCTGGTATAGTATAATTGGAATGTATGGCATAAAACTATTGTCATGGGGTGAAGATTCTGATATGTTATGGGGTTAAGGGGGTTTTTAATCACCCATTCCAATCTTATGTATAAGTACAAGGAAATTTACCTATGTTCCTTCTACTTGATAATTTGTCTTCCTCGCTTCTCAAAAATGAAAAAGCAGTGTCCCATGTTTGGGATTGTATCCTCCAATTGGTGAATCGGGATGATTAAAGCGTCATCCAAGTCCATAAATGGATATTCCATATAGATATTATGATCAATATCATTTCTGTGATCTCTTTTTTTACTCTTATCACAGTTGGTATTTAGATAGTGGGCTTAACATGAGAATATGTGAGATGTATCACCTTGGAGCACACCCACTCGATCATTGAGGGATTGCTTAAGGAATTTGTGATATAAGGAGGAAACCTCATTCAGTAGATGAATCTTGAGTCTACCCATTATCATTTTTTAATATGTATCAGGTGAGACAATGATGAATTTAGTGATTTTAATAAGGCCATCAAACATGGTATTCAAGAATATTCTTCCACATAGCCTCTGCTCAGTCCTTTTATAACCTCATATCATTAGGTTAGAGGGACCTTGATGTACCTTAGTTAGTCTAAGAATGCATACCATCTAGGTTGGGATAATATTGATCTTGGATCCAATGTCCACTAGACATCAGAGGACATCCATGCCACTAAATTAATTGGTGAAGTATAGTGGGCGGATATGCCCCTTTTATGGTGGATCCATCATCTTCTCATGAGAATGATATGATGGCATGGAATTATTCTCACTTGAATTACTTAGTAAGGAAGGTTTCTGAGGCCACTACCATGGTTTCAAACCAAATGGGGTTCCTTAAGTATTCTTCTAGGGATTCTTATATTTAATCATATATATGGAAAGTGTTAAGGATCAAATGATTTTCACAAATTATGGTGAGGTGATTAAGTACATCATACTTTCATTCCAGGAACACATTACTAACCATGGGGGATGATCTTTGGTTAGAAGTATGACAATCACTACTGGTAGAACCGGTGAATTCTGACTGGTACTAGAAATTACCTTCTACTCATTGTTTAAAGTAGGAAAGGTCACTATTGGCTGAATATCGGATGGACAAGACAAGGACATATTTCTACATGACTGGTTATGATGTGATCATGGTTGTTCTGCCTAATTGAGTAACAATGTTGGTGGTGGTATCGAATCTGATTAGATGGGATGAGAGGACTTTGTTTACAATGATTTATATTGAACCTACATTCTAGTCTTAGTGTCCTGCATGGATTGTCTTGAAGAACTCGACCAGGCATCCTAACAAGTAACATATCATTGGATTCTTCAATGATATTTTCATTCGGAGGACTCACCTAATACTCTTTATCATCAGGGATAATGTAGGAATCCACCAACTAAACGGTAGTCATATAGGAATACTCATGGTAATCATCAGATGAATTTTCCAATAATGGGAAAACTAAGGGGGTAATTTTCATCTCTAGATCCATGAAAACATTGAGATTGAATGATGTAATTGGGGTTGGTGGGGGGTTTTATTTTCCATGTGTCATCAGTGCCAACTCTTCTGATATATAGAAGGTTGGGAGGATGATGATGAAGCAGTGTCAGCTAGATAAGGAACAGTGAATTTATGATGTTCTAGAGGATTCAAATAGGCCCAAATGACACCATGGGTGTGAGTGAAAACTCTATAGGACATCTAGTCATCATACATCTGAATCCCATGGTTGGAAACCTAATACCACTCACATTCACTATCACAATCAAGAATTGGATAGATTCATGCCCCCTGAGTCGAAGGAGGGCACAACCAGACTACATTATTATCTTCATGGTTCTATATTCTATCCATGAACACATAACATTGTCTGATGGTATGTACAAGGATTTTTTGATAAGGGAAGTAGTCCTGGAAATTAGTTACATTATACTCCTGAGATTTTTTTCATTCTAGCATCATCAAAATTTCTTGCTCTATGGAAATTTAGAAATAACTGGGAACATAAGCCACATTTAATCAGTGGTTCTTATTTCTACTATTGATCAAGGGAGTTATTGGATCTTATCCATGATGAGGGGATAAATATTGATGAGGGGTGGATCCTAATTTTATCTCCTAGGTGGCGGAGGTTTATTATGGGGTTGTGCCTTCAAATTCATTGTTGTCTATTTCTAAGCCTGAGGTTATCCCTAATGCTATTTACCTCAACAAGGCTATGGATGAGGATCTATCGATTATAACTCTAGTAGTCTAGGGGCCACTATCTATGCTATATAATAAATCAATTCCTTGGAGGCTCTTCTTACCAGAGCTAGAAAATGAAACAAATGTACCTACATATCTTGGTACAAGGATTCTACCAGGTTCTAGGATTTTTCAAAGAATCCTGGAAACCCCCTAAGAGGTTTCATGGGATGAAAGATGGAACCAATTCAGTCTTGATACTCCCCACACACATTTTTAATATATTCTCTTGGGTTAGAATCATGTCTAGAGAATGCGTGGCGCCCTTCAACCTGGTAAAAAAAATTGATGCATTCATCTAGCCACTTCATTCACATTAAGATTTTGAAGATACATTTCATTCAGGTGGTGGAGATGAACTGGTAGAAGGATTTAATTTAATGATCTTCCCAACTAGAAATAGATCCGATGGGAAGCTGGTTGTACTAGAAAATCATTGGACCTTCCAATTTCTGAATAAAAAATATGATATTGGTTGCCTCTTGATGTTATGGAGTCCCAAACATGGGTACTCACTTTTATATGAATTGTTCCAGATGTTAAAGTTTGTCTATCATCCCATTGATGGAAATGAAGGTATGATTAATGAAACTTGGGGGGTACTTGCATGCCATCCACCCATGATGGATATGGATTTCTATCATATTATATTTCCACCTATCACATCTCTATGTAATTGAAGTGAGTAGTCATAATGGACGTCAGATCATCTTGGGGAGGGTTATTTTCTTGATGTGGATTACTGACCACCAATGTGTTGATAGACTCTTCAACGTGATATGATGCCACAGTGGCTTGTAGAGTGGCTGGTGGAGGTGATGGTTGAGTAGCTAGTGGAACTTCCATTGAAGAAGATTGATCTGGATGGTAATAAGGGTAATAACTATGCTTATATGGATTCAAAGACACATATCATGATCACATTCCTTAATATCTAGTCTCTAACCAGTCATGATGCATGGTGTAGTCGAGATCGATGGGGGAAAACTGGCCAAGGAAATGTGGCTACCGCTACAGCCCTAGTGGAGGAGGGACACGAATGGGATGCAAATCACTATAATCTGGGCGTCTCTCTATAAGGATCTAAGAATGTATCTTTTTAATGACCCTCTTTCGATCAGTAATCTTCTAAAAAAATAAGGTCATGGTGAAATCCACCCCAGTCTCTTGTGAGTCATCAGACATGTCTTGTGGTTTGGAAGTCAAGATTTGACCTTTACCCTTGTCTGTGTTCTTATCGATGGTAAATGACGGAGAGGGGTCCCCATGTCCAATTCCATGCATTTGTAGGTGACTGTAAACACCTATAGTGTCACCCTGATTCTACTCTTCTCCACGAAAATGGTTTTGTTCATCAAATACTACACTGATCATGAACATGTGGGGACACCTCATCAATTATTCTATAAAGAACAGTGACGCTATGAACACATTTACATTGAAGGTTATAGTGTTTATTGGGTGACGTAAGATTTTGTTCCATTGGACGCACTACCAAATCAACCACAAAGAATTTCTAGATATTTTCATCAAAATGCTCCCAAAACATTGGGTAGACCACTTGATGGTCATAGAGGTGGAAAAGTGTCTCCTACATAGGCTGTAAAAAGAAAAAAAACATCATCTAAATTGACAGTCTTTGGAATGTAAAATTCTAGAACAGTAATCATAAAAAACATCTTTGAACACTGATCTAGAGTAAGGGTGTCCCACAGGAATCCCTAATCAAAATTGGAACCTGAATCTTGGTAACCCAAAGTTCCAATAGGGACTGACTGATAATTTAGAAATGGAATGAATTTAGATCACTATAGTTGTGAAACAGTCAGTGGAGAGAATGCTATTTGAACTGACTTGGGATTGTATGCTCGATCATCTCTATGAGGTGGTGTCAAACGCATCAGAAAATCCATATATGATGGTTTACTAACCAATGCCTCCTTTGAAAGGTTAGTGGAAGTCATCTATCGGTCTTTTGGGTGCTCACAGTCTATCATTTCCCTGGAATACCCTATGTGATCTTGTGTAGAGGTGGAGAATAAAACTAGTGATGACAATGATGGCTTCACTATGAGACCCTATAAGAGAGACAAATCTTCCTCCATATAAATGGATTTGGGGATTTATTTCATCTGACCTTATAGGATGTTGAATCTCACATGTCAAGATCCTACCCCTTACTTTAATGTAGATTATTGGAATAAAGGTTCCTCTATTTAATCACATTCATCTTTAGTATCTAAGAATATAATGTGAATTTCAACAATTTGGTGATTCCCATAGTTATTCCTTTGGTGACAATGGTTCACCCTTTTATCCTAGATAGTTCTTTAGGTCATGGAAGTGTTTTAGGCATGAGGAATACCTTTATGTTTTGGGTTGATTTCATTGGGAGGACCTCCACTTTAATTATTTGAAATATGGGTTGGGCCACTTTATCTATTGTCACTAGAGTAGGGAGGGCCTCCACTCTATTTATGATAATCGTTAGGAGGACCTTCGAATGACTATCTATTTATGTAGAAGGGGGGATCTATTCATGAGTTTTTTGGAACATAATTAGGACCTCAATGTTGATTGCTAGTGAATCATAGAGGACATCTTCTACAGTGAGATGTGTTGCGAGGAGCACCTGGACATATGTCAAATGGGACACCAGGAGGACCATTGTGTTGGGAAACATGAGAATGGGGAGGACCTCCATACTAGTAGCTAGGAACATAGGGAGGACCTCTATGATGGTGGGCGCTAGAGTGGGGAGGGCCTGCACTTTAGCTTAAGGAAACATTGGGAAGATATTAATGTTATTTTCCTATATCATGTGGAGGACCTTTGTGTTGGTTGACAATGATAACACTATGAGGACCTTCATACTGATCATCGATGAAGTGGGGATGGACTCGATCATTGATGGACTGGGGAGGACCACTTCTTATGCTGGTTGTGACATGTGGATGACCTCCTTGTGGATATTTGTAGGAATGGGGCGGAACACCACTTTGTTTGGACATAGTATGGGGAGAATATCCATAATAGATTGTGAAAATGTGAGCAAGGCCTTTTCATTTCTTAGTGTTGTTGTAGTTAGGACCTCCTATTGATCTAAGAATGGGGTGAGGAGGTCCTTTTCATTAATGGTATGTGACACGGGGAGGACCTTTGTATCAGGAACCGTATGCAAGGGGAGGACCTCCTTTGCTAAATGTCAACATGGAGGGAAGGATCTCTGGTTTGGATGATATTGGGAACACTGGGACATCCTCCATTTTAGGTGATATAGTGGGGAGGACCTCCACTTAGGCTGGTGATGGTATATGGATGGCTTCTATACAAGATGTCATCATCACGGGTAAGCCCATGATGGCTATCGGTGGTTCCAGTGATCAGAAAATTCAACCTGGCATACTTGTGTGGTGTCTAGGGTCTCCATTCTATTCAAGTGCAGATGGGTCCCTACTCTATAGTGTTAGGAATCTAGTGGAATTAACTTATGGTGGATTGGTCCAAAAGAACTAGGGAATATGACACCCCAAGAAAGGAATCTTTATAATCCTGATCCGAGCATTGGCATCTAGTCATCTTAAGTGGGGCCAATAGGGAAGAGGTATAGACCTCATGTTCATTGACCTAAGGTAATGGTCATTATGGGTGTTGTCATAGCCATGTGGGATCCCTCCTTGGAAGCTCTTATGTGGTAGTATGATCTAGGGTGATCTGAGCATCCACTAAATCCTAATCGTAGAGAATAATGTCATAATAAGGCTTTGGGGAGAGGCTCTCAAAGCAGCTAGACATCGGAGTGGGGATCCGTTTTTCACTAAACGACCCTTGGGGGCAGTTGTTATAGATAGGTGAAGATTATTCCGGGTTATGGAGGGTGGTTTCCCCTGTGAGAATGACCCCCTCCTACTCGTACCAGATTATGATGGTGTCCATCACCCTCACGTGGATGATTTCTAAGGGTGATTTGGGGAATGTTCCCCCATTATCCATAGTCACAGCTGAGGTCATGGAACATGAAGATTCATAGGGTGTTGTTGAATTATTGTTTCTCCTACCCTAGTGCCTGTTGGTAGGCCCATTTAATTTCATGTATCATGGCCTTAAAAATCATGAAGATTCATCCATCAGTATGGATATCAATAAATAAATTCTCAGTGCACCAATATCATCAAAACAACCAAAGATCGAGAGAGTGATTGATTGACATTGTTGATTTCATAGATCAAAATGCCTGAAAAATAATTTCTCCAATATATGGTGAGTTTCATGCTAGTTCCTCTATTTTATCTATGGTACCTATTGTGGAATATAAGTATCTGGTGAAATTCTCATCAATTGACGTCTCAAACACTACTAATCCTCATGTTTATGAAAAGGATTCACATTAGGTTCAATATTAAATTTTATGATGCTTCCACTGGGAGCACCCAAATCGTATGTTATTGTTCGATTTCTTCACACTCTTACCCTATATTCATTCTTTACAAAGGTAGATTAAATTCATCACATTCTCGGTGATGTATGTTAATTGATCTAAAAAGGATTATGGGATGTCGGTTTATTCTTCCATGGATTTCTCTATGGAACTTGTCTTCTATTTTGGGTCACCCTCAAACATTACGACATGCTTGTGAAACTCATTCTCTATGATGTCACATTGTAGATGCTAGTTCATTATGATGCTTCTATATGGACATTTCAATGGGTCTTGCAGAGAAGAAAACTTCGATCAAGGTAATAATCACATTAAGCATTGTAGGCATGTATGGATGCTAGAGCATTGGTAACCTATTTTCTTCCTCTGAAGTGGGCTTCTCAAGGGAACATAAATTAGGGAATTCAAATTCGATTTTGGGGTTTATTATTCAATATTCATGTCTTTTGAGGATTTAATTAGGCATCCAATGTTTAACATGAGTTAATCCATGAGTTTATCATCTTGTATACACAGTGTGAGAACTGATCAAAATGTCTTATAGATATGGATCAATGAGGTGGATACCTATGGGAGGATACCTAGAATATTTACCAGATGGGTAGGTCATAACACGTGTGTAGAGGGTTCCAAGAATGTGTGCCTCATAAATTGAATGTTTAACTCCATGAAATATGATCTGGATAATTATGGAGGTGGATTAGAGAGGGTAAACTCTAGTGAGGGGCACCAAGCTTTACCATTGGTTGGGATTGACCCTCAAGGAGGCGTCCAACATTACATGTTTAGATTATAGGGTTCAATCCCCACAAAGATTGTTGGGGACGGAATATATAATATGTACTGAGACTACGCAAGTGTTTTTAGGACGTGCGATGATGTGGATGGGTGCTTAAGTATAGGAATGGACCATATGGATGGCATGATTTTATGGGGATGTGGAATCCTGAGTACAATCTGGATGGAAACGGATGAATGGTAGATATGGTATGGATGGATTTGATGGATTTTTATGGGTGTTTTTCATGAACATTATATAGGTTTAAAATATATTCAAGTTGGTTGGGAATAAAAGTCTATATTTTGTGAAGGGGAAATTGGGATATACACCAAAGAAGGTAGATGAGATGGACATGGGGTATGTGTCTAGATGTTAATATCTTACTCAGATGTGTTGACCCATGGTAAAACCATGATGGATGACGGATGAAGTAGGTGATGGTAGATGGATCAAGAAACTCTATGAAGGTAGATCTAATGGTTATTTCTCATTAATAGAATATGTAACATCATGAGGGTATATCCCTTGAAGGGTGTACCTATGTTTACCCTTAGTTGGGATTGAACATCATGGAGGTGTCCAACAGACACTGTTTAGAAGGCAAGGATCAAAACCCATGTAGTTAGAAAATGAGGGGAATAAGGATTACTCTATGAGGGATTCACATTAGGGTGGAGAAAGGTGTCACAATATATACTGATATTTATGTCCACGTGAGTCATGTTTATTATGTGAAACAAGAGAGATCATCATACAAGATAGTCTTATCATGAAAAATGTGTTAATGAGGGAGGGTGTGGGGCTTACATAGAGAAACATACTATGGAGGATGAAGTTCTGTGCGATAGAGATCTCTTTCTATAGGAGGAATACTTTTTACCATGGAAGTCACATATAGGTAATTATATAAAAGGACGATTCAGGGCTTACGTGGAGACTACCCTGAGGCACACATGGAAAAAAACCAAAAGGTAGAGGGATGGAGATTTGAAGATGCTGGAAGTTTTAGGCTCTTGATGACCATTCCCTCTTTATTCCTATATAGAGGTTTCCATTCCATGTAACTCATAAATGGATATATCCTAGGATTATCATGTATATAAAGATACTAGTTTAACATCATGTGTTATGGATGTGGGTTCTTGGAATTTTAATAACCTATATATCAGACATGGGGGAGTCACTCCTCACCCCCTGGGCTTACATAACAAATTCCTATCAACCCTTAGGTAAGGTAAGGTCTTAGTAATTCTAGTTTGGAACATTGAATATGAGTGTTTGATAGTGGGGTTATGGTTAGCATGGTTATACTGAATAGTAAAATACATTAGTGTTCCTATGATGAGAAAAATAGGTAGGGAACTACAATAAGGGACACATCAAGAGGGACTAATAAATCATAATATACAATCCTGGAGGGCCGCACAGAAGATGTCCTCGTGAAATAAGGGGCTTATTAAGAAGGATTTCACGAAACATGGATTTATCATGAAGAGAAGGTTCTTCGTGAAGGAAATAGATTCACGATGAATGGTGACCTTACCTAGGCATGAGGTCATGGATGAGTGGAAGAGTGCTTCATAAAGGGTTAATGCTCTACGAAGTCTCGAGTAATTAAAGGCTATTTTTTTCTCTGTTAAAGGCATTGAACATTGTGAATGGAATACCTACCATAGGTTGGGGATTTGAGGAACAAAGGAAATGGTGCATTGAAATTCACTAATATCACAGGTGATTGATTTTATCTTTAGTGCACAGTGCTCTATTACTTAATGAAATGAGGGATAGGAAGTCGAAACGTCAGTATGATTGTTCTTTTGAGTTGGGTGAGTCATATATTTATAAGAAATGGGGTTTCATGGATCACAATGGTGAGCCGTGAAGCAAAGAGGGATCCTTGAAATTTTGTGGCTTTGACAGACTCATAGAGACATCCATAAAATACATTTGTGTAGTCCTAGAGGGAATCAAACTAGTGGGAGTTTCATCACCTTCCTACCCACGACCACATTACTGTTGGGATCGATTAAGGGTCTTCCCAAAAAATGGTCCATTGATGTATTTTGTCATTTTGATATTTTGTCCCATTCTAAATGGTTATGGTTCTTATCCACCTACCCCATGGCATTTATTTCAGCATCAACAAATAATCATCACAAACTACTAAAAAAGGAGTGATAACATAAGTATCTCTGATAAGAGTATTGTTTATAAAGAAGAATCTATATGGTATAAATAATATATTTATATCCTATTGATACCCATCCACTATAAGATCAGGGGATGAAGTACCATATTACCCAGTTAAATCAATCTGTACTTAAGAAAATTTCTCTATTAGTGAATGACTACAGTAAAAATCATGAAGGATCTGAGAAGACAAAAATATTAAAATCCCATTACATCATCAGTGGTGTGGGTAATCATTTTAGGTAATACCATATCCTTAAACGGATCTTATAATATGGAATTTATATCCCCATAATAGAAAAGACATATTTCAGCAAAGACAACATCTACTGGAAAATTAAAAAAATTATTTTACACTATTGTTTTTTGTGGTGGTTTTTTCAAAAATTCTATAAAAATATATCACAAATTTAATCCTATAAAAGTTGAAAAAATCCTATATTTTGGGTAATGTTATCAAATCATAAATGAAAACCTACTCGACTAAATAATACTTCATAGAAAAAATTTAATACGTTAACTATGAACATATTTGATTATCTTCACATGTTTTGGGGAAATTTTAAAAAAATTGTCCATAGTTATGATGAGTGATATATGTACCAAACCTGAATAAATATTATGTTAATGACAATAGAAGATTACATTAGATAAATAAGAAAATAATAAAATATAAGAAGTATTGATAGCTCATGGGATTCCATTAATTCTTATGGGACTAAACAATAAAAAATTATTAAACTTAGACAACCTAACTAAAAATATAATACTTGCTAAGCCTGATTTTTGAACCCATAGGGAATATCTGTATATTTTAAATTAATTAAAGAAATATAAATGAAAATTATTTGTTTGATTTGAGGGAATTCAAAATAACCACATAAAATATTTGTTTGTGAATAAATATGAGATGCATGCCAGGTTTAGTGATTTTCAGGGTCATGTGCGAGGGGATTAATTGATAAGATATTTATTCAGTTCTAGTGTCATAATTGGTTTAGTGTAGATCCATGGTCTTGGTATGCTTCCCTGATCCTTTGTTATAAAATTTGGAATGGTTATCTACTTGTTGTGAATACAAAACTAGTTGATCCAAATCCATATTTATACATAACATTCATGGATTTCAAAATGGTCATATGAAAAAATACAATTAAATGATGAAATAAATTAAACCACTTCAGAATAAAATAATGATAATTTTGTACAAAAAGAAGAATAATTGGAATTGAATAAACCATTTTTAATAATCCAAAACAAGAATAATATAATGAAATAATACCAAGCATAAAATCCCCATAAAATCACATCACCTGACACTAAGAGAACCACTATATTATGCTAGGCATGATAATAAAGTGAATCATGTGTTCTAGAAAAATAAAGAAGATGAATATTGGTGGTGGATGGGGGCCCATATCATAAGTAAATTATATACACCCTCTATTGGTCTTTCTTATCCACCCCTGATCCCAGAGTGCTTTTGAAGGGTGACCAAGGGGCACCTTTTATAGCCAATCCCATCAAAATCTCCAGAAATGGTGCCAAAAAGTTTACATCCTGTGGGGCGTTTTTAATTCCTACAAGGCTAACCAAATTTAACAATTTATTAAACTCAGAAAACCAAAATAAAAATATAGTACTTGGTAAGGCTGGGTTTCGAACACACGGGGATGATTTTTATGTATTAAATTAATAAATGAAATCAAAATGATAATTTTTTTTCAATGAATGAGAAATAATAGTAGAAAATATTGGGTTGTGAATCATTATGACAGGCATGCTAGTATTAGTGATTTTATGGGATGTGTGCTAGGGGTATAATTTATAAAATATTTATTCATTATTTCTGTCAGATTTGGGTTAGTAGATATCCTTAGACTGGGTATGCTTCCCTAATCCAGTCTCCACACCATTGGAATGGTCAACTACTTGGTAAAAATGCAAAAATAGTTGACCCAAAACCATATTAAAAAATAAACGACCTTGATTTATTAATGTTCATAGGAAAACTAAGATAATTAATTCATGTAATAAAATAAATAGCTTCAGAATGTTGTCATGATCATGAAATGCGAAAAGAAGAAGAATTTTAATTGAATAATTTTTTTTCAACAATCCCACAAAATAAAAATAAAATGAAATAATCCCTAGAATCACATCCCACTACAACTTTCTCTCCTAAAACAAATATAACTACTTTCTCATGCAAGGAATCACAATAACGAGTAGAATGGATACTTGAAGAAGAAAGACAAATAAAAATAGCAATAATGCAAGACCCTAGATTGTCACTCTATGTTCATTATCCTCTATTGGTGTTGATTTCCCTCCACCGGTCACATAATGATTTTGAAGGGCGGTCGAGGGGCCCATTTAATAGAAAATACTTTAAAAAACCTCAACAGTGGTGTAATTATTTTGTTTAGTGCATCAAAATTTACATGAAGTGTAATATAGTTTCATGTGATGTAATCTAGATCCAAGTTTTATCCATGGTTTTTGAATCGATGAAAATATCATGTGAATTCTGACTCCTTTCATGATGCGTAATTGGGACTCATGACATGTAACTTTTCTTCATAGAATGAAATATCATCATGAATTATCCTGTGTAGCTAATTATTATTAAATAGTCACAATGTGTAATTGAATTACACAGTTTGTAATCATTATGCTACAGTTTTATAGCTTCATTCTTCCTTAACAATATGGTTTTAAAGCTCATAATTTCACCTCTTTTCATTATTTCCCAAATATTCATCATTTACTTCCACAAAACATAATACAATACTATTTTATCCAAAATGGTAATGATTATTCACTTAAATACAAAATAAATATATTTAAAAACCCAAATATGTTTTCATGGAATACACTTATCAAATACCCCCATACGTCAATTCATACTTTTCCTCAAGGACTGAATCTCAACATACTACATAGGAAGTTTACCTTTCTATGATTTAACGTAAATTTAAATAATAAAAATTCATAAAAAGGAAAATTAAATGTTCTTGCATCACACATATAAAATTATTTAATGCCTCATTTTTCAAAAAGAAACTAGTCAATCAGGAATTTTACTTTTCTTCTTTGAAAAACCCATGTTTTTCAAATCATTCGTCTTAATTTTTCAATTCATTTTTAGAATGAATTATATTTTCAGTTTACCTCACTTGAATTTTTCTACTCATTATAAAGATAAAAATATAAATAAATTTATTCAAATACCTCAAGAACATGTAACTTATTAGAGGCATCCAAGGCATCTAAAATCCCCCTACATAAAGATAGAGATCACAATTATTGATGGGGGACTCATCATTAAGGATTAAATGACTCTGAGGCTTTAGGGTATGTTGGTAAATGATATAAAAATAATGAACAAAAATAAAATTTGACTCTAAATAATTTTCATGATATCTAAAATTATCTTAATAAATATATCCATTCGTATATGTGATTTCTCCCTTTCCCCAAAAATCTCAAACTGGGCCCATGATAAATATAAGTGTAATGAATGAAACATCCTCTCTTTCTTGTTTCTTTATTTTATTTTTGAAATTTTTCAATAAGAAAAATCTAAAATACATCACCTGACCACATATGATCAAAAAACATTGGTTTGGAAAATGTTGATTTTTATCCTTCCAGTACACAGCCTATTTTTTCATTTGTTTTTTAAAAAGACATTAAGAGTAATATAAAATGAATTAATTCATGTAATTACCCCATATTATAACAAAAAATCCCCCAAAAAACTATCCACAATAATTTATATCCAAGTTCACCCAATAAGGATCCTCTCCCACACATATTCGTTTAAATAAAAGGAAAAAAATTAGTGTAATGAAGGAATTGATAAAATATAGTCTTGTAACATGACACATTTCATAAAAAGGTTTCTCATCAATTCTACAGCCTTAAAAATTGATTATTGCAAGGTGGGTATACAAATAAATGCTAACAAAAATAATTCCTCAATCACAATAATAGTGATTCTTTTCAGTCGTATATTTGATAAGATGAAAGAATGTACTAGAAGAAACAATTACCGTGTTTCTCAAGAAATGCACTAAAAAAATATTGGAAAATATTAGGCTAAGTGGATGAATTGATAATAAGAAAAATTGTCAGTTCAATCACTCATTTAAATGCATAAAAACAATTAAATAAATTAATGAACATATTTTAAATCCAAAACATCGAAAAATACAAGAAAAAATTCATTTACAATGATCAACATGCTCCCATAAATCATGATTTTTAAAATACTAATGCTCACGATTATCTCTAGTAATTTTTTTCCCAAATATTTATAAATATTATTAATTTAAAAAGATATTTAAATTCATGGAATGGTAAATATCCAATGCTATTTATGTCTCCTAGTTCATTTCAGTAGATATGGAATCAAATGTGGGCATGGAATGTCCAGTTAAATCTCAAAAACAATTAAAATGTGGGGAATGTTTAAAAAATTTAGAATTGAAACTATTATTCCCCTTTTAAATTGGTAGTTCAAAATTTTGTTGTATAGGTTCTATTTGAATCCTTTCACGGTCTGTAAATTCCCTTCAGGGTGTAAAATTCCACTATAGATTCTTCTTATGCTACTTCCCTCTACATACAGCCTACCATGAAGGTACTCCAAATATAAAAATACATAATTGAAAGTATATGTAATAAAAATTAAATTTACGAATATTTAGGGTTGAGTGATTTCTCGTGAAAATAGAAAAAAAATAATTATACTAAAAACATAGGTAGCCTCCTTGAAGCACTACTTTTTACCATTGATGGCTTGAATATACCTTATGCAGCTCTATGTGGTTGATAATAGGAAAGAGGGTACTTGATATAGATCTAGATAATTTTTATGTCTTGATTTCTCATATTAGATGTGTTCTCTACATTTCTCTAAAACTAATTTCACACTACCATTTTTTTAAAAATTATCTATCTCGAAAGGCTCTATCTAGTGGTTCATGGCAATTCTTGAAAAATAATGTGCTATTTCACTTACTATCCAAACTAGTTCTTCTTCTTTGAACACTTCTTGAATGAATTTCCCTCCACTGTCTTCATGTTTTTCTAGCACAATATTTCTTTTCTTCATCAGCTTCAAACATTCTTCTTCACTTTCTACCATATCCACATTAGTTATTCTTCCATGGAAAATAACTTTTTATTCTTTAATCAGATTATCTCTTAAAAAATCATCAATTTATTCTTCTAAATTATGCATCACCAAGTGAAAATTGAACTTATCATCGGATCCTCCAACTCTTAAACTTAGTTTTCAATTTTTACCATCAACAACTACCCTTCATGTAGCTAGAAATGGTTTCCCAAGATTATGGGGTTCTTTTCTTCATCCATTCCATCTCTAGATAGTCTAGCATAAAATAGAACTTATCTACTTTGATGATCACATCATTAGGTAATCGTCGAGGAAGTCTCACTTTTGTATCATCTAGCTGAAGAATAACTTGATTTATTTTCATATCCTGTAATCCCTATAACATGAATGTTTAATATGAAATTAAATTAACACTATCATCAAAATCACATAAAGCATGAAAAAACTCATTAGTAAAAATAGAAATCGGAATGGAAAAACTACATGGATCTTAAAATTTCATTAGTTGAATGCTTGAAACTACTGCTGAAATTTATCCTAAAAGTGAAATAGTGGATTATTCTTCATGATTATTGTTGTTCATGAACAACTCCTTCATAAACATTGCATAGATAGGCATATTTTTGATTTCCTCAAAAAATATAATGTTGATATGTATCTTTTTTAACATCTCTAAAAAAAATACCTCATTAAAATGAACCAGCTCCCCTAGTATGGAAATGGTAGTGGTGGTTGGTACTATGATGGTTCTTCCTCTTCATTATTTCCTCAGCATATCAGTTTTTTTCATTACCTTCTTCAACTATACATGTACCACTATTTTCTAAAAATTCATTGTCACTCACTTGTGTATCATTTCAACTTCTTAGCAATATGGATTTAAAATCTTCATGAGGGTTTCATTCTGGACATCCTAAAATTACTCCTCTATGCCTTTCCCTATGTTGGTCAACAATATGGCTAACTTGACATTACATGTTCTTCATTGTATCATGTTGGTTTTTTGAGTCATTTCTTAAATCTATGATCATATTCCCTTGATCCATTTAGTATGAAATAAATGATTTAAGTGAAGCTCTTATTGTGGTAAAAAAGTAACTAGGGTCTACTTCAGTGAATAAACATGACTTGTCAGTGCGGTCCCTTGGTATTGAGGCTAAAAACCCTATTGCTTTGGAAAAAATCATTAGGCTTGATTTTGGTTCTGTGGTGGTGGTTGTTGTGGCCTCCATCCCTATGCATAATTTCGACGATTATAATCTAAATAATTTTCGTCCACACATTGCATACCATGGGGATTTTTATTGGCCATTGTCACATTCGTATTCCATGTCGTTGACTCAATTTGAGTATACATCCATCTATTTTCCCACATATCAACTCTTTATGATCTACCATCATATGGATAACATTGAAAACTATTACTGGACTTTTCATCCAAAAAATCATAGCCCTTTTCTGGTGATTTTCTCATAATAAAACCTCCCACAGCAGCATCTACAGTGGGACAATTTCCCTACGATAAACCTTTATAAAATCTTTGAATTAATAACCACATCTCAATGTCATGATGAGGATACCATATTATAAAACAATTGAATATATCACAATAACTAGATAAATATTCTTCATTTAATTTCTCAAAATATAAAATAATTACCCACAGTTCCAGAAACATTGAGGTTGGGGAGACCCTTCTTAAAAACATATATACCATATCTTCCCATGTTGTGATTGAATGTGGAGGAATTATTTTGATCCACTCATGTACTTTTTCTTTCAGTCAGAATATGAATAGGTGCATCCATAACACACCATTTTTGACATTATAAAATTAGAATGTGTCAGGGATCTCCAAGAAACTTCTTATGTGAGTTTTTGGATCTTCATGAGGTAGCCTAAAGAATTTTAGAGAATGTGTGGTCATATGGAGGATTTCAAGTTTGATATCGAAATGTTGAGCAGAAACGTGGGTTATCGGAATTCTTGGATTGTTCCCAATATTTAAGGGTCTAATATAGTTGATCAACTCTTTCCGATGGATTCCTTCCTTGGACCTATGGTCCTATTGTTTCGCCCAGCTCATGATTGGATCTTTCAAACTGAATCCTTCCAATCATGGTGTCTTGTTCTTGGATGTATTTCCCCTTCTCATTATTTTTCTGTAGAATGTTCATTTCCTTTTTTGGGTCATATGCATAATTTTCTATTTCTTCCTTCCCATGGGTGGATTATTCATGGAACAGATTATTTTTGAAATCTAAAACATGATGGGACCATGTCTAAAATAACTAATGAAAAAATATCTATATTCCTAATCAATTTATTTATAGCAGAACAATCCTCAAAAAAGGTTCAAGAAATTTGATTGCTCAAGGGGAATCATAAATTCTTATGGGGCTAAAAAAATTCAATAATTTAATAAAGTCAAATAACCTAACTAAAAATATTGTGCTAGGAAACCTGGAGTGTCGAACCCACAGGGAATATCGCTATATTTTAAATTAATTAAATAAAATAAAATAAAAATTGTTGGTTTTATTGGAAGGAATGAGAAATAAAATAAAAAAATATTGGGTTGTGAATCAATATTAGATTTATTCTGGGATTAGTGATTTTTTGGGTTGTATTCTAGGGGTTTAATTAATAAAATATTTATTCATTTTCTGTATCAGAATTGGGTTGGTAGAGATCCTTGGTCTAGGTATGTTTCCATAATCCTATTTTCACACATTTGAATGGTCATATAATTAGTGTGAATGAAAAGCTAGATGATCCAAAACCATATTTAAACATAACCAGAAAGGATTTCATAATTTTCATATGAAAACTAAGATGATTAATTGATGAAATTAATTAAACAACTTAATAATGGAGAAATGATCTTGAAATATAAAGAATGAAAAATTGTAATTGAATAAATGATTTTCAACAATCAGAAACACGAATTGGAAATGATGAAATTAATTAAGATGATTAATTTATGCAACAAATTAATCAACATTAAAATACATCAATGATCATACAATACTTAAAGAAAAAATTTGTAATAGAATAAATTATTTTCAACAATCCAAAACATGAATAATTAAATCAAATAAACCCTATCATCACATACCCCATAACCACATCATCCAGCACAAAGAGAACTACTTTATCATTCTAGACATGATATGAATGAGAAGGATGGGTCCTTGAAGAATAAATTCGGTGAATAATTGAAGTGAAGAGGGACACCAGATCATGAATCTATGCTCTATAGCATCTGTTGGTGTTGGTTGTCCTCCATTGGTCCTAGAGTTCATTTAAAGGGAGGCCGAGGGGATCCTTTTAGATTAAATCCCATCAAAATCCTTAGTCACGGAGTATTTATTTCGTCCAACATATCAAAACATACATGAGGTGTAATTCACTATCACATCATTTAATCTTGATCCATGTATGCTCAAAAAATTTTGAATCTATGTGAATATCATGTGAACTTTGACTCCTTTAATGAAGTGTAACTGGGACTCACGGTGTGTAACTTATCTTCATAGCATGAAACCTCATCATGACTTGTCCTGTGTGGATAATTATTATTTCAAAAGTTACTATGTGTAATTGAATTACATAGAAGGTTATCATTCTACTTCTGTTATTTCAGCTTTGTTCATCATTAACAATCTGGTGTTTGAGCTCATAATATCACCCCTTTTCATTCCCTTTCGAAATATTCATAATTTCATTCTATAAAACATTAAATAAGTCAATTTTTTCTGAAATTAGGAATATTATTAATTGAAAGATAATGTAAATACATTAAAACAATCTTAAATGGTTGCATGAAATACACTTATCAAGTATAAATATAATAGTTAATAAAAGAAAACAACTCAAAAACAGACTCCAAATATATTAATGTGGAAATCTAAAATTGATTAACACTATCTAGAAATAAAATATTATACAATATAAAAAAGGATATATTATCGATAAATTAAAATCATATTTGAATATAAATTCTGAAGGAAGTGTTCTAGAATCTATGAAGAAAATAATTTGAGAAAAGTATAATATGATTTGTTTATTAGTTAGTATCCTTGATAATTAATTTTAGAGTCTTCATAAGAAGGGTATCTGAAATTTTGCAGAAATTATTTGTTTATGGTGAAAAAGTTTAGGATATAAAATTCTAAATGTAGGAAAAGGCCATCTAGACAAGTATAATTATTGAATAATAATTTAATTTCACATAAAAATCAAATAACAAAGGAAATAGCTAGAAATAAGGGTTTTACACCCAAATTAAAGGCTTATCTTGTTCCAAAGTAATTCTTCTTTGTATGGACATCGTAACTAAAATTGGCCAAGGAGGTGGAGAAAGGGTAAAAATAATAAATTTTATCTTCTTTATAAAGTGATAAGACATATTATATCTTAGAATAATTCATAAAAAAAGACCATGTTCCTTAGAGATGTTACAATTTGGGAAGTCAATGGTATGTTTATCATAAAGAGTTCTCAACACTTCTGATTTTAATGGAAAGGATTGGGGTAAGAGAAAATTATCTCCCATGTTTCTCACATTAAGGAAATGATGGAGAATCAACTTATTTCCACACATTTCTAACAATTATAATGTGTATTATGTATCAAATGTGAAGAAAAAAACATGGGAAAACTATTTAAAAGTTTCAATCATTATATATCTAGAAGAGACATCCATTATAGAATAATTAAACTGGTATTATTTCTTCTATTTACAACATTTCAATAGGTATTAAACATCAATTGTTAGAAAAAGATAAATGGAGGTTAGTTAAAATAAATTCTTCCATGATTAAGACTATTATAGATTATCCCTTGAGGGGGAGCTAATAATAGGAGGCGATGTAAAATTTTTTATCCCCTGGTTGAATCTAAAATTCTAGATAGTGTAGAAAATTTGTATCATTATTAACAATACCAGGATATTTTGGTTTATATTAATTAATTTTTATTAACTTGTAATGTATATTATAATTTTTTAAAAATTGGAAATACATTATTTTGTTAAAATATTTTTAATGATTTTATTAAATATGAGTTCAACTTATGAAATTCTTGTAAAATATATTTAAGCATATCATATGATGTGACTTTTAGTCTGAATAAAGTATTGGAATATATTTCTTTTTAATATTGAGACTCTAGTTTTCTAAAAAAATATGTATCATATAGAATTATAATTAATTAATTTATGGAACACATCTATGAAAAAGTAATGCAACCCATAAATCATGTGGAATTGGCTAAGTTTATCAAAAAAGGAAATAAAAATATAGTGGGAGAAGAAAAGTGTGGAAGATAAAATTTTAAGTCAAGTAATTGGTAGATATTAGAAGACATTCCCATGAACAGTTACCTTTTCATATACTATAAATAAGGGGGGTAGAACGCTTATTAGAGAATGTATGAACATATTTAAATTATTTTTTGGAATTTAGTTAATGTTATTAATAAAAAATACACTGTGGGATATTGAAGAACCCATAGTATTATGATAGTTGTATTTTTTATCAATAAAAATTTCAATATGTCTTAGTTTTGGGTGATAGATGAAGTGTCCAATAATGATTATAATGATGTTAACAATACATTTATGGATAAAGAAGATTGAATATTTTATATTTGAATTCATGGATAAATCAATTTAATGCGTCATTTATATACACATATGATGGTAAGATTTATGGGTTGTACAGAATCATGAAAAGTGATATTTGATTATAGAAGCATTGTCTACGACATGTTTCAGGTAAATTTTTAGGATCTTGTTTGGTGAACATATTGAATATTTTTTATTAAAAGAGAAAAAAATTGGATAAAATATTTGGAAACCATCCATGGAATGTTTATCATAAAAATTATTATGTAATGGGAATAATATCATCTTAGTGATATTTTGGAATTATTTGAAAATAATTATAATGATTTTAAGAGATTATGAGATAATATTTTTAATGTATGGAATATCTATACAGGATATTGAAAATTTTAATGTCGTTAATTTTTTATAAGACTTATATACATTTTAAGACTCCTGTAAGATTTTCATAAAGCTTTAGACTTGAAACTGAAAATTATAAAGGCCTCCTAACTACATAAGACACAGTTAATTTCATTATAAATATTGAGTTTTGATAATAAATATATATGATTTTTAATCCATTTAATATTTCATAGGATTTCCATGATTATTTTATAATACATTATCTCATGAGCCAAAAATATCTAGTAAATATTATTTTGTAAGACTAAAAAGGAATTTTGTAATATTTTATTTTATTTTTTAATACTATTTTAAAATTAAAATACTTATATTTTCTATCTGTGTGAGTCTTTATAATTTTATAATACTCTAAGAAACCTTTAAGACATTTTTTTCTAAGTCATTTCATATAAATTTGTCAAAATACATAATAAGTAATACGAAGTCTAAAGATACATAAAATACTACTGTAATTTGAATAATGTATCATACAATATAGATTTTCAAAAACGTAAAAATTATTATTAAAATTAATTTCCATTGAAAATAATTAATGTGACAAAAAATAGTGAGATTTTAAGGAATGGGATTTCCAAAATAACTATTCAAAAAAAATAAAGTCAAATGATTTTGAGGATATTTCTCACAATAAATATATCATTATTCTTTATTAATAGATTATTTTATAATTGTTCTGTGGATGTTTAAATAATAATATTATTATGGCATTCCTAATTTTATTTTAATTATAGAAGTTATCAAATCAATATTTGTTATCAAATTAAAATAAAACCATAAAATCAATTCATATGATGATATGATATATTCATCAATGATTCAAATGTCATTAAAGGGAATGTGATTAAATATGATTTATTTAGAAATTATATCTTCACACTAAGAAGAATTCCACAAAGAGTTGTTATCTTTGTGTTTTATATCCACTAACACCATGAAGATATTAACAAAAATACAATATATAATTGTTGTATATATTTATATACACATTAATATTGATTAACTGGGTATTTTTTGAAGTTATATTTGAGATCAATAATCCTATAATATTTGATTAGATTAGTTGAAATAATTTTTTTAATTGGAAACAATTAGATAAAATATGAAAAGTGTATCATTATAAAATTATTGGAGATAAAAAAATGGGTAAAAATGAAAATTTTGAGACCATGGGAATGCACTAGATTGATTTTAAAAAAAAATATGACTTTGAACATGGATTGGAGTGTGAGAGAAAATTAAAGATTGTATTGTGCTATTAGATATTATTAAAATTTAAAAATAATTAATTATTGATGAGATTAAAATATGATGTTAATGAAAAATTTATATATTAAAAATATATAAAATTTATTCTATGATTAGAAAATAAAAATGTTGAGAAGTAGATAGAGATTTTTTTTTCTCTCTATGGTAAGAGAGATCGAGATCCGAATACTATATTGAAGAAAAATAATTGTATATGTATCAACTAAAATGAAGTATCTAACCTATTTCTATTAAATAGATCAATTCAGTTGAATAATAGTGAGAAGGAGGATAAGTTCTATGATACTCTATATGGTTGAAGTATAAAATAGTGAGAAATAAATCTGAAAAAAAAAATTGAGGAAGTAAAATGTGGATATGGTATTAATATTTATTAATTAGTAATAGATATCCTAGAAGACTATGTCTACAGAGGACATTGATCATATTTTCAATATCATCTAGGGTAAAGGTTTTTTATAGATATTTATTTTCATCCTGATGGTAGAATATCACAACCTAATCGAAGTCTCTATTAAAGAATAAGATCGGAATGCATTAGTGTGGTGAAATCCTAGAGCTAAAAGAAGTTCTTTATCATTATTTTTTAAGAGAAGAAACATAACTGACTTATTGATACTGTAAATCTAGTGAGATTTTGTGTTACACACTGGGATTTTTAATATAATGACATTATGTTCAATAGTGTAAATGACATGCAACCTAGAAAAATATGAATAATGGAATATTATTATTTAAATATGATCATCATAACCTTTCTTTTAAGTTAGTATGTATTTATAATATTAACTAATTTTTAAAAATATATAAAAAATCCCCCATAATATAACATTATAGTTAAATTATTTGGAAAAAACAATTAAATTTTTAACAATGTTATATTATACATAAAAATTAGATTCCCGTTAAATTTATTTTATTTTTTTGTGCACAAATATTATATTTTATTTTGGACAATTTTAATAATTTCGTTTCCTAAAATTAGAAATTTTTTTGAAATCATCATATCAAAATTATATTAGGATGAATTTTTGGTCTTTTTCATAAAAGTTTTATTTTCCAGTAAAAAGCATAATAAATGTAATTTTTATTGAAAATTGTATTTTTGTTTCAATCATGTGAAAATTTTATATATAAAAAATATATTACAAAGGAAATTTATATCTCTTATATTTTAAATAATCAATTTTAGTTCATTGGAATAAATTTTAAGTTTGAATTATGTATAAAAAAATTCAATTGTAAAAAGGCATGTTTTTGAAAAAAAAACTGTTTCTATATCCACAATTTGTTTTTGATCTTAAAAAAAATTAATCATTATTTATGAATTATTTGAATTAAATTTATATATCAAATATGAAATAACATTTTTTAATATTCATTTAATATTTCTCTAATCATGTTATTAGAATGAGGCTTGCTTTATGGTTAAAATTATATTTTTTAAAAAAATTGGTTTTCGTAACTTTATATACACTTATTTTTAAATTTCATTAACCCCACTTCTATAAATTTAATGTTATAAAATTTATCTGATATGTGGAGTATGGAGGTTGAAATTTAGTATATAGGGCCGTTTTATTTTTAGGATTTATGAATAGTAATCGTAGAAAAATTGAACACCTTGATAAATGGTAAATCAGGTTAATTTATGTTACAAAAAAGTAATAAGTCTATAATTTATCACCCTAATTAATATTGTATGTAGGGAATTTTAAAACTATAATATTTGGATCTAAAATTTTTTAGTGAACACCTATCCATGAAAATGAACAATATAATATTTAAATAGAAGAACATTTAAAAATGTCACTCTCTTGGTTTTAAATATATATTTTGTGTTCAGATAAAGAAAAAAAGTAGTTATGAATGAAAAAAATATTGTTCACAACTAAATTATCTTTACTATGGTAATTTATTTATATTTGGTTGTAATTAAATCATTGTGTTAAATTCTTCTATAATGCTAATACAATATTAATTCAATTAATTGAACAATAAAATAAATTATTTTAAAATTTTTAAACATAACATAATGTGACTATGAAATAATATTAAATTAATTTTATCAATAAATATTAATTATTATTGTTCTTTTAAATGATTATATTTTAATTCCTATATTTTATTTATATCTTTTAATTAAACATAATTGAATAGTGTCAAAATTGGCATTTATTTTATTTTATCAAAATAATATTTTACAAAATTATTACGAAATTTTGAAAATATTTAATTATAATAATATTGATAATATTTTGTCCAAATTTTCATCCATTTTCCATTAATGTGTAATTTTTCCCTTTTTATATAATATTAAAAACCTTTAAGAGAGAAAATGATGTAATTTGTTAAATGCTAAAATTAGTTAACTAACTGATTAATGAAAAATATATGGTTTAAAATACTAATTAAAACAATCCAATTTTTATTTTATAATTTTATTTCAACCTAAATTTATATTATCTATTAATTCCTATCATTGTTTAATCACATGGGATAAATAATAACCATATTATATTTTAATAGTTTATAAAATTTAAAGAGTTATCCTCCCCTCAATTATAAAAGGGGACTTCTCTTTCCCATTATTCACACAACTCTGAGTCTTATAACTCAACAATATACTAAAAATCACTCTTATCAAAATCCTTATCCAAATTCTATGTGCTTTTATTTCCAAAAACACAAGCCCAAGGATACTTAAAATGATATCTTAAAGAGTCCTTTCAATGAAGTGGTAATTGCATTAACTGATCAATTTATTTTTTTACGTCTTCTTTTCCCCATCTAAATTTATGGAATTTATCCTAAAATAATAATTTATGTATCCTAAATATATTAAAATTTTATTATGAATATGAAATTACCATAATCCTCCATCTTTCCTGTCAAATGGGAAGTAAATGTATCGCTCGTACGTATATACATCTTAACATTTCCACGTAGTGTTACAAATCACTTTCCATCACCATATTGCATGTATATTTATTTTTATGTGTTAAAAGTTTATATATTATAATTAGGTTATAATTATACTTTTACAATCATAATAGCACCTCTATCTTATTACCATATAATTCATTTGAAAAGGGTAATGTGACTCGTGTATACTTGCAGACTACCAGAACCATGAAGCGATGTCGTTATTTTTCATTTTTATTTTACATGGATTGTAATATGGATATATTTAACTAATATAAATTATATTTGTGATATTTTAAATATTATTTACCTATATTTCATCCCATCTATAGAAAAGTGAAAATAGTGTACATGTGTATTCATGGCCTAACATCTCCATAAAAATTGTAATTCATTTTTCTATACTTATGTTTTAAGAATGATTCAAAATCTGTATATAATGACTATATTTAATATTTATATCATTATTAACATACTATATAAAATGTAACCATGATAAATGTACAGGTTACAAAACTAAAAAACCAAAACATACATAAATATCAAAACAAATATCACCTGTAACAGTTATTTAAATAACGAATTATTATTAAAAAGATAAAAAAATACATAAAAGTAAATAATATATGGTATGATATATATTATTATGGTTATATAATAGATACATAATAATTTATTATTTATTATATATGATTTTTTAACATGTCTGAAGTAAGTTGGTCAAGATGTATGAGATGTTTGTCTCAATTAAATTTCTATGAGACACATTCCATATTTACCACTTGTTTCTTTTATGTGGTGTATATAACTCCCATTAATGTATTTTAGGGTTATTATTATGAAATTTATGGGATTTAAATATCTATAAGAGTTTATTTATTTCATGGGGATTAAAACTCAAATGTAATCAATGCAGTACAGTTATTTATGTGAAAATATCATTATTTATTAGGAGGGTATATGATTAATTTACCAATGATGAAATATTAGGTTGAACCTCAAATCAAACCTTGGAATTTTCATATGCTCTTGTAATTTATTCAGAATAAATATGTTTCTTTAATTAACTCACCTTAAGTACTCAATACACTAAAAATATTTTAATATGGAAAATCTACTTTATTTATCTCGATCAAAAAAATATTTTCTATATATCCATGTTTTAAAAAAAATGTTTTACAAAATGTTTTTTTATATTCCTATTTTTATGAAATACATTTCTAATCAGTTTTTTCTTTAAAAAAAATAAATGTATTATTCCAATCCTTTTCCAAGTTAGATATTTTTTACTTTTTAAAATAATAATATATGAATGTTTTCTATCTTATATGGCATAAACAGAATTTCCCACAATCATGACTGCACAATAATTTAAATATTTCAGGTTTTGATGTTTATTTTAGAAAATATTTATTCATTAATTTTAGGTAACTTTTTATATTTTAAAAAGTTATTTGAAATAGAAAAGTTTATTTTCCTTAAGAAATTTTTGCAGTGATCATTTAATAAAATTTATCATCTAATTTGTAATAATTTGATATTAATTATGTTTTATAGGAGATATGATCCAATATACCATAATTATTATTTATAAGGATATTTTATTATCATTAATAAAATATTTTAATGAAACTAATTCCTTTAACATGGGTTATAATATAATGAAATGATGAAATGTTTGTGAAACCAGTTTCTTTTCTATAGGTTATACAATGATGATATGTTTATTAAATCCATTTATTTTAATGGAATATGATGTGGTGAATATTTAATGATATTATAGACCAAATATTTATGAATTTAGTTTTGTAATGGGTGGGTATGAAATTATATATCCCTCCAATGAATTGTGTAAAAATAGATATCCCATGAAATAAATATGACTGGACAGGGGTGTGAACCTATATTAGTAAAGAATTTTGTCTACTATGATAGTCATGAGATTGTATAATGTCTAGTAAGACGGTTTGGGGAGTGAATAAAATCATCTAATATAATATTGGGAGTTAACATTAAGCACATTAATGGTTTGGGGGTGAACCCAATCCACTATGATAGTCTTAGAAATGAGCCTTGACTAAAAAGGACATTGTTTTTTATACTTACGTGTATGCCAAAAACTCATGTATTATGCCAATGTTATGCTTTTATAAATTATTTTATGTGATTAATTTATTGTTAATGTCTTATGAACTTAAATTACTTATTGAATGACTCAATATTTTTATCTATGATAAGAACAATATAGTTTTTAAAATGTTATGCTCTTGTTCTCATACCCTTATGCTCATGTTATATTGTTATCTACCATATTTACCCTTAATGAGCATCTAATCATTACCTTTATTATGTATTCTTTCCCTATGTCATGAATAAAAGTATTAAGCATGATACATAAAAAAAACATTTAAGTTATGAAGAACTAACTTTTATATTATATAGATCTTTTATAAACTAGTATTTTTAGTATCTATATTTTTAAAGGATCTATATCTATATGATACTGTAATGTATTTTTTTGTTATTTAATTAATATTTATCTAAAAAGATGATTTTTTTTCGAAAATATGGGTTCATATAGTTGGTATCAAAGAAATGTTTTATTATATTTCAAAAACTATTATTGGAAAACGTTAATGAGAACCCTGTGGATAATTATAAGTATAATTTAACATCCTAAATTTTTTAATGATCAAAAATGACCTTGGGTAATCCTATTGTTGCATATATTTAAAATAAATATTCCTGATTAAGACATCATATAAATTATTTTTCATGATTATTTTTTTTCCCCAATAAGATTATTGTTTCTAAAATTATGAAAATTGATTTTATTAAATGGATGGAATGAGGAAGAATCATGTCAATACTAAATGTAATTAAAAATTCAATGATTTTACACTTGGGAAACTAAATTTCAAGGGATAGAGAATGAAAAATACGATTTTTATGCTCATGCAACATTTTAAAGATATAAATCATTTTGAACTTCCACACAATTAGATGAGGGAACATTGTTTTATTGAGTCCTTAATTTAGAAACTTCCACCCTCTTTCATTGGTTATTTTTATCCACAATTTTTTGAGAAAAGGATTATTACCATTAAAAATATTTATTTTCATTTTTCAACTTCCTAAATGTAACGCCCCGACCCCAGTTACCCGGAGTCGGTGCATTACTTCATAACATTGGCATGATCACAAAAGATCATGTCTCGAAATATCGATTAGTTTAGTATCCTTGGAAACACTAGATACATTCATAAGTCTTACATTACATCATAAAGTGAAAAACTTATAACAAAGTCTACATAGTCCACACTCATATCCTCTTCTGACTATCCCTGCAGGTCATTCCTAAAATACTTCTTCACATCCTGGAAAATATTAAAACATTGAAAGGGGTGAGCTCAGATGCTCAGTAAGGATAACAATATTGTGCAAGCTTTCATAAATAAACATAAACATTTAAGTCAATGTATAACTAAAACAAAATCCTTTTAAACTTGAACATCAACATAATATGGCAAAAGTAAAATGATATAATGCCATTTACTTCTTCACATGGATATTCTACTGGTCGAATAATCACATGAAATATCAATAACCACTTTCATAATGATGGAATGCATAATGCCAGACTATCATAACCACGTAGTCAAGGCCTCGTTCCAAGACACTAGTTTGTCTCATGAGACCTGCCGATGCATCGAGGAGCTATATCGGGCTCCACCCGTCACTTTTTAAGTCCAATGCATTCCTCATATGAATAGGTTTAAACATATCATAAACCATAACATAATCGTATCACATAAAACATACATAAAGGAATCATAACATTTCCACATTTCAATCACAAGATATCAATACAACACATTGATATAATAAAAACGCTTTAAAAACCATTTTCAATACCAAAATAAAAGAAAGTTAAAACTTTGTATTTATTTTTCATTAAAAAATAATGGCTTGTAGAGGAAGCCGAAACTCAAATAATTGTCACAGCGGAGGAGAAGTCATTATCACTGCATATGTACAGAAAGAAAAACATTCCCTTTTTTCCGTTTAGTAAAACGCTTCGTATAAAAAAGATTCCATTTGAATAAACGTAAAAGTCAAAGGGGTTTATACACCGTATAAAAGAAAATTGTGTATAAAACCAAATATGCCTCAACGAAAGGAGATTGAGACGACGTCCTTTACAAAGACAATTTTTTAAATAAAATAGGTATATTATGTGTATTCACTATAATTACACATAAATAAAGTAAAACTACAAGATAGGACATAATTATATCATGACGTAATTTGAAAGTTGGAGATTAACCCAAAGAATGGAAATTGGGTTAAGAAGTTCCCTTACCTTGCGTCCTGTCCTGATTCGACCGTTCATTAACCTACTAAATAATATACTAGAGTTAATTTCTATTTACTTAAGAACCTTTTTCATGTTCATTATTCCTTTTATATCCCTTATTACTATGTTATGAACATTATGTAATTATTTAAGTTTATAACGGTCATTTTGTCGATCTTTGGTACTTGAGTCAACAATAAACTTCTTATAATTACAAGTTGTACATGTGGTGAAATATCCATTATATCCAGAATTATATTCACGATTTAGATATCATATATATCATATATATCCATTATATACATTCATTCATAATATTACGTAACATTTAGAGGTAAGAAATGAAATTCACCGTTCATGGAGACGGTAACCCGTACGTACGCATGAACGCTACTTTCATTTCTATTTCGTATTTAATGGAATGAAATCATAATTATATAAATTTATAATATAGTTCCAGTATAATATCATATATAATATCATTTACTCCATCATTTATACATCCCACATATGGCATTAACGATTCACATCACTTTGAGGGGGCGGTAGTCCGCACTTCCTAAAATGAAATTATCGCGTTTACCCATAATGGAAATCATAAAGTATGACATAAATGAGAAATACATAAGCATAAGTAAAACATAAACATATTATATATCATATATAAATATAGTGACATCTTAATGGCCACCTTTGAAGGTGTTATATGAGTTTTGAACAATCATCGTTTCGTGAGGCAGAAATTCGCCATCCACAGAAACCGTATGTTCTTTAACCATTAGATATAGGTGTGTGTAAGTGTCGCTAAAATACTTCTTATAACAACATCCTAGTATATTTAGGATACTGGTGTTGTTACAAAAGAAATGAATAAAAGGTGTTTAGGGGGTTGGAGAAGAAAAATAAAACAAAACAACATTAGAGAAGACATTACCTCAAAATCGGGTAACTCTTTTTCATTTGAGCCAAAGGTTTCCTTGGGAAGCGTTCTACCCAAAGTGAGGATTCTAGGAGTAAGAGGGGGAAGTTGGGAGAGTATTTGGGAAGAGTTTGGCCGAGCCAAATGGCTTGAATGTGTGAATGAGGTGGTAGAGGTGGGGGCCTTTTATAAGAGGAGAGGAGGGGCACACTTGGAAAGTATGGAAATTTTACATTATTATACAATGCTTTTCGGATTCTAAAGATCCCACACTTATATAATTTGTGGCTAAGGTGATAAGGGTTCTAAATCTACCCATAAAATAGTCTTTGGACAAGTGTAAGCCTTGGATTGTACATTATCTTTTCATTTTATTAAAATCGTTAAATAATGAGGTCATCGCTGCATCATAATGATGTCATAAATAATTTAATTTATTTAATGTCTAAAAATTATAAAACAGATACTATGATGTAGGAAATATTTTTATCTTTCCAATTACTATTTATAGTCAAAAATATGACTTGTATAACCCCATGTAAATATTATTTTAGTAAAACATTTCATGGTTATGTCATTTTTTACTTTAACATTAAATAAAAGGTATTTATGTCATTTTCCAACTAAAGTGGCTCCATGGGGTCCCCAAGTTGACCCATGGATTGTCTTGGTCGGCCATGGCACATCCAATGAGGGTAGGACATGTGTCAAGCTCATATCATATTATTAAAACATTATTTTTACCTTAAACTACACTAATTACCTCTAATCGCGATTAAGAACTTAAAAGTTACTATTCACGAAAAAATTATTTTAATCTCATTGAACCACATTTTACTTCTTAATGAAAACCATGTATGTTGGATTTTTAAAATTCAAAATACAGATGTGGTAAAATTTCATTTAAACGAAAAATCATTTTTTATAAGTACCACTTAGTGGTTTCACTATTCATCAAAAATTGAAGTTTTTCAGAAAAATCCCAAAAATTCACCCTAAGCTATATTTGATATTCCGATTTCAAAAATGGTGTCTATTTTACAAAATTCCAAAAAAATAAGTTTCATTAATTAATTTTATAATTAATTCTCGTCGTCACAACAAATATGGTGTTTTTAAAAAACAATATATATCAAAAGATTAACAATTGTTTATGTCCAATTTCAAAGTGAAATTAATTCTAATGAACACCATTGGATAAAATGGTAAAATTATATTCTAATTATACTTTAAAACCACTAAATAGTATAATTTATCACTATAAATTTTTTTGATTAAAAAAGTTGTTTTTAAGTATTTTTCACTATTCATAAAAAATTAGAAGTTCTCAGAATAATACCAAAAATTCAACATAGGCTAATTTCGATATTCCAAATCCAAAAATGAAGTCCATTTTGAAATATAAAATTTCTATAATTTTAAAAAGTGGTTATAACTATTCATAATGGCTACTTTGATTAGTCGCGGTGTTTTAGAACTCAAAGTTGCGTACAATGCAAGATATTGCATTATTGAATGAGAAGCGTATCGTGGAAGCTCGGGGTGTTACATTCTCCCCTCCTTCAATAAATTGTGTCCTATCAATTTGAAATTTTTCTTTGAAAATAAAAGGTTGAATAGATAAAATACCTTTGTGGAAAACCCACATCGGAAATAAGATTAATAAAATTTAGCCTTAATAAGAGGGAAATGGAAATGAAAAAGTCACCACCCAATTATGATCTCGATTAGGAGAACATTGGTGGAAATTAGAGACATATAATTGGAGGAAAATGTAAATATTTGTAGGGAGTGATTCAGGTCATCAATTACAATCAACTGTCAAATTGAGGGCCTCAAAGCCTTCAATCTATGTTGATTTAAAATATCATCAGTTCAACAAGACATAAGGTATTAGGATAACACATTTTTTTGTTTTAATATCCCTTTACTAAAGTTTAAGAATTAATTTATTCAATGAATAAGAGATAGGTATATATATATTTATGCATGAAAATTAGAGTTTCAACCTTCAACTCATCTTTCACTCAAAAAGATAATAGAACTCAAAAATATTATACTTATCCTAATTGTATAAGGTTCCAAATTTTAACACATACCATTTAGATTAGAAAAACATTTTTTAAAAAACCAGGGACTTCATGTAGTCCAGTGGTAGGCGATTAATCCCAATCGCACTATGGTTGTGGGTTCGATTCCTGCAGCTTTGTCCGACGCGATGGGTTATGCACCACCCTGCAGGTTGTCCTTTTCCTAAAACTATAGTATTATAATATTCCAAAAATAAGCTTGATAAAATTTTTAACCTTAAACAATACTATCCAAAGATCAAATTAATCCACTCCAACCTTTATAGTTATCCAAAATACCTCTGTCCAGACTTTCTCTAAAAGGTCTCTTAATTCCAAAATCAATTTATCAGATTCCCCAAACAAATTAAAGATTCTCTTTTTGTCACATACTAAAAATATGATCACCTTCATCATATTAAAACCTTACTGAAATCAACAAGTACTGCAGTACAATCCTTATATATATATCACATTATTCTAATAACCAGAATATAATCCATGAGTCCAAAAGAACCAATACATTAATTATTCTGCTTCAACTGTAGTAACAGCATTAGATTTTCCTTGATCTCTTGGCCTTTTCTGAGGTAAGTTTCCTTGACGCTTCGGACATTCATTTGCATAATGCCCCATTTCCCTACAATTGTAGCATTCAACATTGATAGACTCTTTCTTTCTCTTGCAATCACGCGTCTGGTGACCTTTTTCTCCACATTTATAACAAACTCCCATTCCTTTTAGGCAAGTACCAGGGTGATTCTTCCCACAATTATCACATAATGGAAAATCCTTCTTTCCCTTTTTCCCTTTATCTATCTCTTGTTCCACCGTTCTCTTCTTCTCTTGCTTTACTTTGTGGTCATAAGACTTAGAGAATTCCTTTTCTGTCTTGATAGCACATGAGACAATATCTTCGTATGTTGAGAACGATTGTGATACTAAAGCTCGATGGAGAAATGGTTTTAACCCATCAAAGAAACGATCAATCTTACCTCTTGGGTTACGTATATAATCTGCAGCATACCTCGCTAATCTTGTAAAGTTGGCCTCATACTTTGCGACATTCTCATCCTCCTTTTGTTTCAGACTCAGAAATTGCCTTTCCATATCTGCTCTATGGTCATGAGGAAAGTATTTTTCTATGAAAAGATCTTTGAACTCCCTCCATTCCATATTCGATATGTCATCATCTTCCTTTGTGTTTTGAATCAATGACCACCATTGATCAGCATCTCCGGTGAGGCGGTAAACTTCCATGATAAACTTTTCCCTTTCACTACTCCCCAAGGTGTGGAATATTTTCTCTAAGGAGATTATCCATTGCTCAGCTACTAATGAATTTGTACCCCCATAAAATGTTGGTGGTTGTTGCCTCATGAAGCGGTCTAACATTGATCCTCCAAATTGCGGATCAGGGTACTCTATACGAGTAAGGTTATTATTCATAACCTGAGTGAGTTGTCCCATTATGGTAATAAGTTGATCAGCACCAGTTGTATCTCCAACTCCACAATAATTATCTTGAGTAGGAGGGAAATCCCTATACGGAGTGCGTGCATTGATACGGTTTCCATTCCTTCCACTAGGCGCCATTTCTAAACAATGGCATAAACTATATTAGTTTGTGAATAAAAATACATAATTCCATATTTGTAAAACACATTACATAAATTGAACTATTTATGGATATAATCCATAATCATAAAAAGAAATGTTTTCCTTGATGAAGTATATACTCATAACCCTTCACAGTGGTTTGTAAAAAAAGGAGAATTATCCTAAGAATATCCCCCAGGAGTGTCGTAACCAAGAGTGCAGCAAGTACCGTTGTCGTGCACCAGTTCCTACTCAAGTCTAGCTCAAAGCGGTGTTTTCGGGTTTTACCCCTAGGTACATCTGTGCCAGAGCCCCCTCTACCTGCTCGTATCCAGACAGGGATGTATCGCTCGGAAAACTCACAAAATCTCTATAATACTAAAATTCTAGGATGTTCTTCTATACTAATCCTTAAAGTCTATCTTCTGGCTATGTGCTCTAATCAGAGTTTATCTAAATCTAGCAACCAAGGTTAGTACTAAACTGCCTCTGATACCAACTGTAACGCCCCGACCCCAGTTACCTAGAGTCGGTGCATTACATTGTAACATTGGCATGATCACAAAAGATCAAGTCTCGAAAGACCAATTAGTTTAGTAGCCTTGGAAACACTAGATATATTCATAATTCTTACATTACATCATAAAGTAAAAAACTAATAACAAAGTCTTCATAGGTCACACTCATATCCTCTTCTGACTATCCATGCAGGTCATTCCTAAATTACTTCTTCACATCCTAGAAAATATTAAAACATTGAAAGGGGTGAGCTCAGATGCTCAGTAAGGATAACAATATTGCGGAAGCTTTCATAAATAAACATAAACATTTAAGGCAATGTATAACTAAAACAAAAGCCTTTTAAACATGAACATCAACATAATATGGAAAAAGTAAAATGAGATAATGCCATTTACTTCTTCACATGGATATTCTACTGGTCGAATAATCACATGCAATATCAATAACCACTTTCATAATGATGGAATGCAGAATTCCAGACTATCATAACCACATAGAAAGGCCTCGTGCCAAGACCACAAATAATAGTTTGTCAAGGCCTTGTGCCAAGACACTATTTTGTCTCATTAGACCTGCCGATGCATCGAGGAGCTATAGCGGGCTCCACCCATCACTTATTAAGTCCAAGTCATTCCTCATATGAATAGGTTTAAACATATCATAAACCATAACATAATCGTATCACATAAAACATGCATAAAGGAAACATAACATTTCCACATTTCAATCACAAGATATCAATACAACACATTGATATAATTAAAACTCTTTCAAAACCATTTTCAATACCAAAATAAAAGAAAGTTAAAACTTTGTATTTATATTTCATTAAAAAAAATGATGGCATGTAGAGGAAGCCGAAACTCAAATAATGGTCATGGCGGCGGAGAAGTCATTGTCGCCGCATATGTACGGAAAGAATAACATTCCCTATTTTCCATTTAGTAAAACGCTTCATATAAAAAATATTCCTTTTGAATAAACATAAAAGTCAAAGGGGTTTATACACCGTATAAAAGAAAATTGTGTATAATACCAAATATGCCTCAATGAAAGGAGATTGAGATGAAGTCCTTTACAAAGATAATTTTTTAAATAAAATAGATATATTATTTTTATTCACTATAATTAAACATAAAGAAAGTACAACTAAAATATAGGACATAATAATATCATGACGTAATTTGAAAGTAGGAGATTAACCCAAAGAATGGAAATTGGGTTAAGAAGTTCCAATACCTTGCGTCCTATCCTGACTCGACCATTCTTTAACCTCCTAAATAATAAACTAGAATTAATTTCTATTTACTTAAGAACCTTTTTCATGTTCATTATTCCTTTTATATCCCTTATTACCATGTTATGAACATTATGTAATTATTTAAGTTTATAACGGTCATTTTGTCGATCTTCGGTACTTGAGTCAACAATAAACTTCTTATAATTACAAGTTGTTCATGTGGTAAAATATCCATTATATACAGAATTATATTCATGATTTAGATATCATATATATCATATATATCCAGTATATACATTCATTCATAATATTACGTAACATTTAGAGGTAAGAAATGAAATTCACCGTTCATGGAGACGGTAAGCCGTACGTACGCATGAACGCTACTTTCATTTCTACATCGTATTTAATGGAATGAAATCATAATTATATAAAGGTATAATATAGTTCCAGTATAATATCATATATAATATCATTTACTCCATCCTTTATACATCCCACATATGGCATTAACGATTCACATCACTTTGAGGGGGTGGTAGTCCGCACGTCCTAAAATGAAATTATCGCGTTTACCCATAATGTAAATCATAAAGTATGCCATAAATGAGAAATACATAATCATAAGTAAAACATAAACATATTATATATCATATATAAATATAGTGACATCTTAATGGACACCTTTGAAGGTGTTATATGAGTGTTGAACAATCATCGTTTCGTGAGGCAGAAATTCGCCATCCACAGAAACTGTATGTTCTTTAACCATTAGATGTAGGTGTGTGTAAGTGTAGCTCAAATAATTATTATAAAAACATACTAGTATATTGAGGATAATGGTGTTGTTACAAAATAAATGAATAAAAAGAGATTAGGCGGTTGGAGAAGAAAAATAAAACAAAACAACATTAGAGAAGACATTACCTCAAAATCGGGTAACTATTTTTGATTTGAGCCAAAGGATTCCTTGGTAAGAGTTCTTCCCAAAGTGAGGCTTCTAGGAGTAAGAGGGGGAAGTTGGGAGGGTATTTTGGCAGAGTTTGGCCGAGCCAAATGGCATGAAAGTGTGAATGAGGTGGTAGAGGTGGGGGCCTTTTATAAGAGGAGAGGAGGGGCACACTTGGAAAGTAAGGAAATTTTATATTATTATAAAATGATTTTCGGATTCTAAAGGACCCACACTTATATAATTCGTGTATAAGGTGATAAGGGTTCTAAATCTACCCATCCAATAGTCTTTGGACAATTTTATGCCTTGGATTGTACATTATCTTTTCATTTTATTAAAATCGTTAAATAATGTGGTCATCGCTGCATCATAATGATGTCATGAATAATTTGATTTAGTTAATGTCTAAAAATTATAAAAAAAATACTATGATGTAGGAAATCGTTTCAGATTTCCAATTACTATTTATATTCAAAAATATGACTTGTATAACCCCATGTAAAAATTGTTTTAGTAAAAAATTTCATGTTTGTGTCATTTTTTACTTTAACATTAAATAAAAGGTATTTATGTCATTTTCCAAATAAAGTGCCTCCATGGGGTCCCCAAGTTGACCCATGGATTGTCTTGGTCAGCCATGAAACATCCAATTAGGGTAGGACATGTGTCAAGCTCATCTCATATTATTAAAACATTATTTTTACCTTAAACTACACTAATTACCTCTAATCGCGATTAAGAACTTAAAAGTTACTATTCACCAAAAAATTATTTTAATCTCATTGAACCACATTTTACTTCTTAATGAAAACCATGTATGTAGGATTTTTGAAATTCAAAATACAGAAGTGGTAAAATTTCATTTAAACGAAAAATCAGTTTTTATAAGTACCACTTAGTGGTTTCACTATTCATCAAAAATTGATGTTTTTCAGAAAAATCCCAAAAATTCACCCTAAGCTATATTTGATATTCCGATTTCAAAAATGATGTCTATTTTACAAAATTCCAAAAATATAAGTTTAATTAATTAATTTTATAATTAATTCCCTCCGTCACAACAAATAGCGTTTTTTTAAGAAACAATATATATCAAAAGATTAACAATTGTTTATGTCCAATTTCAAAGTGAAATTAATTCTAATGAACAACATTGGATAAAATGGTAAAAATATATTCTAATTATACATAAAAACCACTAAATAGTATAATTTATCACTATAAATTATTTTGATTAAAAAAGTTGTTTTTACGTATTTTTCACTATTCATAAAAAATTAGAAGTTCTCAGAAAAATACCAAAAATTCAACATAGGCTAATTTTGATATTCTGAATCCAAAAATGAAGTCCATTTTGAAATATAAAATTTCTATAATTTTAAAAAGTGGTTATTACTATTCATAACGGCTACTTTGATTAGTCGCAGTGTTTTAGAACTCGAAGTTGCGTACAATGCAAGCTATAACATTATTGAATGAGAAGTGTATCGTGGAAGCTCGGGGTGTTACACTAAAATTTAACATTCATTTTGAATTTCTATCATTTATAATTATATCATAATCAATGTTGGTATCTAATAAATTATATGATGAAACATGATGAGGTTGACTCCATATAGTGGGATGATTTTGAGAGAATATTATTCAGTAAGTACATTCATAATATTGTTCATATTAAAATAAATATTGAATTCATTGAGCTAAATAAAAAAGGATAATGAATACATGGGCACCTATGAGTTTAATTTTAAAAGACTAGTAAGGGATGATTGTAATATTATGAACTAGAATGAATTTAAAGTTGTTTAATTATTTTGTGTCTTAAAACCAACTCTCCAAAGAAGGATATCAACAAGATACTTCCGTAGATATGAAAAAAACATTTTATTTATTATCAAGGTGGAAATTTGGATTGCATTAAACTATACATATTATAGTTTTGACATGAAAAAAATATGTAATTAATATTAAATTATAAAAAACATTGATAGAAGAAGATGAGCATTCATTTCTACTCAATGTGTGGAAAAAACATGGCGGAAACAGTCTTAAGGGTATTGGTGAACTATTTTAGGGTTTAAAGGAAGATAATAAGGTAATCAAATTCCAAAGTGATGGGAATAATTTAGTAAATGATGTTACTAGAGATAAATCTCTATAGAACATACCACCCACACTTCAGTGCTATAAATTCAAGGTGTGTAGTACAAGTAAAAAATTAATGTTCTTATCTAAGGTATAATGAGGTTAATAAGTCAAGAAACCTCTAAAGTTGAAGGATAAAGATAAATGTTATGCATTAATAGTGGTTTGTGGGAATTATAATAATTAGGGAAAGCTTATTCTTCACTCTAGGGTACGTATTTAATTTTTATGTTTGTATGAATTTACCAAATTAAAATATTGTAGTTTATCCTTTAATGAAATTTGATGCGATTCTAAGCATCGATTGACTCACTCTATATAGATTATATAATAATGTATTCAAATATGATATTATAAATTAATTTATGATTTTTTATTGGTGAAAAGAAGAACCAATACATCCAATGAATGTTTTTAGTTTTGGATATGAGCTTATTTAAGGAAAAAAAGGTAAATTATCTATTAGAATCATAAATGATTTTATTATGACACCATTATGGGAAATTATTAAGGTATATAAACTATTTTATGATAATTTATGATTTATTATAATCATTTAAAGATAATAATAATGCTATTAAAGGATGGATATGTGATCAAAACATTCCAAACATTGGGATTAAATTCTAGTCAGACATATTTTGAATGATCCTTTAGTACAAAAATTTATTGAATGGATTAAGTTGAAATTTTTATTTTATTAGATAAATTATTATAACCATTTAGTTTTTGGTACATATTTAGAGGTATAAATAATTAATTAGGTATCTTATGATTCATTAAATTTAAATTTTAGTGCTTTATGTAAGAAAATGTAATAATGAGAATTTATTTTTTAGAGTAATATATGTTGTGGAAATTGATGAAATCAAAAACAAAGGGTGATATTGTGCTTATGAAATGAAGTAAACAAAAGTAAGTATACTTTTTTTAAATAAGAATACCTAATATATAGGAAAAATATGTTGATACAATTTTTTTTTGTTTTTACAATCATTTCTGATGAATTAATGATCTTTTCTCACCTCTTTCTTTTATAGTTTTTTTTGTTTTTAACTTTCACATAATCATTCATTTTCTTGTGTTCAATAATCTATAGAAAATAAAATTATTTGATGTCTATATTTTCACTTCCCACTAATTTTTTCCAACTTGGAAAAAATGATATGTGTTGTTGTAGATGTCCTTTATATTTTTCATTCCCTCCTTTTAAGAGGATGTATCATTAATCGGTTTTAGAATGTGGGATTTATAAAAATACATTTTTAAATTTCAACCAACAAATTACAAATAAAATTTTCAAATTCATAGGATTAAATTTATTAATGGGGTATAATGTAATTCCCCTATAATTTTAATATAATAACAATATGTTCTATTTCATATACTATAAGCAATACTAAACTAAAATGAACCATGAAATATTATTATTTAATAATGGTTGTTATAACCTATCATTTAAATTTGATGGCACAGATAAATAATTTTTGAAATATATAAAAATAATACACCTAATATAGTCATGTTAATTAATTCTTAATAAATAATCATTTTATTTTTATTCGAGTAATATTATAATTAAAAATAGGTACCCTTTAAAATGTTTTTTATTTATTTTTATGAAAAAATGTTATATTTAATTTTTAAAACTCTAATAATTTTATTACATAAAATTTAAAACATTCTTTATATCATCATATAAAAATTATATTTCTGTGAATTTATGGGATTTTTCTGAAAGAATTTATTTACCAGTGATTAGTTAAAAATATTGATTTTTATTAAAAAATTTATTTATGTTTCAAAAATGTATAATGATCCATTTTTTAATTGTATTAAATTTAAAATTATTTTTATTATATTTTAAATTATTCTATTATTTTCATTTGAATCATTTTCATGATTTAACATGGTATAAAAAAATTATTCATAAAAGGAATTTTTCTGAAAAAATGATTTTTTAGACACACTGTTTTTTTCCTCAAAATATATTAAATAAAAAAATATTTTTGAATAATTTTAAATAAATATATATTACATATTCAAAATAAAATTGAATATAATTTAATATGATTCTATTCTTGAAATAATAATAAACAATGTTTTCAGATTAATTTTTTTTTAAGAAACCAGTTTTTATCACGTTTTATGTTATTATTTGTAAATTTCATATCAAAAAATTATATAAATTTAATATTATAAAATTATATCCATATTTTTAACCATTAGAATAAAATTTATTAAATATTATTCTTTTATATTTAGTCTTTATGAATAAAAACCGTGTGAAATCTACCACCTCGGAAAAGGGTAAATCTGGTTAATCTAGGTTAAAACTATGTGATAAGACAATGATTTTTAATTATAATTATTATTGAATGAGTTTAATTAAATATTTATCTCCTTTTTCTTGAAATTTAATTTTATAATGGAATCTTTTCCATGAAAATTTACTATATATTATTTAAAGTAATGAAAGATACAAAATGTCACTCTCTTAGTTTTAAATATGTCTAATGTGTTCACATTGGGACAAAAACTAGTTATGGTTGAATATAAAAATATTTTTTTGGAATAATAAAATTATGATAATGACGGTGATTTATTTAATATTTTTTCTGATAAAATATTTATATTAAATACAACTATAATTCTAATACAATTTTTATTCAATTAATCGAAAAATAAAATAAATGATTTTAAAAATAATAAAAGTAATATAATTGGAGTTATTTGTAGTGTTCCTTGAATTTTACCGATAAATATAAAATATATTTTCTATTTTAATGTATTATATTTTCATTAAAACTTATATTTATGTTTTTTATGTCAAATTAAATTAATAGTGTCAAAATTAACAATAATGATATTTAATAAAAAAATTCTATTAATTATTTAGAAACCATAAAATATTAATAGAGGACAAGGTGGATAATAATTTTTCAATATTTCATTCCTTTTCCATTTATGGGACATTTTTCCACTTTATGTGTAAAATTATAACCCTTTAAAAGTGATCATAAACTATTACCGCAGTTAATGTAAAAATAGGTTAACTTAGAGGTTAAACAAAAATATATGATTTAAAAAACCACATAAACCAAAAAAAATAATTGTTTGATGTTATTTAAAACCTATCATATATTAAATTCTAATACCTATATGTTTTTAGGCAATTTAGATAAATAATGATCTCATTATATTTTAATATTGTAAGAAATCCCAAGAGTGATCCTCCCATGAATTATAAAAGGGCACGTATCCTTTCTATTCTTTAGAAAAAATTTTGTATGTTAGACCAGCCATAACATTAAAATCAATAATGAAATTCCATATAAACATTATATAGGGGTATTTTTTTCCAAAATACCATCCCATGGATCCATAAAAGGAGATCTAAAGGAGTTCATTCATAAAAGAGTAAGTCACCTTAGCCAATCAATCTCTTTTTAACCTCTTTTTTACCTCTTCCAATTATATTTAATTTATAATAAATTAATAAAATAATTATAATAAATATGATAAAATATTATTATTATTATTATTAAATATCCATTATCCAACCTCTTTTCCATCAAATGGGATGTGAAATTATGACTCATGCATACGTACATCTTATCATATCCAAATTAGGATACATTTCATTTTTAGTCACCATATTTCATAAATGGTAATTAAGATGGGTTTAAGTTTTATATATGATTATTAAATCATAATTATAATTCTATGATAATAATATCACATCTACCTTTTTAACTTCCAATCTATCAGAAAATGATAATGTCACTTTTGCATATATGTGACTAGAACCTCCATGAAGTGATGTGATTTGTTTTCCATTTTCATTTTACTTGGATAGTAACAAGGATAAATTTAATTAATATAATTTATTTTTATGATTTAATAATTATTCTTTAATTTCGAATTATTATTACCTTTATTTATTAATATCTATCAAAAAGTGAAAACAACATTCATCTGTGTCTGGGTCCTACTATCTCCATGAATGGAGTAATTATTTTTTCATCCAATTGATTTTATCGATGAATTTAAATATTTATATAATGAATATATATATATATCATTATTAAAATTATTTATATGATGAAAACATCCTCCAATTACAAGGGATGATGTCACGAACAAGGTTGAGATTCCATCAAACCTGACACCCAACCGGGTTCGTGGTATTTCTTGAAGAGTGTTTCTGATCCCCATGGATGGAAACTAGTTTCCAGAATCCAATAAAACACAAGTGGGGATAGTTTCATCATAGTAAACTAAGATTAAATAAAACTAAATAGAAAAACATAGCATGGATCAATGACCCACAACTAAATCACAAACAAATATAATAAAACAATTCAGTTACGAGATACAACTTAACAAATAAGAAATGAAATCCAAACCGCTACAAACGTGATCTCTATGGGACCTCAATGTCATCACCATATGCAAGACTGAACCGCTCCAATATCCATCTCAGTAAGCAAACCAGAACAATAATTTTATCCTGCAAAACATATCATCTTTACGGACACCGAGTGGTACAATAGGGGTGTCATCTATATATCTGAGTAGGAAATCACAAAATAATCCATATGTTTTTTTCCCAAAAATAGTTCATTAACAGTTGTTTTAAATTAATTTATTTAAAATATATTTTTCTCATTTAAAATAAACAACACATATCCCACTTTCCCGAAATAGTACAAGCCAAAATTTTATTAGTTCAAAATAGTTTAACAATTTGGAAACCCAAACCCAATCCATGTTCTAAGATAAAAATACCAAAATATGTGGGAAATAGATAGGCAATGAAATTTAATAACTAAATGAAATATAAATTAAGCAAGTAGATATAAAGAATAAACATTTGTGACCTTGAAAAACCCTGGAGAAACCCCTAGACATACTCTATTCAGAACCACCTATCGGTATATGGTGTATCCCTTACGTCTATAACCAACTGGCCACCCTCAACTGACCAATATAGTGGAAATCCCCACCTGTCAACTTAGTAACTGAGAGGGTACCAACCCATCTAATCGAGGATAAAAGTATATAGTCACTCAATCCTATAAATTATTCCCAAGAAATCATGTTAAATGTACACTATGTTAGTATGAGGCCCTCTCACGCATGACTCATCTTACATATCATCACTGCACTTTCCTTCCCCAAAAACATACACCACAATATGATAACCCATAAATGGAAATCCCTCTTATTGAGGTTCCCACTATATATGCATATATACATCACATGATTAAAGGTTCTAATAGGGCTTTCACATCACTTATAATTTAAACCCTTTATTTAAAAATGTTCAAGTTTCTAACCAGGCCGTCAATTTTACATACCAAATTTCATTTACCAAAAACAATACACAATTTATTTCCAAAACAAAAAAAAATCCACTTTTATGTTTGAAATGTCAAACGGGTCCCTAAGACAAATATTTACTGAAACATAATTCATTATCCCAATGGGATTATCTTTGAGTATTTCATTAGAAACCAATCTATGAAATTACACAATGAAACATAAACCATTTGAGAAACCATGGTTCAAGGAAAATTTTAGTATACGGTACCATCTTTATTTGAGTGCACATCCATGTGTGCACCGGGTCTACCCATGGATGTGCCATCATCCAATGACACCCAATAAATTTCCATGAAAACACCCCAAAACCATTTAAAAAACATTTACATTATTTTTAAAGCAAACCCAATCATTCCAAAAAAGGACAAGAGCATAAAAACATTCTTTTGAAACTATGTAAATGCTTCTGGAACATTCCATTATGGCCATAAAACCAAAAAGGAATCGAAATATAACATTAACCCAAATTCATAAATTATAACTAAGTTACCAAAATATTTCAATGTCCAAATATCACAAAAAGTCTTGATTTCATCTTAAAAAAACAATAGGAATTTAATAAAACATATTATGTGCTCCTACACAAAGGAATAATTAATGAATCACTCCAAAATCTATTTTTGACATTTTATACCATTACCAAAGCAAAAAAATATGCTAAAAAGGCACCATAGGAGAAAGAATCGTGTTTATAAATTTATTAATAATTATAAAACATCATAGGAATGATCTGTAAAGTAAAAACATGGAGACACCAACCCTAATAGCGTTAGAATGTGATGAAACCTTCCGAGAAGAGAGATATAAGCCCCAAAAACCCTTCATACACCCTAGAACCCAAGTAAAAATTAAAAAAAATAAATTTAGCTTATATGGTTTTTAAAAATTAGACCCCACACAAGGAAAACCACAAAATCAAGAGAGAATAGGATAAAGTTGAATAAAGGAGACCAAAACCCCTACATCTCACCTTTGAATCAAGGAGGAAGCAACTATGGATGAGGAGGAACAAAGGAGAGGGACCTATGGAGATACCTTAATGATCCAAAACCAACCAAGGGCGAGGGGATGAAATAGGGTTAAATGTTTAGGATTTTTCATTAGGAATTTAAATATTTCAATTACCTGGGTCGATCGCACTGTTTGGCCGCACAGTTTACCAAATGGTGCGCTAACTATGCGGTAGCCACTTCCTAAGAGGGAACTGAAAGCACGACTATCCCACATGTTTTGAAAAATAGTGGTCAAACAATGTGGTAGTTTTCTTCTAACTTTAGGACATACCACATAGTTACTTGGGATGGGCCGTATGGTTTCTACTGACTCTACGGTGCATGCGCATAGGCTAATAACTCACCCGAAGTTCAAATATTTCATAACATATAATAAGGTCTCAACCTAAACCTTAAAAAAATGACCCATGATCAAGAAAATAAGAAAATAAAAGTGTTTCCTAGGTCAAGGTGTCACATCTGAAATTACCAAACCAAATCAATCATAAAAAATGAAATAGGTATGAAATAGAACTATGATTTTAATATTGAATTGATGATAAACATGTGATAGAAGGTTATAAGTAGATCATTTATTAAAATATATATATCATTGCGGTTCTATAATATATTTAAAATAAATATATATTTATAATACATTTGGTTCAAACATATATATAGGAATTCACACCTTAGGTAATAGATTTTAATCTCACATATATTTTTGTGATACAGATGCCATATTCACCACTTATTTCATTTATATAGTGCATATATTACCCATTAATATCATAAATTACTAATATTATGAAATTTGTGGGATTTATATTTCTATATGATGTTATTTATTTCTTGGGTCTTATGATTCAAATATTTCATAGGAAGAAAAGAGTTCTATGTTACAATCTCATTATTTATTGGGATTTTTTATGATTAGTTTTTTAAAATGATTAATTCCTATGATATACCTATCATGAGACTCATTATATTTATTATTATATCATTATTTTTTATAATAAATAGATCATTTAATTTTACTAACCTTATATACTCAGGAGTCTAAAAATATGTTCTTATGGAAAAGATACTTTATTTCTATCATTGTTCAGAAATCATTTTTTCATATCCATGTTTTCATTAAATATTTTAAAGAATATTTTTAGAATTATACAATAGTTATTTAAAGTAATTATTAACCATGTATAAATTTTTTAAAAGTGGTTTAAAAGGAATCTTCTTTTCATTTTCTAAATGCGTTACTTTTGACTTTATACAAAAATCAGAATGGGAAATTTTTTATATAATACAGCAAGAATGGAATTTCCCAATATCATGACCAAGAAATTATTTGAACCTTGATTTAATTGTTCTCAAAGATATTTTAAATGAAAATTATTTCCTTCTAATTTGATATATTGTTATATTTTAAATAAGTTTTTTAAAGGGGAAAAGGGAATTTTCCTCAAGAAATGTTCCAACTGATTTTTTAAAGACCTTTTTATCTACGATAGCATCATTTGATGTTACTTATGTATAATTAGGATATGATATCATGATTTCATGTTTATAATTTCTCTATATGTATTCCAATTTTGATGAAAATATTTTTATGATACTCATTCATTTTACATGGGTTATACAATAATTAAATTAAGAAATGATTATGAAACTCATTTATTTTCTATGGGTTATACAATGTTGATATTTTTATGAAACCAATTTATATTCAAATGTTTTTATGTGGTGAATATTTTACAATCTGGTGCAACAATTATGTATAATTTTAATTATTTGATGGCTGATCCTGAAATTATATATCCCTCCAATGCATTAGTAAAATATAGATTTCTCTTAAGATAAACAGGACCGGAATGGGGAGTCAAGAAAGTTTGTTCATGTACTTTTTCCACTATAATAGTCATGGGGGTGAACCAAGACTACATTTAGTTTTTTGGGAGTGAAACCAATCCATTATGATAGTATCGGGATTGAACCATGAATACAATGATGGTTTTATGAGTGAATAGAATCCACTATGATATTCTTGGAAATGAATTGTTACTATTAGAGAAATTATTTTATATTCTTCTGTGTATTCTATATACTCATATATTATGCAATTGATATACACTCATGGATATTGTTAGTTGATTCTTTAATGATTCATGTCTTATAAACTACCAATATTTATTCCTTGAATCATGATTCTGATATATAATATGAAGGGTATGGTTCTTTGAATCGTATGATCCTATTCTCATTCCTTTATGATAATGTTATGTTGATATATCCCTATTTTATCCTTCTATATTCTTTCATCTCACCATTTCGTATTTTTTCATTCCATAGGTTATAATGATATTTATTAAGTGTGAAATTTCAAATAAGTGGGAATGTTTTGAATAACATTGTGGGATATGATATAGATCATTTATAAACCAGTTGTTTTTGAACCCATGTTTCCAAATGCAGTAGTCTTATATGATTTTGTCTTGGATAGTTATGTTAGGCATATAATAATCATAAAAAATTTTGAAGTATCAATTTATAAGTAGTGTTTCTCACTATTTTATTAATATGTATAGAAGTAAAATCAGATTTTTGGAGAGTGTGATATGCACTATGGGGGTAGATATGACACACATTTATAAAAAATTGTTCTTATAGTGGAAATTTTTTTACTCAGGGTGAATAAATAACCACAACAACCAGTTGGATTCTTATGATGGGGAAGAACCATGTCAAAATACTACGTACCTGTATTTTCTTTATTTTCTTAATTTCATGTATTATTTTGTTCTAGGAAAAACATAAATAGATCCAATTTTCTTAAATAGAATCTAATGTTCAAATACCGAAGGTCGTAGAAATATATAAAATTGATGGAACCTGGTAAAATATGGTCACACCTGATCCCCCCTATGTTTCTTTACCCACTATTTAGTCTCTTAAAAGGATTACATAATTTAAACTCCACTCTATGAATTTTTAAGAATTTTTTTTAAGATGTATAAATATTGATATTTAAGAGTAGTCTACTTATACATATATGAATGGAATACATCCCTAGGGAAGTGGTCATGTTTTTTACATCTATTATCTTGATTTATGGGGGATATTCACAATATGACTCTATAAGGGAACTTTGTGGGTAGAAATCATAGGTATATTAGGTGATTATCATCGTCAACCAGATTCATATATCTGTAATCCATGGAATATTCTCCCGAACACATAATGTGTGTGTCCATATAGATAATCAAGTCTATTCTCTTGTATAAAATGATCTGTGTAACATATTATAACATGGTGTTTGGAGTAGGATTTTCACCATATATTCTTTACTGTGGTATAGAACCCTATCCAATGTATGATATCTAAAAAGGTAAATTAATTCATTATATTTTTTTGGTATTCAATTGATTTTACACCCTAAAATTAATTAATTAATCATATTTTTGACATTTTATGAATTAATGGATTACTAAATTAGATTTAGTAAATATGTCATAAAAAGGAAAAAATATGACTTTGTTAAATTTATAATTTCTATAATTAAATTAATGAACAACTAATCATGATAGTTTAAATTATATTTTCATGGTAAATTTTTGTTTTTAGGAAATAATGACTTTTGGATGGGGATAAAATATAATTTGGAGAATTTATTAGGTAATATAAACTTTGAATTGTAAAAATATTATAGAATATTAACTACATAAAATAATTGCATATGTAATAAACATACCCTTTCTATAAAATTTATAATATTGATCTGTAATAGAAAACTAGTCACACAAATATTAATTCTGACAATCGAAACTAATATTTATGAATCTTCTCATGCATAAGAATAATTTTAGAGCCTCCAAGAGATTGATTAGAAGAATTTTATAACTTTTTAAGATACATAAAATTTATTACATTGGTATAAAATAAGAAATATAGAAATACATAATATTTATTTTAGGGAAATGAAAGACTAAATGGAAGTTTTAAAGTGATAAATGATGTTTATTATTGACATATATAGCTCAAATACATACTATATAATAATAACATCATAAATAAGATATATTAGATCCTATCATATTCAAAATTTAGAGAAAGGAATGTTATGTGAGAATAAAATATATTAAATCAATCATTGAGAAATGTGGTCGCAATGATCATGTAGATACTACATAGAACAATTTAATTATTAGAAGTGTGACATAAAATCCTCATGTGAGAAAGCTTAACTAAATCAAGAAAAGAAGCTCAAATGACAGCTTCCAAATGTTATAGGGATGAATTAATTGAATAATATATATTTTCAAAAATTGTATAATCTCAAAGGTAATATTAAAAATACACATGGATTTAATCCCATGTAGAATTACACATAATGAATCATCACATAAATCATGGATGGTATAAAGTATAAATTGAAATATCTGGAGGTTGTGTGGGAAAGGATTTTGGTTTATATTTTAATTTTTCTTATATTGTGAATGGTTGTAACCCATCACATGGAGGGAAAAAATTGTTTTGGTGTTTTGAAAATTGAGAAGGATAATATTTTATTTATTCTTGATTTTTATTATCCTTAATAAAATTATTCTTTATTTATGTGATTGGCCTACTACTTGTGATATTTTGAATTATTTTTTGAAGGTAATGTGCAGTTGGAATGTAATAGTGAGTTTTGGGTAAGGATTAAAATCAATTTAGAAAATAAAAAATATAATATGCAGTCTAAATTCATAAAAGATCATGTAATAAGAAATCCAATGAATCATTTCATGATTACATATGTTGTATTTTCCTTGGATTTTGAAATATTGATAAATAAAATAATTCTACTTTTATGTAATATCAATTCAAGTAAATATATTGTAACATCCCAGGTAAATAAAGAATAAAGAATTTTCATATTTATTAATATTTATGAATTAAATATTAATTTTATTTTAAAGGGGTTGCTATGTTCGATAGCGTACCCGATACGCAACGATGAGTTTCTTTGAAACTTACGTAGCACAGTAGTAATAAAATAATATTATTTTAAATGTTAGTTAACGAGTAGTCATTTTACTGGCGGGAATGGATAGAAATAACTAAAATATGATTAGATATGTTTTTAAATGTTTATACATTTACCCAATAAAAGATAAAGTCTTAAAATACGGAAAGAGTTCAATTTTAGGGCATATATACTCTAATTTTCACTAAAGGTTCACTTATCACCTTTTAATGGTGAACCGTCATTAAATATAGTTTTTATCACTCTTATACTTTATTTTGGACCAAATAAAACTCTTATTAAGAATCGGGACATCAAATTTTACTTTGTGTAAATTTTTGGTACCTTTCTGATAAAGTTCAATTTTTTTATGAATAGTGTAAAATGTTGTATTTTAATTCAAAACCTCTTTTTAATCTAGATTATTTATATGATTAGATTATTATTTTAATTGGTTTTAAAGATAAATTAGAAAATATTTTTACCAGTTAATCCAATGGTGGTCATTGGCATCAATTTCACTTTGAAATAGGACTTAAACTGGTGTCAATCTTTTGATACTTATTGTTTCACAAAAACACGATATTTGTCATGACAGCGGGAATTAATTATTAAATTAATTAATTTGACTTATATGTTTTTAATTTTGTAAAATGGACTTCATTTTTGAATTTGGAATATCAAATATAGCTTAGGGTGAATTTTTGGTAATTTTCTGAAAAACTTCAATTCTTGATGAATAGTGAAACCACTAAGTGGTAATCAAGCAAACTGATTTTTAAGTTAAATGAAAGTTTACCACTAATGTGTATTGAATTTTGAAAATCCGACATACATGATTTTCATTAAGAAGTAAAATGGGGTTCAATGAGATTAAAATAATTTTTTGGTGAATAGTAATTTTTTTTTCATTAATCGCGATTAGAGGTAATTAGTGTAGTTTAAGGTAAAAATGGTATTATAAGAATGTGAAAACACCATGACACTTGTCCTACACCTATTGGGTGAGTCATGGACGACCAAGACAAGCCATGGGCCAACTTGGGGACCCCATGGAGCCACTTTAGTTGGAAAATGACATTAATATATTTTTATTTTATGTTAAAGTGAAAATGACACTAACATAAATTGTTTTACTAAAATAATTTTTGAGTGGGGTTATACAAGTACAAATTTTGATTATAAGTAGTCATTGGAAAGCTAAAAAGATTTCCTACATCATAGTATTTTTTATAATTTTTATACATTAAATAAATTAAATTATATATGACATAATAATGATGCAGCGATGACATCATTATTTGACGATTTAAATAAAATGGAAAGATAATGAAAAATATAAAACCTAAAAATGGCCAAACCCAATTGGATGAGTGGATTTCGAACCCTTATCACCGTATCCACTAATTATATCAATGTGGGACCTTTTAAAACCGAAACACATTTTCAAATAAAGTAATATTTCTTTACTTTCCAAAAGTGCCCCTCCTCTCCTCTTATAAAAGGCCCCCACCTCTACCTCATTTCACAAACTTCTCAAGCCTTTGGCTCAGCCAACCCCTGCCCAATTAATCTCTCCACATCCCTCTACTCATCCTAGAGGATTCCCTTTGGGAATAATCCTTTCAAAGGAAGCCTTTAGGCTCAAATAAAAAAGGAGTTACACTTTTAAAGGTAATTCATTCTCTCTTGTTCATTTGTTTTATTTTGCTTCTCCAACCCTCTAAACTCTTTTTATTTACTTCTTTTGTAACAACACCAGTATCTTCAATATACTAGGATGTTGTTATAATATTTATTTGAGCTACACTCTCACACAACTACATCAAATGGTTAAAGAACATACGGTTTCCGTGGATGGCGAAATTCTGCCTCCCGAAACGATGATTGATCAATACTCATTTAACACCTTCAAAGGTGGCCATTATGATGTCACTATTTTTATATATGATATATAATATGTTTATGTTTTACTTATGCTTCTGTATTTTTCATTTGTGTCTTACCTTTATGGATTCCATTATGGGTATACGCGATATCTTCATTTTAGGAAGTGCGGACTACCGCCCCCTAAAAGTGATGTGATTCGTTAATTCCATACATGGGACGTGTAAAGGATGGATTTAAAGTTATTATATATGATGTTATACTGGAATTATAATATACCTCTATATAATTATTATTTCTTTCCATTAAAGTATGAGATAGAAATGAAAGTAGCGTTCATGCGTACGTACGGCTTACCGTCTCCATGAACGGTGCATTTCATTTCTTATCCCCAAATGTAATGTACTATTAAAATTACATGTATATAATGTATATATATAATTAATGATATATCTAAATGATGAATATAATTATGGAATTAAAATATACATACCTCTCATTTAGTTTTAATTCCACTAATATGACAAAGAAATGAAAGTAGCGTTCATGCGTACGTACGGCTTACCGTCTCCATGAACGGTGCATTTCATTTCTTACCTCTAAATGATTATGTAATATTATAAATACATGTATATGCTGGATATATATGATATATATGATATCCAAATCAGGAATTTTATTCTGGATATAAATAACTTTTGACCACATGAACAACATGTAATTGTAAGAAGTCAACTTTCGACTTAAGAACCAAATATTGACAAAACAAACATTATTAACTTAAATGGTTACATAATTTTTATAACATGGAATTAAGTGATATAAAAAGAATAATGAACTTTAAAAAGGTTCTTAATCATGTATAAATTAACTCAAGTTTATTATTCAGGATGTTAAAGAACGATCGAGTCAAGTCGGATACCAGGTAAGGGAATTTCTCAACCCAATTTCCATTCTTTGGGTTAATCTCCCACTTTCCAATTATGTCATGATATTATTATGTATTATCTTGTATTTTTACTTTCTTTATGTCTACCTATAGTGAATACACATAATAGATCTATTTTATTTTAAAAATGATCTTTTAAGGACTTCGTCTCAATCTCCTTTCATTGAGGCATATTTCGTTTTATACACAAATTTCTTTTATACGGTGTATAAACTCCTTTGACTTTTACTTTTATACAAAAGGAATCTTTTTCTACGAAGCGTTTTACTAAACGACAAAAAGGAATGTTTATTTAACGTACGCGGTGACAACGACCTTTTCCGCCGCCGCGAGTATTATTTGATCTTTGGCTTTCTCAACAAGCCGTAATGTTTTTAGAATAAAATAAATACCATATACTCTTTTATGTATTTTGGTATTGAAAATGGTTTTGAAAAAAGATTCTATTATGTCAATATATTTATGATATATTGTGATTGAAATGTGGAAATGTTATCATTCCTTTATATTGGTTTTATGTTTTATGATTTTATACCGGTACTTGGACATTTTAACGGGTGGTTACGTTATAAACCATATGACGGGTGGTGCCGTGAATACCAGGACGGGTGGTTACGTTATAACCTCCAATGCATTGGGTATGGAAGTCAACTGTATGGCTATTCCATTAAGTATGTATGGAAATTGTCCGTATGTCTATTTCATTAAGTGATATGTGTGGAAGTCAACCGTATGGTTATTCCACTTAAGTATGTTTATGTCCCAAGTTACCTTTATATATTCTATGTGTTCTTTTTATGGGTTTTATGGTAATCCTTTGGTTACAAAAAGGTAAGTAATGATACTTTATTCAGTGACGATTTTTTTTACTACTTCATGAAGGTGAAGGTATTACTTTGATATAGTATACATGGTTTACTTGATGTTTGAAAAACTAACAGTTTTCATTCTTTTTGTATCCCTTACTGAGCTTTTTATGCTCACCCCAAGTTTTTTGAAATGTTTTTCATAGGACTTAATATAGAATAAGGTCAAGGATGGGATCAAGGGAATGTCATGATATATAAAACATGGAAATAGACATGTTTCTTTCAAGAGTTTTTTTTATTATGGAAACTTAGTATAAGTGACTACTTTGTAATCTTTTGAGATGTAATAGTTTTGTTATAATTCTCTAAAGCTCTAAACCTGAAAAGATCCTCGACGTGAATTATTCATTTAATTCAATATTAAGTAAGGTTTAAGGATGGGGCCTTATAGTTGGTATCAAAGGACGGTTTAGACAACTTTAGGAGTTTGAAAAGTGTTAAATTATAATATGATTGAAATGATATAGCATTTACAGATTACCATGTTGCTTCGCCTAAGATATTTCTGTGTTCAGAATGGTTTTCCGCAGAGGAAACAAAGCAGCTATGTTGGGACGACATCAGGAGAAAGATAACCTTCCAAATCAACAACCTGAGATGGTCAGAATCGGAACTGAACAGTTTGTTGCAGTAATGGCACAGTTGACTCAGGCTATAAATGGTGGTGGTATCCATGCACGAGATCAGCCAGATCAACCGCAGAGGAACATGTCAGTGGTGGAACATTTCATGAGGCAACATCCCCCATCATTCAGAGGATCATCTGACCCTGTGCAAGCTGAAGGGTGGATTAAAGCACTGGAGAAGATTTTTGATGTCATGGGGTGTTCAGAACATCAAAAGGTTAGTCTTGCTGTTTACTGTTTTGAAGGTGAAGCTGATCAGTGGTGGTCGATGGTGAAAAATATAAGGGATAGTGATGAGATTGAGGATCTTCACTGGGACGAATTCAAAGGTATCTTTCTTGAGAAATATTTTCCTAAGGTGGTTCGTCCTAGGATGGAAAAACAGTTCCTAGAATTGAGGTAGGAGTATGATTCAGTGGCTACTTATGAAGAAAAGTTCACTCGATTGGCAAGGTATGCTCCAAACTTCATACGAGATCTTGATAGTAAAATAAACCGTTTTTACTCAGGGTTAAAGCCAAAGTATCGAAGGTCTTTAGCTTCTCGTGAGTTCAAAAGTTATGAAAAACTTGTTCGATATGCGGAGAAGGTGGAAATGGAGTTTGCCGATGATCAGGTGTTCTATGAAAAACAACAGAATAAGAGGTCTAGTTGGCAGGCAAAGGGGAAGAATTCATCAAAGAATCAAGGAGGTAAGAAAACCAAATATCCATCCTGTGAGAAGTGTGGTAAAATGCATCCTGGAGAATGTTTATCCAAGTCTGGTATGTGCTTTCGGTGTGGTAAGTCTGGTCATATTGCTCGTAACTGTAAGGACGATGATCAAGTAGGAAATGAAAAGCCAACGGTAAGATGTTTTAATTGTAATGAAATGGGTCATTATGCAAACGAGTGTCCAACGAAGAACTCAACTGGGGGAATGCAGCCAGACTACAAGCAGAAAGGGGTGGTAAAATCCTTTGCAACAACTTCAGCAGATGTTGGTCCATCGAATGAAGTGGTATCAGCTCCAGAGAGCTCAGTATTTTTCGAAGATTGACTTGAGGTCGGGGTACCATTAGTTGAAAGTAAAAGAAGAAGACGTTCCGAAGACTGCGTTCCGTACTAGATATGGCCATTTTGAATTTTTAGTTATGCCTTTTGGGTTAACCAATGCACCTACTGTATTCATGGACCTTATGAATAAAATTTTCCATGAGTTCTTGGATAAGTTTGTGTTTGTGTTTTGAGGTTTGGGAAGAGGTTATGTGTGCCTTGTGATTCACAGTTGATGAATGAGTTGTTATGTGAGGCTCATAGTTCCCCGTTTTCAGTTCATCCTGGCAGTACTAAGATGTACAGAGATCTGTGGGAGTATTACTGGTGGGATGGAATGAAAAGAGACATTGGTGATTTTACTGTGAAGTGTTTGACATGTCAACAGGTTAAAGCAGAGCGGCAGTTACCGAAAGGGATGCTTCAGCCTTTACCAGTGCCAGAGTGGAAATGGGAGAATATATCCATGGACTTTGTTGTCGGATTACCGAAGACATCTCGAGGTAATAATGCAATCTGGGTTATTGTTGATCGCTTGACCAAATCTGCTCATTTCCATGCTATACGAGATACTTTCTCTCTTGATCAACTTTCCCGTTTGTATCTTAAAGAGATAGTCAGGTTACATGGAGTTCTTCTCTTTATTGTATCGGATCGTGATCCCAGGTTTACTTCTAACTTTTGGAAAGGCCTTCAGAAGTCGTTGGGTACTGAATTAAATTTTAGTACAGCTTTTCATCCTCAATCAGATGGGCAGTCAGAACAAACAATTCAGACATTGGAGGATATGCTACGAGCTTGTTCTATGGATTATCAGGGAAGTTGGGACCAACATCTTTCTTTGGTTGAGTTTTCTTATAATAACAGTTTTCATTCCAGTATACAGATGGCACCATTTTAGGCATTATATGGGAAGCGGTGTCGAACTCCAGAATTTTGGAATGAAGTGGGTGAAAGGTAGCTGATGGGACCAGAATTGGTAGAAGAGATGGCAGAAAAAGTTCAGTTGATTCAGAAGCACATGAGAACAGCTCAGAGCAGTCAGAAGAGTTATGCGGATAACCGAAGGAAGGATCTATCTTTCGAGGTAGGTGATCATGTTTTTCTCAAGGTTTCTCCTTGGAAAAGTGTGATGAGATTTGGTAAGAAAGGAAAGTTGAGTCCAAGGTTCATTGGACCATACGAAATTCTGGAGAGAGTTGGATCAGTTGCATACCGAGTGGATTTACCTCCGAGTTTATCTCAGGTACACAATGTTTTTCACATTTCGATGTTGAGAAAGTATATTCCAGATCCATTTCATGTTTTGAGTCCAGAGGTAGTTCAGATGGAAGAGAACCTATCTTATGAGGAACAACCGGTCCAGATTCTTGACCACAAGGAGCAAGTGTTACGGAATAAGGTGATTCATCAGGTAAAGGTTTTTTGGAAAAACCATGTGATTGAAGAGGCAACGTGGGAATATGAAAATTCTATGAGGGATAAATACCCCCACTTATTTTGATAAGTGAATAAAATTGTGAGGACGCAATTCCCAAAAGGGGGGAAGGATGTAACATCCCAGGTAAATAAAGAATAAAGAATTTTCATATTTATTAATATTTATGAATTAAATATTAATTTTATTTTAAAGGGGTTTCTATGTTCGATAGCGTACCCGATACGCAACGATGAGTTTCTTTGAAACTTACGTAGCACACTAGTAATAAAATAATATTATTTTAAATGTTAGTTAACGAGTAGCCGTTGTACTAGAGGGAATGGATAGAAATAACTAAAATATGGTTAGATATGTTTTTAAATGTTTATACATTTACCCAATAAAAGATAAAGTCTTAAAATACGGAAAGAGTTCAATTTTAGGGCATATATACTCTAATTTTCACTAAAGGTTCACTTATCACCTTTTAATGGTGAACCATCATTAAATATAGTTTTTATCACTCTTATACTTTATTTTGGACCAAATAAAACTCTTATTAAGAATCGGGACATCAAATTTTACTTTGTGTATATTTTTGGTACCTTTCTGATAAAGTTCATTTTTTTATGAATAGTGTAAAATGTTGTATTTTAATTCAAAACCTCTTTTTAATCTAAATTATTTATATGATTAGATTATTATTTTAATTGGTTTTAAAGTGAAATTAGAAAATATTTTTACCAGTTAATCCAATGGTGGTCATTGGAATCAATTTCACTTTGAAATTGGACTTAAACTGGTGTCAATCTTTTGATACTTATTGTTTCACAAAACACGCTATTTGTCATCACAGCAGGAATTAATTATTAAATTAATTAATTTGACTTATATGTTTTGAATTTTGTAAAATGGACTTCATTTTTGAATTGGGAATACCAATATAGCTTAGGGTGAATTTTTGGTAATTTTCTAAAAAACTTCAATTTTTGATGAATAGTGAAACCAATAAGTGGTAATCAAGCAAACTGATTTTTCAGTTAAATGAAAGTTTACCACTAATGTGTATTGAATTTTGAAAATCCGACATACATGGTTGTCATTAAGAAGTAAAATGTGGTTCAATGAGATTAAAATAATTTTTTGGTGAATAGTAATTTTTTTTCATTAATCGCGATTAGAGGTAATTGGTTTAGTTTAAGGTAAAAATGGTATTATAAGAATGTGAAAACACCATGACACTTGTCCTACACCTATTGGGTGAGTCATGTCCGACCAAGACAAGCCATGGGCCAACTTGGGGACCCCATGGAGCCACTTTAGTTGGAAAATGACATTAATATATTTTTATTTAATGTTAAAGTGAAAATGACACTAACATAAATTGTTTTACTAAAATAATTTTTGAGTGGGGTTATACAAGTCCAAATTTTGATTATAAAAATTCATTGGAAAGATAAAAAGATTTCCTACATCATAGTATTTTTTATAATTTTTAGACATTAAATAAATTAAATTATATATGACATAATAATGATGCAGCGATGACATCATTATTTGACGATTTAAATAAAATGGAAAGATAATGAAAAATATAAAACCTACACATGGCCAAAACCAATTGGATGTGTGGATTTCTAACCCTTATCACCTTATCCACGAATTATATCAATGTGGGACATTTTAAAACCGAATCACAATTTCAAATAAAGTAATATTTCTTTACTTTCCAAAAGTGGCACTCCTCTCCTCTTATAAAAGGCCCCCACCTCTACCTCATTTCACACACATCTCAAGCCTTTGGCTCGGCCAACCCCTGCCCAATTACTCTCTCCACATCCCTCTCCTCATCATAGAGGATTCCCTTTGGGAATAATCCTTTCAAAGGAAGCCTTTAGGCTCAAATCAAAAAGGAGTTACACTTTTAAAGGCAATTCATTCTCTCTTGTTCATTTGTTTTATTTTGCTTCTCCAACCCTATAAACTCTTTTTATTTACTTCTTTTGTAACAAAACCAGTATCTTCAATATACTAGGATGTTTTTATAATATTTATTTTAGCTACACTCTCACACAACTACATCAAATGGTTAAAGAACATACGATTTCCGTGGATGGCGAAATTCTGCCTCCCGAAACGATGATTGTTCAATACTCATTTAACACCTTCAAAGGTGGCCATTATGATGTCACTATTTTTATATATGATATATAATATGTTTATGTTTTACTTATTCTTCTGTATTTTTCATTTGTGTCTTACCTTTACGGCTTCCATTATGGGTATACGCGATATCTTCATTTTAGGAAGTGCGGACTACCGCCCCCTAAAAGTGATGTGATTCGTTAATGCCATACGTGGGACGTGTAAAGGATGGATTTAAAGTTATTATATATGATGTTATACTGGAATTATAATATAACTCTATATCATTATTATTTCTTTCCATTAAAGTATGAGATAGAAATGAAAGTAGCGTTCATGCGTACGTACGGCTTACCGTCTCCATGAATGGTGCATTTCATTTCTTATCCCCAAATGTAATGTACTATTAAAATTACATGTATATAATGTATATATATAATTAATGATATTTCTAAATGATGAATATAATTCTGTAATTAAAATATACATACCTCTCATTTAGTTTTAATTCCACTAATATGACAATGAAATGAAAGTAGCGTTCATGCGTACGTACGGCTTACCGTCTCCATGAACGGTGAATTTCATTTCTTACCTCTAAATGATTATGTAATATTATAAATACATGTATATGCTGGATATATATGATATATATGATATCCAAATCAGGAATTTTATTCTGGATATAAAGAAATTTTGACCACATGAACAACATGTAATTGTAAGAAGTCAACTTTTGACTTAAGAACCAAATATTGACAAAACAAACATTATTAACCTAAATGGTTACATAATGTTTATAACATGGCAATAAGTAATATACAAAGAATAATGAACTTTAAAAAGGTTCTTAATCAAGTATAAATTAACTCAAGTTTATTATTCAGGACGTTAAAGAACGATCGAGTCAAGTCGGATACGAGGTAAGGGAATTTCTTAACCCAATTTCCATTCTTTGGGTTAATCTCTTACTTTCCAATTATGTCATGATATTATTATGTATTATCTTGTATTTTTACTTTCTTTATGTGTACCTATAGTGAATACACATAATAGATCTATTTTATTTTAAAAATGATCTTTTAAGGACTTCGTCTCAATCTCCTTTCATTGAGGCATATTTCGTTTTATAAACAAATTTCTTTTATACGGTGTATAAACTCCTTTGACTTTTACTTTTATACAAAAGGAATCTTTTTCTACGAAGCGTTTTACTAAACGACAAAAAGGAATGTTTTTTTTAACGTACGCGGTGACAATGACCTTTTCCGCCGCCGCGAGTATTATTTGAACTTTGGCTTTCTCAACAAGCCGTAATGTTTTTAGAATGAAATAAATACCATATACTCTTTTATGTATTTTGGTATTGAAAATGGTTTTGAAAAAAGATTCTATTATGTCAATATATTTGTGATATATTGTGATTGAAATGTGGAAATGTTTTCATTCCTTTATATTGGTTTTATGTTTTATGATTTTTTACTGGTACTTGGACATTTTAACGGGTGGTTACGTTATAAACCATATGACGGGTGGTGCCGTGAATACCAGGACGGGTGGTTACGTTATAACCTCCTATGCATTGGTTATGGAAGTCGGCCGTATGGCTATTCCATTAAGTATGTATGGAAATTGTCCGTATGGCTATTCCATTAAGTGATATGTGTGGAAGTCAACCGTATGGTTATTCCACTTAAGTATGTTTATGTCCCAAGTTAACTTTATATATTCTATGTGTTCTTTTTATGGGTTTTATGATAATCCTTTGGTTACAAAAAGGTATGTAATGATACTTTATTCAGTGAAGATTTTTTTTACTACTTCATGAAGGTGAAGGTATTACTTTGATATAGTATACATGGTTTACTTGATGTTTGAAAAACTAACAGTTTTCATTCTTTTTGTATCCCTTACTGAGCTTTTTATGCTCACCCCAAGTTTTTTGAAATTTTTTTCACAGGAATTAATATGGAATAAGGTCAAGGATGGGATCAAGGGAATTTCATGCTATATAAAACATGGAAATAGACATGTTTCTTTCAAGAGTTTTTTTTATTATGGAAACTTAGTATAAGTGACTACTTTGTAATCTTTTGAGATGTAATAGTTATGTTCTAATTCTCTAAAACTCTAAACCTGAAAAGATCCTCGACGTGAATTATTCATTTAATTCAATATTAAGTAAGGTTTAAGGATGGGGCCTTATATATATATTATATATATAAATCATATTAGAATATGTAAGAAACATTTTATATCCTCTAAGATATATTTAAGAAGTATTTCATAACTTTTTAACAAATATACCTTTCAATTTTTTTTGTAAGATGAAATATATGTATACCTAATATAAAATTAGGTGTTACAAAAGACTTCATGGATGTTATATAGGTATATTAAAGGTTTTTTTTCTAAAAATAGTCTATATCATCTAATTATGGAAGTTTAACATCTTCTCAAATATGATATATTTGTTCCTTATCTTTTCAAAATAATGAGAAGGGATTTTAACATGTGAGTAAAATGTTTCTTATCATTTATAAAGAACTATGGAATAAAATATAATCATGATTTTTTGTGTAAATAAATTATAATGATAATATAAACATGATATATTTAAGTGACAATGATTAACCAACATGAAAAAGGAAAAAAATAGATTCAAAAATACATTCTAATTTAGGGATTAAAGAATTAAAATATATGGATTCTTAAGAAACCCAAAATCTCAAAAGATATATTCAAAATTTACACAGAGGGAATACTATGAAGAATTCCACATGTGTTATCATAATATAAATAAAATAATTGATAAAAAATATATTTAATGAATTTTAGAGTATAAAGGATAGGATTTTGGTTTTTGTATTATTTGATTGTATTTTCTACTTATTATTAGACCACTAATGATTGTAACCCTTCACAATCAGGGTTAAAACCCTTTTTTGATTGGTAATTTGGATAGAGGGTCATTTTTTATGCTCGCATATGATTATCCATAGATAAATTCTTATTATGTATAATAAATATCCAACCACTAATGATATTATTTTTATATTGTATTGAATTTATAATGGTTATAGTGTGCAAGAGTGACTTCTGGGCGAGGTTTAAAAATAATTGTGAAAAATTCATATGTAATATGAACTATAAATCCTTTAAGGATTATATAAGATTAAGTCTATTAAATCACATCATATTTCGGTATATTATATTTATTTTTTAAGTTGAAATCATGATATGTAAGAGTAGTCTTATCAGATATAATTTCAATTCTGGCAATCATAGCTGATTTTTACGAATAATACTTCCATATGTCAGATACATTTTAGAGCCTACATGCAATATTTAAGTACTAATTCATGATATCATAATATGTTTAACATTATATTTTGTGTTATTCACAATGAAATATACATATATTTAACAAAAAATATGGTGATACAGAAAAATAACTAGAAACTATAGAGAGGTAAATCAGGTAGTACTTTGAAAAATTTATCTCATGTTTATATGGAAAATTAAATTTAGTTTAAAAATAATATATATGATATTTTACTTAGAAAAATAAGGTAGATAAAATATTACATGATAAAATATTATTAATAATTCAAAAATATTTTTTGTGTAAAAGATCATCATGATGTTTTGTGGAACTGAATCATAATTTGTACACCACGATATGATCTTCATGAAATAATTCATAACTAAATTACAAAATGAGGAAGCTCAAAGGAAATCTACCATATAATCTATGGAAGAAATAATTCAAAAGTGTGGATTTTTAGGAAACCTAAAATATCAATTTAAATATTGAAAATAAATATGGATGGAATTTTATTAACCATTCCACACATGGAATGATGATTGAAATGTTAGAAGGATAAATTTTTTATTTAAATAGGTTGATATTATAAAGGAGATGAACTTATTTTTTGGATTATTATTGATGAATTTTCAACATTATATTAGTCATTTGATGGTAGTGACCCATATCATGTATGTATAAAACCCTCTTGGTGTTTTAGATAGTGGGGAGGAGCAATTTTTTCTTGTGATTCATTTTGATTATCCTTAATAAAATTCATATTCTTTTATTTAATATCCATTATTAATTGTAAGGTATTATTTTATATATCATTTTATTCATTTAATTATCTTATTTTATTGCATATTACTTTTTTTGAATATAATAATCCCCTACCTAATCCTTCTTTTATGTGATGGAATAGGTATAGTGTTTAGGTAATGTTCCAAGTGATTTCTAATATATGTGTGGAATTAAAACACTTATTCTTAAATAAATTTGAAATACAATTACATGATTGAGAGTTTCCTAAGTGGTTAAGGGATAATTTATTTTTGAGAATTCATGATGAATTCTATATATCTTCACATATTCATAAAAATATGGATTTATTTGAATTGATTATTATTTGATCAAGACACACATTTACTCTCAACTATATTATGAGATAATTTTTTGTGGAATCTATAAATAACCAGTAAAATAATATGAATTAATCATTTCAAGAAAAGGATTTTAAAATAGTTAGTACTCCAAAGATGGGTCGCATCACTAATTCCTCACTTGATCTTATTTACTTGGTTATTTTCATTATCAATTTAAATGATAAAAATTAAAAAAAACATTTTCTAATTTTCCAAATATGCTTTTACACCTCCCCTTAGAGAAAAATATTGGTCTCTTATAAACAATATTCTAATCCTTAGGTTTTAATTACCTATTACACACCATTAATAAGTGTGTAAAATACATGGTACCATTTTCAAGGTGGTTCTTCCAAATTTAAAATAATTAACTAAAACCATCATGAAAATAACTAAAACTAACCATATAATAACCTTTAATCCCTAGTGTTATGGAAAAATTCTCAATACTTAGGGTGTTTTGAAACATTGATTTTCAATAATCATAGTTTAATAGAATTACATTCACTAGATGAAGTCAAACATAGTAACTAATATGACTCCACTACAAAAATCATGGAAAATAATCATATTCAAACTCTTAAAAAACTCTACGAACATTATTTAATAAAAAACAACAAAATTTCATATTAATTAATTTTAAGAAAAATTTTATCTAAAAATTGTTCTAATGTATCTATTTCAAAGACTTCATGGTCTTGTAGGTGAGGATCCAAATAAGCATATCTGAAATTCAACTATAGTTTTTGAAAAACTTTAACAAATTGTATTATTAGATAATCAAGTTAAATATAGATATTTCTTTTTATCTCTTGAAGTAGTGGAAAAGAAATGTCTATATACACTATAAATTTGAGAACTAAAAAATTATGATAAACTTCAATGGATCATTATAAAATGATTATTCTTAACCTCAAGTATAAATTTTTTAAGAATAGAGATTAATGATATTAGAATAGCAGTTAGAGAAACCTTTTATGGGTACAAGAAAAGATTTAATATTCAAAATTAAATATTTACACATTAATTAATTATGGAACATCATGTTCTAGTTCTCTTTTACCAAGGATTTGTTGATGGTGACATGAATTTTTTATATTCATCATCAAGAAGAGGTTTTATTAAAAAAAATTGAATATATAGGAGAGATTGAGAATATATACCAAAAGTAATAATATTTTTTAACAATGGGTACTAGTACAAGAGTATTGAATGATGTAAGATATGGAAAATCACATTTACATGAATATAAAATATATTAATTAAGAACATTGATTAGAAATATGTCTCTTAAGAAATCAAATGAGAATACCATCTTGGTGATAGTATGTTTTTTCTATTCTTATCTAAATAATTTCACGAATTAATGTGTTAAATTTCAGGATACTATGTACTATGAAACTTCGTATCAATAATCACCATTCAAAAATACTAATCAAGAATGCAGACATAATATTACATTCTAGTATGGGTTTGAAAATCCATAAAATCAAACTTATATAACTTTTCAATAAAATATTAAATATGATTCACCATTTAAAAAACATCAAGAAACCATATCACCAATAAATATTTCTACCTCCTCCATTTAAAAAAATAAATTTCAAGAACAACATTCAATATGTTATGAGTCACAAATATTAAACAAACTAGATTTTGACATTGAGGAGTTGGTAAATTATATAAAATAATTAAATACCATGATTAAAATAATAATATATATAATAAGAAAAAATAATAGGAAATTACATGTATAACCTATCCCTTATTCAAATATTAATGTGTGTGTGGTAACAAACAAAAGTGAAAATAAAATTCATCAAAATTATAAACATATAACCAAAAAAAATCAAGATAACATTGTGGTTAATGAGGAAATAATTATAAAAAGTCTATGAAGAAAATAGAAAAATAGATTAATAAAAAGGAAGATGAAAACATGTCACTATTATTTTATTTATGAATGGTTTAAACAAATGTAACTAAGAATGAGGAAATGAAAAAAAATTAATTCTTAGAGACCATTAAAATAGTTTAACCTAATATAACTATTCTTAAATCACAAAATTGATTCCAAAATATGTTAAATTTATAATGTAATTATTAATCAAGAAAATAATACTTTAATGGAATGAGAGAGTAGATTTATGAATCTATGTTTCTTTATTTTCACAGCATAACATTTTATAAACTATCAAGAGAATGATTGATTATTTATTTTATGCACAATTGAATACATGTCTTGTAAAGAATCATTATGTGATCTAGAATAATATATTAGTATCATGAATCATTATATATTTTCTTATATATTGGATTACTCAAGATAATAGGATTTTTTTCAAAATAGAAAACATTTCCACTGCTTTCATAGCTAGTGTTTTGGAATATTTTAATATTGATGAATTTGATCTTTCTACCTAATTTATATGACATAAACAAAGAGAAATATTAGATACCAGCTTAGTCACCAACAATTTTTAGGTGACCATTACTGAAAATATAAAAGTCGATTATCGATTCCTATATAGGTACTCTAATAATATTTTTTGGGAAAACATTTTCCACTTTAATATCATTTATTTAATGAAATATCTCTAATAAAAACACTAACTTTTTATAGTATTTAATTCTGTTGAAAATTGTTCATAGGTTGAACATATTTGTTAATTGAAATTTTAAATTTTGTTAAATAATATATATATTTATAATTCAATTATAAATAATTGAGATAAATTAGAGTGTTTCTAAAAAAAATATTTGGATGACCCATCTTCTAAATAACATGATTTATGTTTTTTGATTATTAAATAATGCATGAATTGAAATTTTCTCTTCTATTTAGGAAACACTTTCATTATAGTTTAGTAAAACAATATTGATTATATCTTAAATTAATCCCCAAAATCTGGAATTCAAACTACTATAATTATGTTATACTTATATTTTTTTAAATTAGAAATGTAATATTTAATTATTTATTACAAGAAACCTTTCCAGTAATAATTAATAAAAACGAATCAGCATATTGAGAGAAATTGTTAAATCAATTGGCTTGTGTTTAGGTGAAATTATCGGTATTAATTCAAAAATATCAATGAGTAGAATTATATATGAAAATTAAGGAAAAAAATGTTCATCAACTTCATAAGAGTGTTAACCCAACAATGATATGAGTGGAAAAACATAAATTAAAATTTTTTTAGGGGAATAAATCATCTAACTCATTTATGATTCTCATTGGGTTAGCACAATTCATAATGGGCCCAAAACAGATAGACACTCCAGCATAAAAAGTTAAAAAAATTATCACTAAGAGGATAAAAAATAAATGAAAATTTTTTATTGACTATAGGAAACTATATTTTTCCATTAAAATATCATTTTCCAGTACAATTTATTGATCAAATGTTTATAATCCTATCATAAGATTCCCATTTCTACTTCTAATATGGAATAATAAGATACTTCCAAGTGATCGTTAAACCTAATGACCAAGAAAATATAAATTTTACCTTGCATTATGATAATTGTTTCTAAAAAATGATTCCACATAGATTGTGAAATTACCTAAGAACATTTAGAATATGCATAGTAAGTCTTTTCTATAATTAACAGGATTATTTTTATAATTTTTCCTTACTAATTTTATTGTTTTGAGAGATTTTATCTATTTTTTATTTAAAAATCTACATAAAAATTTTAAAAACATGCAGTGAATAGAATATTGGCACAATTCTGAAAATATTCATTTCATGGATGAAAAATTTATTATTGTTAGGAATGAGATTTTAGTTAATTTCATTGAGATTAAAAATGATAATTTGAAATATTCACTTAATTTACATACCATTATTTTTTGAATCGAGATATGTCCTTTTAAATACATGAGGAATTTTAATGAAGATTCATCAAATAATTTATTAATATCACTTTTCCACGTTCTAGGTAATGTTTAAATGGTTTTGATTTTATTTTTTATGAACATTTTATGAAATCATTCGGTAAACTAAATTTTAAACTAACCGCACCATTTGGGATAGAACCAGCAAATTAAAAACATACATTTGAAATATTGTGTTATTATTTAAAGAATATTATGGGATAGGATTTTTAATATATGATTGAATTAAGAGACAATATTATTGTTGTATTACCAATGAACTGTGTAGAAAGATGATAGGGGTTCAATCAGGTGTCAATGTATAATGAGTTTTCTATTCTTCTTAGATTATCCCCTCTTCACTCTCGATCCTCTATCATAGTTAATATTTATGGAAATTATTTGTGTTACTGAAAACCTCACTATAATATTTAATGTTATAATAGACAAGAGATGTAACACACAAGTGTTTATATGGTTCATCTTCTCTTTCAAAACCTACACATTATAGTGTTCAACTCAATTGAGTACACAAATTTTATTATCAATTTAATTTTAACTGAAAAGAAGTATCTATGAATTGGTATATGTGGTTCATACTGGTATCATCCAAGTCCCTTAGTGAATATCACACCACTTAATATCCATAAAAAATTCTTACATTGCATCCCACCATGTGATATAACATCACACTAGATTCACATTATCTACTAAAAAATAATCTTTACAACTAGAATGGTGTAATATAAGGGTCCTACACACACCATTGAATAGGTATTAAACAGTTAGGATCTAATGAAAATAACATCATGCACATTATCCTTGTTCTCAAATTTGACTCAATTTGATATTTAATCACAAGGGTTTTTCTCTTTATAAGAGACTTGATGCTCTTAGAAAGATAATAGTAGTATTATGATATTATGTATATTATCTTTCTCTCTATGTCACGATTTCATTACATTTTTGTTTTTATTCTTATTATTCAACCCACATTTTTTCTCCAAAATTATTCTAACTTCATTTAATAAATATAAAAATGATCTCTCTTTAGTTAATTATAATATTCTCTTTCAAGATTATAGAATATATGGAGAATTATAACATTGAGAGTTCATCACAACAATATTTTTTTACCCTGAATACTATAAATCTACAGAGAAAAAACATCAAAAATATAGTTAATATTATTCTCATATTATTTATTTTTAAGTTATCTAAATATATCAGTTGGTTATCCTCATCTCTGATTTCATTTCTTGTTTGTATATTTTCACATTTATATTTAGATATTTTCATAATGTATGGAAGCTTGAATTCACCACTTTCTAATCCATTTAATAAAAATTAAAAATTTTATAGTATATTATTTTAAAGTCTATTAAAGACTCATATTATCTATCACATGTAATTTAAATAACATCATTCCCATTTTATCCACAAAACCCATAGTTCAATTTCTCCACATACACATGGCTCTTCATAAATTGTGAGGTGTCAAAATTATCAATAGTGAAAAGATCCTTAAAATTGTCATGAAAAATGGATCAGGGTGTGTTTTAGCTCCCTATTTCGATCCTATGAATTGAAATATTGTCCCTATCCCCAAAATGATAACTACTAATAAACTACGACCTGGTGGAATATTTATTTAATAATTCCCTATAATTTAATATCGATCTCTTCTGTATGGGACTCATTTCAAATAAACCAGTTCGATCATAATTAGATCGTATTAAATATAATAATACCTCCTCTAGTTTGATGCCGAGATTCTCAATACCTATGATATGATCTATTCAAATAAATGGAGATACTTGAATCTATGAAGAACAAAATATGAATTATCTAGTTCAAATTCCAATTATTCTCCATTTTATTAGAATATTTCATAATAATATATTCTTATTTGTTAAGAATAATTTTAAATAGGTGATGAATTACCTTTATATAGCTTATTAATCTTTGTTAATCCTTATTCAGCATTAAAAACGTTCAATGAACCATACATAGGAATAAATTACCATTATATTACAAAAAGTTTTTCAGTGATACCCTTAGGTAGCAATCAAAATTTCTTCATTACCATTGTGTGAGTCGATTAATTTCTTTCACAAAACTGCCCTTCAACATATAGAACATAACATAGCCTCAATTTACCTTTATAATGGGTTGAATCACCCTTAGGTATCCCTTTATAAATTGACGTTACCCTTGCATGAAAGTACAACTTATAACATTTCAGAGATGACCTTAACATACAAATAAATTTTTGTGAAATTCCCATATATATGTTTACACTACCTTTATGTATGTTCTCAACTTCCAACTTATCATCATGAATATTATTTTATTTTAGGGATTAATTTATGAATCATTCATGTTTTAGGAAAAATTACAATTATGTATCCAATGATTTTACCTTTATGTAGGTTTTATGTTTCCTGTATTCATCTTCTTGATATTTCCAGACATCATTAAAACTAAATCAATAATCTTCTAAAACATACTCAGGGCCCTACTAACATATAAATGAAATAATCAACGTGTATTCAAATGAAAAATATAATATCATAGATTTAAAATAATCCATGGATTATTCAATTTAACTTTCAAGAAAGACTACATGACATTAACTCATGTATTTTTAACACCTCATTCAACTAGATCTTCTAACACCATTAAAAATTTTATATAATGTTTTTTCTACATTATCAATAATATTATTCACTAAATCTTATCTCATCAAGAATCATTATATATTATGAATTTTTAAATCTACCTCAACTATCTCTTCAAGAAACACAAGCAAATCCCTTCTTCCTTATTTTCCATATATAATAGTAGCAACTCATTCGTTATATTATTCACACAAAAAAACACATATTAACACCTTCTCATTATCAGTTAAATAATATTTAATAAAATAAATATAATTTTAACATGGTAACTTAAATTTTAAATGATATAAAAAGACCTTATGCATATGAAAACCACTATGCCACTACAAAAAAATGTTTTTGTAGTAGTTATTTTTTCCTCAGGGAATCTATGATCATATTTTATAGGGGCTAAATTGATAGTTTTCAATATTTATATAACTCTTTGTTACATTATAGTGGAATAAAAAGTAAATCCATAGTTTGTTTGATGGGTATTATTATTGTACGAGTTTTATGTTGTTATAAAGGACATGAAATGAATTAAAAATCATGTATTAAATCACATGATAATGTAACCTCACATACCTATAGTAGAAATTTTTTATTTAAATCTACTTAGTAAAATTATTCCATTTGGTATTGTTTTTTTAAATATAGGTACCATTGTATGTAGATATGGTGAATTGTTTGGATACATCTAATTTTTCCACACACATTGGCCCAAACCAAATTGAAATACTTAAATTTAAAAACAAAATTCTATTTATTGAATGATATGTACCTTTGTAAAACTTATACTGATCTAATGATTGTAATATTTTAATCTAAAAGTGAATAAAAATATATACCTCAATTGTGTAACAACTTATATTTTAGAGGGTATCATGCACCTCAATGAATAGCTAGAGTAATTATATAATCTAAAATACTTTATCCTATATTGTTCAAAGATTCCCATAATTTGTTTCAAAAATTTAATGAATTACTATTCAATATAAACATATAAAAAACATAACAAATTCTTCAAATACCACTTAATTTTATAAAATATTTAAACATTGAGGAAAATATTTTATAAGAGAATTTATTATATCCAATATATATTATTACATTTTTTTATCTGTGGATTGGGCTTCAAAATAATTAAAACCCATGACCAGAACAACTTATAACTTATAAAATATATATGAAATTGTTAAAATTAATTTATTATTTAGATTTGGAATCCTAATTGATTTCATCAATGATAAAAAAAGATACTCTTATAACTTATTTATTGAATATTTTATGAGGTGATATAGAGTGACCTGAAAAACACCAACCCCTTTCGAACCATTTATGTTCAGTAAAATAAATTTTATAAAAGAATATCAATTAAAATATAAATCATTGAATCCAAATGTTTGAATATTCTGTATTTTCTTATGGAATTTCTAATTATACCCCAATTTTAATGAGATCATACATGTTGATTCATTGTAAATGTTATCTTTGGAAAATGGATTTGGAGAAAAAAGATTATAGGTTAATCAAAGAGATGAATATAGATCTTCAAAAAGTTATAAAGAATAAGAAATTGCATAAGAAGATCTAGTATAAATTAAATGATATTAATTTTCCAATTCATAAATTTATAGATAAATACCAAAAGATAAAATGGATATGATAATTCAATAAATATGTTTCCACACAATAGAACATGTTTTTTTCTACAACTCATGAGTGAAATCAATTATAGGAAAATGTCATTCGTTATGGGAAAGAAAAAATTACTGGTACTAATGTATATCCCTATAGTTTTTTGTAGATATCCAAAATATGATAATAATAATCATTCAATGATATTGTCCTAATATAGATGATTTAATATGGAAAACTAAAATAAACACTAATAGAAGCGGTTATAATATTCAAAACCTTATACCAATGAAACAATCGTGTCTTTCCTTCCCTAACCTTTTTTTGTCATCCTTATAGAAAATATGTTTAATATATTATTTATACTAAACTATATTAGGGAAGCTTTCGGAATCATGTGTGGGGTAGAGAAACCTTATACCACTTTAGGAAATTTTTGGTGTTTTTATTTTTAACTTTTGTGTGTGTCTTTATTTTCTTTTTATAATTTTTAAAACATTTTAATCTCAAATTTAATGACTTTTTAAATTTAAAACCTATTCTAATTCTTAAGAACTGATTTAACTAAAGGTAACAAAAGATAAATTTACGTTGGAAAAAAAATAGTTTGAGAATAAATGTTTTTATATTTCATGAAAATAACACTTATTTATTGAATCACATGACCTGAAATACTATAAACTATTTAAAAGAACATACCTGATAGGATTTTAAACTATTTTTAAAAGATTCTTCTCAATTATATCTATACTTAAGAGAACCAGTCAATACATTAATAACAAAAAAAATTTTGAATTATCATTGAAACGTGGGATAATTGGGGAAATAGTTTGGAAAATTATCAACAATATTACAAGCCCAAAATATCAAACAACTAACATCTATTTGTAAATTCATGATCAAAGTTGATGTTAAATATGGAAGTGAAGCGATTTTGTTTGAATCTTGGGGGAACCATCATATATGGGAAATTGAATGGTGAATTATCGTTTTCAATTGGGAAATCACATTCACACTACTATTGAAATATTAATGTGACCTCACAATCATTGAGAAATGAATATTCTTAAACATGGTAATTTAACAAGTTGATCATTTATAAATGAAAGTCCTTTTGAATAAATGACTTATTAAGAAATGAGGTTATAGAAAAATAATTCACTAATTTGGTAATTTTAATCCATTATATGTAATGTTGAATTTAAAAAAACATTAATAATCATAACCCTTTATGATATAATTATTCTATACTGACCATTAAGAAGGGTATATTAAGGGTTATGATAATTTCTATTTGACATTAAAAATGAAAGTGATGGACTCAACCAGCAGGATCGTACCATATAGAGCCCATTTATAAATGATTGTGAAAGAGATAACATTACTAGTCCATTCCCTTGACCAATCCCATGTCAATATTCAATAGATTAAGATTAAGAAACACTAATTATGGGAGAATTTCAGGATTATCGAGATCATGACCCAATCAAGGTTTGTATAACCACCCAATGAAATTATCCTCATTGGACACCTTACCCTTATGGAATTAGCTAGTGTAATAAAGGGATATGTATAGAGACATTAATAGTATGAATATGAATATTTTATTTTTAATAAAATAAATATTATATTTTTCCATTTTTAATATTACTTTTTAATTGATTAAATAATTAATATAATGAAAATTATATTCTAACACGAAAAAAACCAATTATATTTTTTGAAAATATATAGTTTTTATCAATACATTCTTTTTTCTCAATTTAATAATTATTAAAAATAATTATATTTTAATGAAATAATATTTTTTAAATATAAATGATAATATAATTTTATGAAGTCAAATGTAATTGTTATAAGTGTCAAGAAAACTTTTATTGTAAAAGAAAAGTATTTTCAATAAATAGGTATCATGATTTTAATGTTTATGTTCTCATATTTAGAGAATTATTTTTTAAAAATAAATATAATATTTTAAATTACAAACTCAAAATTATCCAACAGTTATTTTTTCATAATTTTCTAAGATAGTCAAATTTTTGGGTAAAAATAAAATAAAGTGTAAATATATAGTATGTATTATTATATCATAAATGCCCAAAAGTGATGTAATATATTCCATAAAATATATCAATGTGTAAATATATATTTTACCATTATAATAATTTTTTATGTTATATTACTAATTTTATAAATCCTTAATGAATCCTCAAAAACCAATATTACATTTTAACTTTTTAAAATAAATAATTTATAAACATGACTTTGTTCCACATCATCAAGGAAATTATTCAAATGTTTTTAGTTATTATCCTTATAAAAAAGATACACCTTCTTCTATTTTTTAGAAACTACTGTTAAAACCATGATAAGGTGTTTTTTTATTAATTAATCTTATAGAGTTTAAAACCTATGTTTGGAAATTAATAAATAATTTTACTCGCATTTGATATATAAAATCATCCAACATCCAATTTTTATTCACTAAAAACTCATGAAGAACAAATTTACTCGTAACTACATCTTTATATCTCTCTAAATGTTCACCCAATATCTTAAGGAGCTCCTCCTATGATTTTTGAAGCTCCCTCTCAAAGTAAGGGATCCTCTCCCTCTCCCATTTATTCAAGAACCTTATTTAAATCATGCATTTTGATTTCCAATTGGTCATGTTAGGATATATTTTTTACATATCCCTATTACTATCCATATAATACCCATGTAATTATAGACCCATTTTTCTCTCAATAACTCCTTCTATAAACATTTATGTACACAATTTATGCTTTCAAAATTATCTTGTGATTTCCTATGCTAGACATTTGGGTAGTGAATACCTATATACTTCTTCACTCAAGGTTATTAACCTAGTTTTACCCATCCTTAATTTATTTGGGATTTAAATGTAGGTATCCAACACTCCATAATCATTGGGTTAAAATTTATGAAATAAATCATTATGTTGTATGATCTGTGTAGAACACTTATGCATGTACATGATATGAAAGTAATGGGTGGGACAGATATTATATATCCTTCCAATGATTGTGGTAATGTTATTATATCATGATATTCCATGTATTATTAATGATAGGTTATCCTGATAATAAAATATTATGTTGTATTAGTGGGAAGCCATAAATAATTTTTTTGATGTCACATTTTATATTGTTTTTACATTCCTATGTTGCCTTTCTGTTATCATGTTATATCATTCCTCATTTTTCAATATTATGATTCCCACCCCTCTTATGTTACCTTGATATGCCTCTTATCTCACATTTACAGATTTACCCTATGATATAATTTTTTATTCTTTTATTGTTCTTTATATCTAACCCCATATTTATGTAAGTCCCCTAGTTATCCCATACATTTTTTTTACAATCAATTGAATCTAGGGGAATGTTATAGAGTTTATTTTAATTCCATTGTAATTAATTATAATTTTTTAGGTTATATAACAAATTAACCAAACACACTAGTCCTCACAATCATCTGGATTCAAATTATGTATATCTCTATGTAATAAACCATGAATTAATGTGAACTAAAATATGGGTTGTTAATGTAGTGAAATATTATGATGAAAAAAGAACAAAATAATGTTTAATTTAGAAGTGAGAAGAATTAATTATTAATATTAAAATTATTTATTTGTGAACATTCCATAAGAATAAAAATGTGTTGATAGGTGATTCATTATATAAAGGAGTGGCTGAGGAAATAATTATTAAATGTAAATTATTTAACATGTATTTTTCTTCATTTAGAGCCTAAATTCATCATGATGCCTTTTAATTTTAAAAATTATCATCTACCAAACATTATTAATATAAAAAACCTATAAATACCTCATTATAAACACAAATATTCTACTCACCAGAAAGATATTTTAAAATACATCAAGATTATGGTGACCCCTGAATGATTTTGGATAGAGAAAAACATTACATCAAATTCATAAATTATATGGAGAGAAATATTTTTTGGAATCGATGGTATAAATGATCATGTGAGGATGTAGTAAGTGGAAATTAATTAAATCTAACTGACGGACAAAATGGCATAAGTAACATATTAAAGACATGATAATCTTGGGCGATATTGTTCATGAAAAGGAAACTCACTTTGTCTTATGTTTTGAATTTTTCTTCAGTATGATTAATTATATTCACTTGTCCCAGAATATAAATGATTAACTATGGGTGAATTGACAAAGTAAATTAATTCATTATATTAAATTTGAATTTAATTTATATTTATCCCAAAAATGTATTAATAAATTGAGTTTTTTTATGGTTTGAAGTTGAAGGATTATTTCATTGTATTTTTTAATTATTGCATAAAATGGGAAAATTTATAAAAAATTGATTTATTGATTTATTATATTAAATGAATCTAAAAATAATCATGATATATTGAATTATTTTTTGGCCTTAATATGTGGCTGGTATGATAGAGTTACATTTGGGCGAGGAAAAATATTAATTTTGAACATTCCTTATGTAATTTGAACTCTCCTTCCTTAAAGAATTTTTCAAGATTCACTCCATTGAATACCATCATATATATGAAAAATTCCTTTGTAATGGAAGTGTAAATCATGATACATAAGAAAATTATTCTCATTTATAATATCAATTCAATTAGACTTTGGGGATACCTATAAATTATTATCCCATATGTAACATGATTTCCACAGACACCATATTGTGACCCATACAATTGACACATAGATATTATATATTATTAGATGAATATTAAATATACTATAAAAATATATTCTCTAGGACCATAAAAGATCAGTGTATTTGGAAACATGGACATATTAAACCCTTCTTATACACATTGAACATAATATATCTACAAAAAAACATTTCATAGAACCCTTAATAGATACATGAACATCAATGGTTCATAAAATATCTACATCGTCTCCGACATAGATATTCATAACTAGAACCCTTCTTTGATACATTAAATTTAAAACTTTCTTTCATAACCTAGTTGTGGAAACATAAGAAAGGGTGAGATCAAATGATTGTAAGGTTAATTAAGGAAGATATCAATTATCACTTAAATATAACATGATCTTAGGGGTCTGTGAACAAGATCTTATCATTTCAAAACCATAACCTGCATGTTAGACGTCATAATATTGATTCATGGAATAAATATGAGATGTTCATAAAAAATTAATCGTAAACTAATCAAATAACATGATCCCTGAGAGTATAACATTAGAAAAAGATATAATTTTTTCCGTATACAAAATAATAAAAAAATTCATTTATTTTCAAGTCTCGTTTACAAGACTATCATTGAGGAATGGTTTCACTATCCATACTATTTTAGTAGTCGAGGTTCAATCCCAAGACTATCATAATGGATATAGTCACTTACCAAACTATGATCAGTCCCAATTTTAGTTATATTCATCTCATGATATATCAATCTTTACCCAATGTATTATAGGGATATATAATTTTCGGACCACCCATCACAAAATGAAAATCAAAAACATATGTTTTCCACACGATCATAAAATATTCATCATATCATAACATGTGAAAATGAAATCAGTTTCATAAACATTTAATCATATAATAAATCATGTAAAAGAAATATTTTTCATAAATATTTCATCAATTCATTATAGCATAACCCATGGTAAAAGAACTAGTTTCATAAAGAAGATTATTATCATAATAAAAAACCATTCATAGAAAGAGTAAGGATAGTATCATTGGATCATATCTATTGAAATTATTATGTTGTGTGAATGTATTCCATCACTGAAGGAAAATTATTTTAAAATATCACATGGAACATTTCATGAGGAAATACCATTTTGAATTTCAAATCACTAATTAAAAATCATAAAATTTTCCCTATTACTGAAAAAAAATTCATTAAAAATAACCTTGGAAAATTTAAATCATACTTAAAATCATTGAAAATTCATGATGAATGGAAATTTAGTTCATATCTTATACATTAAAACAAATATTCCTTTCACATATTAGGTAAAAATCTAAAAGTAACTCGTTATGAAAATATAAATTATATTACTATTAAATAATTTTTTAAAATTTAAAACATGTTTAAACATGAATTTAAACATTCATAAGAGAGTCTAAAAACATTCCTATGAAAACATAAAATAAAACATTTGTATCAGAGAGAAATTATTTTTGACCAAACATAGAACTAAAAAAATTCTTAAAAACATTATCTCGATATCTTCACCAATTAATTAAAGAAAAATTAAGGAAGTAATGTATTCTATAGAAATAAATAGATTATAAGTAAAATAATGATATTATTAATAGTTTGTTGATGAAAATTTTCATTGTATCATAATTATAAATAATTATGATACATAATGAGTTTGTAACATTAATCCCCTTCTTCTTGGGTTATCTTTTGAATCATAAGACTGATGAAATAATTACATCAAATGAAATATTAAATATCATAAACTTATTGATATTCATGATATAACATGTTAAAGGAAATTTATATACACCTCAGAAAATAAGATACATCCATAACCTAACATATGACCTAAAGAAGACAATTTGGGATGATAAACCCATAACGCTTTGGAAATCCCTAAATAAAAACCTCAACAAATATGGAAGCAAATATAGATTTTTAAATCCCAATTTAATTAATTAAAATAATCATAAAATACCTTTATATGTATTATATTAATCACATAATAGAAATACGTGTTGAACATGGCATATGTCGCAGAAAAATAAAGGTGAGAGGATAATCCCTTACAAAAGTCATATCATTGTAGTGATAATCTTTCAATGAAGTACTTGTCTATTAAAGATTTAAATTCACAAAAAATGTAGAAATAAAAAATAATACAATTATAGGTCATTTCACACATACTCATGGCATATCAAAGTCAATAAAGAAGAATTATAACCAAATAAATTTAAATTATGTTAAGAAACCCCTGACCTCGGGTTCAACCCATCACATACTCTAATTCTAGTAATTAATAACAAATTTTTTAAATTATTTATTTTCAAAATAACATTTTTATTTATATTATATCTATTATAATGTTATAATAAATTACTTAATAAATTTAGGGAATATTTATGTCTTGACAATATTCAACTCATATGTCCAAAATAACTTTGGTATGATGACTATGGTAAAAGTGGTCATTATTTCATCTTATATAGAATAATATTCCTGAAATAAATAAAATTTTTATATTTAAATAATAATTTTAAAACCAATCATGACACATGGTTATGAAAAATAAATAATGTTACAATCATGGTGATGGTAGGTTGTATGTACACATGAGTAACATTTACATTTTGCAATGATCGTGATGGAAAGAAGATAAATATAATTTTTTCTATACATAATTATAATAATATCATATGTATAATATTACTTATTTAAATAAACTTATATATACCATCAATGTAATGGAGTAATTAATTATGGATAACATCACTTTGTGGATGTGGTAATCCACACGTACGCATGCACAACATTATCATAATTCAATGAATAGAGATGTTAGAAAATATATGATATATTACTTTTTAACATTTATAAAATTTTCATTATGATAAAAAATATATACATTAAATTCATCCTCATAAATATTCATTAGATGGGATGATGGAAAATGAATTACATTGGTTCGTGGTGTGGTTGTCCAACACGCACACAAATGATAGTTTTGTTTTCTATTTTATGGTAGAGGAAATGGATGTAGGTCATTAAATTAACATAATAAAATTTCAATATATTTTAGATATCTTTTTTATTTTATCATAATGTTTTAATTAAAATTTATGGAGGTGGATATATGAATAAAACAAAACGGCTTGGTTAAGAATGATATCTCTTCTTTAGTCACCTCTTTAGGTTTACAAAAAAATCCTTCCTATGGGGGATTTAAAATAAAAGAAAGGAATATAGAGGGTGTAAAGGGAATTATATATGCGGTTGGTTAGGTATTTTTTTAACCATAATAATTTTTGAATTATGATGAAAAGATGAGAGAATGTGAGCATTAATAAGTTAGGGGAGGGGCACATTGGGAATTTGTTGAATTACTAAATTAATATAAATTAATTTCCCTGGAAAAGTTGGTCAAAACTGATATAATTCGAATATAGTATGAAAATACGTCAAAAAATATCATTAAAAATTTGTACATGTATAAATTATGTTTTACCCATATCTCTTTTTTTAACCCACAATAACCTTTTATACAATTGTGATGGTAACAATGTTATTACTATTTAAGAGTTAAGATAGATTCTATAAAATGAAAATTGGATTATAAATGGATCATAATTTATATTTTTTAAAAAATCTCAGTCACTTGGTCAAATATAGGATTTTTATTAATTTTAAATCATCAAATAAAATATTATTTATTATAAAATATCATTCATTTTGTTCTTGGACGTACTCGTTTAATTTGACTTTGTAAACAATATTAAAGAACTATTATTTGAATATAATCCTTACATATATCACATACATGTTATATTTTTCTTAAAAACATTTGACCACAATAATTATTTCTAATTATATTACTTATAATATTTTTTCAAACATTTATTTATTATTGTTATTAATTAAATAAATTTTTTTTCGTTGTTGTGAAATCATTTAAGTTATTTATTTACACAACATAAATTATAAATTAATTTAAATGATTAAAAAAATTAATTACACTTTATATTTGAAAATTGGTTTTTTATCCCCATTACAAAATATTAAAGATATTAAAAGAAAAAAACTGACATTTTTCTCTTTATCTTGTACATAATTATTATAATCGAAATAATCAAAGATATATGGAAAAAAGCAGCAATATATTAGTGAATTAGATATAAATAGGTTAACACCTATTATAAAATATAATGATCTAAATTTTTAGGGATACTTTTTAGTGCATACAACATTATTTTCAACCTTAATTGGGTCATTTTACCTTTACTATTGTAAAATTTTTCACTATGATTACTATACATAATAAATAAAAAAGGGGGAAAATTTAGAAAATTTTGAATTAATATTTCCACATATAGAATCCTTTTTTTAATATTCAATTAACATAATTGAGCAATTTTATTTTAAATTATAGCACGTGATGTGTGACAAAAAATGGTTTCTCAAAACCAATTCCATTAAGTATAAAATGTATTTAAACTATTTCAGAGTATAAACTTATTTATAAATTAAATAAGTGGAATATTTTAAAAAAACAAAATAATTAAAATTTAAAATTTAATAAGAAATATAATTTTACTTTATAAAATCTATAAATGAAAATACATTTTACAATAAAAAAATTATTTTTCACTATTCATTTAAATAATGATCATTTTAGAAAAAATATAAAAAAGTCACCATAAGATAGTATTGACACGATTATTTATAAAATGAAATAATTTCATCAAATGAAATTTATAATAGTTCTTGTAATTAATTATAATATTTTCTTTTGAAAATAAATAAAATCAATATTTGAAGAAAACATGTTTTTGAAGATTAAGATGATTTTACTACAAAATGAATGATTATTTTCTAAGAATTTATAAATAAATTTATATTTAGTATGAAATATATATATATATATATATATATATATATATCTCTTAAATCAATTAATCCTATTCATATCCACTAATTCAATGGTTAGGCTATAATGGTCATATTTAAATAATAATATTCCATGATTCATCCAAGATCAATGTTTCATGTCGTATATGTTATTTAACATAGTTTTCTTAAAATATAAAGGTGTTACATTATTCCCCATTTATAAAATTTCAAACCCAAAATTTTAACTCAAGAATAGTAAAAAAAGGTTTCGACATCTAAAAATACATCTGTTGAAATCCCACATCATAAAAATGGTTAACAAAAATTATTCTTGAAAAGAAGAAAAAGGAAATACAAAGGTTATCATATAAGTAGGTTTAAAAATAAGTGATCAATAGTGGGAATTTAAAATATAGAAATATAAAAAAATTAATCTAAAAATAATTATTTAGTCTCATATGGATCATTGAACACAATTAATTTAAGGATCTAGAGAATGTTAAGGACCATAAAATCATAAACCAATGAGGTTTGAAAAGCATCATTGATTCCTCAGAAATAAAAAATCATAAAATGACATTTTTTCTTCAATATAATTTTCTAAGAGTTGAGGAATTCTTTTACCATCTAGAAGAATAGCCTAGAGAAATATACTTACTTGAAAAGAATAATTTCATCCTTTAATCAATTTCCACTACAATCTTATCTTTTTCTCCAAATAATGAGTATTCAAGATGGATTTTTTATTCCCAAAGAACGAAATTAAACATCAAATATATCATATAATCCACACAATTATAAAGTTATCTTCCTTATAACATTATACATTGACCAATTCCAATATTTTTAGAACAAGATATTTATAAAAATGAATAAACTATATTATGAATAAATATAACATTAACCACGAATTGATCAATAATAACATCTGAGATTAATATATATTGTTCAATAAATTACTAACCATAAAACTAATCAAAATATTATATAATAGTATCAAAACCTAAATATCGGAATGATATAATCACATATTCCTCCAAGATAAATTTAACATTTCTCTCCAAATAACATAAATAACTATTAATGTCTTATACAAAAAATTTAATATTCCATAATCATATAATATCCAAGATATGATAATAATTTTGTTAAATAACATGAAATATCATGAATCCACAAAAAATCATATATTCTTCCAAAATATAATTAAAACTCAATTACTCAATCAAAATACGATAATTTTTTGTTTACCTTAATCATATATGTTTCTTAGAATAATAAACTTATTCGGAAATAACATTAATCATCTAATAACCAAATCACTTTTCGGACCCATGGTTATATTTATAACAAAACATATGTTACTAAAATTAACATAATATTTATCTATCACACAATTTAAAAAAATTATTACTAACCAAGACATCACATAGGCTAGTGGTAGGTTTTTTATCCTTATTTTACTTTAGTTTTTGGGTTCAATACCCTTAACCATGCTGGATGTGATAGGTTATCATTTTTACTAAAATGATATTAATAGAATTATTATAAAATCCTTAAAAATATGATGGATATTATTAAAAATAGCATTAAAAGTAAAATATCATATAATACCTTAAGGTTATAAATACCTATAAACTTATAAAAATAGAATTATTACTCAAATAATACATTACATTGAACATAAGGGTAACATAAACATTAACCCAATAAAATGATTCCTAAAATTCCATTAATCAAATTAAAATTTTCTAAATAATAACCTCAAATGGGGTTTCTGGGAAATTTAAATTATCATCAACAATATACTCATTAACAAATGATTGTATCCATAACTCTAAATTTAATCATACATGAAGACACATATGCTTCCAAAAATTAACATAATCCTTATAAGATTCTTGATTAATATAACCAAAATACCATTGATAAAAATAACTCTAAAACATAATTATTGAATCGTAATGCATAAATAACTCATCACTTTTACTTTCTTTGTTTCTATAACATAGGTTATTCCTTATTCAATGATTTAACCATTAAAATAGGTAATTGACTTAGATTATTTCCAAGTTTCCCAAATTTATGAAAATGAAGCATAAATAGATCTCTTGGATGAAATTTATTTTTCTCCACTAAACTGAACACATTTCCTCAAAAACCTTCCCTATATGACCTTACTTTTCATACATAAAACATTTTTATATTCCTTTGAGAAATTATCATGGGTGTCCCTTTATACATTTTTTATATGAAGGAAATTTACCTTTACATCCTCCAAGGTCTGCACAACCAGATCACATAGAAGAATCCATCATTCTCTTCTATTGTGAGTCCAAAAGTTGGTTATGTTATATGTTGTTAATTATATATCATGATAACAAATTAGGTACAATAACAATATATTTCACTTTAGTTATCATAACAGTTGGTTTATCAGAATCCCTGCATTATCTATCACATTCAATATTAACATCATTCCTCATGGTTTCATCCATTTTTTGAAACCCAAAACATTTGGTTTATCAGAATCCCTGCGTTATCATAACCTTTGGTTTATTAGAATCCCTGCATTAAAGAAAACATGTACATGGAAGAGAAAAGATAAACTACCCAATAGAGAAATAAAATAGATTTTCCTTAAAACCATTATTTTGTTATATTGAGAACATGAAGAGATGGAAATTAAAATAGATCTTTAATTATATAAAAATAAATAGTGTATAATAAAATTCATGAGATTATGGAGAGGTAGGTCAGGAAATTTCATCATTAGAAGCATAATAAGAAATAATCCCAATAAAAAAAAATTAGATGATAACATAATAATATTACGGCTTCGATAATGTTTTGAATCATAAGACCCAAGAAATAATAACTTAAAATGAAACTATAAATCTTATTTATATGATTTTGTTCATGATATAACATGGGAACTATTTTGTATATACACCTCATTAAAGAATATATGTGAATAGCATAAAATATGTACTAAATAAGACAATAGAAGATGATAGAACCTTACCAATTTGGTAGTATCTAAATAAAACAATCATCAACTGAATAACCTCATATAGATATTTAAATACCAATAATTTTCATGAAAATCATTATAAAATAAATTAAGGGGATATATATAAACTAAATAATAGAAACAAGTGGTGAATAAAAAATTTGTCTCATTGAAATAAAACTGAGACTGGAAACCCTTACAGAAGTTATATCATTGAAGTGAGAATTAAAATGTGAAATATTTATTTATGAAAAATATAAACAAAAAAGGTTTCTGAATATAAAATTATAAAATCATAGGACATTTCACACATAATAATATCATAACATAATTATTTAAGTAGAATTATAACCTTACAAATATAAATTGATTTTAAAAACCCCTTACCTCGAGTTTGACTCATCAAGTACATGCCTTATATTCCTGTATAATAAACATTTATTAATAATTTAATTTATAATTAAAGTTTTCTGTTTTTTATTTATTTTAATATTTTATAATAAATTACTTACTCAATGAAGTTTATATCGGATATTTTGATGATATTCAACTCATATTTCCATAAATATTTCGACGAGATGACTAAGGTCAAAGAGGTCATTATTTCATCATCTGCAGAATAATAATAATAACATAATTATATTTTATATCCATAAATTATAAATTTAAAACTAACCATTAAATATTTTTATGAAACATGAAATATATTACAATCATGGATATTGGAGGTCATACTTATGCATGAGTAATTTTTCAATTTTTAAATAATCCAATTGGAATAAAGGTAAGTGTTATTTTATAATTAAAATATGATAATTTTATCTTAAATATAATATTTTTTATATAAGTACACTTATATATACCAACCATGTGATGTGAAAATTAATAATGAATCACATCACTTCGGGGAAGTTTTAATCTACATGTACGTATGAATGATATTATCAAATTAAATGAATGGAAATTTAAGAAAATATAAGATATATTTATTTTAAAAAAATGAAAAATATATCATGAATATAATATATATATATATATATATATATTAATACATCATTATAAATATCCTACACAAGAAATTATTGAAAATGAATTACCTCGGTTCAAAAGGCAGTTTCTTGTCGTACACACGAGCGATTGTTTTGTTTCCCATTTTATGGAATATGAGATGAATTTAGGTTATGAAATTAACATAATAAATTACCATTATATATTATAATTTTATTTTATTATATCATCGTGGTTTTATATTATTATAATGATTTGGATGAAAAAAATAAAAAAAATATTAAGAATGACACCACTTCTTCGCACATCCTCTTTAGGTTTACTCCAAAAGATTTCCTATGATACTTTTATAACAAAAATACACCTCAAGAATGTGGTAATGGAATTAATAAGTGGATTTGGGTAGGTGTTTTTTATCCAAAATTCGTTTTTAAGTGAGGGGGAACTTTCGAAACATCCTAAAATATTAAATTATTATAAATTAATTTTAATAGAAACATGGATTAAAAATAATATAATTAGAATATATTAAGAGTATTGGTAAAAATAATATCATAAAATAAAATTTGGGCCATTTTATATTAGGTTTTTTCCCTTATCTCTTTATGTTATCCCAAGTTAACCCTTTTTTACAATTACCGTGATAAAAATGTTTTTACTCTTTACGTATCAAACTAGTTAAAATAAAAGGAAAATTTTACAATAAATGTAATATGATTAATATTTTAAACAATTTCCGAAAAATATTTCTAAATATATGGTGTTTAGTACGTATAAGTCATTTAATATAATATTATTAAAATATAAAATATCATTATTGTTATTTTTGAAACTATTCATTTTATTTGACTTAAAAAAAATATAATGTCAATAAAATTAAAATAAAATAATTTAAAAAATCAATAAATTTGTATATTTATTTATCAAATTCAAATAACAATGTAATTTTTTCAAATTAAATAGCTTTTAATATTTTTAAAATCATTTTTTTGTCAATTAATTAAAGAAATGTTGTTTTGGCGTTGTGAATGCATTTAAAACATTTATTTCATCACATAAAATTATATTTAAATTATGATGATAAAAATAAATAATTTATATTTCAAATTAATATTTATAAACAAAGATAATTTGTTGTTATCTATTCCACAAAACATCATACATATTAAAAGTAAGAAAGTGGTATTTATTTCTTTATCTATTAATTAAATATTATAAATAAAAAATCAAATAAATAGGGCACCAAGTGTCCATATATTAGATAATTATATGGATATTTCCAAAAGAAACTCCTAAAATAGGATAAATACATGTTTTATGGTTAATTTTTAGTCCTTATAACATTATTCTTAACCTTAATTAACTCATTTTTCCTATAATGTCTAAAAAAATATATTATGACTACTTTTAATATTACATAAAAAAAAGGGACTTATTTTTTAAATTTGGAAATTAATATTCAAAATCATGAATATATTTTTCATTATTAAATTCATAGATGTTTCTAAATTTAATTTAAAATTATCCCGTGAGATGAGATGAAATTTTTTTTTCTTAAATATGAAGTTTTTAAGTAAAAACGTTTTATATTATATCAAAGTATAATATTCATTCTAAATAACATAATTAGATTATTTTTAATAAAAAGAAACTAATTAAATTTAAAAATTTATACAATATATAATTTTACATTGTAAATAATTTAACAGAACATAAGTTCACAATAAAAATCGATATTTTCACTATTCATTGAAAAATAAATAATTTACGAAAAATTTCAACATTTCACCACAAGATAATTTTGATATGAAAATTCAAATAATGATAAAAATTTTATCAAATAAAATTATTAAATTTTCTCTAAATTACTTATAATATTTTCTCACGAAAACTAATAAAATATATTTTTGAATAATATGTATTTTTTTAGAATAAAATTATTTTAATAAAAATTAAGTGATTATTTAAGAAATATATATAAATAAATTTTTATTTATTGGACCTTTATATATATTTCATAAATAATTTAATCCTATTAATACCATCCAATATAATGGTTAGGTTATCATGATCGTATTTAAATAATAGTATTTCTTTATTTATTCAGGACCGTTGTAGTGTGTCTTATATGATATCAAACATAGTTTTCCTAAAATCACATGTTTTTACACACTAATAAATTCATTAGAATCATTTCAAAACATCATGAGATATGTACTATTCAATATTGGTAATATATGAAAATTTTTCTTCTCATACATAATAACTAACTTAATGTTATATATAATTAATTAGAATATGTATAGGGATATGTCTTTTTTTCTCATTGATAAATCATTATAAACATTATATTAAAGAATCAATTTATTTAAAATGTGATTCTTAATATCTTTTCATTTGAAAAATCAAAATAATTTCATGTCACATGAGAATAAAATCTTTTTGAACATTCATAATGAATGGTGACTACAAATATTATCTTGATGCCACACTGAACTCAAAAAAATATTTAAATACCTAGATAATAACTATGTGTTACATTTCATAATCAAATAATAGAAAGGAAAAAATTGAATGATAGAATACATCCAATCCCATGAATAAAGAATACAAAATATTTTATTTTTAGGAACATAATGTAAAAGTCAATATTCAAAATTCACATGGATGGAATTCCAAAAACTAGGAAACACATAGAAAAATTATTAAAATCAATAAAAGTACAAAGAAACTATTTATAGAGTCTGAGGCTTTTACAAATATCATTTTGGTTATTTGATTACTTTTATATATTTTCATGTTGTTATTGCGCCATCTATGGCTATAGTACATTTCATGGAGGGCTATGACCCATTTAATTATTGTGGTAGTGTAGAGGATAATCTTTTGTTTATTCATGGTCCATTTTACCCTTAATTAATGTATTATTCAGTAATTTTATTTTTTTAGTGTTATGATATTATCTTTGATGTGATTGTATTCAGTTTGTTATATGCATGCATTTTTTACTACTTTGGTTGATTGTAAATGTTACACCCTCCAATTAAGCCTACTTCTATAAATGTGAAATGCCATGTTTTATGTTAAAGTATATATAGATCACAGATACGGGTATAGAAGGTGTTGAATTAGATTTAAATTACATTAAAGATTTCTGCCTAAATAGGTGTTTCCTAAGTATTTTTAAATTACATTAGTGAATTATTTAGAAATCAGGTTGATTGGAAGGAGGATTAATCATCAATGACTGTTACTTAATCAATAATTACATTTAATATCCTCTAAATGATATAGATAGTTGATTGTGATCTCTCTCATTAATCAATAATAAAAGAATAATTAACCATTCAAATCCAATAATAATAAAACAATTTGTAATACAACCCCTGGTCTTATAAAAAATTCCTCTCTTGATCAACTATACTTTTTTTATTTTCTTATTTTATTTATTTAAATCAAAAAAATTGAAACCATTATTTCCTTATTTTGACAACATTGGTTTTCACTAATCCTTCAGTTAAAACATTTATATCTTATATAATCAATTCTAAAAAATATATTATATTTTTTTTGAAAAGATCTCACATGTGTGTCTGTAAAGACACATAGAATGTGGTTTAGAGATCACAAATATTGTGAATCATCTTCAATATAAAAAAACTATTGATCATCACCACCCATTGAGGAATCCTTATTAGTTATCATTTACCCAAAAAAATCCCCAAAATCACTAATTTGATGGATAAGAGATGTGTATGGATTTTTATGGTGTCCTAATTGTGGGGTTTTCAATATTCGTCAAAATTACTCACATTAGCTTTAACATTATTATTCTTAATAGAATCTCCAAAAAGTTCCCATTTACATGACCTAATTTCCAAAGGCTGATGGTCAGTTAAGGTTTCATACCTAATGATTCTTAGAAACTCACATTAATCAAGAGGATGGAAGGTCAGGCTCATTGCACCCTTTAGGGGTAATTTTTTAATACTTTATGTCTCTCTTATAGATGTAATATATGTTCACGAATCACATCCTAATTTCAATATGCTACTGGTTACCCTAATAGAACTATCATCGGTTATCATTGTTTATGTGCAGAAGAAGGGGATCTCAGTTGTGAATCAATCTTTATATATCTATGGTTCTTCATCTATTTCTCAGTAATGAGAAGATCCTTATATACTCAAGCCACATAACCCGTCCCTTCAAGAATTTATTATCATGTTGATAGGTCGTTAATATTATTAAGAGGTGATTAAGATACTATTTAGAATCCTGCATATCCTGTTTATAATAAAAATAAAAAACCAAGTATTTCATTAAAAATTATACATTTTTACATCATGCAGAAAATTCATAAATGGGAACTTAGGCATTGAGAATTCAAGATCAGGTATCGAAGAGACTCCTTATGTATCTAGATTAAGATACGAACCATAGTTATCATATTTTTTTTCAAGACCTTCAGACTGGATCCAAGTTAGATTCTCTTAAATAGAGTAAATAATATCATATCAACCATCAAGGCTTACAAAAAGAGGTTTCCCTAGCTGGTGGATAATTATGATTTGAATGATATGACTATTGAAATTCCCTATTCCCATGTGATCTATATTGGGTATATGAAATAAGGGATAAAGAGTAATCAGTCTCACTATATAAGGTTGTTAGAATTATGTACTTGGAAAACACTTATGATTTTAATTATGGATCTCGGTCCTTATAAAGGTGTCCTAAATATCTTTGTCATTATAGGAATCAGGGTTATCGTAGATCAATAGGATTCTCAGTTTGATCATAGATGAGGTAAGATGATCAACCCAAGGGAGAGAGTGGGTCCTGATGGATGGAATGTTAGATATATAGAGGGACTTACATCGATGTGGACACCCATTTGAGTTTAGTATCGTGCCTTAGTAATGTTTCATACATATACTTGTTATGGCAGAAATCATAGTTCTCGTAGTTCAATGATTTTAGGCTAACACATTGAGGATACCCTTATATGTGTTACATATCATATTATTCCACTAGTTTGGGGATTACACAATGATTTTTCCCTCATAAATGGAATATATCATACTATTCTGTTGAGCAAGGATTACGCACTACCATTTCCCTTCTATGTGAGACATATCATATTATGCTATTGATTGCGGATTGGACACTATCATTTTCCTTATATCTGAGAAATATCAAATTATTACAATTATTAGGGCTTACACATTGAGGTTTTTATTTTATGGAGGATATATCAAATTAACTCGATGATCAGGCCTTACACACACAGGTTTATCTTATCCTAGTAGAGGTTTGTGATTTGAATGATATGATCATTCAGAATCCCTAAGTCTATATGATATATTATAAATATGAGAAATAAGGGATGTAAAATAATTAGTATCATTGCATGTAGATGCATGAATTATGTGTCAGGACTTCCCTAATTATGTTTTAATATAGAGATCTGGCCTTAGGAATGTGTCTTATATATCTTTGTTATAGTTAGAATCATAGTCACTATAGTCAAATTAGTCAGGGAATACACATTGGTGTTTCCCTTTATGAAAGAGAGACAAGTATATCATGTTTGGGGATGCATGATTGACCCAGCCTTATTGTATTCTTTATATTAATTGATTTCCTTCTTTACATACCTTGATTTTCTGGTTGAAATTTTGAAGGATTTCAACCTAAAATTTATAAAGAAATCACATGATCCAGTTGAATTGTGTTAGGGACGTCACAAAACTAGGATGGCATGTATCAAGGTTTTCAGATGATCAAGGAAGACTTTTCCAGAGGACATTGAAACACCTAGAAAACTTTTCCTAGAAGCCATCCCGTGATCACAAATAACATGTTTAGATGGTGTTTCATGACATATCTAACTTTCCATGTAGTCAATACAAATGTTTTTGAACACGTTTTGAGGGATACATGAGAGTCAATGTGACATATCTTGTAGGGTGTTTTATGTCTTGGAGGACGTGTCCGATTTTCATTGCGAAAGCTAGCTAACATAGTCATGGTACACCAAAAGAGCTAGTTGACATTATCTTAGGGAGTCACAATGTTTATATAGGCTATCTGGAAGATTTTGTGGGAGTTATTTTGAATACCCTTGTCCTATCGCAAGACATAGCTGGCATTTACTAATGTCACCATATGATTTTGGTGAAATGCCTAGAGGATATTGCAATGCCAGGATGGTGATCCCGGATGTTTTAACACTACATGGGTAAATTTCAAAATGGGATCCATGTGACTTTCTCTGACATTTCCAAGGGAATTCATGTGATCTAAATAGTATACCAAAGGAGTGATGCATGACTTGGGTGTCATGTCCAAGTGTTGTCCCATGACCAAGGTGGTTTATATGAAGCACATGTGGATCAGTGTAAATATTATTCATATAAGTCTCCCATATTTTAGTACAACACCTTGACCATAGTAATATGAAGCTATTTCCTCAGTTTATTACATTTTCATAGATACAATATTCAAATCACAACAGTCTGAAAAGATTAGTGTTTTTTGAAGCCAGATTACATACATAAGCTTTACATTATAACATGAAATGAAGAAAAATATAGTAACCCCTATAAAAACATATGTATTCCCTTTTCTTATAGATATATGTTTTTCATAATATATATATTCACATCCTGGTGAAAAATAAAACATAATAAATGGGTGAGATCTGTTGCTCAATAAGAGTAAAAAAATATTGTGAAAGCTATCATTATTAAACATAAAAAATAAGTCAATGTTAATAACTAAAAACATATTCAATTAAAACATAATCTTGAGAATAATATGGCAGGGATATAATATTATAATATAAATCTGTATAAATAGACACATAAAAAATATACATATCTATTAATATTCTACATGATGAATAATCACATGGAATGTCAATAAAAATCTCATAATGAGGGAATTCATAATGTTGGACATCATAAACATTCCTTTAAGGATTCAACAAAGAAACCTAACATAAACAAGTAACAAATTAGTTAATACCCAATCTATTTTGTCTCATGAGACCTAATGATTCATCTAGGGGATATATATGGCCCCTATCATCACTTACTAAGTCTAATTCATTAATCATTTGAAAATTGTGAAACATAACCAACATAAACATTCATATTAAAACTAACTTATTAAATGTTAATACATTAACCATAAATCAAGAATGGTATAAAATATCATTTCCACAATCAAACATATCCCAAAACCTCTCTATATAATATGTTATATGGTATCATAAGAGACAATTCTCAATTAAGAATAAAATACAATAAAAGATGTGGACATAGATAAAAGTCATCTAATGAAATCATTGAAAATTTCTTGAGAGAAATTCCCCTTTTATATTGAAATTATTTTAAAATAGGTGAGATTTTTTAAAATAAAACATCTTTAATGAAATGAATTTTGTAATATTATAAAGGAACTTTTATCATACCATATAAGTTGAAAAAATAACATTCCTTCCGTATTTTGTCAAAAATGACCTAAAGTACCTCATTTGGAAAATGAAAAAAAACCATTGAAATATTTTTTAAAAAATAAAAAATTGGTTAAAAAGTTTTTAAATTTTTTTATAATGATAGTAATTATATTTTCAAATATATTTTTTTGAAACGTAGACATTGATGAAAAATATTTCTGAGTAAATGCTTACGTATAAACAATTCTTGAAAATAATGAAATTGGGAAATTAAACCTTATCTTTAACATTCACATAGTTGAGAGTGTCTTAACCTATTGTATAATGGTTAAATAATGTTATTAAATTATACTAAAACTATATCCATATTTATAATATCATTTACAATCCTCTTATATCTTTTTGTTACTAATATTTCACTATTACCATTGTTTCGGGTGTTAACAACTTCATTTTATTATGATTGTTCTGTCATGTAAGTCATGTTTCTTATAAATAGTACATATTTTATTCATATATATAAATATATTAAGTTTATTAATTTTATATTCAGTCATCATATACATTTTTATTATCATTATTTATTTTTTAATTTAGATAATGAATTTCACAACATCGAGAAGACCGTAGGTTGTATTTACGCACGAGGAACGGTATCATTCCCTTAATGGTAAAGTAGTAATAAATAGGATGATATATTAATTATACAGAATAAAAATCATGAAATATTTATTATTTATATCCATTATATTAATCATTTTAACCATCCAAATAAATTTGTAATGAAAAACAAATTACATGATAGCGAGACGATGGTAGGTCATTCGTATGCACACATAGTAATATTGTTTTTTGTAGGATGGTTAAAAAAACTAATATGGATGTCCCATAATCAAAATTAAATATCAACATATATATTATACTGTAATTATTATTTTTTAATGGAATAAAATCATGAAGATAAAGTATAATAAGGAAAAAAATTAGAAGGAGTAGATAAACATGATTACCTATTCTTTAGTGAACCTCCTTTGAATCTCCTCATAGAGACATTAAAGTTGTTGTTTTGAGATAAAACAACCTCCATGATGTGTATAAGGAATTTTATAAGTGAAATGTAAAGGTTTTTTTTCTAAAAATAAGGATGAATGTGTTGTTAGGAACTGATGGTGGAGGAGCCTTTTTATAAGAGAGGGGTGGGGCACTCTTGTAATGCATTAAAAATAGTAAATTAATATAAATTGATTTTTGATTTCAAATAGCTCAAAAGTAATTTATTTTGAATTTAATATTAATATGGATCTAAATCTTCTCAACCAATGGTTTTTATACATGTTTAGGTCACAATATTAATATTATCATTTGGATTTAACCCTTAATTAACCCCTTTAATACTTACCATGACAACTTTGATTTTTAAAATATAGGGTTAATATAGTTATGATAAAATGAAAAAATAACCCCAATTGGATCCTTTATGACATATTTAACCTATTTTTAGTTATTTGGACTAATTTTATATTTTTTTGGAATTTAATTTTATTTAATAAAATATTGTTTATTTTAAAGTCATTTTTGTCAATTTTGATACTACTCCATATTTTTATCTTTTAAAAAATCATAAAACCTGATTACATCTAAAAAACACACATAATAAATAATTATAATGTCTATGTTATCTATAATAATTTTTTATTTCATTAATTTTTTCATGTTATATTTATTTTAATATTTAATTAACATTTATTTTTTATTTTAATTGATTAATCAACTTTTGTATCATTAGTAAGAAATATTTTAATTAAACTATTTATTATATAAAAATAAAAAATAAATTATAATAATAAATATATATTTATTATATTTAAAATTAATATTTATAGTCTAATTAATAATCTTTATAACTATGTATTACAAATGTAACACTTATTAAAAACATGAGTATGACGTTTTTAGCTTATGGTTAAATAAAATTTTATAAATTCCATATTCTTGACAAAGTGGACTAAAATGGTTATAATTTATTACTAAGGTTTATTTTGGTCTAAAATCACTCATATAATGAAATTATGGAATGTTTTAGGGTAACTTTAAAATATTATAATATCATTTTTACATTTAGTTAGCTAATTTACCATTAACTGTGGTAAATAAGAAATTATTCATGTTACTATTCATATTATCCGAAAAATTAATATAACACTATAAGAATATAAATATCATATTTATTATAAATTTCATATAAATATTTTTTCCAAATTCAATTCTTAGTAGTTTCTAAATTAAGTTTTACACTAATCCCTTAGATGTGCCAAAAAATGTTGGTGAAAGAGACATTCAAAAGTTCAATAAGTTTTTATATATAATTTTAATATAAAAATTACTAAAACAAAATGTATTGGAATATGTTATTTGTTATTGATCTATTTTAAATTTAATAAAATCAATTTAAATTAATTTTAAATGAAATGTCAATTTTTTTACTACGATTCTGTATTTTCATTATTCATCAAAAAATGATACCTCTCAAAAAAATATCAAAATATATCCCTAATATAATTTTTGTAGAATGAATTTAAAAATGAAATATATTTTTAAAAATAAAATAAATAAATTTCCAAAATATAGTTTTAAAATAGGTGCACCATTAAAGGGTGGTTAAATTCTCCTTTTGAAAAACATATTGTTTTTATGCATAAAATTAAATTTGTTCATATCTAATTTTTTATAAAATATATCGGATGAATGTAAAAATATCTGATAGGATATATAACAAATAAATTTATGATATAAATTCTCTAAAAGTGTTAAAATTTAATTGAGTGTGCACAACTTGGCTAAATAGTGTTTTTTTAAACCCACTATTGTATATATTATAAGAATTCACAAAAAAATATTTATTCTAAAAGGAGAATATTGAAAAGTCGTGGGGTTATACATTCTTCCCCCAACATAAATTTCATCCTCGATATTTTAGGGGAATTACCTTATAAAAAAGATGTTGGTATTTATTCTTCATGTAATCCTCTTGTTACCATACTACTTCTTCCATTTAGTGATTTCTCTAGAATATCATTACCAGATGATTCTTCTGATTCCTCAACACTTGTTATCTATTATCAATAATTTGGGTTGGTTCTTAATAGAAAGAAATTTTAGGATCCATCTCTAATTCATCATAGGAAATAACATGTGTTTGGTTAGGCATGTAATTCTTTACTAGAGATACATGAAACACATTGTGTACATTTGAGAGATTTAATGGCATTTCAAAATGATAAATAACAACTCCAACCCTTTCAACAGTCTCAAAGGGTATGATGTACATGGGAATTATTTTCCCATTATTACTGAACCATAAAATACCCTGACATGGAGATGAATTTAAGAAAACATGATCTCCGACTTGAAATTCCAAATCCATCATTCGATTATCACATAATTGTTTTGAAAAATTGAGCAACATTAATGTGAGCCTGAATAACCTTTACCTTTTTTGTTGTTTCTTCAACATCTTCTAAGACAATGAATTTCATTTAAAAAACTTTATCCTTAAAAGTTGGTGTTTTACATTTCTTGGTATATAATTCTTCATACGATGCCATTTGAATGCTTGAATGAAAACTATTATTGTAGGAAAACTCTACCAAATCTATGTAATGATCCCACATACCCTAAAAGTTGAATGATCATGACCTAGACTTGTCTTACTTTGTTTGAATTGTTTTTCCAGACTATCCATCAGTTTGAGGGTGGTAGGCAGTGCTCAAATGAAGCTCAGTATCATGATCCTTTTGAATAATTTTCTATAATTTTAATGTAAAGTGAGGATGTTGATAAGAATCGATAGAGTTGTTTCATGAAGTATTTCAAATTCATTATTATATATCCTTATGAGGCTCTCATGGGTCATTTATTCTCTTATATCATGTAAATGTCCAAATTGGGTTAGGTAGTCAATGTTAACTCATGCTACATTATTCTTCCTAGGAGTATTTGGTAGTCTTGGGATAATGTCTATAGAAATTTAGTCATATTTACACAATGAAATAAGAAGAGGTTATAAGACTCATTTAGGATGTTTCCTCACAACATTCCCTTGTTGGAAAACCAAACATCTAGACACATTATTATAAATTTCCTCCATCATGTTATCCCACCAAAAATGTTTCTTCAAGTCCCCATACATCTTTTTGTTTCCAAGGTATGTAGATTAATTTGACCTATTAGCATCATCCAACAATTCTATTTTTATATTAAGAATATATGGAACACATGCCCTCATTCATAATTTTATAACACCATATTAACAAGCAAAGTATTCTAATTTTACATTGTTCATGCTTTTATTATTTTTTTAAAAGTCCCCATCATTAGATTTATAATTATTTATCTTCCCAAAAAAATATGGTTTTCCAATAATTTAAAATATGATTGATGCCTCACCATCCTTTGAAATTCTCATATCCATCTTTAATTGGTCCATGAATATTTGATCCCTCTCAATCCTTATTTGGGACATAAATTCATGATCCTTCTTACTCAATGCATATTCTACCATATTTTACTTCCTTAGGTTCTAGCGTATTTAGAAATCATAATTCTTGGGTTTCTCGATCCATCGCAACTGCCTCAAGTTGTGGTATTTCTGTGAGAATATGTATTTCAGGATTTATGGTCTATTTATATCACAGATTTTCATCACAGAGATATTTCTTCTATCTTTTCAATGTAAAGATTACAGGTTCTAACTCTAGATCATGGGTTGTACTGTTATATTCCTGATACTTCAATTATCTTGATGAATATATGATAAATTTATCAATTTACATTTGGAAACAACCTATTAATCCACTTCGATGTGTCATTATATATGACAAACCAATAACTTCTAGATGGTAGAGTAAAAATTAGAGCATTGGCTAATCTTCTCTTAAGTTTGTCAAAACATTTTTCACATTCCCTTGTCCGAACATAATTAACCCCTTTATGTGTAAGATTTGTTAACAGGTTAGCCAATTGAAAAAATTATGAATGAACCAAAGACAATAACCTGCCAGCCCAATGAAACTATGTTCCTCAGTTATATTTTTTGGTGTCGCCATTCTCTAACTTCTTTTGTCTTTTCGGTATCAACTGATATTCTATCCTTGGATACAATATGTCCAAGAGAAGGAAACTAATGAGGTTAGAATTTTTAGTTAATAAATTTTCTATATAGCTATTCCATTTTAAGAGTCTTAATAATAATCTGCAAGTGAATCACATGATCTTCATAAATTTAAGAATACACCACAATATCATTAATGAATACCACCAAAAAAATCACCAAGATATTCATTGAATACTATTTTCATTATTTCCATAAAAACATAGGGTGAATTAGTTAATCCAAATGGAATTTCTATAAACTCATAATTTCTATTCTTTTTCTAAAAATTTGTATTCAGAATGTCTTCATTCTTTACTCACAGCTATTGACGGCAAGAATAATAATTAATCTTTTTGAAAGATTAGGCTTAGTAAATTTGATCAAAAATGTCATCATTAAAATGTATAGGGTTCTTATTCATTATTATCATAGAATTTATTTCCTAATATTCAATGCATAACCTAATTGATCCATATTTCTTTTTATTGAAGAGAACATTGTCTCACCCTGTTGAAACAATGGAAGAAATAAATCCCTTATTACCCAAACCCTCTAATTGTTAATTCAACCCCACATATTCTAGAAGTGATATTTTCTAGAAATTATTTGATACTTTCCTTGAATCAAGGATTAAATAAATGTAAAATTCAACATCACACTCAGGGGGATGTCTAGGTAATTCATAAATAAATACATCATTATATTTCGGCACAATAGGTACATCTTAAATTTCAAAATTCCATTATTTATCTCTAGATATTGTTTTATATTCCTCCCCAAGAATTTAATTCATTATAGCAACTAGGGTTAAATCTATATAATAATCAGATGATGATGTTTCTTTTTAAATATATTAGATTCTTCTTCTTCCCTAAAAATTTTAATTTTCTTCTTCTTGCAATAAATTTTTTCATCCTATTTTGTAAGTCATTCCATGCTAAGGATTATATAAAATTTATCCATAGGAATAATGAAAATGATTGAAAGTAAAACATATATATGTGTTATAAAGGTGATTTTACAACAATGCTTTATTGTAATGAGACCTCACTTGGGAGTTTTAACTGACAAATCCATTATTAAATGAAAAGGTAAATGTCTAATTTTCTTTGAAAACTAAGAAGATATAAAATAATGTGATTATCTAGAATCAAATAAATAATTCTCTAATTTTATGGAGGAAACTAATGTCCCTTCCACCACATCATTAGGAACTTCAACCTCAGCATTTGTTATTGCATAAGATTTTTATTTCTCCCTTGTACTTTTCCATGTAAATTTTCCTTAACTCTTAGGACAATAATTTCTATAGAAAAACTTTTCATCATAATTTTATCATTAATCATTGGAAGATTCATTATTTCCCTTGAAATAATAGTCTTGGTGGCCTTATTCTCCACACTTGTAACAAACTCCCATTCCATTCAGGCATGTATTGGGGTATTTCATCCTGTAATTAATCTAGGATGGAAAGTCAACTATTCTCTTCTTCCCATTTTAATTATATAATTTTATAGAGTGTTCAACAACCCTCTTCTTATATTTATTTAATTTAAGGTTATAATACTTATATATTTTCTATTCTATCATGATGGAAAATGAGTCTTAATATTCATAAGATAAGAATGTTTGGGTTTCCAGTACCTATTCGATGAATAGTTTTAACCGCTAAAATAATTTATCAATCTTAATAATTTGATTACATACAAAATCCAAAACATTCCTTGATAACCATGTGAATTTAGATTAATACATTCCAACATTATAATCTTTCTTCTATCGTGGAATTAGAATTTGACTCTCTATATCATATCAATGATCAGGAGGAAAATATTTTTCTAAGAAAATTTTATTAAATTCCCTCCATTCCATATTTTCAACTTCTTCATCCGCCTTCATTTTTCGAATAAATGACCAACATTGATCTACATTACCTAAGAGATGAAATTTTCCAGTACAACCTTATCCAGTTAATTACTTCCCAATGTAATAAATATCTTATCTAAGGATATTATCAATTTCCCAACTACAAATTGACTTTTAGTCCCAATGAATAGTGGCGGTTGTTGTCTCATTAAGCGGTCTAATATTGTTCCTCCACATTGTAGATCAATGTCCACTATATTGTTAAGCTTATTAATCATAACCTCAGTCATCTATCCTTTTAAAGTAATAATTATTTCAGTACCATTTGTTGCTACAGTTCTAACATCATAATCATTTATGTGATGGAAATCCATACATGGATTATGTGTGTCGATATGCTTCCCATTCCATCCAATATATGCCTTTATAAATAATGGTATACACTATATTATGTTTTCATTAATAACTCATAATTGAAAACTAGAAAAACCCATAACAAAAATTGAAAATTTAAGCATAGTCAATCTCATAATCATTAAATTGAATCATTTGGGGAAATATTTACATTTAAATCCTTCATAATTTTTTGAAATGACAATGTGAAATGTGAATTATCCTATGTATATCCCTCGGGAATGTCAAACCAGGTGTGAAGTAAGGCCCATTGTTCGTAACTAGGTTATGATGAGTCAAGCCTAATGCACCTCATCAGAGTTGTTATGCCTAGGTACATATATTCCAGAACCATGGATAACATTAGTATCTAAGTAGTGATGTCTTTCTAGGAATACCCAGAAAATATCTACTTTACCAAAATTTTAGGAATTTTTTCAATACCAATCCAAAAATTATAAATTAGTGTTGTCACATCCATGAATTATTTTAATGGTATTTTTCATTTACTTTCTATTCTTTCTTTGTTTTTGGGGTTTCTTCATTCCTTTTGGTGGAAATGGTGGGTTTTCAATTTTTGGTCCAAACCATGAGCTCATTTCAAGATTTAAAAATAAATTTTGTTTCGTTTTTAATTCCTTAATTTTTCTATATTTTACACACATTACACTTCCCAATTGACATACCATTTTATATTAAAACCACCATATCAATTGGGACCTAATACGAATCCATAATAATTATGGATTTGGGTTTTTTATTAAGGTTTTGGGAAAGCACGTAATCTCATTCCCTACTTTAAATTATATTTTTATTTTTTCAATATCTCATTAATTTTTTTGTATATTTTGGTGATTCGACCTCCAACCCAAATACATAAACCCAAGGCTCACCCTCATTATCTATTCGACCGCTTTGGATCTCATTTGGATTAAAAATTAGGGCAAAAATTCTAAGGGTTTATCAAATCTTCCAGATTTGAGAAGGTAAATTTATTATTTCATAGACCTTTTAATTTTCACTCATTATCCCCCATTTCAGTCCCCACATAACTTAATCATCATTATTATTGTCTACCTAATTGTTCTAGTTGCTTTTAGATTCAACATTTGGTGTATTTGGGTTGATTTCTCCAAGATCATTCAAGTAAGTCAATTCCTTCTTGTAATCTTCCATTTTTTTTGGTTTTCATTCCTTTTCCTGAAGTTCAATTTTTTTCCAGAAGCTAAGCTTCATACCTAGGGTTTCATTTGGTTTCTTTTTGTTCAAATATTGGTGTTTTATGTTGGTTTTATCTTCCATGTTGTGTGGTGAAAGTGCAATTGATGTTTTGCACCAAGTTTTGAGGGTTTCGACACAAAAGGTATGTGATTCCGTATGTACTCACCCATTGATGTGTTAGAAGAATTGATTAACTTATTTTTCATGTTACTCATATTTTTGGTGTGGTGCGAAAACCTCTTATGATGGATTTGGTTAAGCATTTAATTTTATATTTATTTTATCTTTAAATTGGGTGTTTTTCATGTGTAACTCTTCGGGTATTATTTGGGGGTGTTATATAACGTATAAAATCAGTTTAGTAAATCTTGTTGGATGAGAATTATGATTTTTTATGGTCTTGTTGTTCCTTTGGGTTTAAAAGAGGGTTTTTGAATGGGTTTTATGTGTAAAAAAATTTTATTCCTCTTGAAAGTGTTTTATGGAAATGTGTGTTTTTTCATGTGCATCTTTTGTGGTATTATTTGAGGTGATTTTATAATAATTCAGAGTAGTTTAATATATACTGATAGGGATTCCAATTCAATTATTGATTAGTATTGGTATGATTTTGTCTTTGAAAGGGGTTGTTGAAATAGGCTTTCTGTGCAAAACATAGTTATACCCCTTAGGTTTGTTTTATAAAAATTGAATATGTTTATTTGGGTTAAAGAAAGTGGGAAACGGTTGTATATGTACTGTTTTGATGATTTTTTTCACATAAATTGAGTTTTTAAAAGATAAATTGGTCATTTTGGATGTGAAACGTTTAGATAATGTGTTGTAATTTGTAGAGGTGATTTATGGAATTGTGATGTGGGTGAGAAACATGTTTGTGGGTCATTTTGTGTGAGTGTGATGTGCAAAATGGATTTTGTTTATTAAAAGGGTAGTATATAACATGTGAGTGGGTTGTTATGTGATTTTTAGAATGTTGGGAAAGGTTTTATAAAAATGTTAAAGGAATCTTTTAATTGTTAAAGATAAGAAAAATCTGTTGTGGGATATTTTGGTGTGAGTTGGACTTCAAAATCAATTTGAATAAAAAGGGGGATGATGTGGCTTGGGTGAGATATATATGGGATGTTTGGAAAATTTTTTATTTTAAAGTGGTATTTGCATTTGAATGTTATATTTATTGGATTTTTAACTTTTTTGAGCACAAGAGAGAAACCTAGGTATCTAGGTGGGGGGATATGAACCAGTATGCGAGTGATCCCCTAGGGTTTGGCCTCAGTTTCACATTGCAAGTTTGATTCATACAACACTAACTAATCTATGACGATGATGATGATGGGTACCACTAGGTTATGGTTATGTTCCCTACCAGTGGCTCATTCACGATAATGGATATTGTGATGTTTACTCTCACCGAGAAATGAGGTACCTAGGACCCATAGTAAGCTCGTACCTAGGGGTTATTTTCTTTTTGTTTGTGCTCATTAGATAATTTTTTCTTACCATCGTCATATGGTATGGTTGGATGGAAAATTCTGTGGTGTTGGAATTATTTTTAAATGATTAGATTCGTTAAAATATCCCACTTGAAAGATGTTTGTTTTTATTTAATGTTTCATCTTTTAGAAATTGTAACCAGCATTTCTAATTGACCAAACTTGCATGCTTTTCACCTTTGAATGTTTATCAAATGGATTATCTTAGTAGTGGTATCCTAATGGGATTTTTCTCACACCATACATACTCCTTTGGGTTTAAGTAGACCTGCTTATTTTTTTGTCGCAGTTTTGGGTACAGCTGTTGTGCCAATGGTTCGGTTTTTTAGTGGTCCATCATGATGCGGTCTTGTGGAGATGGCTTGGAGGCCGTGATTCTCACCATGTAAATATTATTGGGCTGTAATTTTTTGTTTTATTAATTTTTTATTATCCTTTGAGAGTTGTTTTAATCCATGTAATTCAACTCTGAAATTTTTTAAAAGATGATTTTGTTTGAAAATTCCAGAGTCATTTTATTTGATTCGTTTGTTGTTTTATGTCTATAAAATCTGGTAAATCATTCCCAGTTTTTCGTTTATGATACCCAGGAAATTTTGCCAGCATGTGAGGATTGGGAACACCCTTTGGGCCTCACCAGGGGATGGGTCGAGTTCCAATTTTAATGGAAACCAGATCTGATTCATGAAAAAATGGTCTTAGATGAGGTTCAGGTTCACTCGTTGGGTCATGTTATTTGTCGAAGAGTCGTGATAGCCTAGAGAAACGATTGTCAGGACTCGACATTCTGGTAATGGGTAGTGTTAATGGCCTATAAATACTCATGATAGGATTCGAGTCACCAGGGGATGTCATTATTTATCAATGTCATTTGGTTTTCTTGGTTTGATGATGATTAAGATAATTGAAAATAGGGTTGGTTTAATGGTCTCAATGAGCTCGCATGGCCTGGAAAGCAATGTGGCACTGTGGATATTTCACTAGAACACTATCTAGGATGTTGAAGTGATTAGCGTATGGCCGCCCACAATATGTCCAATTCATACACTAAAACTAGATTCCTCTCATATTGTCTTCTGTTCTTTAGTTTTGAAATCTTGGATGTTCGGTTTTAATGATAAAAATGAACATGGTTTTAAGAAGTGTATATTTTTTTGAATTTATTTTATAATAAAGAAGTAATGGTATGATTTGATAAAATGAGGAACATAATTTTAATAATTTTTTGGAATGGAAAATTGTGTGAAGACACCAATTTTGAAATAAGAATATTATGTTAAAGTTGGTTTTGAAAAATTGTTTCAAATAGAGTTTTCTAAACTATTAAAAAGTGTTTTAATGGGATGAGATGTTTTTAAATTGAGGTGAATTACTTGAAATTGAAATCTAATATGAATGGTTGAGTATTTATGAAATGTTTTGTAATATTTTAATTGTGATTTTGATATCGTGGTTAGCGGTCTTGAGAAAAAAGAAGTATTGGTTGACTATTTTTGTTTTGAAAAGTGGAAAGAATATTTTTAACCCTTGGTCTCTCCATGAGAAACCACATGCATGGGCCTATATGGTATGATTGATGGTTAATAGAATGAGTGGATGAGTTTTTGGATGGATATGAGGATGGTGCCCAGTGGGGCATGGAAAGATGCATGTGTGAGGCCCATGGGGTACCATTGGTGTATACACTAACTACTGAACTGTTTGTTTTCAAAGAGATGATTTTAAAAGAAAACATGTTGTCTTGATGACTAGTTGGGGATGGTTTGTATATTGTATTTTTATAATTTTGATGTTGTGGCATGTTTTTAGTCTGAGAACCCCTCATGTTTGTATCATTTTTTGGGTTTCTTTTTGGTTGGTATGTTGTATTGAAGGGTAGGTTAGTGGTCTCTTCTGAGAAAAGTTCAAGAAGCCTTTATGGTCATTCCCATCATGTGTTAAGTTCTAGTTTTTATCATGTTTTTACTAATGGACCATCGTGGTTGGGTCCTTGGGTTCTCTCATTGTATAATTTACACCCCCATTAAGAGTTAATACATTACTAAAGTGCAGCCCATATTGTTTCGTCAGTGGGAAAACTTGACAAAGGAGTCCATTTTGGCCTTTCGGTTGGGTTTTTTTTCCTATGGCCTTGTTGTGGCTTTAAAATGGAGAAAAGAAGTTATATGGTGGAGATAATTGTCACATCCATGAACTCCTTTAATGTTATTTTTCAATTAATTTCTATTATTTCATTGTTTAGGGGGATTCCCATTCATTTTGGTGGAAAGGGTGGGTTTTCAAAATTTGGTCCAAACCATGATCCCATTTCCAGAATAAAAAAAAATCTTTTATAACATGTTCATTTTTCACTATTTTATACTCATTAAACTTCCCAATTGAAATCTCTGGGTATATTAAACACAACATATAAATTTGGACCCTATAATAATTCATAATAATGATATATTTGGGTTTTCTATTAAGGTTTTGGGCCAGCCCGTAAGCCCATTTCATACATTAAATTATATTTTTAATATTTCAATATCTCATTCATTTTTTACTTTTTTCGATGATTCCACCTCCCACCCAAATCCAGAAACCCGAGTCACAACCTTATTATATATTTTACCCCTTTGGTGCTCATTGGATCGTCGATTGGAGAGAAACATATCAGGGTTTCTCAAATCATCCAGATTTGAGAAGGTAATTTGATTCATTTATAGACCTTTCAATTTTCAATCCTTCTCGCCCATTTTAGTCTCAATGTAATTTAATCCACCTCATTCAAGCCTACCTATTAGTTTTCGTTTCTTGTAGGTTTGCCTTTGGTAGATTAGGGATGTTTTCATCATGATCATTCAAGTAAGTGAATTCCTTCTTGGTATCTTCCAAATTATTGTGGTTTTATTTCATTTTCTTGAAGTTCCCTTTTTCCCAAAATCAAGGGTTCATACATAAGATTTTATTTGGTTTCTTTATGGTAAAATATTGGGGTTTTAGGTTGGATTTATCTTCCTTTTGGTGCGGTGGCGGTGTGGATGATGTTTTGCACCATGTTTCGGGGGTTTTGACACAAAAGGTAGGTCTCTCTTGACCTTCAAGTGTGAATTGTTTTAAGTCCATAATGTATGTCTGGGTTCTTCCCCTTCTTCCCTTAAAAGGGGGTTCGATTATAATAAAAAATTTGAAGGACTTCAGGCCATTGTTTGTAAACAAAAGGTTGGTGATTCCATGTGTAGAAACTCATTGGTGAGTCAGCATGTAACAACCAAAACATTTTGAATAGTATATTAATTTACTCTTAACGATTTAATAGAGATGTTAATGGTTAATGCAGAAAGAAGTGTTGATGGCTTAATTCTGTAGACTCTAACCTTATAAAGCCCACTTATCAGAGCTTGGGAAGGAGGTGGCATCTTTGGGATTTTCTTTGGACCATGAACAAGCCGAACTCCAGCGTGTCAAGCTTGAATGAAGTCGGATATAGGAGAAGTTAATGTTATTAGAGAATACAACTAGGTAAATGTTATCCGAGCCTCCCTCAGATTCTCTCACCTTAGCACACCTTACACATAGGTTATATGCTGGTGTTGTAAGGGTCTATATAACGAGACCATGGACACTTTGTGTAATCCTTTGAGAAAAATAAATTGTGATTTCATCATATGGGGAAGTTTTTGAATTTTCATATGCCGGATAAATATGGGATGTATCATATGAATGAATTTTGGAAAAAGTGATATTTTAAAATATTTATGTAAACCTTAAATAATTAATGATGATTAAGGATTTTTAAAAACTGGTTTTCTAAAAATGTGTTCAGTAAGAAATTTAGAGTATAATAAGATCAACATAATTTTTGGTGAATAGTAAATTATGAATAGTGATTTTACACTTAGGATTAGTAATGTGACCAAATGGATTAGTAATCTCACTTAAAGAAAGTATTAATATAATTTAGGCATCTTGATTAAGTAATTTGATTCAATAAAAAGGTAAATAACTATTTTAGAAATTATTAGTTAAGTATTAGTTTTTTCGGGTGAATAGTGTATTTTAATTAAAAATTAAATTGAAATTTTTTAGATATTTATTTTTATAAAATGGAGTTCATTTTTTAATTCATAGGATCAATATTATGTTAAGGTGAATTTTTTGGATTTTTCGGAAAAAGATGATTTTTCAGTGAATAGTGAATTTTCATTTTAGAGTTTCGGGTGTTTAATGACATCATTAAGGATGTAATAATTTTGTAATAACTACTGTATACTAATTAATATTAAGATAAGGTATGAGGTGTCTCATGTGGAAAATACCATGGGCAAATACCCTGGGAAAGCCCATGGTTTTTCCAATACCACTAATGAGGTGTCCCTTGGCCATTAATGCCTTGTCCCCTCACTTCCTTTATAAATACCAAGACATTCACTCGTCATTTCGATTAAAATATCCACCACAAAGAATTTATGGTCTCCATACCTTCCAAGGAGTCCTCCCAAGGTGTCCTTAAGCCTCTCGGGGTCCTAAACATCGAGATTTCGAAGTTACTCTTCATGGTAAGGGATCCTACCTCTCTCTTTCTTTTCATGTATTCTTCTTTATGTCATTTATTTTAAGATCCATTTTATTATGTTGTGGATGTTATTTTATATTCATCCTACTGTCCTTTTCATGTTAATATAATTAGATACCCCCTTTTTCTCTCATCAATTCATTTTAATAATGTTTAAGTGGCGTCGTTAGGCTGTCGAATTTTTGTAAAGGATTCTTTCAGCCTTCTCCTTTTCAAGTTCTATTTTCATGTCAAGTCTTTAAAGTTACTTTTTATTTTGTTGGATCATGATGTCTATATCCATAATAATTTTATTTTATGTTCATATTATGATAGACCCTATTTTATCTCATCAATTCATTTTTATATGTTTTAAGTGACGTCGTTAGGCCGCCGAATTTTCATAAGAGAAATCTAATTTTTGTCTTCCTTCCATGTTTTTCATTTTATATGGTATGTCTTTCAAATTTCATTTCCATGTTCTTATATACTTTATATTTTGTCCATAAATTGTTTTGTGGATCATTTATTAGAGGGTAACCCATGTCCCCTCCCTTTTCAATGTTTTCGAAAACCCTGTAACATAGTCATTGTGCTGCAGAATTTTTTATCTCAAATTATCTCTCTATTTTTCTAAAATTATTTTATTTTATTAAGTGAATACTCAAAGTTCTTTCTTCTAAAGGTTTATTCACAAATATATCAAAATTTTCTATTTTAATTCTAGTATTTACATACCTGAAACCCACTTTCCTTTTTTTGGGTTTAAAATGACATAAAGATCATGTCTTAAAAGTAGTTTTTTAAAATTTATTATTATGAAATGAAACCCATTTCATTTATGATATATGGGTTATTGATGAAATGATAGATGATGATATATGTGGCTCACATGTTGATAATGAAAAATTTAATGGTGTTCCCTGATAGCGCTCCAATGCATTGGGTAATGATGTAATATCTGGGGATTACAATTTTAACAATACCTTGGTAAATAGCCTTGGTAATGTTTTTTAATGACAAGTTGGGGTTGGACGATGGTAAAACCGAAATTATTTTCTAAGTTAAACATTGTATCCAATTATTCATGTTATGGAATACGTTGTTTTTATTATGATATTCCTTGTGATTTCTTTCTCATTCCTTAAAGATATTTTTCATGACTTTATTGATGTATCTCAAGTTCACATGATAAATGTAACCCCTTGTTTCCCTTACTGGGCCTTCTGCACACCCTTTCTTTTGATGTATGTCCCCAAGTTATGAGATTCAATAATGAACCTAGGACTAACATAAGGAGAATCCTTTGAGGTGTTTAAGAAGAATATTTTATGTTTTCATTATTATATTCCTGGTTTTCAAGACACTAAACCTTAAAGATCCTCATTTTTGTATAATGTAATGAATGTTAATGTGAAAACAATGTGGGATTCCATAGTTGGTATCAAAGGAAAGTTTAGTTTTTTTTTTTGAAATTAGTCTATGAAAACATTTGGAAGAACCCTATAGAAAAGATTAAATATATGGAAAACTTCATGTATTTTGGTGAGTATTCAGTAAGTGGTATATCAAACAATTACATCCTTGTGTGGATATGAGTAGGTAGAGGCGACTCTGGCACAGATGTACATAGGTGTAAAACCCGAAAACACCGCTTTGATCTATACTCAAACAGAAACTAGTGCACGACAATGGGCCTTGCTTTACTCTTGGTTACGACACTCCCAGGGGATATGTTTAGTTAATTTCAATCTTTTTATGAATCATTATGAAGGAATTATAGAGAAATATAATTGTTTATGAATTAATTTTTATGATTTAGAATCCTTTTTTGTTAAAATATATGTAAATGAAACAAGTTTCTCACTTAGACTTTATTATTTTAGAAAATGACGAGCAATAGGAGGAATCGTGAAAATGGTGACCATAATATACCATGCAGTGATGGCCCTCTGATGGAAGCTGGAATGGAAAAATTCAAGAGAATGATGAACCAACTAACTCAAGTTATGAGTAATAACTTGAATCAAGTTGAGAGGAAGATCTCACCACGAAGGTAACAACATTATGTTGAGTCCTTTATGTGCCAACAACCACCAACCTTTAGTAGATTGACTGACCCATTGATTGCTGAGCAATGGATCAGATCTATAGAGAAGATCATTTTTTTACTTCATTGTGTGGAACAAGAAAAAGTCACCCTTTCTCTTTACCTCCTAGAGAGAGAAGCTAATAAATGGAGGTCACTGATCAAAAACAAGAACCCAAGAGGAGATATGGAAGCTATGGACTGGGAATAGTTCAAGGGAATATTCTTCAATAAGTATTTCCCTCGTTCGATGAGAATGAGAATGGAGAAAGAATTTCTAGAGATAAAGTAGAAGGAGAATGAATCTGTGGGAAGCAACAAGATAAACATCATAAGGCTTTCACGATATACCTCTACATTTTTCATGGATCCAAACAGTAAGGTTGATAGATTCTTCGGTGGACTGAGACCTTATCTTCGGAAGAATCTAGCCAACAAGGACTACGATAGCTACGATGAAATAGTTCGAAGTGCTATGAAAGTTGAACTGGAGTTTGGTGAGACATAGTGGTCTTGCAAATCTAATGAGAAGAAAAGAGCTCTAGAACTAATTCAGGGAAGAATCTTTGATCAGGAATGATTTGGAAATCAAATGAAACGTGCCACATGCAATAAATGTGGGAATAAGAATTCGTTGAATTTCTAGATCGGAAGTGGAAAGTGCTACAATTGTGGAAGAGAAGGCCATATTGCTCAAAAATGTCATAGTGAGGTGAATCCTAAACTCCCCAACACTAACGACAGAGGAAATATGGTTCTGGACCTACCCGAAGTCCAATGCTTAAAGTGTGGACAGCTTGGGCACTTTTTTAATCACATTACAAATCTTAGGGCAGTGGAGGGGAATCACCATCAACTTCAGAAAAGGACAAGGGAGAAAGTTCATGCTATTTCTATCAGAAAAACTGATGTTGAAGCCCCGAAAGACGTGTTAGTGGGTACTATTGTTTTCCTCTCAAAACTAGTAAGTACTTTGTTAGATTTTGGTTCTACTCATTCCTTTATTTCCTCCAAGTTTGCAAACAATATAGAATCTATCCCCGAACTACTAGAGGTAGAGATGTCATTTAAGACTTAATGTGGGATTATCCATGCATCAACAATGTTCAGAGACTCTAGTGTTTACTTTAGTGAGCACAATATTATCGCAAATATAGTAGTCATTCCCATGATGGAATTCAACGTTATATTAGGGATGGACTGGCTCTCAATGTATAATGCTAAAATCAAATGCATAAGTAAGGAAATTTCAGTAGTCCTGAATGAATGACCTAAAATTATCTTCCAAGGAGAGATATCTTGAACTGATCCTTATCTATAGGAACCTCCTATAGCCTTCATTATAGAGTTAATTGGTGAGTATGAATAAGGAAAAGGGATTATACAAATAGAAGATGTTCCAATTGTTCAGGAATGCATGGAAGTATTCCCTGATGAGTTACCTGGTCCTTTCCCAGAAAGAGATGTGGAGTTCTCCATTGAACTTGTACCTGGATCTCAACCGATATCAAATACCCCATATGGAATGGAAAATGTGGAGCTATAGGAGTTAAAGAAACAACTCCAAGACTTGTTGGAGAAGGGGTTTATCTGACCGAGTGTGTCTCCTTGGGGAGCACTAGTTCTCTTTGTGAAGAAGAATGATGGATCAATGCGGATATGCATTGATTATAGATATCGGAATTGGATCACAGTGAAAAAAAAATATCCTCTTCCAAGAATTGATGATTTATTTGACCAACATCATGGGGCTCAATTCTTCTCCAAGATTAATCATCGATCTGGTTATCATCAACTGAGGGTGAAAAAGGAAGATATTCCAAAGACTGCCTTTTGATCAAGATATGGGCATTATGAGTTTATTGTTATTCCCTTAATCTTGACTAATGCTCCTACTATTTTCATGTATTTAATGAATAGATTCTTTAAGGATTACCTTCATAAGTTTGTGGTAGTTTTTATTGAGGATATTTTGATATATTCAAAATGTCGTGAGGAGTATAAAGATCACCTGAGGGTTATTTTTCAAAATCTGTGGAAGGAGAGGATCTTTTGAAAGTTCAGCAAGTTTGAGTTTTGGTTACAATAAGTGGATTTCTTATGGAACATCGTAACCAATGAAGGAATCTCAGTTGACCCTAAAAAGACAATGGTTGTGGAGGAGTGGCCTCAACCCACAATAGTAACTGATATTCGTAGTTTCCTTGGATTAGCAGGATATTATAGGAGGTTTGTGAAAAACTTTTCATGGTTTTCTAATCCCCTAACCTAGTTGGCTCGAAAAAAGGTTAAGTTCATGTGGACAAAGAAATGTGAGGAAAGTTTCCAAGAGCTGAATAATAGATCGGTTACTGCACTTGTGTTAACACTACCCTCTATCAGAGAAAGATTCCTTATTTTTAGCGATACATCTCAGAAAGGGCTTGGGTGAATCCTCATGCAAAATGACAAGGTAATTTTTTATCCATCTCATCAACTGAAGAAACATGAGTATAATTATACTACGCATGATCTGTAGCTCAAGATAGTTTTTTTTTCTCTAAAGATATGGAGGCACTATCTTTATAGGGAGAAATTAGATATATACACCGACCACAATTGATTAAAGTATATTTTCACACAGAAAGAATTGAACATGAGACAAAATAGAATTATGGTCAATGGAATTTAAAGGTGGATGGCCAATCTAAAAGGACTATTCAGACACTTGAGGACAAGATGAGATTATGCTCAATGGAATTTAAAGGTGGATGGGATCAACACAACCCATTAGTTGAGTTCTCATACAACAACAACTTCCATTCGAGTGTTCAGATGGCACCCTATGAAGATCTATATGGAATGTGATGTAGAACTCCTACTTGTTGGGATAAAGCTGGTGAGAGAAAACTTATTGGGCCTGATCTTGTGCAAGAGATGACATAAAAGGTCCATGCCATCCAGAAACACCTAAAGGCTACTCAAAGTCGGCAAGAAGATCTATAATGGCAACTGTCGAAGGTACTTGGAGTTTGGTGTTGGCGACAAAGTCTACCTTCAAATTTCTCCATGGAAGAGAGTAATGTGGTATGGGTAGAAAGGGAAGCTGAGCCCTAGGTACATTGGCCCCTATGAAATCCTTGATCTCATAGGAGTAGTGGCCTATCATCTAGCACTTCCACCAAACCTAGCTCAAGTTCACGATGTTTTCCCTGTATCTCTCTTGAGTAAGTACATACCCGACCCTTCGTATGTACTAAACCTAGAGGTGGGACAACTGGAACATGACCTCTCTTATGAGGAGAAGCCAGTAGAGATCTTAGACAGTAGATACAAGGTTCTATGTAAAAAGACTACCCAGCTTGTGACTGTTTTATGGAGGAATCATAAGTATGAATAAGCAATGTAGGAGCCTGAGGAAACAATGAAGAAAAAGTACCCTCACCTTTTTTACAAGGCATTTGGTTTAATATTTTAGGGATGAAATTTCTTGAGGGTGGAATAATTTAATGAACCAAACTTTTTGAATAGTATATTAATTTACACATAACAATTTAATAGAGATGTTAATGGTTAATGTAGAAAGAAGAGTCGATGGCTTCATCCAGCAGACTCGAACCTTATGAAGCCCAATTATCAGATCTTTGGAAGGAGGTTGCATCTTTGGGCTTCACTTTGGGCCAATCCCAAGCTGATCTCCTGCATGTCAATCTTGAACGGAGTCACCTACAGTAGAAGTTCAAGTTAGTATAGATTATAACTAGGGAAATGTTATTCAATCCTCCCTCATATTCTCTCACCATAGCACACCATACACTTAGGACATATGATTATGTTTTTAAGGGGCTATGTAATGAGACCGTAGCTAATTTTTGCAATCCTTTGAGATAAATAAATTGTGATTTCATTCTATGGTGAAGTTTGTGATTTTTCAGATGTCTGGATAAATATAGGATGTATCATATGAATGAATTTGGTAAAAAAGAATATTTTAAAATATTTAAATAAACCATAAATAATTAATGATGTGTAAGGATTTTCAAAAAATGGTCTTCTACAAATGCGTTCATTAAGAAATTTAGAGTCTAATAAGATCAACTAAATTTTTTGGTAAATAGTGAATTATGAATAGTGATTTTACGCTTAGGGTTAGTAATATGACCAAATGGATTAGTAATATCACTTAAAGAAAGTATTAATATAATTTAGGCACCTAGATTAATTAATGTGAATCAATAAAATAGGCAAATAACTGTTTCAAAAATTATTAGTTAAGTATTAGTTTTTTCGGGTGAATAGTGTATTTTATTAAGAAATTAAATTAAAAATATTTAGAAAATTATTTCTATAAAATGGAGTTCATTTTTGAATTCAGAGCATCAATATTATGTTAAGGTGAATTTTTGGGATTTTTCTGAAAAAGTTGATTTTTCTATAAATAGTGAATTTTCAGTTTAGAGTTTCGGGTGTTTAATGACATCATTAAGGATGTAATAATTATGTAATAATTCTCGTAGAATTATGAATAATAATATAAGGTATTAGGTGTCCCGTGTGGTAAATACCATCGGAAAATACCATGGGAAAGCCCATGGTTTTGCCAATGCCACCAATGAGGTGTCCCTTGGCCATTAATGTCTTGTCCCCTCACTTCCCCTATAAATACCAAGACATTATCTCATCCTATAGATTCCAAAATCCACATCAAATATTTTGTGGACTCCTTACCATCCCATGAGTCCTCCCAAGGTTCCCTCAAGCCTCCCAAGGTCCCAAACATTGATATATTGAAGTTACCTTTGAAGGTAAGGTATCCTACCTCTCTCTTTCTTTTCATGTATTCTCCATTATGTAATTTATTTTAAGCTCCATGTTCATATGTTGGGGATGTTATTTTATATTAATCCTACATTCCATTAAATTTTCATATTTTTAGAGACCCCCACTTTCTCTCATCAATTCATTTTATGAATTTTTATGTGGCGCTATTATGCTGCTGAGTTTTGGTAAGGGATTCTTTCACCCTTCTCACTTTCAAGTTCTATTTTCATGTAAAGACTTTAAATTCCCTTTTTATTATGTTTGGGTATGATATCTATATCCATAATACTATTATTTTTTTTATATTATGAGATACACTATTTTATCTCATCAATTCATTTTTTAACGATTTTATGTGACGATGTTAGGCTGCCGAATTTTCATAAAAGAAATCTTATTTTTTTCTTCCTTCCATGTTTTTCATTTCATACGGTTTGTATTTCAAATTTCAATACCATGTTCTTATATACATTATATTATTTCCCTCTACTGTTTTTGGATCAATTATGAGTGGTTAACCCTTGCCCCCTCTCTTTTCAATGTTTTCTAAAACCCTGTAACATAGCAGTTATGCTGCAGAATTTTTCGTCTCAAAATGTCTCTCTCTTTTTCTCAAATTCTTTTATTTTATTAAGTGAATACTCTAAGATCTTTATTATACATGGTAATTCACATTTATATAAAAATTATCTATTTTAATTTTGGTATTTACATACATGAAACCCACTTACCTTTTTTCATGGGTTTAAAATGACATAAAGATCATGTCTTAAAAGGAGTTTTTAAAACATTATGATTATGAAATTAAACCCATTACTTTTATGCTATATGGGTTATTTATGAAATTTTTGATGATGATATATGTGGCTCACATGATGATAAAATGAAATTTAATGGTTCTCCCTGATAGCGCTACAATGCATTGAGTAATGATGTAATCTTCTAGGGATTACAATTTAAACGATACCTTGGTGAATAACATTGGTAATTTTTTTTAATGACACCTTGGGGATGGACCTTGGGGAAACAAAAATGATTGTCTTGGTTAACTGTTGTATCCACATCTTCAAGTTATGAAATATGTTATTTTTATTATGATATGAATCATGATTTCATTATCATTCATTAATGTTATTTTTCATGACTTTATTGATGTATCTCAAGTTCACATGTTAAATGTTTTCCCTTGTTTCCCTTACAAGGCCTTCTTCTCACCCTTTATTTTGATGTATGTCCCTAGGTTATGAGATGTAGTAATGAACCTTGAATGAACATAAGGATAATCCTTTCAAGTGTTTAATAAGAATGTTTTATGTTTTCATGTATTAAGTTCTTGGTTTCCAAGACACTAAACATTAAAGATCCTCAGTTTTGTATAATGTAATGAATGTTAATGTTATAAAAAGGCGGGATTCCGTACAGCATGCTTGATTTACTTATTTTTCATTTTCCTCGTATTTTTTTTGTGGTGTGAAAACTATTTATGATGGATTTGGTTAAGCGTTTAATTTTATAGTTTCGTTTAGCTTTAAATTGTGTGTTTTTCATGTGTAACTCTTGTGGTATTATTTGGGTGTGTTTTATAAAATATTAAATTGGTTAACTAAATATTTTTTGGATAAGAATCTGTTTTGGTAAGGTCTTTGTGTGCCTTTGGATTTAATAAGTGGGATTTTGAATGGTTTTTATGTGTAAACCCATGTTATGCCTCTTGAAAGTGTTTTATGAAAATGTGTGTTTTCATGTTAATTTTATTGGTATTATTCAATGTGATTTTATAATACTTGAGAGTGGTTTAATATATATTAATAGGGCTGCCAATTATATTTTTGGATTGGTATTGGTGTGATTTTGGCTTTGAAAGAGTGTGTTTAAATAGTTTTTGTGTGCAGAACATTGTTATACCCCTTGTGTTTGTTTTATGAAAATTGTAAATGTTTTACTGGGTTAAAGAAAGTGTGAAAATGGTGTATATGTACTGTTTTGGTGAGTTTGTCCACCTAAAATGTGTTTTTCAAATATAAAGTGGACATTTTTTTGTCAAACATTTTGATAATGGTTTGTAATTTGTCAAATTGATTTATGAAATTATGTTCTGGGTGTGAAAAATGTTTGTGGTCCATTTTGTGTTAGTGTGATTTGAAAAATGGATTTTGTTTATGAAAAGGGTATTATGTTACATGTGAGAGGGTGTTATTTGATTTTTATCATCCGGGGAAAGGTTTTATAAAAATTTTAATGGATTTTTTGAATTGTGAAAGATATGAAAAATATGTTGTGGGGTATTTTGGTGTGAGTTTCATTTCAAAATAAATTTGAATAAAAAGGGGGATTAATTGGATTTTGTGAGATACATGTGGCATTTTTGGTGAATATGTGATGTGGAAGTTTTATTTTTATGTGCATGTTATATTTCATGGCTTGTTAAACATGTCTGAGGAACAGAGGGAAACCTAGATATATAGGTGGGTGGACATGTACTAGTATGCTGGTGATCCGATGGGGTTTGGCCTCAGTTTCACATAGCAAGTTTTACACTTACATCACTAAATAATCTATGATGTTAATGATGATTTGGGACCACTAGGTTATGGGTGTGTTCCCTACTTGTGGATCATTTATAAGAATGGATATTGTTATGGTTACTCACACTGAGATACGAGGTACCTCGGACCCATAGTGAGCTAGTGCCTAGGGGTTATTTTCCTATTTTTTGTGATCATTAGATACTTTGTTCATAATTTCAGAATATGGTATGGTTGCCTAGAAAATTTATTAGTGTTGGAATTATTTTTAAAAGTGTTTATTCATTAAAATATCCCACTGGAAAACTGTGTGTTTTTATTTAATGTTGAATATTTTAGATATTGTAACTAGAATTTCATGTTTACGAAACATACAAGCTTTTCATCATTGAATGTTTATCACATGGAATCTCTTAGTGTTGGAATCCTACTAGACTTTGTCTCACACCTTACTTACACCTTTGGGTGTAAGTATGATTTCTTATTTTTTGTCATAGGTTTGGGTACAGCTGTTGTTCCAATGGTTCGGGTTTTTATTGGTCCATCGTGATGCGATGTTTTGGAGATGGCTTGAGGGTGGTTCCTCTCACCATGTGGAGATTCTTAGGCCATCCTTTTTGGTTTTATTCATTTGTTAATTTCTTTGAGATTTGTTTCAAACCATGTAATTCAATTATGATATTTTGTAAAAGATGGTTTTGTTTAAAAAAATCAGATTCATTTTATTGGATTCATTTTTTGTTTTATGTTTATAAACTCCGGTAAATTATTCCCAATTTTCAGTTTTTGATAGCAGGTAACTTGTGCCATCCCATGGTGATCGAGAATTCCCTATGGTCCTTACCACAGTCCAGGTCGGGTGCTAGTTTTTATGGAAGCTAGATCCTGTTTGTGATAAGTATTATGCTTCATAATCAATATTATCTAAATTTAGTTTCTAAGGCTTCTACTAAACATGCTCTAAATCCAACTGTAATGCCTCGACACTAGAATCCAAAATATGGGGCCTTACATTATTACATTGTGATAAATACAAGATTAAAATCACAAAGTACTAATTAGTTTAGTAGTTTTCTAAGCCAAATTACATATATAAGCATTACATTACATCTTGAAATGAAAAAACATAGTTACTCCTATGAAAACACTCTTATCCCCTTTTTGTATCCCAACAATTTAGTCATAATATACATCTTCAAATCTTGGGTAAAAAAAATCATATGATATGGGTGATCATATATGATTAGTTTTGGTAAAAATTACTACATTAGATATCATGAATAAACATAAACAATAAAGCAAGGTGAATAACTAAAAATGCATGCCATCAAAACATAATCATGAAAAAAATATGGATGGGATATAAGATAATAAAATAACTCCATATAAATAGAAAAATCATCAATATGCATAACCACGGATATTTTACTACTCAAAGAATCACATTGAATATCAATAACTAATATCATAAAGAGGGAATGCATAATTTCAGATGTTATAAACATACCATCAAGGCTTCAACCAAGAAACTATGGATAAACAGGTAAAAAATTAGCCAATACCCAAAATAGTTTGTCTCATGAGACCCACTAATGCATCGAGGGGATATAGTAGTCCCTTCCCATCACTTACTAAGTCCAATTCATTCCTCATTTGAAAAAAGTGAAGCATAACCAACATTAACAATCGTATTAAATCTATCATATGAAATGTTAATACATTAACAATAAACCATGAATAATATCAAAATATCACATAGACTGTCAAAAAAAGAATAAACCCTCTTAATAAAATATGGTAGATTGTATCTTAAGATACCAACTTCAATAATTTGTAAAATCCAACAAAGTATTTTGACTTAAATGAAATTAGTCTAATGAAATCATTAAAACTTCTTGAGATAAACACCACTTTTTATATTGAAATTAATTTAAAAGGGAAAACAAATTTTAAAATAAAACATTTTCAATGAAAATAATATTCTAATCTTTTAGAAGAATCATTTCTTATCCTGTGAAATTTAAAAAAGGTCGATTCCTTCCATATTTTTTCAAAAAGTTCATGAAGTACCTCATTTGGGAAACAACAAAGAGATTCCATTAAAAATGTTTTATAAAAATTCAAACATGGGTAAAAAAGATTTTAAAAAGATATTAAAAATAATAAGAATATTTTTTAATACATGTTGAAGAATCATGTCTATGGATGATAAATGTGTCCTAGTAAATACATGTGTATAAACCATCCTAGATAATAATGAGATTGAAAAATTAACCATTACCTTATAATTTTCCTTTAGTTGACAGTGTGTTAACATCCAATATAATGGCTAAATAATGTTATTAAATTATACCATAACTATATCCATATTTTTGATTTCATATATGTTCCTCTTATATTCTTTTGTTAATAATATTTCATTACTACTATTTTTTTGGGTGTTATCAACATTATATTATGTTATTTTTGTTCTATAAGTCTTGTTTCTTTTGAAAATGATATATTTTATTCATATCAAGAATGATATTAAGTTTATAAATATTATATTCAATTATCATATACAATATTATAATGATTCTTCAATGGTTAGTGGGGATAATGAATCTCATCATGATGGTGAGACAGTGGGTCGTACGTACGCACGAGGGACAACAGAATTCACTTAATGATATTGTGGCAAGGAATCAGAGGGTCTATTAATTATAAAAAAATAAATATAATTTCATGTTTATTATTTATATCCACTATATTCATCATTATACCCATCCAAATAATGTGGTGACGAAAAAAATCATCACAACAAGGACACGGTACATCGTACGTACGCACGCATGGTGATATTGTTTTACATGGGATAGATAAAGTGATTAATATGGATATCCCATAATAATAATAAAATCTCAGAATCAATTTTAAACTTCATTTATTATTTTATAATGTAAAAAACAAGAGAATAGGATGTATAATAAAAATAATTTTGAAGGACTTGATAAAGACAATTACCTCTTCTTTAGCGAACCCCCTTTGGATCTCCGTATAATGACACTAGGGTTGGTGTTTTGAGATTAATATAACCATTAGGATGTGTTTAGGGAAGTTTATACAGGAAATTCTTTAGGTTTGGTAAGTCAAGAAGGCTCAATGTGGTGTAAGGAAGTGAGAGAGTAGGTGACTTTTTATAGGAGAAGGGAGGGGCATTCCTAGAATCATTTAAAATATTAAATTACTATAAATGGATTTTAAATTTCAAATGGATCCAAAGTGATTTATTTTGAAGATAATATGAGGTTAAGCTGAGTTTGGTAAACAATCCTCTCAAAAAAGTATTTGTATACATATTTAGGTCACTATATTATCTTTATCTTTTGGCTTTAACCCAAAGTTAAACGCATTAACACATACCATTACAACATTTATTTTTACTTTATAGGGGTAATATTGTTACTATAAAATGCCAAACAAACCCAAAATAGATCATTTATGACATATTTAAACTTATATTTATTTTGAATATTTTTTGATTTTTATTAATAATATATCATTTAATAAAATATAATTTATTCTAAATTATCATTCAATTTTGATACAATTCATTATTTTGTTTCCACAATATCTTAACAACATGTTAACTTTGAAAAAAATACTTACAATATATTACTAGAATGTACAACTTTAATATAAAATTCTTGTATGTCATTAATTATGTCAAATTATATTTATGTTAATATTTTTAATATCATTTACTTGATATTTCCATTGATTAAACAATTACTGAAATCATTATTATGAAAGCATTTAATTAAATTATTTATTATATAATAAATATACATCATTATGAATATAAATTTATTAAATTAAAAATGAATTTATATAGTTGAATTTATATTCTGTATAAATATGTATTAAAAATTAAATACTTATTAAAAACATGAGTATGACATTTTTAACTTATCTATAAATAAAATAATATAAATGTCGTATTCTTACCCAATTTGATTAAAAATATTATAATTTATAACTATGGTTGATGTTGTTCGAAATCCACTCATCCGATGAAATTAGGACTAAATTTACGGTAACTTTTTGATATTATAATATTAGGTTTGATTTTAATTACAAGATTTACCATTAACCATGGTAAATAAAATGTAACTAATGTTAATATTAATAATATCCAAAAAAATTAATTTTCTCTTATAAGACTCCAAATATCATACTTATTACAACCTCTTATGTCTATTTTCTCTAATTCAATTCACAAAAGTGGATAAATTAAGTTTAACACTAATATTGTAGATGTGGCATGAAGGTTGATAAAAGAAACATTCCAAAGATCAATATGTGTTTATATCAAATTTTACTATAAAGTGGTTATAATGAAATATATTTGACTAGTATATATATTATTGACCTGTTTTTTACTTTAAAAAATAATTTTAAAATAATTTAAATTAATAGTTATTTTTTAATGACAATAAGTATTTTTCATTATTCATAAAAAAATGAAACCTCTTAAAAAATACCAAAAATTCATCCAATGATAATTTTTACATACTTAATTGAAAAATAATGTCTATTTTTAAAAATAAAATTCATAAATTTACAAATTTTAGTTTTTTAATAGGTGAGCCATTAAAGGGTGGTAAAATTCCCCTATTAAAATAATATTGTTTTTATAAGTAAAAAATGATTTGCTCACATATATTTTTTATCAATGATATTGGATGAATGTAAAAAAATAATGGATATATTACATATGAATTTAATATATAAATTTTGTAAAACTGTTAGAATTTAATTGAATACGCAAAATGGGACTAAATTATGTTTTGTTCAAACCCATTGTTGTGTGCATTGTAAGAAATCACAAGAATTAAATTTATTTTAAAAGTAAAATATGGTAAAGTATATGGATGACACATTCTTCACTATTATAAAAATTTCATCCTCAAAATTTTAGGAGTCTTACCTTGTAAAAAATATGTGGTTATTTCTTCTTCATATGTTCCTCTCATTCCCATGTTTCTTCTTCCATTTTTTATTTTTCTAAAGAGTACCTTTACCAGATGTTTTGTTCAAGTCCTTGATACTTTATATCTAGAATAAATAACTTCAAAGGGTTCTTCATAGTAATAAATTTTAGGATCCAACTCTAATTTATCATAGGTGATCACATGCGTTGGGTCAAGAATGTACTTTCTTAGCAGAGATATATGAAACACATTGCGTACTTTTGAGAAATTTAGTGTCTTTACAAAAGATAAGTAACAACTCCAACCCTTCCAAGAATATCAAAGTTTTTGATGTACTTGGGACTCAGTTTTCCCTTCTTACCGAACTTTTTAACACCCTTCCATTGAGACACCCTTAAGAGAACATGATCTCACACTTAAAATTTCAAATCCTTCCTTCAATTTTCAATATAACTCATCTCCCTACAATGAGTTACTTTAATGTGAGCCTAAATATCCTTTAAAATTTATTATTATTTCATCTACAGGTTTTGGGCCAATGATTTTCCATTCACTAACTTCATCCAAAATAGTTTGTGTAAGATATCTATTTCTATATAATACTTCATAAGAAGCCATTTGAATACTTGAATGGAAACTATTTTTGCAGGAAAACTATACCAATGATAAGTAATAATTGCTCGTGAATTGAAAGTCGAATAAGCATGACCTCAACATGTCTTCCATTGTTTATATTGTTCTTTTTGACTATCCATAAATTTGATAATGTTTGGCAGTGCTCAAATTAAGCTTAGTGCCAAGATCCCTCTGAAGAAATTTCCATAATTTTGATGTAAATAAAGGATATTGATCAGAAACAATTGGTTTACGTGCACCATTAAATCATAAAACTTAATTAATTTAGATCCATATGAGGTTCTCAATAGTCATGTCTTCTCTTATAGCAAGGAAATGTGTATATTGGTTTAGGTGATCAATGAAACCCAATATTGTGTTATTCATACTACGAGTCTTTGATAGTCCTATGAAAAAATACATAGTAATTTCATCCCATTTATACACAAGAATAGGAAGAGTTTATAGGAATACTTTAGGATGCAACCTCACAACATTAACTTTTTGACAGACCAAACATATAAACACATAATCCATAATTTCCCACTTCAAGTTATCCCACAAAAAATGTTTCTTCAATTCCCTAAACATATTTTTGTTAACATGGTTTATTGATAAATTTGAGCTATGAGAATCATCCAACAATTCTATTTTTATCTCAGTAATAGAAGGGATGGATAACCCATTTCCTCTTTTTTGAACACTATATTCATAAACATAGTTATCTAATTTTCCTTCATTCATGCTTTTAATCTTATTTTGAATGTCCTCATAATCATATTGATAGTTGTTTTTCTTCTCTAATAAATATGGTTTTTAAATCATTTGCCTTATTATGGATGTATCACCTTACTTTGAAATTACAATTTTCATATTTAATAGTTCCATGAACATTTGATCCCTATCAATACTCATATAGGTCATAAATCCATGATCCTTCCATCTCAACGCATCTGTTAACATATTTTCCTTTTCTGGGAGGTAGTGTGTTGATAAATCATAATCTTTCAGTAGTTCGAGCCATCCACTTTGTCTCATGTTGTGATATTTATATGAGAAGATGTATTTTATGCTTTAAAGGTTTGTGTATATCTCAAATCTTTCACCATATTGATATTTTCTCGACATTATCAAATAAATTATAACATATTATAGCTCTAGATCATGGTAGTATAGTTTTGTTCATGAGTCTTCGATTAAATTGATGAATATATGATAACATTTTCATTTTTCATTATGACACAACCATGTCCCCTCTATGATGAATTAATATATATGATGAACCCATCACATTCAGATATTAAAGTCAAAATTGGAGATTGAAAAATCTTATCTTTAGTTTTTTAAAACATTTTTCACATTCCCTCATCCAAAAAAACATAAAACCAATATGTTTAATCATGGTTAATGGGTTATCCAATTAAGGAAAATTATGAATGAACCACTGATAATAATCCGCCAAACAAATGAAACAATATACCTCAGTTATGTTTTTTAGTTTAGGAAATTCTCTGATTGCCTTTGTCATTGCATGATAAACTGATATTCCATCCTTTGAGACAATATGGCCAAGAAAATGAACCTATTAAAGCCATAAATTACACATAGTAAATTTCCCTTGAAGCTCTCCCCTTTTAATGGTATTCATAATAATCCTCTAGTGATTATCTTAAAATATTTAATATATACTATAATATCACCAGTGAATTCCACTAAAAAATCATATAGATGTTCCTTAAATACTATATTTATTATGTCCGTAAAAATTGAGGGTTCATTATTTATCCCAAATAGAATTATTATAAACTCGTATTGTCCATTCTACATTGAAAAATCTGTCTTCAAAATGTCTAACTTCTCTACTCGCAATGTGTGACACCCATAATGAAGATAAATCCTTGAAAAATATTGTTATCGGATATACTGATCAAAAAATTCATCAATGTGAGGTAGAGGTTACTTGTTCATTATTGTAATATCATTTATTTTCTTCTGACCAATGCACAACCTTATTGATCCATTTCCCTTCTTCAAAAAGAGAATAGAGGCTCCCCAAGGAAAAACAATGGGGTGAATGAACCCATTATTAACAAAATAAGATAGTTATTTATTAAAGTACACCAATTACATAGGGGTCATTCTATATTTATTCATTGATATTGGCCTTACATTTTGGATTAAATCATTAGAAAATATAACTTCATGCTTCATGTGATTTCTAGGTAATTCTTCAAGAAATACATCAATTAAATCCTACATAATTGATATATCCTCAATTTTATGTTTCCCTTATTCATCCCTAGATATTGTTTTCTCTTCCTCCCTAAGAAATGCTTTTAGTAGATCTACTAGGGGTGGATCTAAATAAGAATCAAATGATGAATATTATTCTTTAAAGAAAAGGGGTTATTATTTCTCCTAACAAATCATAATTTCCTTATTCTTTCAATAAATTTTTATATTGTATTTTTTAATAATATCTATACAAGGTATTATATCAATGTAATCCATGGGTATGATGAAAAGTTAAACAAGTAAATCATGTTTTTGGTCAAAAAGGGGACCAACAAACACATCTTTGTTGGAGTCCGACATCCCTTAGAAGTTTTATTAGTCAACTCCCTTATTAAATTAAATGGAAAATGTTTAATTTTCTTGGAAAACGTGGAAGAAATAATAGAATATGATGATCCAGAATCATATAAATAATTGGTTAATTTTGATCAAAAAATTACGGTACCTTCCAATGAATCAATAGGATCTTTAACCTCAACAATTTTTTTTGATAATTTTGACCTCTCTCCCTTGAATTTTTATGGGGAAAATTTCCTTGAAACTTAGGAAGATCACTGGAATAATTTAACATTTAATTAAATTTATAGAATTTATCATTGGTAGATTCATTATTTCCCTTACGATCACAGTCTTGGCATCCTTTTTCTCCACACTTGTAAAAACTCACATTCCCTTCAGGAAAGTACCAGGATGTTGATTCCAAAAATTATTTTAGGATGGAAGGTCAAATCATCTCCTTATTCCCTTTTTGTTATTTCCTTTTTATAGTGTTCAACATCCATGTTCATCTCTTTATTTATTTTAAAGTAAAAACACTTAGAGAATTCATTTTTTGTCATGATAGTACACGAAACCATATCTTCGTAGGATGAGAATGTTTGGGAGACTAGTTCTTGTTATATTAACCCATCAAATAATTTAAAATTATTACTCTTTGGATTACATATGTAATTAAAGAAATTCATTTTTTCCTTGTTAAGTTAGATTCATACTTTGAAACATTCACATATACCTTCTATCTTAGAAAAAGAAATTGTCACTCCATATCTTCTCACTATTCAAAAGAATAATATTGTTCAATGAAAATTTATTTAAACCCTATAGATTATACAATTGTTATTTCTTCATCCCCCGGCATGGTTTGAATCAATGACCACCATTGATTTTTTATCAAGAGAGATAGAAAATTTCCATGAAATTCTTCTCCCTTTCATTACTTCCCAAAGTAAGAAATATCTTCTCTGAGGATATTCTCCATTACCCAGATACAAATGGATTTGTAGTCCGATTGAATAATGGTTGTTATTATCTCATGAAGAAGACTGACATTGTTCGTCTACATTGTGGATCAGGGAGATCTATATGGGTATGTTTTTTGTTCATAACATGAGTCAGATGTCCCAATATAGTTATATAGTTTCTATAACCAGTTGTAGCTCCATCTCCAACATCATTATCCTTCATAGGATGGAAATCCCAACATGGATTACATGTGTTGATACAGTTTCCATTCCTTATACAAGGATACATTTTTAAAAAAAGTCATACACTATATTAAGATATGATTCATAATGCATAATTTGAAACTTGAAAAAATATAAACATAAATTAAAATTTTATGCATAAATAATATCATATTCATAAAAATGATTCATTTGGTGACACATTTACTTTTAAATACATCAAAATGTTTTTTATAGAAAATTTGAATTATCTTAAGTATGTCCCCCAGGAGTGTCAAACCAAGTGCACAGTAAGGCTCGTTTTCATTTACCAGGTTATGATCTATTAGGCCTGATGTACCTTGTTGGAGTTATTACTCCTCGGTACATCTATTATTGAACCACATCCACTTGTAGTATCCAGATAGAGATGTATTTATAAGAATACCCAAAAAATTACTACATAACCAAAATTATAGTATATTATTCTATACATTTCCACAAATTTTATCTTGGGATTATCTTCCCTAATATTTGTTTCCTAAATATATTATCTAATGTTTCTACTAAACATGCTTTGATACCAATAATAACACTCTGAGCCTAGTAGCATATATATAGTACCTTAATTTTTTACATTAGCATAGATAAATTATTGGAAACATAAAGGAGCAATCAGTTTATCTATTTTTGAATTACGATTACATACATAAGTTAATAATTACATCTTGAATTGAAAAAAACATAGTATATTTTTTGAAAAAACAGTTATTAATTTTTTTCCCTATTAGTTATTTATAATTTATATATTCTCATCCTGGTAAAAAATAAAACATAAGAAAAAGGTTATCTCAGATTCTCATCAATGCTAAACAATGTAATGGAAGTTATCATAAATAATCATAAATAATAAGGCAATGTGAATAAATAAAAACACATTCCATTAAAACATAATCATGAAAATAATTTGGTCATGATATAATCTAATCAAATAATTTCATATAAATATACACAAGAGAAATATACATAACCATGGATATTCAACTAGTCAAATAATCACATTGAATATAAACAACTATTATTATAATGAAGGAATTAATAACATTGGACATCATAAACATACCATCAAGGATTTATCCAATACATCATACTTAAACGGGTAAGACAATAGCCAGAACCAAAAATAGTTTGTCTCAAAATACCTACATATGCATTGAGGGTCTATATAGGGCCCCACCTATCACTAACTAAGTCCAACAGATTGCTCATATAAACAGGATGAAACATAAGAAACATATATTATTCTCATTAAAACTATCATAAAAAAATTTAATAAAGTAACCATAAACCATGAATGGTATCAAAATTACACATCCATAGCCAAACATATCATAATCCCTCTGAATAAAATATGGAAGATGTTATCCTAAAAACCCAACCTTAATTAATCATGAAATCCAACAAAAGATGTTGACATAGATTAAAGTATTCTAATGAAATCAGTAAAATATTTTTTAGAGAAATAACAATTTATATACGCAATTTTTTAAAGGGGAACGAAATTTTAAAATAACTTTTTTTAGTGAAATAGTCATTTATGATTTTAATGGAATCTCATCTTATGCGGTATATGTTTTAAAAAGAACATTCCTTTCATATTTTTTAAAAAGGTTTTGAAGTGCCATATTTAAAAAATAAAAAATATATTCCTTTTGAAAACATTTATAGAAGTAAAACATAGGTAAAAATGATGTTAAACCATTTTATAATAACATTTAAAAAAAATTGAAATACATTTTTATGAAAAATGAAAATGTATTATAAATATGTCCGATTAAATACTTACGTATAAATAATCCCAGATATTTATGAGATTGCGAAATTAACTATTACCATGCACTTTTCTTTAGACGGGGGTGTGTTAAAATCTTGTATAATTGGTAAATCATGTTATTAAATTATAACAGAACTATATACATATTTATCATCTCATATACCATCCTCGTATATCATTTTGTTAATAATATTTCATTATTACCATAATTTTAGGTGTTAATTACTTCATTTTCTTATTTTTGTTTTATTATATACATCTCGTTTATTATAAATAGGTTATATTGTATTCATATAAAGAATGATATTAAGTTAATAAATATAATATTCACTCATAAAATACATTTTTATAATCATTATTTAATGGTTTATATCGAGAATAGATATTGTCACATCGTTGAAATGGTAGGTCCTTCGTATGCACGAGCGATAGTATCATTCCATTAATAATAAAGAGATAAGTAATTAGATGGTATATTAATTGTACATAATCATTATCTTTTAAAATCTATTATTTATATCTATTATATTCAGCATTATACTCATTCAAATAATTTGGTGATGAAAGGCAAATTACACCACAACATGGAGATGGTAAGTCGTATGTAAGAATGCATTGTATTATTGTTTTTCATAGGATGGATAAAGAGAGTAATATTGTTGTCCCATTATCATAATAAAATAAAATAACATATATTATAGTATTTTTATTATTATATAATGTAAACAATTCATTAATAAAATTTAGAATAATAAATAATTTTAAAGGAATCGTTAAAATTGATTACCTCTTCTTTAGCGAATCTTCATTGAAACACCTACAAGGGACACTAGGGTTCATGTTTTGAGAATAATAGAACCTATATGATGATTATAGAGAAGTTGATAAGATATATTGGTATCTTTTTGGTTGTGAAATAAGTATTAATGTGGTTTTAGGAAATGAGGGAGGAGGTTCCTTTTAAAAAGAGAGGGGAGGGGCACTCTTGGATTCCATTAAAATATTAAAGTAATATTAATTAATTTTCAATTTAAAATATCTATGAAGAGATATATTTAGAATGTAAGATTATTATGGGTATAAATACTCAAAAAAATTATTTTTAGACATGTTTAGGCTACAATATTATCATTATCTTTTGGCTTTAAGCCTTTACTAAACCCCTTAACCCTGACCATGACAACTTGGATATTTACTCGTTAGGGTTAATATAGTTACTATAAAATGCCAAAAGAACCCTAAATGGATCATTTATTACATATAAAACCTTATTATAGTAATTTTTTTGAATTTTATTTTTTTATAAATTTTATATCATTTCATAAAATATTATTTATTTTAAAGTATAATTTTTGACAATTTTGATACAATTGATTATTTTTATTTTTAAAAATAATATAATAACATGATAACTTAAAAAACAACTTATAATGTATCACTAACATGTCTAAGTTATCTATATATTTATTTAATTAATTAATTATGTCAATTTATATTTATTTTAAGATATTTAATATCATTTATTTGATATTTCCAATGATTAAACAATTACTGCATCGTTATTATGAAAGAAATTAATTAAACTTTTTAATCTATCAAAATTAAAAATTAATTATCATCAAGAAGATAAATTTATTATATTTTTGATGAATATTTAAGTCTAATCTATATTCTTTAAAACAATGTATTAAAAATGTAACACTTACTAAAAACATGAGTTTGATATTTTTAACTTATATTTAAATAAAATATTACAAATGACATATTCTTACCCAAGTGGCCTTAAAATATTATAATTTAGACAAAAGGTTTATTTCGGTCGAAACTCAGTCATAAAATAAAATAAGGACAAGTTTTAGGGTAAAATTTAATATTATAATATTAATTTTAACTTTAATTACCATATTTTCCCTTAACCGTGGTAATTAAAAATTTACTAATGTAACTATTCTTAATATCCAAAAAAACTATTTTCAACCTATTAGACTCTAAATTTCATACTAATTACAACTATGTGTCATCTAATAGAAGTGGGTAAATTTAATTTAACTTTAATTCCACCGATGTGGTGAGAAAGTGGGAAAAAGAGACGTTAAAAAGTCCAATAATTTTTTATCTAATTTTAATATAAAAATGATTATAATAAACTAAATTGTATTATTATATGTATTATTTATCTATTATGGAGTAAAAAATCAAATATATATAATTTTAAATGAAAAGTCTGTTTTTAACTACAATGTAGTATTTTTCAACATTCATCAGAAAATGATTTCACTTAAAAAATTCCAAAAAATTAACCCTGAGATAATATAGATATTAAAAACTCAAAGATGAACCCCATTTTGCAAAATAAAATTTTTAAATTTCCAAAATTTAGTTTTTAAATATGTGCGCCGTTAAGTTGTGGTAAAATTTCCCCTTTACAAAATTATTTTTTTATTCCCAAAATTGGATTTTTAATATATAATATCATATCAAATACATTGGATGAGTTTAAAAATATTTTATTGTAAATATAACATATAAATTCTTTAAAAGTGTTATAATTTAATAAACTATGAAAAAAATGACTAAATAGTGTGTTGTTCTTTCCCACTGTTGCGTCCATTGTAAGCTATCAAAAAAATAAAATTTATTTTAAAAGGAAAATTTTGAGACTATTTGAGTGATACATTTAGACTTTTTTTCAAGACTTTTATTAAATATTCCCTATATTTTTTCAGTGTAAGGTTATTTCAAGCCTCACATGTTTAAGAAAATATGTGGGATGTCCTTCTCATAACCCACCAGAAGTCCTTTGTGTGATCTATGAGTGATCACTAGAAGTGTCTATGCATGTTTTATGATCACTCCAGTTGATTCCAAGATTTTAAGTGATGGAGAACCATTCATTTCAGGATATATTCTACTTTGAGAAATTTTCACTGATTCATGGGTTCATTGGTGTGTGGTTATAAGGAAAATTCTTTTTTTGCTGGGGTGGGGGATTTATATGCCTCGTAACCCCGATTATTCACCACTTCACAAGGTTTTTATCATAAAAATACTAATTAGAGACTGTGCAGGGATTTTATGTCATGAATTTTGGTGAGGTATTTTCATATGTTATTCCAAGATCATTGCATGATTTTCATAGACTATATGATCAACCAGTAAATGCACCATTTATTAGATTATGGAAAATTAATAGGGTATTAATGAATCATGTAGACATATTGATGGTCCACTTTATTGTTAAACTAACATGTCTAAGTACTTTCATGAGATCATAATGCCTGTTGAATGTCTTTCACATGCTCGTTGATGTCTTTTCTGGGATGTTCTGTGAAATAAGGATGGATTTCTTGGGGAAATTTTCATGATCATGCTGACATGTATAAGGGTCTTAAAAGTTAGGTTGGTGCATCATATGAGTTTTAAAACCCCAAGAGGATCCTGAAATATCCATTTCATATCCCTCTTTATTTAACAAAGACATTTGAGGGTTTCACAATTTAACATGAGTGTTTTGAGAGATAATAATTCTTGTTATTAGTGTTGTGTTTCATAACATTTAGAAACATAATAGGCTCCCCCCTTTTTGAAAAATTCCTCCCATTTTTGAAGGAGTTTTGGATGGTTCTTTAGGCGCTCATTGACTGACTGTTCTCTTGACCAAGGGGTGATCGTATAGAAGTCATCACGTGGCCACCGACTATCTGTGGATCCTTCACAAGTTCATAAGTACTTTCCAAATGGGTTCTATGGGATCTGGAGTAGGTTACGCATTGAACGCTACTATCTTCATGACCTTCAGTAGGTCATTCAATCGTATATATCCAAGAGGTTTATGCAATCCTCATGATCCTGGAAACCTTCTTCTTACATTTTTGTGTCTGGAAAATAACACTCATATTCACGAATTTTTTCCTTTGTGAATTTTCTAATGCTCATTTATTAGGCATCAATAAATGAACCCCTTAGGAGTGATGTCCAAGGGACAAGGGATTAGTTCTAAGGAATGTGATTTCCCGCTGGAGGATTTTGTAATGTCACCAATCAGTGTCTTGGGAAATTTTTGGTCTTCTAGGTGAAGTTTGGAATTCCATGGAATTCCCTATAAATAGACGAGCCAGAGGCATTCATTAATAAGATACTCAACTCTCCATAGTTTCTACACCCTACTTTCATCACGTGACATTGTTGCAAGACCTTCCCATAAAAATTGATCATGATATTTCTATGAAATACCTCTTCATGATAACGACTTAATAATACATCCTTTACCTAGGATCCCATTCAAATCAACCACAAACATATCTTTGGTATTTATTTCAACTTTGCCTATGGGGATGCACGATCATCTTGACCCTTCCAAGGGATCTTCTGGATTGATCACATAGTCCATTCACAATTATTTAGCTTTCATAACAATGTCAAGGTCACCCTATTTTGAGTATTTTGAGGGTTTATGAGGTTTCTCATTTTCTTTATCTTTTATGTGCTATACTATATATTCATGAGTATTTTATATAATAGTGAATCCTTTTGATGATTCATGTGACATACATGATCCTATCTGTTTATTCCTTTGGAAAAGACTTCACTTTATCAAAATGAAATTTGAAACGTACATTTGTTTAGATGGATTTTGAATCTCTTCATACTTCTCGCAAGACATTGTGGAATGATTCCAAATAATTTATGGACTTTCATGATGATATTTTAGCAAGTGTGGTGATAATTTCTGCCATGATGATGGGTCATTTTAGCTGAGAATAGTAGCATTGATAGGAGTGAAACTAGGGGGTATCCCCTTTCATATTTTCTCCCCTTTATAGGGTTTTTATTACTAATTATTATCTCATTACTCTATCATAGTCATCATTCATTCTCACATATTGGGTTGGAAAATCCAATATCACTTTATGGGTGTACATATCTCAAGGGGGACATTTTTTCACTAAGATAGGCCATGATAATAATCATATAATGATGTTCATGACCATATACATTAATGGTAATCATCGTGACCTAATTCATATTTACAAATGTACAACTTGAAAATGTGGATGTCTTCCTCCAACTAAAATTTTGGATGGGTTCCCAACTGGGTATTTCAATCAAGGGGTGGCTACGGAAGGGATTACAGTTGGACCTTCTCGGTAAAATATATTTCCTGTGAATTCACTGATTAAATGAAGAAATTTGGATATACTAGGATATCTGGATCTCAAAGACACTTGATTATTACAATAGGGTTTTGATGATTTAACTCTTATTTCATTGGAGTCCTTACACAAACATGTTCTACTTAATTCATGGATAGGTGGTCGTTAACCTCTTTATGTGGAGTATATATGTGGTTCACCCATATTGGCTGGGATTTATGATGAGTTTTCCCCTCATGTTATACCTTGGATGATGTAACAAGGAATCCCACTCTCACTTGAGAGCTGATCAAGTTAGCCAAAATTTCTCTCCTAAATAAGCTACTTCATGGAGAGGATATCACATTCAAGTCATGGGTGAGACACATAATTTATAAGCTCCACTATGAAACAGAATCTAAGAATTCAAATTCCTTTCTTATTAAGGACCCCTATAGTGAATTTAGAACCTACTGGCATATGGTTGAGGAAGGGAAATATAAATAATGGGGATGGGAAGTATTCTCTATTTTTGATGGGGTTTTCCAACTAGTCGGATTTCGAACAATCTACCTGAGTAGGAACTTATTTCCAATGAATGAAAAAATGTTGAGTTATACTTTCCACATTCTTGAGGGAAACCTCCATATAAGGGAGAGTGTATTTGTCTAGGAATCCCCATGCTGGAAAATTTATATCACCTTTGGCACCATTTTTGAAAGTTAAAATCCCCTTACGAGATCGTAGACCCCTTTCATTTATTAGGGGTCCAGATAGGGGATATTCTGGGAGGATATGAATATCTAGAAATTCTGGTCATCACTAATGTTCCCTTTAGGCCATAACTGTAGTGTATTAGTGGGTTAAGACCTGTTACACTGAACGATCATGATGTAATGGATTATAAGAGTCATTATGATTTTTTATCATTCAAAACCTATATTCCAACACTGAAGGGAGATATGGTTGATGACGGTGGGCTCGTCCTTGAGGAATGGGAGTATATTATGTAACTTCACTAGGTAGTCCTTTCCACCCATATTGATGTGGACCTCCTATATGAATGGTATTCACCATAATATTTTAGCTATCAGTTCCTGTGTGTCCAGTCGAGATGTCATCACTCTAGTTATATTCAATCCAAGTAGAATACAATGGTATCTGAACAATTTTCATTGATAATTACTAGGGAGAATACTTATGCTGAGATAAACCATCCTCCTTGTCATATAAAAATTGGTCTATCTTGGAATTATGTTGAGTTTTGGATCCTCTCATATACTAATTCGAATTTACCAAAATTGTCACGTTAGTCTTGTCAATTACCACTAATTTACAAGGACAATACAAGGCCTGGAAATTAGTTGGATTCAATATGATCAACAGCCTTGGAAGCACCCCATAACGATATAATGAATTCTTCATATCCTCTAGAGGAACCAACCGAAGTGGATATAGTGAGGGTGGTACTAAATAATGAATCTAGGTCAAAGTCATCATTTTTCCATCTTGAATGTTTTCATCATGGAGGATGTATAGCTTAAAGGATGAGCTCTAGGGTATATTTTTCTGATAAGACATACCTTTGTAAGGTTTTTCCTATGCCGATTTCCCCCAATGTATCACTTCTAATGTTTATCTTGGGGAGGTGAGGGACTTACCTTAAGACCTTAACACATGTTTGGAAAGATTCAGAGGTTAGTTATTTTATTCACCATTGGTCCACCAAATGGTTGTTCGAGGTATGCTTAAAATTTCCCTGGATGAACAGGGTTATCCCATTGTTGATGAGTGGTAAGGCTAAACTCATTTCTATTATTAATGGATCTTGGTCTCATGGAAATCATACATACATCCTTTTTTGATTTTACTGATATAGTGGGCATATATAAAGATCATATTCTCCTGCCATCCACTATGTTTTCCCATCATCGTACAGTTTTGCGAGGGGACTTTGGTAGTGACATGTGGACTGATGGTGAGGGAACCCTATGTCAACTAACCGAAATGAAGGAAGAAATTTTTTGTGGAACAAATACTTTGAATTTAGCACCTTCTGTAGATCATTCTGTTGAAGGTGAGTGGAAAAGGAATCAATCTATATAGACATGATCTTCTCCTATAAAATCCCCAAGAAAGTGTAGCGTTTCACCCTTCCCTCTCTTTGGATTACTAAATAAACTCATTTTTATTTTTCAAAAATGTGACAGTCTATACTGAGATCACTTGGAAGACCATGTATCCACTTATAAGGATGTGGTGAAACATTTGGTCATTTTAGTATACAATTAAAAATTGATCTTGATCTGTCAAAAAGCGTAGATGGTTGACGTGTTGAATTAATTACACTCATTTCCTATAACATACATCCCTATGATAATACCACTTGATCAGTCATGGGTGGATGCACATTTGGGGGTACTAAAATAGGTTGGTATTCTCCTACTATGTTAGCCTTGATAAATGATAATTTTATAGAAGGTGAATAATTATTCTAGAGATGATTTTTTTACATTTTTACTGATATTATATTTTCTTTTTTAATATCTTAATGGTGAATACAAAATTATGTATTAGGTAAAAGGTTTCTAGGTTCTTGAAGATTCTTATCACAAGAGGGTGTCACTTATTCACTCGAATAAAGATTTAGGGAAGGGGATGTCTCCAGCAATGTGACTGAGATTGTTTTTTCATCCAATATCAGTCATATCCATTGGTTATATAGTGATATTATATGATTTTTCTTTTGGATGATAAACCATTGGGTCCATTTTTGTAGTGTATTCACCCTAATGTTCAGAGGATTTATTCACTGCTCCCATGGGGTTCCTATTACCGGATCAACTAATATTGAGGAAGGTTCCCTTATCACTTTTTCCAAAACTACAAGAATTACTATTTATCTAAGCTATATAGTCTTAGAGTTTGTTCTCATTCCCAATATGGGCTTAGATCATGGCCTGGGGTCTCCTTCATTCTAACAGTCGATGTGGATACAAATGTGGGGGGTTATTTTTTCTTTAATTTCATAGACCCCCTTGTAATAGTTTAATAAATTGTTGATACAAATTCTACTTATTTTTTCCACCTTTTTTATGAGGGATTTTATTATACCTCTTTCTATACCTGGTGAAGAGGCGGTCTCTCTGAGAGAGAAGAATTGGGCCATTGAATTGAGGGTGGAAGGTTGGGAGGCATCCAATTTAGTGAAGTAGAACTAGTAAAAGGACATATATGAAGATTCTTGACATGTTGTAGTGGTGGAATCTCACCGAGACATGGTTAGTGTCGATAATATTGAAATTTAATGTCTCTAGTATGTGATTAGTCATCATCAATCTAAGATCATCCATCTCTATGCAGAGTTTTCCCAGTTCGAACATGCACTCTATTTTTTATAGAATATTGTGTTATATCAAGAGGGACTTCTTAACATGGTGAAGTAGGCGCTTCTTGAATCTATCACCTAGAAGGAGTAGTTTTAGTGGGTTTTACAATTAGAAACTGAGTCTTTTTTAACGTTATTTTAACCTAATACCTCTCTAGAGCAGAAGCTTGTAGCATTAAAGGATTCTTATAAGCATGTTTTTTATGGTGTTATAATTTTAAAACGTTTTCATTCCTATAATTTTCATGGGAGAGTCTCCAAAATGTGGATATCCATCTTATTTCATTCTGAAAATGAATGAATTTTCGAAACCATTCATTTTCTCATCCATTTTTTCGTCCGTTCATGATGTATATGACATTTCATTGATCTGATGTTATATTAATCACTAAGGATAATAATCATTTTCATAATATCAGGTAAACTTGAATGCCTATATATGAAAATTTTAATCATAATTAATTCTTCTCAAGAAGTTATTATGAATTCCCACCATCATAAGCTCCCACATTAATGTGTATATTCCAATTATCATGATATTACATATTTCCCAAAAGGATGATTAAGTACAATATATTTCCCCAAGGGAGAGTGTTCATTCTTTTTTTAAAAGCTGAAAGGCCTGGCTAGAGTTGCTTGATTTTTTATAACACCATATGGTGAGCCTTAAAAGATTATCCATTATTTCATAATAAAGTGATAATGTGTATTAGTTTATGGTATTCTATCTGAAACCATCTATCATTGTATTTTATGGTCTTTTAGATCATATGTTTTATCACTGTAGTTTAAGAACTTTTAGCTCAGACATTTGGTCACTGTAGTTTTGGGTCATTTAGCTCAGAATTTTTATCATTGTAGTTTATGGTATTTTAGATCAGACTATCAATAACTATATTTTAGGGCCTCTTATATAATACATTATATCACTTTAGTTTAGATACTTTTAGCTCCTAAATTATATTATTGGAGTTTACTGTATTTTTTTCAAACCTTATATCATTGTCGATTTGGGAATTTTCACTTGTAACTTCTGTCATTGTAGTTTAGGGTCTTTTAGCTAGGACCTTCTATCACTGTATTTTAGGGTCTTTTAGAACATAACTTTTATGATTTTAGCTTAGGGCCTTTTAGCATAGACCTCAGGATTTCAATTAGATTAAATCCCTACTACCAGTCCATGATTGATGATCACTGAATATGGTGCATACATGCCTGGAATGACCCATAACTCCATAGGGTGTTGAGTTCTTACATGTTATTACCGAGGCTCATGAGGATTAGAGCTCATTTACTAAACGGAGGATGTAACTATTATTGGTAGGTCAAAACACTTATGCATCGGTAGCATTGTCAAACAGAGGTGTCTCCGCTCTCTTATAAGGATCATGGAATATTAATTGTGGGAATTTTTATTGCTCGTGAAATAACAGGTATTCTACGTCCATGTGGATAGTTGAAGTATGGGTTATACAAGTAATAACCCAAAACATTGAGTCAGTGATTCTAGAATGGGGAAAACATGTCGAGGATGACCCATAACAACCTAAGGTTCCAGGTTCAACCATAGTGTTTCTAAGGCTCATGAGGATTGAATCTCCTTTATTTCAAGGAGGATATTCCTTTATTTCATATGTTAAAGACCTTATAAAATGATACCAAAATCAATAAAAGATGATATACACTCCTTTCTATGCAACATTAGAGATTTTTTGAAACTAAAATTTCCAAATGATGAGGTTTGTTATGGATTAAATATATCCATGAAGAGTTATGGAACACTAGGGTAGTTTATCTCTTAATTGTGAATCTCAATCCTTACACAATATGGTTTTGAATCTTGAGGCGCGGTCTATCAATCGTTCAGAATGGATTTTCACATTCCTTCATTATGAAAGGTTACAAAACACGATGATGTAATATTGAAGATATTGAATCTATTCGGATATTTTTGTATGGGGATTATAAATTCTATTCTAAAGTACATGGGTCTGAATGATGATATCAGAAAATCATATCGTGAATAGATTAGAAAACACTGAGATGTTGATTTCTACCACAATTATGTCTAGGTTCATTAGAATGACAAAGCCCATTTTGTAGAGTGATGAATTTGGTTGAAAACTATAGGCACATAAGTAGGATACATAGGTATATATTCATAAGTGAAAAAGGGTATCATGAAGTTGGGTATCCTTTTAGAAGGGCCATGGAAGGATTAAAGTGATCTTATGTGATAAAATCATGATGAATGATTTGTAGAAATTGTAATATACAATAAGGGTTCGAGAATTATAAAATTTTCTTCACAACATAGTGGAAATATTATCATAGTGAGGATATATGAAATATAACAACACTATGTTTTTCATGAATTAGAGGTTCCAACGAGCATATATTGGACTTTACCTGGGCTATAGAGTATGCCCTATGAGATTTATTCTGTATTTTTTGTTCCCTAGGTTTTATTAAACTATGGGGAAGAAGATTTCAGAGGGTGAAGAATTTTATTTTTCTCAAACCACTATTTTCACATTTTCAACATAAAAATATTTTTGTCCCTTTCACTATAAGTTTAAGTTAATTTTATTTAGACCATTATAAAAATAATTTATGTTCATACATATTTGGCTAGAGTTAAGTCATTTTAAGGTCACGATGCACATGGACCTAGAATTGGAGATGTTCCACAAGTTCTTAATTAGGATACCCAATGTAAAGACTTCCCTGACAACCTATTGAGTAGAAGATGAAAATATTGTAAATCATGAATAGAGGTCCTCACATCTTGAGTAAGGATACTATACAATAATACCAATAATGGAAAAGAATGCATTTAGTTGTTGAGTTAGGACATAGTGATGTTATCAAATGTATCATAAATCCCTTTTTCTAGAGTGATTCATTTGGTTGATGACCATAGGTGCATTTTCAAGAGCAATAATCATGCATGAATTATCAATCAAAGGGTTCCTTGAAGCCATGTATCTTTTTTCATGGTCAATGAATTGTATCTGAAAACATGAGGTACTTGAGACATGAAACATGATTTATGGATTGCTGTGCTTAAAAGATGGTGGAAGAACCTCATACTCTAGCTGACCGATGCAAGGCTCTTGTGGTACTTTGATAAAGGATGATAATTGATGATGGTCTACATATATTAACCTCATGTAGTATGAACATACATTCTTGTGTGTAGTTTAAAATCATGTGGTAAGGGAATTTTCTTTACAGTTTAACATCAATCATATAATGAATTACTATTTGTGTTGTTTTAATGTCATGCGAACAAGAAATTTTCCAGGATGTTTAATCATAATGTGGTAAGGATGTGAGAACTGACACCAAAAAGTATTCAATATTTATTACATGACAAAACACACTGCACATATATTAGACTTGTATATTCGAAAACAAATCAGGTATTTCTCATCCCCCATGTAGTTGGGTTCATTTTGTTATTTATTGTTTTTGTTGGGCCCAATATTGGATATCCAATCATAAATATATATCCTTTGATGATAGGAATCAAGCCAAACATAGTTCTTGAATGGTAAACTCTCTAGGTAGGTCTGACCTATATGCATAGGTGGGAATTGTTTCCATTAATTATTGTAGTTTATCCTACGATTGGAGATCTGAGTGTCACTATATATCCTCTGATGATGGGAATCATGTCACCCAGAGTTCTTAGGGGACCATGCAGTTTAACATCATGCAGAAAGGATATAGGCTCCCCAATGTAAAAATGGATATTTCGGATGGGCCCAAGGATGGAAATCTGGGAACCACTACATATATCTATCAACACAAATTTCATGAGGAATGAAATTCTTATTCATGTTTAACCTATACATAAGGAGGGGAATTTGTAGGAATGTTTTTTGTAACTAGACTTGGGGTTAGAGATTATGGTGTAATTATGTATTCTATGATGTTAATAACCAAGACACATGTAGTTCCTAAATGAAGGTGTGTTGGATACCAATCATCAACAATAATGTTCCTCTCAGGTGAGGTCCATAGGAATGTGTAGTTTTATGTCAGGAAATGAACATTAGCCATGTAGTTTAATGTCATCTGGTGGGGAATCATGGTATTTCTTTTTAGGTCATGCATTAAATACAATGATGAGCCTATCGTGAGTTGTTATTCCTTTTTTGGGAATACCTTACTAAAAATTCCAAATATCACATGAGTTATTCTTGGTGTGGGAAACAAAGAATGGAAAGGGTTCCTCTCACCATGTAGAGGTGATTAATGGTTGGATGGGGAGTTTTGTATCATGTGGTGGATTTACTAGGATAGAGGATTATAGAATCCATAAATATATCATTTGAATTAGAATAAATCCATAAGTAGTTCTATAAAACATGTTTAGTTCTACTTTGTGTGTAATGGATATCAGCTGTGTAGTTTAACACCTTGCGGTAACGACATAGGTCTCCTGATCTGAATGAATATAAGCCATTTTTTGGATCTATATGGTTGAAGTTCATATTATGAGGGTGTGATCCTTACAATTTATCATCATTTGGTTTGGACATGTCTGCACAGTTTAATGTTATACGATGGGGAAAACTAAGACAACTCCATATAGTTTAATGTTTAGTGTCCAGGATGTGATTGTTTGTGCATTTTAATATATTCCTTCCATGAATTAGCACTTGATGATGGCTATGAAAAGTCTTTCATGATAAATATCTCATTGGTGGGGAGTTTGACATGCTCCCCATACATTATTTACATTGAGTAGGCTCCATTATTATAGACCTTATATATGATATATGGCCCTTCCAATTTGTGTTATAGCTTTGGAGTTTTCTTCATTGGTATCATTGGGGTTCTAAGAGCCAACACCAATTATCCTTAGAGGAATTAATGTAGGAGATCCATTTTATTGATGGCCCACGCGATCTGATTCTGACGTACATCAGGGTTTTTTAATGTACAAAAACCATTCTCATCGATATGCATCAATTCATCCAGCCTATTTTTATTTTTATCATCATTTGATAGTTTTCCAAAAATAGATATTTTTAGAAAATGAAACTTGACTCCAATGGGTAACACTACATCATTCTCATACACCAATGATTATGGAGCTTCTTATGGATTAGTATTCATGTTGGTTTGGTATTCCCATAAAGCCCAGAAGAGATTTTCCGACTAATACTTATTATCTTCGTTCATTATCATCTAGAGTATAAATGATGGAATTTTATTTAAGGCCTACATATAATAATTTTCCATTATATAATAGTGAGGTAAGGGATTGGAATTGATATTGTTCTCTTGGTATAGTTTCATCTACTCTATAAAATAGAATTTGGTGTTGTTGTCCATCAATATTGTGTGAGGGACTCTGAACCAAGTGATAATATGGAACTCTAAAAAGTTAATTATATTCTTCTTCCCAAATTCCTTTAAGTGTATTACCTTAACCCATTTGGAAAAGAATTTAGCAGCAGTAAGGATGTACTTGAGCTGCTTTGCTCTGGTTGGGGGATATGGTCCCACAATATCCATTCCCTAAATGGAAAATGGCTATGAATATTTACCTATGTATGGAAATTATAGGGGTGGATGGATGAAGTTTGTATGGATCTATAATGCATGACATTTCCCGGTGAATTCAACATAGTCTTATGTAATGGTTTCCAATAATAACCCAGCCTCATAATTTGGTGGGAGAGCATGGTCCATGACTGAAGAGCACCAAAAAATCCCTCATGGAATTCTTCCATGATGGTGTGAATATCACTTTATTCTATTCACCTAAGGAGGATTTCATCAAATCCACACTTTTTAAAGGAATTATGATCATTTTTACTATCCTATAGAGTAATGTTCTCTGCAAAAACTGAATATGTTCCCATATTGCTTGGTGTGTCAAAGGAGCTCCATTTTGGAGATAAATGATTATGAAATACATCTATTTTGGAGTGGATATCAGTTCATCATACTCTGGGGAGATATTTAACTGATTGATTTATTTTATATCGTAGATATGGATCGATTATACCATTATTTGGTTTGTTATATGGAATATTACTTCCTCTTAAATAGGGTCAACTAGGAATGTGTATATATTATCCAATACAATAGTCTGATCATTCTATGATTAGGGAAAATGATGAAATGTTGAATAAAAAGAGAACTATATCATCAGTCCTATTACATAGCTCGTGATAGGGGAAATTTATTCTTTTTTATGCAATATTTTCAATTTATTTGATTTATCTCTAGTTCAAAATCACATTTGATCTTCAGGTCGGATTTCTACATTTGTAGGGTTACTTTGAAGCCAGAAATAAGGGCTTGGTATTCAGCCTCATTACTCACGCAGCCCTTAGATAGTGATAAATTGTAGGAAAATTACATTTTATAGACACAAATACTATCCTTGAGGTATCCCAATTGAGAATTGGACTTTTCTTCCTTTTCCTGATAAGACTTTGGGAGGTTCTATCAAAATACATCTTATATGTGTATGGATTTTCATAGATGTAGAAGGCCCCATAATCTAGGAATATGGTGTCCACCAGGGTATTCTTTACGTCTGGATGTGCTGTAAGTAAACCAAGCAGAGCTATCCCTTTCACAACATTTTGTGACACAAATTGGATGTTATATGATTATACAATAACGTCCCATCAGTAAATATTACCATTTATCATTTGGAAACCCTTGATGTACTTTATAGGATCAATATTAGAGACCATTTGTAATTTTCATAGATTCAAGTAATGAATCATATTTTTCACTACAAATGTGAGTGTAATTAATTTCTTCTCGACATTCAAGTATTTGGTTTTAGTACCTAGCATTTTTTGAATGATGTAATAGAGACTTTTCTTTTTCCTCACATCATTTTCATCATGGAGGAGGGCACCCAGTGAACATCCCATGGCATCCACATACAAGATGTGTGTCCTCTCATCCACTAGAGGCATAAAAACTGGTGGGTGGAATAGATACTGCATGGGATTTTAGAAGGATTCTTGGTTTTCCATATCCCATTGGTATGTGATTCCCTTTTATTAGCCTAGTTAAGGGGATTTCTTTTCCAACCAATTTGAATATAAACACCAAATATAAGATAGTTACCCTTGTATTCCCCTTATATATTTACGATTCTTGGGGTTGAAATTACTAAAATATCATCAGTCATCTCTAGTTCAACCTTGATATCATGGTGGAATATCACAAAGCCAAGGAAATTACATGATGTAACCCCAAAGGATTATTTCAGCAGATTTATCTTCAAACTGTTTCCATAGATAGTCATAGATCATTAGAATATCCATGAAGTGCCAAATCATTATTGGGATTTTACCAATAGATCTTCGACATAGAATTTGACTATTATTCCAAAAAAAATATTAAATATATGTGCATAGTTAATTGATATGTATTTCTATCATTCTTTAATCCCAAGGGCATGTCCTAATAGAAAAAAGATCTCCTAAACCACTCTGGTTACTCATCTTCAAGGGCCATCTTTATCTAATTATGCGCTGAATACTTATCCATGAAATAATGATCATGGAATCTAGTAGTTACGTTAATAAAGAGTTTTGTGATCAACAATGGGAATTCATCCCCTAAGAAATTTAGATTTAGGTCTCTGAAATTAATATAGAAACCAATATATACTTTCATTTTCTTGAATGGGACAATATTGGCTAGACATGTTGGGTATTTCAATTCTCAGAAAAAAAATTATTTGAACAATTTTTCTACTTCCCCCTATTCATTTGTGGAATGATAGTGGAGGATCCTCTATGATACATTCTTGAAGCCTCAATGCTCATTGGGTATGTTGAGATGATGCATATCCAGATCTAGTTTCAATTCAGAAATATTAGTATAGTTATAATAAAATACATATTGATGCTTATTTATAAATTAAATGTAAATATATTTTTATTTTAGGGGAATATAGACACTAATCATTGTATCCTGAAGGTATTCTTCTATTCCCATGTTTACCTACCAAAGCATGTCAATGGTTATAGATACACCTTCCTTGAATGTGAGAGGGGTGTTACTGAGGTCATCCTCTTCTTCTTTCACATCTTATAATATAGATTCATTCTCATATAGTGGTAGGAATATAGGGGAATCATTATCACTCTAGAGATGAGAGAGGTATTGATAAGAGACATTATCATCCCTTATATCCCATATCATTGAGAGAGATGATAGAGTTAAATGTCTTTTACACTATATTTAGGGAATGGAGAGGCTTTGTACTTTGGTACCACTTCTTTCACATTCACTAGATTAATGGGGAGCACATAGTCACTTTTGAGAATACTCCATGGATTTATAGTGGTGGTCCAAAACCTTTTGGTGGATACCAGTAGTACATCACCATCAACCATTCGTTATTTTCCTACCAATTTATTGAAACCAAATTCAGCATATGTGACCTTTTAATTCTCAAAGGGGGTGCTGACTATATGTTGTATGTCGACTTTTCCCTCAATGGGGTATTTCATACATAGATGGAATGTTGAAGGTACCACTATGTGGCTATGGATCCAGGGAATTCTTAAAAGGAAATTGTATGAGGGTCTGTTTTGATAAATAAAACCTCAGTATCATATTTGAGCTCCCCATAATAAGATTAGATTTATATCTTCCCGAGTGGTCTTTTATCACACTTTTCATACCCTTTAATTATATGTTTAATGGGAGAAAATCACCTTCTCAATATACCAAACAACATTGGGTTCAAATAAGGATGAGATTGTTCCCATATCAAATGTCAATTAGATCCCTTTGAATGTTGGCATTATTGAGTCTTCCCAAAAACATATAGCTGTATGATGTTTCCATGGATTAATTTGTTCTGATCATGATCTATTAACAATATGGTGACCTGGAATTCTGATGACATAGTCTCTATTTGATAGACCACGACTGCAATGAATTCTGTCTCTAATTTTTTTTTCGGCTTTGGAGGGATTTAATCAGTGCCTCTTTGAGTTCTTAGTAAAGATGGAGTGAATAAAGGATTGAGAACATGGATAGGAAAAATGGTAGTTATTTCATAATTTTGTACTCTTGTTTTAGAGGTGGGTTCTTCTATTGGTGGGTTTGATCCTAGAAATATGGATTAAGAATTGTTTCTTTTGGGGTGGATGGGACTTTTTCTTTTACTGAGGTCATGGGAGCATCTGATGCTAGTGGTATAGGTTATTTTGGTCTTCCCCTTTGTCTGGGTTGATTAGATAATTGCTCCCCTACTAGGTGGTAATACAGAATGACTGGGTGCAGTTGACTATTGGAGATTTCTGAGGTAGATAAATGTATCTTCTGGGATTTCTAGACTACATTCCATGGGTTTCAATTTCATATATGTTATATGGGGGATGTGAATGAAATATTGGGTCTGGTCATGCCAATGTTCTCACCCATATCCTCAGTTTTTTGTTCATGCGTCCTCCTGTTCTACATTTTGGTATAGGGAACACATACTCGTAGGAATATTCATAATCAGATAAAGGATATTTTAAGTGTCTCACACTGAAAAAACCAAATATGGACTCTTCTTCTTATGGGGGTTATTTTGTGGGGTGGTGCCCATGTTTCTAATGTTATTGGGAATAATTTTTCAATGGTCAGATATTTTGTTAGAAAAGAATAGTACTCTTCCAATTTTGTATCATCATACATCGAGAGTTTGAACCCAATTTTGCGTGACATATCTGATGGAACCTTCTTGGGTGGTGGAACTATTTTGGTTTTGTGTAGTTGTCCTCTCCGAGTTGAAAGAGTTTGGTTAATGAAATTTGAGTCATCCAATTGTTTAACATTATTCATTGATTGGATAAAACATTTTGTCAATCACCCTATTCTTCAAACTGGTGAATATTTATTTAGGCCACCTTCTCTAAGAAATTACCTAACACCAGCTGTCCATAATTGGTCATTCCTTGAAAAATGTCTTTAATGATGAAGCAGTCCTGGATATTATGGCCCAGCCTTATATTGAAAGGGAAGTAGTAGGGATGGTTTATGTGGTTGAAATCATTGGGAATCATAGTTTTTGGTTTCCTAATTAGGTTATTGTTCATTTCTTCCATGAAATTATTGGGTGATTGTTCATTTCGAAGGATTATGCTTTATATATTCGTTCCCCAAATCCTGAGTGACCCTGATTTATCTATGTTTCTAGAAGAGGGTGATTTTGTGGTCGTTTCCACTTGAATAGAGGTTATGGGTGGTTTATAAACTACCTTGATTCTTGAATGGATTCTAAAACATGATTTAGAGTGATATCTACAAATTTTTCTTTTCATAACCTTTTCCCCAATGCAGATGGAATGAGTTGATATTTGGATCGGGTTCACTGAGTGGAATATTCAGATCATTGTGAAATCTCTGTGAATACACTAAACCCACCTGGTTACATTATTAGGACAAGAGTAATTTGTATGTAATCTCATATTATTTCAATATTGAGATCCAAGAATTGATCCTATAAGAGAGGGATGTTGAGTGAATAGGTTAAACAGCTCTATCCTGTTATGATGTCCCACACCCTCTAATTTTTTTCATTATTTGTAGTTATTCAGGTCAACAGTTTTTATTTTCCTCAGTGTGGATCTGAACTAATAAATTAACTAATGATAATGGTCTTCCCATCATTCAATGGATCCTACTAGAAGACTTTTATACCAATGAAAGGATTCCCTTATCAGATTTTGTACAAAAAAATCATCTTTGTTGTCTCCTGTTGATCCTGGGGGCCCATAATTGAACCACATTAGGATATGAAGTGTGTGAGATGTTATTTGAGGTCACATAAATTTTCAATGTTAGATAAGGTATTATTGATGAAATCGGTTGGGGGGAAAGTATCATCCACCCACGTGGGATATAGATTCCTCTGATGTTTCATAGGTGTATTTCACCCTTCCATGGCTTCCATTCAAGTATCCAAGTACTCAATGATGTTAAGAAGATGTGGGGACACTATTGTCAAAGTCACCTCCCATATATAGGTAGTATGTGATGGTTTATGAGGTGACCCCACCTTCATATCACATTTATTCTCTATTCATCCAAATACTAAATGATCACCTGGGTGAGGTAGAGGCAATCTCTGCAATGAAGGGAAGTCACTATCATTTCTAAATTCACCATTCATGTTGATCAGATGCCTTGATCCAGAGCTAGTATGATTTTCATACACCAATCTTAGTGGCATAATGACTTTTTCTTGATGTATTTGAGGAATAATATTTTCCTCATCTAAAAGACGATACAAAATAATAATGTCACCCCCAAGTAGATCCTCATTGATTTTTCAGATAGATTTTATATAAATATAATAATGTGGAAAATGTTCCTCTATGGAAGTAACTTATATCCTTCAAGGATGAGACTAGGATACATCAACACATTTCCCATTTTTTGACAGTGTTCCATCGTAAAGGTTAAAACGTGACATTCAGAGGTTCAAGGTTAGAGATCCTCCTCTGGTTCTGGGTGTGTGGAACCTTGGGTGGTGCATTCAGATCACCCTCCTCTCAGGGTAGGTTATCAATTTTTTTGGCCTCTACATTTATGTTAGTTCCAAACTATTTTTCATGTGGAATTAAAAACGTTTACAGAGGTGAATCGGGCATTAGTGGTTGTTCCAATACATTAAATGTAACATGTTGATTTTTCACTTCATTTATCAAGTCCATTTCTCTAACCCCTTGTCATATTTGGAAATTTTTTCTTGTGATCCTAGTAGGGTTTGATTTCCTTTGTCATATGATCCTACTGTCTTGGTCTGTGAGTAATGAAATTGAAGGGGTTTTCAGGAATAATTATCGAACAAGACCCAAATAGAAGAGGTTTTTCCTATAGTTTGAAGAATTTGTTGGATTTTGACCATTAATACATACATACAAACATATAGAATAATTATTATCTTTATGGTGATGATGATGATTAAGATGCACCAAACCTTATATAATGGGGGTTATTCATAGCCACAATTAAAATTGATTGATCCTCTTGTTGAGGATCCAATGATTCCATTCATGGATTTGATGAATGCTAATAAAAAAATTAATATTTAAATTCACCCATCCTAGTAGGATGGGGTTGAACTGAAATCCTCATATATTTCACCAAGACCCAATCATGGGGTGATGAACATGATGATGGTGATTGAGATATAAATTCCCCTATCAGAGTGAGATGGGGTTCCTTTGTAGATGTTTATGATATGACATGAATTTTCTCAAGAAATGATGATTTTATGGGTGGAGGTGATGGTAAATATTCTCCTAACCTAGTGGGATGGGATTTATCTACGATGGTTTTTATGGAAGCTACTACTATAGCCTTTTTTATGTGGTAAAACTATTCTCGTGTAGGATTGAGGTGCAATGGAATCCCATGATGGGAATCCTTCTTTATGGAAAGTTTTCTTGTCTGTTGAAACGTCAACATCAATGTCTGATATGAATTCATGTTTCATTGAGGGGCCTAGAAAAAATATCATTCAATTATCCCCTCCATCCATTCATTATGTCTATGAATCGTTAAAGTGGTGGAATTATATTATAGTGACCAATTATCTCACACGTTACTCGATCCTATGATTTATCCAGAGGATATGACATTAAAATACATAGTATCTAAATGGTTATATTATTCTATGGATATAATGAAGTGAAATGCTTCATATTTATCCCATATTTAGATACACGTGTCTGGAAATTCACTGGAAATCAGTTGATGGAGATTTTCCAAGGTGCAAAGACAAACACTATATTGGAGTTTGTCATGTTCTCCTATTACTGAGTTTTATGATATAAAATGGTGGACATTTACATCAGACAACAAAGTGTATTGATGAGATGAAGGTGATAATAATATCCTAGATAAGGAATATTTCTATCCTTTAGTCATTGATGAGTATACCACATTTTCTAGATAATATAAAGCATGCACACCTTTATTAGCTCATCTGGGAACACATAATCAGAAGTGGTGAGGGGACAGAACATGGTGGGGAGGTTTTTTTGGTAAATCTATCCATATATCTATTTTATCCACCTATTCATCAGTTTTTCAAACCTCCATACAATGATACCATAAAATATGATTTCTTGGGGTTGCCTGCTGACTGGAGTGGAGTGTTACGGAATGTTTATTAGGAACTATATGGGGTTAATCCTGATGCTTCCTGAAACTCTCTATAAGAAGGCATCTTGGAAAGGGGATGAATTTTTTATCCATGGGATATATCACCATGGGGAGGATGAACATGGAGGATTCGAATAGTATAGTGTTTTTGATCAATATCCACACTAATAATAGTAGGAATATCATGGTAATGGTGATCTTCATAATTGGTTGAAGAGTTGTAGGACACATAATGTGTTGGTAATGTTTCACGAACAACCTAAAGGACACAACAATTTAGAATATTATGGATAAGAGCCTTATTATACATCATGACCAAAATATTTTGACACAACTTTTAGTATTTTATAGGGATATGAGTCGACTGTATGATAGATTTCGAATCATGTTTATAAAATTCAGGTGTTATGGTCGTGTGATCCTTCTAATGAGAGGTTTCTATAATATTCCAATGAGATTCCTCATTATTAACATTAGTATGAGCCCATCCTAAGGCATGTGCTTTACCACATGGTGAGCCTCAGTCATAACAAGATTATAAAACCAATCCTGAGGCTTTGGAATTTTTGTCTGGTATTTTGTTAAAGAGACATGAGCCTTCCCAAAGATGTGTGACACTATCACATGGTGAGACCCAGTTGGAATAAAAATATGAGTCTGTTCTGAATATGAATTCCCCACCAAAATATGTCGATCGACCTATGTACTAGGAGAAGGGATAGGATCCAGATCCTATATTTACTCAATTAGATACCAGTGCAATCATTCATCAGTAGAATTAGGAATATATTTCTGGATTTAATGATCTTGTAGAATATGTGAGGAATATTTACTTAAATGAATATGAGTATATCTCATGGAATTTTCCATTCTCACCTGGATAGCCCTGGACAAAATAGAGATATGATACTAATCCTAGGAATTTGGATTATTCTTCCGGTCTACTTTGAGATGAATATGAGCATGTCCAAAGGAATTTTCCCATATCACATGGTAAGCCATAGACAAAATGGGGATATGTGCCAGATCCTAGGCCTTTGAAATTTGCCTCCTATCTTTTTCATCAGGAATGTGTCCCTATCACGAGGCATGTGATGCTATCACTTGGTGAGCCCCAATTGAAATAATAATATGAGACCAGTATTATGCCTCATCCTTTACCATAATATGCTAATAATCATCATGCTTAAGAGCAATAATATGCACCTTCTACAAAGTAACCACTTGTTTATAATGATAAGATTGTTGAGTTTACCATGATTTATGGATAGAAATATGTACCTATTCCTGTATCCATACCGATTCTAGAATATGCCAGCCAAATTCATCATTTTTTTAAGATGTAATGAAATTTTAGCAAAGTGTGGAAAGAGATATAAGTCAGATAATTTTCTATCTCCACTATATATTGGAAGATATCTTTGATTAAAGAGGGGATATGAGACCACTTATTTATTTATTGTTCCACTGATACATACTGATGGGATTCAAACATGGGGTAGGGATATGCACCTCCCCCATGCATTATGTAGTAATATGATCACTGACCTGAACTGATTTCATGGGGATATGAGCATTCTCTTTGGTTAATACCAGAATATACCAACATACATTATCTATAAGAGTGGAAATATTATCCCACACATGGTTATCCAAATACTTCCTTGCCTGATGTGTCCTTGTTTATGTTCATGGGTATTAGATGTAGAAGTCTGTTGGATGGTACACTCGGTAGATGACTAGTAGGTATTGGTGGGATGGTGCGGGCGACAAACGATTATTGGAGAACCCATTAGTGTCTATTGAACTTGGAGGGAGCCTTTTTAACTCCTTGTTCCACCTTCATTAGATACTTTCTATGGGGATATTTGAACTCTTGGTATTAACTCTTGAAGTGGTTGGTTGTGGTAATGAAGTCCACTATGTTAGCTTCAATGTTTTTTTTATGCAAGCTCATTGGTTTCAGTAATTGGAGACCATCACAGGTAATTTCGACAGGTGTGATTTTACCTCATCGATGGTATTCCAAGACCACTTTGTTTGACTCCTGTTGTTGATTTTTTTTTTGGGAAGGTGAGATCATTTTGTGACCAGCAAGGGTTGTAGCCATAACTGATTTTCCTAAAATGGTCACTGGATAAACAAATTACAACAAATTTAGATGTTTTTTATGATAGAAATATCTGAAATCATGTATAAAACAAGGAAAGAGGTCAATAATTATTGAAATATCATATTCAAGATGTGTGCACAACTAGATATACATGGTTAACACAATTACACTTTCATCTGCGATCTAGGCATTCTTCTCACTTGGACTTGTCAAGGAGAGGATAGACTTGTTTCATGGAAACCACCATTACATAGGATCATATATGATGTTTATTTAGATCTTATCATTTTTTTAAATGATAATAATGTAGTTTGACTGATAGAAAACTGACCATCTTGCTATTTGTGGGGTTTAAGCCAAGATAATTGTTTTTTTGTAGAATATATAATGAAAAATGTCATGATAGATGATTAACTGATCGTTATTGTATTTGATATATTGACATTGGGATTACCATTTTTATTTTGGTGGAGAAGAGATGTGGGTAGATTTTTCTAGTGGTCTGATTATGGGGGTTGCAATGTTTTGTATAATCATTCATGTCGAGCTCACCATTTTTGTTCGTAATAGAAACACCCAACGGTTCTAACATACATAACTAGGTACAGACCTGCTTTTCAAAATGTTGGTAGTTAGTTGGGGTTTTAAACCCAGTGATTCTTAGTAACTCCCACAAGCTAGAAGGATGGGAGGTTAGGCTCATTACACAATTTTGGGGGGAATTGTTTCTTACTCAGAGACTCTCTTATGGATTTAAGATATGTTCATGAATCTCCTCCAAATCTTATTATGGGATCAGTTACCCAAATAGAATGATCATAGGATAACACCTATTATGTCTAGAAGAAGGAGATCTCATTATTTAATCCTTATGTATGTATCTGAGGATCTTCATTCATTTATCAATAATGAGTAGCTTCTTATATATCAAAGCCACTTAACCATTCACTTTGGATTTTTCTACCATATAGGGAGGTGGTAATATTCTTGAGTGGATTTACCTAATATGAGGCATCCTACATTTTTTTTTCTGAGGGAATAAAAACACAAAAATTTTAATAAATCCCATAAATTTTAACATACATTGAAAGGAAATATGTGTGAGAATATAGGTATCAGTCATTCAAGCTCTGGTCTTGAGGAGACGTTCTACGTATCCGGATTATGGAAGGTGTCCTAGTTACCATTTTTCATTAATTCTCTTCGAATAGGCCTTATGTTATATGCTCCTATATTAAGGTAATCCCATCATTCAACTCATAGAGGCTTAAACGCAAAGGTATCTTGGATTATGGAGATTCATGATGTGAATGATATGACCATTACAATTCTCTAAGCCCATGTGTGACATTATAAGTGTGGGAAATAAGGGATAAAAAGTAATAAGTATCACTACATATGTATACCTTGGGATTTTTATTATGGATTTTGATCCATAATAATTCATCTTACATATCATGTTTATAGTAGGAATCATATTTATCATAGTTTAGTTGACTTCTCAATCCATTAATAGATGAAGTATGATGATCATCCCATAGGAGAGAGATTGGGTCCTTGTAGTTGGGATGTCAGAGACATGGTGGGAATTACACTAAAGTGGAAGAACATATGATTTCTTGCTCAGGCTTCATGAAGGTGTCCTATTTATCCTGTTTATGGAAGTATTATGATTCATCATAGTTCAATGAGCTGGGTCTTATACATGATACTTCCCTTAAATGCAATACATATAATATTATGTCATTGATTGGGACATTCAATACCAGGTTTCCTAGGACATATCATACTATTCGACCAATTGGGTCTTATACACATAAGTTTCTCCTATAGGTGATAAAAATCATATTTTTCCACGCATCGAGGCTTAAAACCCAATGTTTCCATTATATGTGGGGGATATCAAATTATTCCACTGATAGGGTCTCACACACTATGTTTACCCATTTATGTAATACATATCATATTATTTCTTTGGTCGATTCTTACACACTAAGGTTTACCATTTCTTGATAGAGTATTTAATAAAAATGATATGTTCATTGTGACTCCCTAATCCCACATGAGCTATGCTCAGTATGAGAAACTAGGGATAGAAAAATAATCAGTTTCACTTGTTGCAGATGTGATAATTTTGTGTCAATACTCACCTACTAGTATTTTAATATCGATCTTGGGACTTAGGAAGGCATCCTACATATCCTAGTTATAGTAAGAATCAGAGACATCATAGTTCAATGGGTCGGGGAATACACATTGAAGTGTCCCTCTTTGGCGGTTGTACAAGGCAATCATGTCCTGGGATGCCCGATTTAGTTGGCCTCCTTTAATGATTGACATGTGTTGACTATCTGTTGGACCTGCATTGATTATATGCTTGACATGTTGGGGGATGTCTACCTGATATCTCTAAATACATTCACAAGATCCATTTCACTTTTAACATGAACGTTTTATAACATGGATGGAATGCTTGAAGGTGGTCATGAGATCAAGGATAACTTGCCCGAAGGACATCGCCAAACCTGGTCATATTGTCACAAAATCCATCGTATTATCATTTCTAATAGTATTATAGGGTGTAAAATGACGAATTTATCTTTACCTTTTTTCAACATGAAATTTGAATAACAATCTTGGAGGGAATCATGATATTTTGTGTGAAATGTCTCAGAGGATGTCACATGTCCCGGATGACTTTTCAGAGTGTAATTGGGAAAGCAGGCTGACATGTTTTGGGGATGCCATATAAGCCATTTGACATACCTAAAGGTAATTTCTAGGTCTCGATGGATTTTCTAGAGGATGTAACATTATCCAATTGACCTACACTAGTGCTATTTTGAGACTTAGCTAACATGTACTGATGTCACCATTTGATTTGGGTGACACATTTAGAGAAAATTGAGAGGTGTGCATGGAGATCAGAGCGGGCTTCACAAGACATGGGTGGCATGGTTGAGGGTTTCCATGTGACTTGATATCCCATGTCCAAGGTACTTTTCATGATCCAAATACTATACCAAAGGATCATTGCATGACCTGGTCCACATATCTTGGTGTCGTCACATGACAATGTTTTTTCATGAAAAGAACATAAGGACCAACGTGAATGTTCTTCGCATAAACCTTTTTCCTTTTAGTTATTGTTATAGCCTTTTATATCATATTCCTAAGAGTTTTTTCATTGTTAACTTGTTTTAAGTCTCATGTGTTTCAGAAAATATGTGGGATTTCCTTTTCATAACACACCAGAAGTTCTTCATGTGATCTATGTGTGATCATGTAAAGTTTATATGCTTGTTTCATGATCACTTTGGTTGTTTCCTAGATTTTACCTAATGGATAAACATTCTGATAATGAGATTAGATAATTCTTGAAATATTAACTACTGATTGGGTACACCGATGTGAGGTTCTAAGGGAAAGTCCTTTTTTAGCTGGTGAGGGAAATTTTTAGGCCTATACACCCCTGCTATTCATTTCTTTGCAAAGCACGTATAGCAAAAATCCATGTTGGAGTTAGTGGAAAACTTTTATTTCATGAATTTTTGTGATGTTTATCCATAATTTATTCTGAAGAAATCACATGATTTTCATCGACTACAAGATCTCCCAATAAAAACCAAATTTATTGGATTATTTCCAAATATTAGGGTCTTTTTGAGTTATTAAAACATGAAAAGGGTCTTCTATATAGTCAATCTGACATGTCTAAGGACTTTCATGAGATCAGGATTCTTACTAAAAGGATTTTGTGTGATCTTTCATGCCTTGTTTGGAATATTCTCTGAGAAAAGGATGGATTTCCACATGGTGTTTTTGAGATCAAACTAACTTGTCTAGGGGAATTACGAGCCTATTCTCATGAATCAAATTAGTTTTACAACTAAAAAAGGCTCCCGTCAACTCCATTTTATTTCCAACTTTATTTCACAAGGACTTTTGTGATTTCATGATTTTTCTTGAGTGTTTTTAGAGACTATAATTATCTCTATTGGTGATGTATCACATGTAAATTATGAAGGAAATTGGTTCCCACATTTTGGATACTTTTCTCCAATTTTACAATGATTTTTTTGGTTTATTATAATCCCGTCCTTTTACAATTCTCATGACCTAGGGGTGATTATCTAGAAGCTTCCTCACGGTCACTAACTATCTGGGTCACAATCACAAGATCTGAAAGAATTTTTAAAGGGGATCCATGGGATTATCCATATACTATCCATTGTGCACAATGTCTTTATGACCATCCTCAAGTAATGATATTTCATGTATCCTGGATATTCATGCGATCCATGTGATCATGGAAACCATCTTATTCCATTGTTTTGTTGGGGAAATAATACTCATATTAATGTATTTCATCATTTTTTGAATTTTCCAACGCTCATTCAGTGGGTGTCAACAATCATCTTTACATTATATCCTTGATGCACCTCATTTCTTCCACTCATCGGGATTCACACTGTTGAACATCTTATTACCCCCATCACCACCAAACATAGTGTATCATATTTTCATAATCTTTCTTCAACTAATTAAATAATTTTGTGCCCAAAATAGTATTATAAATGTTTTTTCAACTAATTCATCCTCTTTTTCTATATTCATAAAACCTCAAGACTTGGTGATGGATGATGGTCAACTTGTGAAGATAAAGGGTTAACGAACTAGGGTAAAAAAAATTTGGTTGTTGTTATGATGGTATTCCAACTAATCCTCGTGCATGAATCTTCAAATGATGATTTAGGTGGGGAAATTCATACATTCTAGGCATACCATAAAAAAATTAATTCATGGGTATTTATATTGTTTCAAAAAAAATACAAGCATAAAATAGCTGAATAAAAAATATAAAACTCAAATAGAAACTCCTACCTAGAATGGATAATTTACATTCGATGGAATCCACATCCACCTTGGATTCCATTGAAAATATCCAAGAAGAGAACATTTTACATCTATATATCTCCAAGCATTTTTCCCTTCTATAATTTAGGTTTTATTGATACAAACACTTATTATAGATGTTGAATAAAAATATATAAAGATATTTACTATTTTTTAGAATGAATTTCATTATTTATTGATTTTATAAAAGCACCCAGGATAGACCCAACATATGGCCTAAAATGTGAACTAAGATTACATCACATTTTGGGTAACCCCTCCACCACCCACCAACCCCCACTCAAACAAGGGCTAATTGTGGGGAATTTTTTACAATTTGGGGATCTATTTAGGATAAAATGGGTTTTTATCAAAATCATACATGAATGGACTATATATATATATATATATTTAAATATCTTATATTTGGGATTCTTTATTACATACTCCACAAAATATTTTTTCAACAAACATAGTTCAAAATATTCGGATGGTTGAAATGAAAAAAATAGGTCAATACTATATGATACAACATAGATATAAAAAGATGCACTTCTAGAGGTGAGCTGTGAAACATAAAAAAATAACCTCTTTAATTACTAACAAAACAATGATTTCATAGGTAAAAACACTAAATTATTATCATCCTTTGATTATCCTTCAGTAGAATATCTAAAAAAGATATTATCTCTCTAAACATTCACCTCATGATCTCTTAAATTAGACTCCTCCACATGATTAAATTACAAATATTAGATTATCATATAATAAATGAAAACTTTGATTTTTTCCTCCAAATCGAAATTCATTGTAGAAATATCCCCCACCATCTACCCACACCAAAAATATAACTTAGATTAAATAGAAGAACCATTTTCTAGATTAAAACCCTCCAAGGGCATGATAAATATATCCACCTTACGTATCATTTCCCAAACTATTGAAAGTTTAAAAAATGAGTTCATATTTTCTAAATAAATCAAAGGATTATGAATTGTAGAATAAATAAAAATGTAACCTTGATTGATCAGTGTCCCTCTCATTAATTGGATATCGATTGAATTAAACTAAACATACCCTACTCTACTACCTCACTTCCCTTAATGATATCCACCACCTTATCCAAAAACCTAAGGACCTAACTATAGTTAAAAATGTATTAGAAGTAACTATTATTGAGAAAAAGTTTAAATTGACTAATATCTCTATGATAATTTATTATAAATGGTTGGCATAGAAAATTTCCATGACTACACCTTCCATAGAAAAAATAAAACTACATTAGAACTCTCAGTAGAGGTATCCTAACAACCAACATTATAAATATGGGAAATAAAGGGATGTGACCAACTCCAATCTGACCAAAACATTTACTACCAAGATTAAGGGTATCTCTTATTCATAGCTCCAAATTTTGTAATGTTTTTATAACTCTCCTATATAGACAATACCATCAATTCTAATGAATTATTGATCACCTCATCCTTATTTAACACCTCTATATACATCAACATTGTGAACGAGGAGGTATGAGACAAAATATAATGTTTCAAATAATTTGATTTTTTTATCGATGGATCATCACTAATTATAATATCTAAATCATAATGGATAAGGTTCATGAACCTAACTAAAATATCCCTCACATTCTAGATCCCCTCTTTGAAATTGATCAACTCTTATAATTACATAGACCTCAGTGTTTAAGATAATAAATCAGCTAAAAACTGAGGCAAAAAATTATCTGATGTCACATACGAGGAATCATTATTTTTAAAAAAATGGGGTTACAATTTTCCTAGACACACCTCATAATAAGTTAACTAGAAAAAAAAATTACTCAAATTGTGCCTATATCAGCTAAAATGAAATATAAATATCTTCTATACACCTCCCCAACTCTTCATCAGAGGAATTCCATTAAAAATGTTTTAAAACATAATGATAAAGCCCTTAAAAATACTCCCACATTGAATACTCATTAGGATAAACCTAATTATGGTCCATTAGAATATCTTTTTACACAACACAAACCTAAACCCCATAATAAATCCATCCACAATCCAAATATACAGATTAAAACTAACATATTTATACCAGGATATGAAATTAATTTAAATACATTTAATATAAATCATTTTAATTTACCTTATAATATTGTTAAATTCAAATATGAGAAAAAATATTTATATTGTATTAACACAACCAAAATATTTACACTATAATTACTATAAACTTACTTTAGTATGATTACCAATATTAGGGTCCTTGTGTTCTAGATGACTCTTCCATAACATATATACATACTTTATAGTTATACTTGAATATAAATTATAACTCATAGTAATTCAGACCCCCAAAAACCCAAAGGTTAAGTGTATTTTGTGATTATATGGATATGCATCTTATTTTACAACAAAGTACCCATCTATTTCACAAGTACATTACACTTAATTATTTCTACACATGCCATTTTTAAAATTCAAATTTATTACATGGGGAATGGAAAATATAATAAAGGGGTGATCCTGAGTGTTAAGTAAGGGTAAAAACCTAATATATATAAATTGACTCAGTATAGGTGATCATAAACAAGATCATAATTTTAGAAGCCTAAAAACTTATAGGTATGAAAAAATGAAATAACCATACCCAAAAGAATAAGAACCATGGAATAATAAACTAATATTAACATGAATATATAGAATGCCATAGTAATGTGGAACATACATTAGTATAGAAATAATAAAATATGTAATGGTTCTATACAAAGAATATCATCACATAGTGGATAGACATGTCCCATAACATAGTGGACTAATATAACCTCAACATTCCTTTAACATAACATATCATGATATATGAAAATTAACAAATACATTAAAAGTCTCTATTATTCTATGAAAACAAGTCACATAAGGATAAAACACACATATGTGTGCCATATATACATGAAAACATGCTATAAATTCATCATTTTATAATTAACCCATCAAAATAAAATGACTCTAAAAAATATTTTCGTTAGAAAAAAATCAAACATTTTGGTAAAGAAAGTGGGTGATTCTAAAAAACATAGCCATTGTGAAACCTAATAAATATTAAATTATTATAATATAAAATTCCATTAACATTAATGAAACCCCCTTAATGTTATGATAATAAATTTCATAAAAATGAATAATTAATACCATTTATATTTTAATATTTTTATTTCAAAATAAAGGGATTCTAAATAAATGGGTTCCAAAGGGAAGGAGAAATGTAAAAATATTAAATAATCATGGAATAGGAATGTAAGGCCACAAAATATATGTGTATATTTTTACATTAAATTATGTCTTAAATTTTTAAATTCCTTAATTTTCTTTTCTTTATGATGTTATTAACCAAAAATTTATGAATATTTATCACTTAATTAATTTAATTTGTTAAGTAAATATGTTAATTTTAAATATTAATTCATTTATAAGGGGATTATATAAAAATAGAATAAAAATAAAGGGAAAATCATTTTACTTCATCATTTTAGACATTATATAAGAAAGATAAATTCATGGTATTAAATTTAAAAATAATAATATGAGAAAAAAAAATAAATTAAATGAGTAAAATATGAAAATACATAGAATTTTTTCCTAGTATAAATATAATTATTTAAAAAAAAAGCTATAAAATGAAAACAAAAACAATTGAAATATGATTGAAATTGAATAACAGGTAACCTTGAGTGAAAATTTATTATATGATGAATATGTTGAGTCAATAAGGTTTTACTTATAAATTTTCCATTCATTTTTAAAAGGTGGAGATTGTTGAGTCATTAAGGTTTCCTTATAACATTACAATTACTTTTTATTTTGAAAATCACAAACACCTAATCTCATGGAATATCTCTTTTTACCCTATGTTTTACTTCTATAAGGAAAAATTTCCTTCCCCATGGAAATTTACCCTTACCATGTTTTCATTTTTCATATCATAATTTTTATAAGTATTAAATTCAGTTTGAAACCAAAACCTCGGAATCCTATAATTTCTTAGATAAGAAGCATTCTATTTTAGGATCTGAATTCTGATTACGAATTCTGTATATGAACTTTTTTGAGTTCTAACTCCGAATTCTGATTACGAATTCTGGATACGAATTCTTCTGAGTTCTGACTCTGAATTCTGATTTTGAATTCTAGATAAATATTCTTCTAAGTTATGACTCCAAATTCTGATTATGAATTTTGGATACAAATTCATTGGAGTTCTGACTCTGAATTCTGATTACGAATTCTGGATACGAACTTTCCTGAGTTTTGACTTTGAATTCTGATTATGAATTCTGGATACAAATTCTTCTATGTTCTAACTCCAAATTCTGAATACGAATTCTGATAATGAAATTATCTGAGTTCTCACTCTGAGTTATCTGAATACAAACTCTGAACTCTTATGAGTTATGACTCCGAATTCTCATGAACTATGACTCTAAACTTTGTATGTTCAGGTTCTGAATTCTTGTGAATCCAAATTCTGAATTTCCTTGAGAATCAGACTCCAGAATTCTATAGAGTTCAGGTTCTCAATTCCTAGAAAACACAATCTGAATCTCCTTGTATTATAGAATCCGAATAAAATTGTTGGTCAGACTCCGAACATTCACATTTACTTACATTCCGAATATAGGATTTTAGTTATGTTACCATATTTTTGCTTACACTTGGTTTGTTATAAAATCATTTTTTGCATTCAGTTACTCACTAACCATTTTTTGAGTGACATTTGTACATGTGCATCCTAAATTCAATGAAAAATATAACTGTTGGAAGAGGGAGCTGATCGTTGGTGTTGTGCCTATAAATAGAATCTCATTTGAAAGAGCTCACTACCTTGATGAACTGTTCTATGAATATAGATATTATATGGTTCTGAATTGATTTCAAGAGAGAGACGTTTATTTCTGAGTGTGTATGGAACTTATGGTTCATATTTTCTTTGTGCGACTCTGAATGTTGCTGACTACATTCAAGGGCTTCCGGGGATAGGAAGAAATAGGTTTCGACTACCTTAAAGTTGAGGGCTTGCGGGGATAGCAAGACAGACTCTGATCTTTGTATCGAGGGCTTACCCAGGTTTCGGTAAGACCAACATTCTTAAAAGTATAAATCAAGGGACCTTTATCAAAGTTTTTTGGATACCCTTCACTTCGGGATAAAATATTTACTACTTGTTACCTATTTATTTTAAGTTTTCTGCTGCATTTGTATTGTTCAAGAAAGTATTAATGTCTTATACATATACGTGTACTATGATTTAGTTAGATTTTTTATGCTTTAAGGTAGAATTCTTATCATTGTAAACTTTCTTTATGTTTCATTTCTGGAATAAATTTTCTAGAATTTCTTTCTCGGAATCATATTTTTGGAATCAGGAAAGTGTGTAGAACTAGATGTTTTGTGAATTACATTGTTTAACCCTGTTAAATATAATAATCATTAATAGTTACAAAGGATTTTTTTAAAGTATTCAATTCACCACCCCCCCCCCTCTTTTGTATTTCAAGCATCATTAGATACTCCATACAGTATCTCTTTTATTTCGATCATACATTTGGTATTATAGATTATATCATGCTCAGACATACCATCTCAAAAATTGGTATCAGAGCAGGTGACCTTGAATCCCAAACCAATCCAACAATTGGTATCATAGGAATGGTTAAATCTTAATTAATCTCCCGATTAGATTCAGAAGATAATTCATCTAATTATTTTCTGGAATCTGTTTTTTGGACTCATAAAGTTTAGATTCTTTTTTCTTAGAGATACTCTTGATCTATATTTTTCTTTCTTAAGAAAATTTTCCTTGTTTACAAAAATTTTCTATTAACAAGTTTTTGTGGAAATATTTTCATTAAGATAGCAGGAATCAATGTTGGTTCTATTGACAACCTAATCCCAACTAGACCACCTATCTATGATGGAAATGATTATGAATATTGGAGAGACCACATGAAGAAATTCATTATCAATACTGTTGTTGATAATTTTTTTTCTTACTAGAGGATATAAATTCCCTGACAAAAAAGTTAGTACATTCACAAATAAATAAAAGTATGAATATAAACTGAATTATAAGGTACGCAATACTTTAATTTTCTCCATGACTAGAAATATATATAGCCAAATTTCATCTTGTGAAGTACGAAATTGTATTTGTAAGAGACTTGAAGTTACTCACTTTAGAACTTCAAAAGTAATTGAAACTAGAAGAGCTATGCTTAAAGGTGAATATCATGGTTTTAACTATCCTTATAGAGAACCCATATGTAAGGTGAAACAAAGATTCATGACTATTGTGAATATTTTACGATCCATGGGTGAGAAAGGATTAGATGATGAAGCTCTTATTTATAAGATCATAGACATAATTCCCAATTAATGGGAATCCAAGAGGACTGCTATTGATGAGAATAGAAAGGTTACTAATATTTCCTTAGATGAGCTATTTGGAACTCTTCTTTTGCATGAGACTAGAATTAAGAGAGATTCTGAAAATATAAAGAAGAAGAATGGGAATGGCATTATTTCTTTTACTACTACTTCAAATCATATGAAAGCCAAGACTCCTGAGAGAGTAACCATATCTAAGTTTAGAATTTTTTTATCCAATACTAATCTATTAGATGTGAATCCTCAGATAATGAGTTAGAAAATATTGCATTAGGGATGAACAAGATAGCTGGACAGAGGAGATTTCAATCTAAATATAAGAATAAAGAAAGGAATGATAAGAAATATTCAGATCTTTAATGCTATGAATGCAAGATATCTAGATATATTAGACCTGATTTCCCTATGCTCAAGTGAAAAGAAAGAAATGAAAAGCATTATGAGAGAAACTAAAATAAGTATTACAAGGATAATTCTATGAAATTCTTGAAAGCTAATGACATATAGATTGCTAGTGGTAGTGACTCTTCATATGAATCTTTAGATTATGAATCTTCTGGACAGAAGAATCATGGTCTGATATCCTGACTACCTATTAAAAATCATTTCTTAATGGCTAATGTACAAAATTCTGAATCAATGACCAATATTTCTTTTAATTCAATGGATAGTAAATATTATAACTCTTTGGTTGAAGAATATTTTTCTGATGAAGATAATGCTTTACCTTCCTATAAAAAAATTTCTAGGTTTTCCAAACTCCTTGATATTGAGAATTCAAAACTCATGAAAAAATATGATAAGGAAAAATCCAGGAATACTATTATTACTAAGGAAATATCAGATATTTCTAAATATCTTGATAAGAAAAATGTTGATTTTGAAAATATTTCAAAAAATCTTGATGAAGTAAATTCTGAGAAGAATAAATATTCTAAAGATCTAAAAAATGTAATTTCTAAGAAAAATGTTTTCGATCCAAACACTACTTCAAAATCAAATGTTTTAGAAGACAAGAACATTGTTATCAAAATAAAATCCAAAATATTTTCCTTGAGTAAGTGGTTGTCAAACATTACCGTATGTAATGAAAATTTTGATAAAATTTATTCACAAATCTGACCTCTAAGGAATAGTTCTAGTTTTGGTTATATTGGTTCTAAACTGATTTTTAGTAAAATTTATTTTCTTCTTCAAAGTGCTCCATTCTGCACTAAGTGTCAGTGTGGTGGACACTGGGAAAAAAATTATTCCTTAAACAAAACCTAGTCTTTAAGATTTCATAAAGCGTATTTTTATAAAAAGATGTGGGTGCCTAAAATCTTTCTTTCTATGAATTCCCGATCCAAGAATGTTTGGATTCTGAAAACCAAACATTTTCTTATTTTCAAGAAAATAGAAAAGGTGCCAACAGAAATACATGGTACATGGATAGCGGATGTTCTTGGAATATAATTGGTAACAAAAACTATTTTTAAAAGATTATCCAGACGAAAGGAGGAAAATTAACTTTCAGAGATATTTCTCAGGGAGAAATTATTGGTATAGGTAACATCATCCTTCTTAGAAAAACATTGATTTCAAATGTTTTATTCGTTAAGGGTCTTAAGCACTACCTCATTAGCATAATTCAGTTATGTTATGAAGGTTACCTTGTGAATATGATTAATGACAAGTGATTAGTACACAATTCCTATGAAGAGTCTATTCTTTCTGCCCATAGGCAAGATAATGATTACACACTAAACATAGAAGACCTTAGGATCCCAGATATTAATTTCCTTAGTGAAATGGAAGATCATTCTTGGTTTTGGCATAGAAGGTTAAGACACTGTAACCTTAGGAACTTATGCAAACTTTCTATTAAAATATTAGTTAAGGATCTACCGGAGCATAGATTTTATTCTTCAAAAGTTTGTGACCCTTGTCAATATGGAAAGAAACATAAATCAAGTTTTAAATCAGTCTGTGAAGTCTCAACTACTAATTCATTACAGTTAGTGCATATATATCTTTTTGTTCCTATACAAACTTGAAGCATTGGAGGTAAGTATTATGTATTTGTCTTGGTTGATGATTACACTAGATTTACGTGGGTATATTTTCATGAAAATACGTCTGATGATTTTTCTTATTTTAAAAGGTTTAGAGACCAAGTTAAAAATGGGAAAAATATTCCATTGAAAACTATTCATAGTGATCATGGTGTAGAATTTCAAAATTCATATTTTGAAACATTTTGTTGTAGAAAAGGCATTACTCATAACTTATCAGCACCCAGAATACCTCAAAAAAATGGTGTTGTTGAAAGAAGAAATAAAATTCTATTAGAGATAACAAGAATCTTGTTGAGTGAGTATTATGTAGCCAAACATTTTTGGGTTGAAGCTATAAGTAATACTTATTATACTATAAATCGAGTTTTTATTAGACCTTTTCTTAATAAAACTCTTTATGAGTTATGGAATGGTAGAAAACCTTCACTTTCCTACATCAAGGTTATTGGTTGCAAGGTATTCATTCTGAATACTAAAGACAATATACATAAATTCACACAAAAATCTGATGAAGGAATTTTCTTAGGCTACATGTCACGACCCGCCTTCACCAAAATGAGGGAAGAGTCAGCGGATTTCCAGGCCCTTCCTTCTTTAAGTTGAAGGAGAGATAATGACCCCTGAAACCCGCCTTCAATAGGTCCCGGAGTGGCGACTAGCACCAAGGGTATAGAAAATTTTCGCAAATGGAAGGCATTACCCTTTTTATTATTTAGGATCGGGAGAAAGGACAAGTCGACCTCCCAAAACGGAAAAGAAACAAGTTTATATAAATGGACCCAAATAAATTCCCCATGCATGTTTAAACAGTTTACAACAAGGTACAAGTACAAAAGAAAAAGAAAGCTCTCAAGTACAATACCAAAAGAAAACAAAGGTACGACAACAGCAACAACTCCAACTATCCGACTAATAGGGTCCCGTGCGGCCCTGGTAGTCCTCCTGGAAACCTGAAAGTAAACGTAGGGTGAGCATACAAGTACACTCAGTAGGGAAAACCAAGACTCTCGTGCATAAGTGGGGGAACGTACTAAAGTCCCGTGAGAAAAGAGTGAACCAAACAGCTAACAAGGCAAACTATCCATCCCAGGCCTCACCAAGGCTCACTCCCCAAATAACGCAAGTCAAGTAATATATATAATAAGAGAACATCGATGTTTGGGTACCCCGCGCCACTTCCCCACTGGTTATTGAGACATCCTACGCATCAGACCAATCCCGCCATTCTCACCGCAGTCCCACTGCCACACCCGCCCGCACACACCTGGGCCACCACCACACGCAGTCCCACTGCCAAATCCCGCCCGCACACACCTGGGCCACAACCACACGCAGTCCCACTGCCAAATCCCGCCCGCACACACCTGGGCCTCAACTGTCACAAGTAACCATGCCTGCAAACACCTAGGCCAGAACAACCACCGCTACGCCCGAAGACACCTGGGCTAAAGGATCCACTGCCACGCCCGAAAACACCTGGGCCTCATCCCGAAGACACTTGGGAAACCACCTGCCGCACACACCTGGCCAACCACCACAACACCCTGCCCGATGGTTCTTGGGCTAATAATGGACTTCAGGCCATCACAGCCTGCCCGAAGGTACTTGGGCAATCCGGGAAAGGGAGCAGAAAAGGAGCTAATAACCAGCCACTAAGTATAGTGTTGGGAAAAACACCCTTCCCCCATAAATGGGGGTGTTCGGCACTAAGAGCTCAACTTGGGTGGGGCGTGAATAAGAAACACAAAGCTACAAGTATAGATATAGGTAACAAACACTCACCCAAAACTTAGGTTTTCCTAGCCAACCTACAGAACACAATACCACAGCGTCCGAGTCACAATTCACGACCCTTGCCCACAAAACCATTTGTCCCATTCTTGTTTCACGTTCAGTCAAAATGTTCAATTAATTTTAAGCACTACTGGGCAACTACCATAAGCATAACCAAGGAAAACGTCAAAGCATAGATCAACCAAAACACTCACACCCGGTTCTGCCAACAGAGGATCTCTCCCCAATTTGTGATAAAAACTCACAACCACTGAAACCATGTCAACAGGAGATCCCATCCCCCAAATTCACACAGCCACCGAGAGTATAAAAAGAACAGGGGATCCCATCCCCTCCCACATTCCCAGCAAACGGCCCGAAGGGAAAACAACCACTAACCACTACCAACACAAGTCAGGGATTTTCAGATTTAAACGATTTAACACACTCCATGATTTCAAATTCCGTGTGTTCTAACCGGGAGTTATCACAGAAGGGCCGATCCTGGTGCTTTCAATTATTCAGCCGGATATACGTGGTTAACCAATTTCACAGCAGGAGTTCACAATTTCAGCAACCCATTTAAAACATCATGAGGGGATTCAAGTGCACACACACGACCACCAACGGCCTCAATTTTCAGAAAACATAAACCAGTACAACAAAAGGGATGATCACAAGATAAAGCATAACAACGATCACAACCCCTTCCCCTTCTTCCTTTAGAACTTCGTTTATTATCTTCATTAGGGTTTGGTTCAACCAATTCCATAGGAACAAAAGTAACGCCCACCCTGCATGATACACAAAAGTGAGAGACGAGAGAAATTCCCTACTTGTTGATAGATGATTGACGTTTAGGCCGGGGCGCGGAACTTTACGGATAACGACGCGGCGGTCCCGATGCACCAGAAGAGCCACGATCGAAGAAGGGGGGAAACCACGGCCTAACCCTTAATTATAAGAGCTGGGGACGGTTGAGATGAAACACACAACCACGAAAGACGAGGGAGTCGTGGGTTGACCACGTGGCTTGACTCATCATTAATGGCACTGGGTGGTTTTAACCGACCCATGAATTAATGAAGCATTTAATTAAAACCTTTGTGCGCGTTTCGGATTCCCAATACATTTTTAACAAGGCAGAATAGGGTTTAAAACCCTATTTGCGAAAAAGGAACGTTACTGGAACAACTTGGCAAGGCCGGCCGACGTCGGCCGGTCTCACCGATCGGTGTCACCGATCGGTCTCACCGATCCGTCTCACCGATCGGTCTCACCGATCGGTCTCACCGATCGGTCTCACTGATCGGTCTCACCGATCGGTCTCTCCGATCGGTCTCACCGATCGGTCTCACCGATCGGTACACCGCAAGGAAACCGGATTTTTGGCAAAGGAAGGGACCAAGGGGGGTCTGGGTCATCACATCAGATACCTCTTAAACGATTCTCGTCCCCGAGAATCAAAACAAACCAGAAGGAAAGAGAGGATCCGAACAACCATCTTCGAAGATACCTCTTAGGAGTGGACCCCCGCTAATTGAAAACACTCCCTGTCAAGAACCAAGCAACATACCACGCCAAACCGCCCGGTCATGTGGGTTTGGGGAGTTCCCCTCCCCCATGTCAAGATATTATCCGCTTTGGGCGGCACTGACTCGCCCGCACGGGTTTAATCGCATCCACCTTAATGCGTCCTGATTAGGGGTCGGGTTTCCCCTTCCCTTTAGCCAGGGCTTTCCACACATAACAGAGGAAAGGAACTAGCACATTTCATAGACAAAAAGGTCAAACGTTCTGTCACAACAGGCACCAAAGGTTCAAAGCTCAGAACAACTCGGGGTATTGGGCACGAATCTGTGCTTCCCTCTCCCATGTGCTCTCTTCGAGGCCGCCATGTCTCCACAACACACGAACCAGGCCGAAGGTTCGTCCACGGAGCACTTTCTCCTTGCGATCCTCGATTCTGACTGGCCGTTCCTCGAAGGTCGCGTCTCCTCCCACATCTAGCTGGACTTTCCCCGTGGTGCTCTGCACTACTTCTGGTCCAAGAGTACCAGTCTCACCAACCTCTGCCCAGCATAAGGGTGAACGACATGGTCTTCCATACAAATCCTCAAAAGGAGCCATGCCAATAGTAGAGTGAAAACTGTTGTTGTAGGCAAACTCTACTAAAGGCAAGTGTCGTACCCATGATCCTCCGAAATCCAGAACACATGCTCGCAGCATGTCCTCCAAGGTCTGGATAGTCCGCTCTGTCTTCCCATCAGTCTGAGGGTGAAAAGCAGTGCTAAGGCGTAGTTGGGTGCCAAAAGCATGCTGTAACCCCTTCCAGACTCGTGAGATGAATCGAGTGTCCCGATCTGAGACGATCGTTTTCGGAACTCCATGCAAACGCACCACCTCATCCACGTGCCTCTGTGATAAGGTACTCACGGGTCCTGACTCCTTGAGAGCCAAGAAGTGAGCAGATTTTGTCAATCGATCCACCACTACCCAGATAGCATCATGCCCGCCCTGAGCTCTGGGTAGTCCCGTGACGAAGTCCATCGAGACGTCGTCCCACTTCCACTCGGGAACATCTAGAGGATGCAACAGACCACCAGGAACACGGTGTTCAGCCTTCACCTGCTGACACACCAGGCATTTAGCCACGAACTCTGCCACTGCCCGTTTCACCCCGGGCCACCAAAACTGTCCCCTCAGGCCTTGGTACATTTTCGAAACACCCGGATGTACTGCCAAGGCTGAGCTATGGAACTCACGAAGGACATCATCACGCATCACCTCTGGAACAAACAACCTCCGATGAAAGAGCATCCGACGTCGGCTGTCCTCCGACCATCCTTCCGGGGCGTTCCCCTGATCGATACGATCCCGCAACACTTCCACCTCAAGATCTCCCCACTGAGACTCTTCCACTTGCTGCAACAAAGAGGACTGTACCGTCATCTGAAACAAACATCCTCTAGTACCTTCAACCCTTGCATCCAAGTGCAAGGCAGCCAATTCCCCCATCGCCCTCCAAGCATCAGCAGATTCCCGAACCACCTCCTGATGCGGCTTCCTGTTCAGGGCATCAGCCACAACGTTTCCCTTACCTTCAGTGTATGAGATCTCAAAGTCGTAGTCCTGGAGAAACTCGACCCACCTCCGCTGTCGCAAGTTCAAGTCACGCTGGGAGAAGATATAGCGCAAGCTTTTGTGATCGGTGAAGACCACAAAGCGCTCCCCAAAGAGGTAATGTCTCCACAGCTTTAATGCGAACACTACCGCTGCAAGCTCCAGGTCATGGGTGGCATAGTTCCGCTCATGGGGGCGTAGCTGCCTGGACCCGTAAGAGATCACCCCTTATCGCTACATCAATACGCACCCCAGGCCCTGTCCCGAAGCATCACAGAATACCTCATAGGCCATCCCTTCTTCTGGCAATCTCAACACTGGGGCACTAACCAGTTTTTCTTTTAGGTAGCTGAAGGACGTCTCACACTGCTCGCTCCACATGAAAACCTGGTCCTTCTTGGTCAAAGCCGTCAAAGGGGCTGCTACCCGGGAGAAGTTGGGTACGAATCTCCGGTAGTAGCCCGCCAGTCCGAGGAAACTCCGAACTTCCGCCACATTCTTGGGTGCTTCCCAAGAAACAATTGCCTCAACCTTTGATGGGTCGACTGCTACTCCCTGCTCAGACACTACATGTCCGAGGAAGTGCACTTCTCGTGCCCAGAACTTGCACTTTGACAACTTCCCATAGAGCTGGTGCTGTCGGAGGACCTCCAAAACCGTCCTCAGGTGCTCTGCATGGTCCTCTTCTGACTTTGAATAGATCAGGATATCGTCGATGAACACCACCACAAACCGATCCAGGTACTCCCGAAAGATGGAGTTCATAAGCCCCATGAACACGGCCGGGGCGTTCGTAACACCAAAGGGCATGACCACGAACTCGAAGTGCCCATACCTGCACCTGAACGCCGTCTTCGGGACGTCGTTATCCTTCACCCTCAGCTGGTGGTACCCAGATCGCAGGTCGATCTTCGAGAACCATCCTGCCCCCTTCAGCTGGTCGAAAAGATCATCTATCCTCGGAAGAGGGTAGCGGTTCTTGATCGTTACCTGATTCAGCCTCCTGTAATCGATGCACAACCTGAGGCCACCATCTGCCTTCTTTGCGAACAAGACTGGGGCACCCCACGGTGATTCACTTGGACGAACATAACCCCTCTTCATCAGATCGTCAATCTGTATCCGCAACTCCCGTAGCTCCGAAGGTGCCATCCGGTAAGGAGCCATCGAGTTTGGTCGAGAGCCGGGCTGCAGGTCTATCCCGAACTCGATGTCACGTCGAGGGGGTAGAGTCGTCACCTCCTCAGGAAAGACGTCCATAAATTCACGAACGATCTCTGGTACTTCCACCATTTCCTCATCTGTTGATTCTATCGTCAGTTCAGTCAACAAGGAGAGGAGAGGTTCCTCCCTCCTGTTTCCCTTCGGACAGCTCCGCTCGCCGGTGAAAGTAACACGCTGGCCGTCCAAACCGGAGAACACCACCCTCCCTTGGAAACAGTCGATGACGGCGCACATAGAAAATAGCCAGTCGATGCCTAGGATGACATCGTACGGCCGAATCTGTAGCAGAAGGAGATCCTTAACCGACTGATGTGGCCCCAACATCAGTCTACATCCCCGAAAAACGAACAGCAAGTCGGTCTGACCTCCAACTGGTGTGCTCAACACCAGGGGCACTGGAAGTCTCTCGGCATCTAGACCCAAGGCGCGGGCTAGACTGGGTGCAACAAAGGAGTGCGAAGCTCCGGTATCGAACAAAGCATAAGCAAGAGTTCTAAACACACTGATCGTACCTCGAACAACCTCTGGCCCTGCTGGAACTGTTGCTTCTACGGCGTCTAATTGTCCACGCCCAGCTCCCCTGCCCCTCGGCTGTCGGCCACCTCCCCGACCACGCCCTGGTCGAGGTCCCTGGGGAGCGCCCTGAGGTCGGCCTCACCCTCCTATGTCTGTCTGCGGAGGAGCGGGAGCTCGCTGTCCCTGCTGCTGCTGCTGGAAAGGTCTGGCTGGGAACTGCTGCTGCGGCGGACGCTGGGGATGACTGCCACTGCTGTACTGCACCCGATCGGGGCACTGACTCCGAAGATGTCCAGGGCTCCCGCAGATGAAGCACCGTGGTCCCGAGCCTGAAGGAAAAGAACGTGGGCCAGGGAATCGAAACTGAAACTGCTGCGGCCTGCTCCCTGCGGGTCGGAACCTGGAGGGTCCCGATGCCGGAGGCCTGGTGCTGACGGCCTTCCCCTTCGATGGTCCCAGCTGGATCCCTTCTCGTGACAGTCCGCCTAGAGCGTGCATCCTTTCCACCACTTCGGCCTTCTTCTGAACCTCTAAGTATGTCGGAAGGGTAAAGGGGGTAACAGCATACTGGAGGGAGTGTCGGAGCGCCTCCTCCAAACGTCTTGCCCGAGACTCCTCATCGGGAAAGAGGTCCGGGGCAAAACGCAGGAGGTCCTTGAACTTGATTCCAAGTTCCCTCACGGACATGCTCCCCTGCTGGAGGGAGAGTAGCTCCTGCCTCTTCTCCGCCTTCATTGTCGAGGAGAGGAACTCCGCCCGGAACTCCCTCTCGAAGTCCGCCCAAGCAACCTCAGACTCCTTCCTACTCCCCAGGTGAAGCATCCACCACTGACGTGCCGCTCCTCGCATCTGGCTAACAGCCAGAGGAACCCAGTACTCCGTCGGGGCCCGAATCAGGCCGAAGGCTATGACTAGCTCCTCCAGCCAGCCTTCCGTCTTCATGTCAGAGGTGCTGCCCTCATATTTCTCGAGGGCCTGTCGCTGAAAGGCTCGAAGAGTTTTCTGCCACTGGTCGTCCTCTTCCTCCCGATTAGCTCTCTGCCGATTGGCCAAAGTAGTCTCAGGAGTCTCGATCGCCTGTACCACACGTGGTCTCCTTCCAGGTGCCATAGCTGCAAGGTAAACAAGGAATGCCTAAGCCCAGTAGTGCAAAGAAAACCGTTCTCAAAACTTGTTAAGATTTAATTTTATTCTTAATTTCCCAAGACATCCCAGAAACACAAAAACACAAGTCATTTATGATGCATGTACCTTTCCTAGGGTCTCTACCCTGCAATCAGTGTGGCCTCACTCAGTCGTTCGGTAGGTCCAGAGTCCTTGCATCGGATCACGGGGGGCCCTAAAATCCCGTGTCCTAGCCGGTCCTCCCTGGCCTAATTCACGCACCAAGGTCACCCAACGCTGTTGCCTTACCATCCCATGCAATCCTTACTGTGCCTAACTCCAGACTCCGTCCTATCTCTCAACCTCCTCTGATACCATTCTGTCATGACCCGCCTTCACCAAAAGGAGGGAAGAGTCAGCGGATTGCCAGGCCCTTCCTTCTTTAAGTTGAAGGATAGATAATGACCCCCGAAACCCGCCTTCAATAGGTCTCGGAGTAGCGACTAGCACCAAGGGTATAGAAAATTTTCGCAAATGGAAGGCATTACCCTTTTTATTATTTAGGATCGGGAGAAAGGACAAGTCGACCTCCCAAAAAGGAAAAGAAACAAGTTTATATAAATGAAACCAAATAAAGTCCCCATGCATGTTTAAACAGTTTACAACAAGGTACAAGTACAAAAGAAAAAGAAAGCTCTCAAGTACAATACCAAAAGAAAACAAAGGTACGACAACAGCGACAACTCCAACTATCCGACTAATAGGGTCCCGCGCAGCCCTGGTAGTCCTCCTGGAAACCTGAAAGTAAACGTAGGGTGAGCATACAAGTACACTCAGTAGGGAAAACCAAGACTCTCGTGCACGAGTGGGGGAACGTACTAAAGTCCCGTGAGAAAAGAGTGAACCAAACTGCTAACAAGGCAAACTATCCATCCCAGGCCTCACCAAGGCTCACTCCCCAAATAACGCAAGTCAAGTAATATATATAATAAGAGCACATCGATGTTTGGGTACCCCGCGCCACTTCCCCACTGGTTATTGAGACATCCTACGCATCGGACCAATCCCGCCATTCTCACCGCAGTCCCACTGCCACACCCGCCCGCACACACCTGGGCCACCACCACACGCAGTCCCACTGCCAAATCCCGCCCGCACACACCTGGGCCACAACCACACGCAGTCCCACTGCCAAATCCCGCCCGCACACAACTGGGCCTCAACTGTCACAAGTAACCATGCCTGCAAACACCTAGGCCAGAACAACCACCGCTACGCCCGAAGACACCTGGGCTAAAGGATCCACTGCCACGCCCGAAAACACCTGGGCCTCATCCCGAAGACACTTGGGAAACCACCTGCCGCACACACCTGGCCAACCACCACAACACCCTGCCCGATGGTTCTTGGGCTAATAATGGACTTCAGGCCATCACAGCCTGCCCGAAGGTACTTGGGCTATCCGGGAAAGGGAGCAGAAAAGGAGCTAATAACCATCCACTAAGTATAGTGTTGGGAAAAACACCCTTCCCCCATAAATGGGGGTGTTCGGCACTAAGAGCTCAACTTGGGTGGGGCGTGAATAAGAAACACAAAGCTACAAGTATAGATATAGGTAACAAACACTCACCCAAAACATAGGTTTTCCTAGCCAACCTACAGAACACAATACCACAGCGTCCGAGTCACAATTCACGACCCTTGCCCACAAAACCATTTGTCCCATTCTTGTTTCACGTTCAGTCAAAATGTTCAATTAATTTTAAGCACTACTGGGCAACTACCATAAGCATAACCAAGGAAAACGTCAAAGCATAGATCAACCAAAACACTCACACCCGGTTCTGCCAACAGAGGATCTCTCCCCAATTTGTGATAAAAACTCACAACCACTGAAACCATGTCAACAGGAGATCCCATCCCCCAAATTCACACAGCCACCGAGAGTATAAAAAGAACAGGGGATCCCATCCCCTCCCACATTCCCAGCAAACGGCCCGAAGGGAAAACAACCACTAACCACTACAAACACAAGTCAGGGATTTTCAGATTTAAACGATTTAACACACTCCATGATTTCAAATTCCGTGTGTTCTAACCGGGAGTTATCACAGAAGGGCCGATCCTGGTGCTTTCAATTATTCAGCCGGATATACGTGGTTAACCAATTTCACAGCAGGAGTTCACAGTTTTAGCAACCCATTTAAAACATCATGAGGGGATTCAAGTGCACACACACAACCACCAACGACCTCAATTTTCAGAAAACATAAACCAGTACAACAAAAGGGATGATCACAAGATAAAGCATAACAACGATCACAACCCCTTCCCCTTCTTCCTTTAGAACTTCGTTTATTATCTTCATTAGGGTTTGGTTCAACCAATTCCATAGGAACAAAAGTAACGCCCACCCCGAATGATACACAAAAGTGAGAGACGAGAGAAATTCCCTACTTGTTGATAGATGATCGACGTTTAGGCCAGGGCGCGGAACTTTACGGATAACGACGCGGCGGTCCCGATGCACCAGAAGAGCCACAATCGAAGAAGGGGGGAACCCACGGCCTAACCCTTAATTATAAGAGCTGGGGACGGTTGAGATGAAACACACAACCACGGAAGACGAGGGAGTCGTGGGTTGACCACGTGGCTTGACTCATCATTAATGGCACTGGGTGGTTTTAACCGACCCATGAATTAATGAAGCATTTAATTAAAACCTTTGTGCGCGTTTCGGATTCCCAAGACATTTTTAACAAGGCAGAATATGGTTTAAAACCCTATTTGCGAAAAAGGAACGTTACTGGAACAACTTGGCAAGGCCGGCCGACGTCGGCCGGTCTCACCGATCAGTCTCACCGATCGGTCGCACCGATCGGTCTCACCGATCGGTCGCACCGATCGGTCTCACCGATCGGTGGCACCGATCGGTCTCTCCGATCGGTGTCACCGATCGGTACCCCGCAAGGAAACCGGATTTTTGGCAAAGGAAGGGACCAAGGGGGATCTAGGTCATCACACTACACCACAACTTCTAAGGCTTATAGAGTTTTCAACAAAAATACTTGTACTATTGAAGAGACAGTACATGTGAAATTGGATGAAACCAATCCTTTTTTTTAAACAACCCCAACCAACATCTTCGGATGTGTTTTCAAAAACTGATTATCAACCTTTGATAGAAGATCCTTCTGATAACAAAATGTCCAAGATTATACTTCTGAAACATTTACCCTAGAAGATTTCCTAACCTATATTGATGAACAGGTTTTACAAAACCCAAATAAGATGTTTCTAAATAATCATCCTAGTGATAGAATCATAGGTGATGTGAGTCAACCTGTAAGGACTAGAAGTTCCTTAATAAATGAAAGAGAACATCTCACATTTAATTCCAAATTAGAACCAAAAAAGCACTGATGAAGCTTTAGGTGATGATGATTGTATTAAATCCATCCAAGATAAACTAAATGAATTCTAAATGAATAATTTTTGGGCCTTGGTTGAAATACCTAAGGAAACATCTATTATTAGAGTAAAATGGGTCTTCAGAAATAAGTGTGATGAAAATTGAATCAATGTTATAAATAAAAGTAGATTAGTTGTTAAAGGCTATAATCAACAAGAGGAAATAAACTATGAATAAACCTATGCTCCAGTACTTAAACATGAATCTATTTGTATATTAATTTACTTTGTAGCATTCTTCAATTTCAATCTTTTACAAATGGATGTGAAATGTGCATTCTTTAAGGGTTACGTTCAAGAGGAATTTGTTTTTAGTTCAATCTCTTGGTTTTGAAGATACAAACATCATGATCATGTTTTTAGACTTACCAAAGCATTGTATGGGCATAAGCAAGCCCCTCGAGCCTAGTATGACATACTTACAAGATTTCTTTTCAAAATAATTATGTTAAGGGAAATGCAGATCCAAACCTTTTTATGAAGGAATATAAGAAAAAATATTTTTATTATTCAAATTTATGTTGATGACATTATATTTGTATCAACTTAGCAATCTTTAACTGATTTTTTTGTAGATCTAATGAAATATGAGCTTGAAATGAGTATGATGGGTGAGTTAAAAAATTTCCTTGGTTTTAAAATCTCTCAAAAAACAGATGGAATCTATATATCCCAATATAATTATATTAAAGATCTTCTTAAAAAGTATGGATATGACAACACTAAATTCATAAGTACTCCCATTGGTACCTCAAACACACTTGATCTTGATGAAGATGCGAAACCAGTATATCAAACATCTATTAGAGGTATACTAGGAAGTTTACATTACTTGATAGCTAGTCATCCATAAATAATGGTTTCAGTATGTTTATGTGCAAGATATCAGTCCAATCCTAAGTAATCTTTTTAAAGGCAGTGAAAATAATATTTCGCTACATAACGGGAACCATGGATTTAGGACTTTTCTATTCTTCTTGAATTTGTTTTATTTTGAAAAGTTTTTCAGATGCTGACTTTGGTGGATGTAGAATGGATAGAAAGAGTACATCTGGAACCTATCATTTCTTAGGATATTAATAAGTTTCTTGGTCATTCAAGAAGCAACACGTAGTAGCACTTTCCACTACTGAAGCTGAATATGTAGCAGCTGGATGTTGTTGAGCTCAAGTGTTGTGGATGCAACACACACTCACAGACTATGGTATGAGTTTCACCAAAACACAATTTTCTGTGATAAATAAATTGCCATTGACCTTAGTAAAAATCATGTGCATCACTCTCATGAAAATTACATAGATATTAGGCATTACTTTCTTAGGGATCACAAACAAAAAGGAGATATCATTCTTTAATTTATTGGAATGCAAGATCAACTTGCTGATATTTTTACAAAATATTTACCCTCTGATAGATTTGAAAACATTAAACAGATGTTAGGAATGATAACCGTAAGGTAATATTCCTTGTTAATTTTTTCTGGAATCAATCTCCTTATAGTAATAAACTCCCTTTCATAGGGGGAGTACATTTTCTTGTAAGTTTTTCATATTTTTCGAAATTTAGTATTTCATATTTTTTGTAATGATGTTTTCAATAATTATCGTAATGATTTTTTCAAAAAAATTTGTAATGAAGTTTTAAAAAATATTATAATAATGTTTTTAAAATATTTCCTAATGATGTTTTCAAAAAAAATTCGTAACGAAGTTTTCCAAGTTTTTCTAAATGAAGATTTTCGTAATGAACATTTTCTTATTGATGATTTTTGTAATGAATATTTTTTTAATAAAGATGTGTGTACTCATTTTTTTCATACTCAAGTATTTTTTCAGAATCTAAAGTCCTTCAAGAAAAAAATTCCTCAATACTAATAATTCTCTTGATAATCCGAATGGTATGATCCTTTATTGAGTTTTCTTAATCTACTTTTATTTGCTAGAAGTTTCTTTTTTTTAAAAATTTCTTAGATTCTACTTTCTTTCAATATGAATTTTTTCCATTAAAACCCTCGAAAATATCGGATCCGACCAATTTTTCCCTACGGCTATCATTTCAACCCTCAAATATGATCAGAAGAATTCTCAGTCATTGGATTGAGATGGGAAGTTAAATTGTCGCATCAAAACCTATAAAAAGGGACCCCTGATGGTTGTCCCACATTAGTTTTCAAGCATTTGCGTGTCAAAGATCTACCCCACTTCAAAATATAGTTCTGGATTTTCAATTTTTCTCAAGTTCGAATGTCTGCTGAAGTTCCTTCTCAATATATGTCTTCTTTCATGACGATTTCGGAGTGGCAGATTTATAGGGAGAGGTTTGGGGAATCTGAACTTCTTCAATAAGTATGACTCTATTATTTCAAAGAATATAGAGCTTAATTGATGGGAGAGCATATCTATATCAAAGACATGAGATCAGGACGTTTTGTATTCAGATCTACTCATTGAGTTTTATGAGTCAGTTTGTTTCTTTAAGGATGAAGGGAGAGATAAGATTTCATTCAAGAGTTATGGTAAAACTTATGCACTTTCTTATACCATGGCTACTATCTTGGTAGGGCTCTCATATGAAAGAGAATTAGAATTTTTTTCCCACAAGCTACCAGATGTTCGAGGAAGTTTTGTAAAGGTTAAGGCTTTGGAGTTTCTTGGACTTTCAGATGTCAAGACCGAAAAGATTGCTCACTTGTCTACAACCAATTGGATTCTTGAGTTATGGGTTCAGGGTTTTATTGTACCAAGAAATGGTGACAAGGACACACTAAAGAAAATTGATATTTATATCTTAGATTTTTTTTGTAAACCTAAGGAAGATCAATATGATTAAGCATATTCTCATTACGATAGAGAATATCAATAATGGTAATTTGAGAGCACAAATAATCATGTATCCTGCCCTACTCTCCAAGTTGATTGTTTGATGTCTTGAGTCCTTCAAGATTCCTTGCAGTTCCAAGATGAGGAATTTCAAAGATATATTAGTTAGTGATGACACTTTGAAAAGAATGAATGTCAGATTTTCTAAAGATTCCAGAGAGTTTTATGATCTACCAGTGGAAGAAGCACAAGCCTTTCTGAAAAATGAAGAAGAGGCTGAACCGTCGAAGAAGGCTGGAAAGAAATGAAAATTGAAGGAAGTAGAAGCTGAAGGTGAAACCCATAATTCTAAGGAATCTCAAACCGTACCTCCAAATCCCAAGAAATAGAAAGCCTATCCAGATGAGGTAGTAGCCAAATGGAGGGAGGATAAAGAGAATTTGAAGGAAGGAGAACCACAGTTTGGTCTAGATCCTGCTGAGGCCAATGCTCTAAAAGAAAAGACTATTGAAGAACTTGAGAAGAAAACTAATGATATGAAGCTTTAGAAGATGATTTTAGAGGCTAAAATTTTCAATACCTTTTGAGGGATACTGAAATTTCATCCAATAACATTCATGTACCGAAAACATTCTTAGTAGAACCATTACCTGAGACACTGGGGAAGAAGTTAATGACTCTGGAAAAAGTATTTGAAAATGTTTTCAAATAAATGGAAGCTGTAAAAGAAGTAGAATAAGCTTAAAGCAGTGTTGATATAGATGATCTCATAAAGCTAGTTGAATACTTTCATGATAAGAAAAGTGCATCTAAAAAATTTTCAATCTAGACTTCTTAAGCTGGGTCGTCGAAACATGCTACTCCTAGAATTGATGAGAATGCTAAAGAGGAAGTGAACATATTATCTGAGGAAGAGAGTCATAATCATGACTTCATTCATCCTGAAGATATTGAGGCAGGAGCTGAGAAAGACAAAATTGATGAAGATAAGATTATTCAGTTGTTTAAATGTGAGAATGGGTTTCCAGATGAAGAAGTTGTTCTGAGAACCAATAAAGGAAAACAAGTGGTTTTTGATACTCCATCAGGGGAAATTTCAAGGAAGAAGAATGTTATTGGATCTTCTAAGAAGAATATGGTTGAGATAGAGGATGAACTGTCACCAAGAAAAGATTCTTATTTGGAGTCATTAGCTTTAGGACCTGATTTTGTCATTCAATATCTAAATAATATTATTAAAACTATTCTGATTTTTCTAACCATTGAATCCAGATGTTAAATTCTCCAACATAGCAAGAATCAAAAATCGGATTCGGTATCCATGTTGATGGATAGGTGCATAAAGATTGAGGCTGATTACAATAAATTCCTTATCAACTATGAATCCCACAAAAAATCTTGTAAGAAACTGGTTAGTTGGTCAAAGAATGTAGTTAATGATTTGAGAGAGCGTGATGAGTTTCAAGATGATGTTAAGAAAACTTTTGACAATGAATATATAAAAATCAAGGATCTCACAAATAGCTTTGAGGAAAAGCTAAATCTTGAAAAAAATTCTCATATTCATGAAGTAAAAGATCTTGAATGGGAATTTGAATTATGTTTTCCAAAGTTTAAAAATAGAAACGGATCTCCGGATCATGATCGAAGTGAATTTAGTGAAGCTAGATGACTTTTTGAAGGTTCAGGAAGACACTCTGAAGGCTCAAGATGATAGGATTAATGCCTTGGAAAATAAAGGAGAAGAAGATCACAAGGAGCTAAAGAAGATGAAAACCATAGTATAGAAGTCGATACCAAAGGACATGGAAGGAAAATAGATCAATCTGATCTATTTTTGTATTCTTTTCCGTTGTAAAAATTTTTCATATCCTAATGAAATAGTTGGTTGCTCGTTATTGTTTGGATGTTTTGTACTAATCTTTTAGGTACCATAATTTCTTTTCCTTTCCCTAAATTTAATTTTGAAAATTACCATGTGGGATAAAGTAAAAATAATTATAAGTAAAGAAGAAATATCCTTAAGTAAGGTGGAGTTTATTTAAGGGGGAGTTCTCATTACAATGATTTTAATTTTGAAGCTAAATGAAAAATTGCATTATGAAAATCTAGAATAAGATCCTTAGTGTTCCAAATCCTAAGGGGGAGTTAGTCGTATTCATCTTTACCAATGAAAAAAGGGATATATGTTTTATTTCAAAGTTTATAAAAGTTTTTTTAAGTCCTTATATTTTTTTTCGTAAGGATTTTTTGTGCTTTCTAAAAAGGGGGAGATTGTTGAGTCAATAAGGTTTTCCTTATGACTTTTCCATTCATTCATCAAAGGGGGAGATTGTTGAGTCATTAAGGATTCCTTATGACATTACAATTCCTTATGGTTTTGAAAATCACTAACACCCTATCACAAAGAAAAACTCTTTTTACCCTATGTTTTACTTCTGTAAGGAAAAATTTCCTTCCCCATAGAAATTTACACTTACCATGTTTTCATTGTTCATATCATAATTTTTCTAAGTATAAAATTTGGTTTGAAACCAAATCCTTGGAATCCTATAATTACCTAGATAATAAGTATTTTATTTTAGGAAACAAATTCGGATTACAAATTCATGATACATACATTTCTGAGTTCGGACTCCGAATTCTGATTACGAATTCTGGATACGAATTCTCCTGAGTTCTGACTCCGAATTCTGATTACGAATTCTGGATACAAATTCTTCTGAGTTCTGACTCCGAATTCTGATTACAAATTCTGGATTCGAATTCTTGTGAGTTCTGACTCTAAATTTTTATTACGAATTCTGGAGACAAACATTTCTGAGTTCTGCCTTCTAATTTTGATTACGAATTATGGATACGAATTCTTCAATGTTATGACTCTAAATTCCGAATACGAATTCTGGTTATGAACTTCTCTGAGTTCTGACTTCGAGTTCTCTGAATACAGACTCCAAACTCTTATGAGTTCTAACTCTAAATTCTCATGAACTCAGACTCTGTACATTGTAAGTTCAGGTTCCAAATTCAAGTGAATCCAGATTCTGAATTTCCATGAAACTCAGACTCCATAATTCTATATAGCTCAGGTTCTGAATTCCTAGAAAAACAGAATCTGAATATCGTTGTATTATAGACTCCAAATTCAATTTTTGGTTAGACTCTGAACTTTCAAATTTCCTTAAATTCCGAATATTGTATTTTAGTTAAGTTACCATGTTTTTTCTTACACATGTTTTGTTATAAAATGATGTCGTGAATTCAGTTACTCACTAACTGTTGTTTGAGTGACACGTGTACAGGTCCCTTTAAAATTTAAGGAAAAATATGATCGTTAGAAGAGGGATCTGACCGTTAGTGTTGTGCCTATAAATAGGAGATCATTTGAAAGAGCTCACAACTTTGATAAACTATTCTATGACTCCCGATATTATATGCTGCTGAAGTGATTTCTAGAGAGATACTTTCATTGCTTAGTGTGTACTGAACTTTTGGTTCAGATTTTCTTCGTGTGACTCCAAATGTTACTGAGTATATTTGATGGATTCCAGGTATAGGAAGACGAAGGTGCCAACTACCTTAAAGTTGAGAGATTCCTTGTAGAGGAAGACAGAGGTGTCGACTACCTTGAAGTTGAGGTCTTGCAGGGATAGCAAGACTAACTCCGATCTTCGTATTGAGGGATTACCCTGGTGTGGGTAAGATAGACTATCTTGAATGTATAAATCAAGGAACCTTTATCCTAGGTTCTTGGATACCCTTCTCTTTGGGTTAAAATATTTACTACTTGTTACCAGTTTGTTTCATGTTTTTTGCTGCATTTTTATAGTTTAGGGGAGTATAAATATCTTATACTACCTTAGACTTGTACTCAGATTTAGTTAGATTCTATACCCTTTGAGGTAGAAGCTTCATCATTGTAACCTTTCTTTAAGTTTCATTTTCAGAATCACTATTCCGGAATTTCATTCTCGGAATCATATTTCCAGAATCAATCAACTGTGTAGAACTATAGGTTTTGTGAATTACCTTGTTTAAACATGTTAAACATAATCATCATTAAAATATCCAAAGGAATTTTTGAAAGTATACAATTCACCCCCTCTTGTATTTAAAGCATCATTAGATAATCCATATAGTATCTCTTTTATTTCGATCTTACATTTGGTATTATAGAGTATATCATACTCAAACATACCATCTCAACAATTGGTATCCGAGTAGGTGACCTTGAATCCTGAACCAATCCACCAAAATAATGAAAACAAGAGATATTAATTTGATGTATAGTTATCATATGACCATTGGAATAGTAACCGACCATTAGAATAATAACTCACATTTGAAATAATGACTTGGAAATTAAGAGTAGAAGAATACATATTAATTAATATTTATATTTAAAAATTAAATAATATAAATAATGGAATATTATAAAATAATTTCATAAATCATTCAAATTAATGAATATATAAGTTTTTATTTTTAATAAGTTTGGTTTTAACTTGTTTACTAAAACACTATTTTTTATTAAAATTTTCATATAGAAGTATCATTATATAAACTTTTATTATGATTAAAATAAATATTATAAATAACTGTTATCATATAATTGATAATAAAAACATAAAAAATAAAATGTTACCAATAAAAAATATATTTATTCTAGATAAAATTATTTTTCCATATATTATAAAATTTTACTTAAAATTTTTGTTTTTAATATTTAGAATTTTTATTTGATAAGAATGACTTTATTTTCGGAATAATGTATAAATTATCATAGGAATATTTTTTTAGTTTTTTTTTTTTAAAATATGATTTCAAATTGAATACTGAAATATATTTTCATTGTATATATAGTCAATATTTTAGAATCATCATCATGTAAGAATAACATAATAATTTTAAATTCTTATTTACTTACATAACATGTATTATAAAATCCAATGTTATATTTTATTTAATAAAAAAATATAATTATTCTCATATAATAAAGTATTTATAAAGTTACATTTTGTTTTCAGTGTCTTTAAATGTAAAATTTACCTTTATATTTTGTTGAAAACTAATAAAAATCATAAAAACAACACTATTATTATTTTTTTGAAAAGAAATAAAAAGTTAATAATTATTCTATTCAAAGATAACCCTCTCCTTTCATATATAATGTCCCTTTCTTAATTTACTACACATCACTCCTAAAAATAATTCCCATGGAAGATATCTACCAAAATACCTCTATAAACTATCATTTACATGACTTTGATTCCCTAGTCTAAACAATTATCATCCTCTGAAAGCATAAGGTTCACTCAAATAGAGTTATCACAAAGGGAATGATAAGGGATAAAAATCCCCTCTTTCCTATTTTCAATTTTCCTATAACATGTTCTATAACATAAATCATAATTGTTATAACATTAATATAGTTTTATAATTATACTATAATTTTATAATGAAAAATAAATATTAAATTTTTCTTATCTCCTTTTAAACTCTCTTGAAAACATTATTTACTAGTGAAATTTTTTTACTACCCATGTGAGAGATGATGGTTAATTTTCCCTCATTCCCATTACTAATGATTTTAGAAACAATTAATATATATATATATAATAATAATAAAATTATTTTATTTTTAATATTAATAAATTAAAAAATAGGAATAATATTAATAATTTTTATGATAATTCCCCATGGTATGTTTAATCACTTAAAACAAGATTAAAGAGGAATATTTTATTAATTTTATCCAAATAATAATGTAAAAAAATATTCAATGACCATAAAATTTTAGAATTATGTCAAATATATTTTGACATTATAAACCGAATAACCTCAAAAAGACCGATACAAGAAAAATTATTCAAATAATTGAATAGTACATTAAAATAATAGAATTGAAAAGAATAATAAAAAATTAATTATTATGAAAAGGATTTAAATAATAATATTTTATAATTAAAATTTGATTATTTAGTTGGCTAGATCACAAATGAGGCAATCTTGAAATTGATTTAAGGTTTCTCTTCCATGTTCTCATTATTTTTATGTAATGTTTCTTTATTGACTATCTTCTCTTTTATGCCTCATATAAAATATATTTAAGGAATTATTTAATATTTTTTATTTATTTTTGACACATTAATTATCACTTTAACTATTTTATTGACATATACCATTGTTTTTTATAGTGGTTTTATCACATTTTTTGGTTCTGGAGGTTACGTTCTCCAACACTCTCTATATCGCTCTCTTTACTTTATATTTTTCTACCATAACAATATTATTTATCTTGTTGATTTATTATATATATTTTAAAATATTTATATAATTTCACTAATATTGACTTAATAATACACCCTTTACTCTATATAGTGTGAATATCATATAATTTATTATTCTATTTTAAGGGTGCTTACCTAGAAAGTTATAAAACTTATTTTAATGGGGAAATAATTATATTCGACGGATTATTTAAATTCAGGTGATTATTGATTATTATCTATGTTTATGTGATATGTTCCTTGGGTATTTTTTTTGAATTTTTAATCTGTTTTCATATTCTGAATGCATTAGACTTATTATAGAAGAGTTGGGTACATGAATTATGTTATATCTTGAAGCATCGGTAAGGCTCATGTAACAAGATAACAAATGGTAATGGAAATGTATTTATGATTTATTTATGGTGTATAATCACAAGGAATCAATGGTGTAGTTAATACTTCCTTTACTATGCATTCCAATATTAGGATATATATTAGTATAATTTATGTTATTATATATTTCTATTGTTCTTACATCCCACCTAATTAATACAACTGATTGGTGTCCTAATCAGGGTCACCACATGTCCTTAGGTGTCTCTCCTCGAATGCCCAAGGCTACTAACTAGCAGTAAGGGTCTAGTGTGTTATCTTTCAGAAGTTATACCCTCATATTATAGTAACAACAATTAAAAATAACCACACATCATGCAAATAAAATAATAGTTCGTGGAAGAAATAAATTTGAACCATGTTATAGAAAATGAAATGTTTGATAATATAGTCATACAGACACATGGTCATAACAGTATAAAATAATTGATCACCCACTATGTACATCACATATAAATTATAAAAAATAATCAAAAAACAATCTATCACTATCCATTATACATACCACAATCCCAAACTTCTCATATCGTATGATCTATCCTACTCAATCATGAAACAAATTTCCTTTTTTCCATTCCACATCACATATCTTAAAAAATATTTACATAATACATACTGTATGTGTGTGGACCAGGGTGTACATGCATGGAGTGATAAATAAATTCTTAGTAGGCCACCCCAAATGGTGTACCTATCATTTTCATTGCAATACAATTTCACTTGCACATGACATGCCCATCCTGGCTACATGATAAATACCATCAAGAATAAATAAATGAACATTTTTAATCCTTAGGTTCTAATGTGCCTCTCAATATTGATGCATCCTACTTTTTTTATTTCCATAGTGTCTCTATGTATGAAACACACTACACAGTAAAATTATACCCATCCCTAGAATATCTCTATAACCAACTTTGGGGGACTAAATCCTACACCAAAACAAACATTTGAACATCAAACCAACTTCATTGAGTACCAAAGTTTCTCTAAAAATATTTAGCCACTCAATGGAAATACATGTAAACCTAGAATATAAAAATTCACACAATGTAAATATACCCATCCACGAAACATCATATTAAACCTATGGGATCCACATCTAGCCCTGGATCCATGGGGATATCTACTTGGGGTGTATCTCACTGGGAACCATCATTTATCAAACACTGTATAGGTTGTATCCCATATTGTGACATCGTGTTAACCTATTTCCAGTAATTTTCATCTCTCTTTTTTCCCTCATTGTTTGGGTATGTTTTGGGACTTCTGAGGATAGAGATCATTTTTTGGTGGAAATGACCTAAATTTAAGGGATGTATGTTTGTTGGATTTAATAATTTTTAAGTATTAATTTTTTAAATGATTTTCATTATTCTATCTAAGTTAATAGAACACCAGAGATAGTTTGGGTTCATCCTTTAGAATCTAGACTATTTACTCCCTACAGTTAAATTCATGTTGTGAATTGTTTACATGACATGATTATTTTTCCTATATGATGCAATTATTTAGTTCAAGTCGTGATAGGATTACACTCCATGAATTGAGTTCACATTGTGAAATGATTAATGTTGGTAATTTTAATCCAAAGAAACATGTTTTGTAGAATATTTTGTTAAGATATAAATCCACATTGTGAAATGGTTTCACATTGTAAATGCCTCATATTTTTTGTTTTAACCATGATGAACATTTAATTTATTTTTTCATTCAGTTGTATCCTTCTCTCTAGAGACCTGTGAGATCTACCCTATTATTTATTAGGGTCTCCTCTCCATCATGACGATTTATTTTAGTGAATGCCCATCATGATGGTTGTGTTGTGTCTCTCTGTGTAATATATCCTTTTTTGTTCCCAATTTCTTTTCATCACATTTATATTATTGTGTTTAATTTAATGATCAATTGATATGTGATGGTAATAATCTGGATCCTTTCTAGATCTATTATGTGATCTTCATCTGGATGTTGATCATCATGTTTCTCATGGTACGGCATAGATGTTCTATGATTTATATTTTGATATATATTATTTTCTATTTGTCTTTCTTATTCAATTGATTCTAAGATATAAGGACTAATTATTGGTACTCTATTATTGTTATTTCATTATTCAGTATTTTTGGATCGCATTGTATGAAATTGAAACATGAGTTTGTGGTATGTGATTCTGTCTCTAGTCTATGATGGATAAACTATGTTGCACTAGTTTTTATAAATTGTTTTCAAAATGATTTAGCATGATTGATTGACTGATTTTTATACTTGAAATAGGATTTTGAGAAAATATGGGTTTACCTTATTTTGGTAAAATAAAAACATTCAAATGGATTTATGAAATGGTTTTCAAATCATGGATTTAATAAAAAGGATTGGAAAATGTCTCACATAGTAAGCATTGGGTACTGAGGTGGAAGGTGTAGTAATAGTCCCCATTCATTGATTCAATCAGAGGGTTAACTCATGGGGTGTTCTTAATCACCCTAGGTCATTATTATATGGACATTTTATACCTATCAAGAGGATCACTTGTTGGGGTGTTCATCTTATCTCTAGGATCTATTCATATACCAAGAGAGTTGATGCGTGCGATTTTCAATGATTTGGTATGAGTGTCATAGCTATTTTAACCTTGTGTGATCCTTTGTGTGATGTTATCTATGAATTGTATTATAAATATTTATATTTGATATGATATACTATACATGTTTTTTTGAATTCATTTATGTATATTCGAAACTATTTTACCAAGATTATTTAGAAATGTAGAAAATAGGGAAAGGTTCACCATGCTTTTGATATAGAAACAATTTAACATATTAGCATGACTTGTTTTCCTTAAAGTTTAACATGTTAGGATTGTTGTACAGAGACATGATATGAAACATTTGGGTGGGATCTTACTAATTTTATTTAGATCACACCTTGTTCACCCATTCATTGGTGTGTAGACTTTATTATGTATTCTGATGTAGGGAAAGGCAAGGTGACACAGTGAGGCGTTGTAGTTACTATAAGATGGGTATAGTTGGATAGTGGTGATATTGTGGTAGTTTTCCCATCAAATCCCATGTATTATATGTTTTGAATTTTATAATTCCTTTTTTATTTGACTAATCCCTTAGATAATGTTTAGATACTTTTTGGATATGCCACTTCTATTTTTTCATTTTTATCACATTAATTTAATTATTTATTTTTCATTATTTACCTATTATTTATGTGTGAATTTTAGGTTGTCTACTTCAGGTTAGTCAAAATCATTCCCTCAAGATCTTGTTGATGATCATGTGATAGTTGAAATCCAATGGGGATTGGGAATGCACTTCAAGTATGTGAAAGTTTCGGTTGGGTACTAGTTTGTGAGGGTATATGGGTCATGTTCATCATAGTTTCCTATTAGAGGTCAGGTTTTTTATCAACATAGATAAGATGGTAGAATATAGATTGGATTTTCGTGACATGAGAGGTAGGTTGTAATGAGTGCCTAGCTATCTCTTATCTTGATAACAATCAAGTTACTATTGGGTGTTGGGATGTGTTTCTCTAATTTTGAGTCCATAATATTAATTACATTTTTTACTTATGGTTTTCTTATGTGAACTAAGAATATATTTTTATGATTGTTTCTTCTATTTCAGAATGTAGCGGTATACCTATGTGATATCTTCCCTGGGATTTTTTAGGAGAGTGAAGTGGATTCTCCTCAACTGAATCCACCTCTAGATCCAAATCATATTGAGGATATCATACAGTTTGTTCGTGTTATCAGCAAAAAAAGATGTATGTTCATTACAAAATTTTTATGTACAAACATGATTTAAAAAATAAATAGATCGATCTCAGTAGTTCATATATAATAATCCATCATCCTTCAATGTTATGAATAAACCATAAGAGGCATATGACTAGCATGAAAATATTGATCATATCAATAGCTTCCTGGATATAATTGATAGTATCAAGGTGTAGTGTGAAACATTCAAACATCAGGGTTCCAATCATATATTGTGGGATTCATTGGTATGTGCATATTGACATGTGGGTTTGTATTATAAGGGTTTCAATAAACACTTATTACAAAACTTTCTTCCAAAGTCGCTGATGATGGAGAAGTTTCTGAAATTCCTCTATTTTTAGTAAGGAGACTGTTCAAGGTCATCATACACCAATCGATTTGATAAACTATTTCATTTTTTCTCCAGTGGTAGTAAATAAATACTATCTAATGTCTTGGAAGTACCTTTATGTTTTTCAACTAGATATAAAATCATAGTTATTTATATGGAAGTATACAACCTATATAGAGATAGAAGACATGGAGATGATGGAAGATATGGATATATAAGAAAAGTATAATTATCATACCCCTTCTATTCAACAATGTTGAATCATCAGTGATGGTCAGGGGAGGAATAAAAATTTCCATTATTATTACAAGGGTGTTGGTGTTGTTTCTCAATAGAAGACCTTCTCTACAGCTTCAATTTTAGAAAACATTATAACACTCACTTGTAATTAGTGTGGAAAGGTTGGGTACACTTGATAGACTTGTTCTTTTCTTGTGAATAAGTATAATAGTTTACAAAATTATGGTTATCTATTGAATTTTTATTAGGCCATGCATATGCCTCTTTGTGGTCAAGGATCTTATGCTCCAATGGTTACTATGATACAGTCGAATGGTTCAAAGACTATAGTGCTCCAGCCACATACCTTGAGATTAAAGAACCTTCACACAATGGATGAGTTACTGAAAAAGATAGACATGGGTCCAATGAAAGTAAGTGGTACTATATTTATTGTTTATGCCATAGAAACTACTTAATTTTATATAGGTTCCTCCCAATCATTTTTATCTTCTAATTTTTTGGATATGCTTAAACTTCCAATGGAGCTCATCTCATTTATTATACTACTAAGAACACCTATTGGAAAGAGTAAAGAGAAGAGGTTTCAGTTTCCTTATTCTATATAGATTTTCAATGCAGAGTTAGTTTGGTATTTCCCCATTCCCTATCTAGATCTGTTTACCGACATCATCAAGATGGATTAGATTATTTCTCATCATGTTAAAGCTTATTTTTATCCTTTCCATGTTTTATTATTTTCTCCCTATGGGAGATATCATGTGCATTAGGGAGAGTTTGAAATAAAAAATGGTCGTGTATGGCCTTTATGGAAAAATATCAGGAGTTTTTTCTACTGTAGTAGTTTAAACTAATGATTTTTCTTGCATTGTTGATCTTTCTTTTGTTGTCTAGGATTTTCATGAAGCTTTCCCAGATGAATTTTTTTATATTCCTCAATATAATGAGGTAGGGTTCTGGATTAATATTTTTCTAGTTATGCATGCTTTTTGGATATCCTCTTATCATATATCATAGGTGGATTTGAAATATCTCAAGATTCAATTGGATGATCTTATGGTTAATGGATATTTTACCCGAGGGTTTTTCCTTGCACAGTCCTTGTGCTATTTACTAAGAAGTTCAATGGTTAAATCTAGTTGTGTGTGGACTATCAGAAGTGTAACCATGTTAAGGTTAATAATATGTAGAGTTTTCCCCATTTATATGATTTTATTGACTATTTAAACGGTGAATATTGGTTTTCAAAGATCGATCTTTATTCAGGTTATCTTCAGCTCATATTTCAAAAGTCTTATATACTGATGATGGATTTTTGGATAAGATATGTCCATTAATAATATCTTGTGATTTAATTTGATCTAACTAACTCTCCCACAATTTTCATAGATTTGATGAATCAAATATTCCTTGAGTATCTTGACAGATTTTTTGTAGTTTGTATGCATGATATATTGGTTTATTTGAGGTCTAAATTTGAGAACGATCACTAATTGAGTTTGGTTCTAAATATCCAAAGGAGTCATCCTTTGTTTGGAAATCATTGAAAATTCAATTTTTTGGATCCAAGAACTTATTTTCTTAGTCCATTTCATTTCTAATCATGGCTTATTAATTGATCATTATAATGAAAATTTTGTCTTGTCATTGGAATAGCCACGCAATGTCGTTGAGATTTGTATCTTCCTTGGTATTGCTAGATACTATTGTCGGATCATAAAATATTTCTAAAATTTGGTGTCATAGTCAACTAATCATACCTATAAAGGGATAAAATTCATATGGGATTAAAATTGTTTCCCTATTTTGATTATCTGAAAAGACTTCTATCATCAAAATCTATTCTGAACTAACATGATCCTAGTAAGGTGTATATGGTTTTCTGTGATGTTTTTAGGGATGGTTTGGGTTATGTCATTATGTAGGATGATCATGGGGTTTCTTACAGCTCTCTCCATCTCCAATAATATAATAATAATTATCCCACTATTGATTTGGAGCGTTCTATAGTTATACATGCACATAAATTTTGGTGTCACAATATTTTTGGGCAGAGGGTCATAGTCTTTTAGGCCATAAGATTATAAGAAACTTAATTTCCTTGAAATAAATAAATATTAGTTAGAGGTGGATAGTGGGATGAATTTAATATTTTTACTATTACATCACCTATTCCTTGGGAATGTGGAATTTCATTTTAGAAGATATCCATAAGAATGTACCATCAAAATATGTTTTGGAATCGTTGGAAGAGATAAACCATATGGGGATATTAAATTAGTTTCAACTGGATGATTAGAAGTGTGTTTTGGGTATGTTTCTGACCAGTTTTTATTTAACATTATCTCACCTTGAGATTATTTTGAATATTCATTAGTAGGATGAAAATTTCATTGGAATTGAAGATACCATATATAGTGTGAAGAACATTTCTAGTTCATCTCTCCCTTCAGATGGTTTTCTCTATTTTTTGGATCATTTTATCACACGAGTAACTATGAGGAGCTTAGTTTTTTTCAAATATAGTATTTCATAATGGTATATTCTTATTGAAACCATGAAGATGTATTATGACATGATACATAGATTCTTTTGGTCAGGTATGAAGTGTCACATTGTAGATTTTGTTTCCCGCATTTAAAACTACCAAAATATAATGGAAAGGCATCTAAGACTATTTGGGTTCCTCCAACCGTTCCTGGTAATAGTTTGGAAATGGGAAAAGGTGTCCATGGACATTATTGTTGGGTTGTGATAGACTCCCTGAGGGATAAATGTTATATCAGTTGTGATTTTTTTCGTTGACAAAGCCATATCACATCATTTTGATAAGAGGACCCCACTAAAGTTAAAGACCCAGGTATATTTTATACGAAGTAGGTTGTGAGGTTACATGAGGTTCCATCTGTCATTGCTGCATACAATGATCCTAGGATTACCTCATAGTTCTAGAAAAGTACCTAGGTGGAGATGGGGACTCAGGTCAATTTGAGCACATATTCCCATCCAAAGATATATATCCATACTGAGCATGCTATTTAGATCCAAAGGATAAGATCTATTCCTATTTCTTATATTCTGGTGGATCATAGGATAACCATGTTATACTAGTTGAGTTTTATTATAACAACATTTATCAGTCATCGATCAGATTGGATCCCTTTAAGGATTTTTATGGTCAATCATTCAAGTGACATATTTATTGGGAAGAGGTGTGTAAGGCCTCTCTTGTAGGACCGAGTCTCATTTTGGAGACATCAGAAAGGATTTAGAATATACATCTGTGTAAAGTTATAACTCATAGTAAACATAAACCTTATTTGGATTGTCACGCAAACCATTGGATATTTCAATTGGTAATCGAATCATATTAAATGTTTCTCCTTAGTTGGGTCACATTAATCCTAGAAAATAATGGAAGTTACCTCCATGATATTTTAGACTATTTTAGGTCACTGGGTCTCTTGGAAAGGTTGTGGATCAGTTGGTATTTCTTATTCAGTTGATAGGTATTCATGATGTTTTCCATATATCTCATCTCAGGATGTAACATCCTAATGCATCTCACATTATGAGATGGGAGAAGATTTAGATAGATCCATACATTTTATTGTATAGAATCTAATGGATATCGTTGACTCTGAGGTGAAAGTATTTCATGATAGTTCAGTTTTTTTGGTTAGAGTATTATGGTGAAATGGGTCTGATTTTAATATGACTTGGGTGTGTGAATCATTGTTACAGGTGATGTGTCCTTACCCCTTTTAGGACACCATTCATCCACATGAAATACTATGGATGAAATATCTTATGGTGGGGAGTTTCTAACATCCCATTATATTCATTCAAGTATTTCTTATCCGTATTTTGGTTTCCCTATTTGTGTGAGTTTGTTTTGGGACTTCTATACATAGGATCCTTTTTGGGTAAATTGACCAAATGTTCAAGATGTATCATTATTAGAATTAAATGAGTATAGGTATAAAAATTTCAATGGCTTTGTGGTGTTCCCCTCATGTTGGGAGAACACCATATATGGTTTGTGTTCCTCCATTAAAATTTTTATTGTTTCCTTCCAACACAACATCTTCACCTCCTGAAAAGTTTACATGATTTAAATACTTTTCTAGGTATATGTCAGGATTTTCTTAAAGGAATAGAGGGATCATGGTTTACTCATGATTTATCCAAACCGTTCATCAAAATCAGGCACCCTTTTTTTGGTGAAATTATATTTTTTCCCTCAAAATGTATTTTAAAAAACATATCTTCTTTCTTAATTTTCCAACATATGAAGACTTATTTTATCATCCATGAGGGCTCTTATCTCCTCCATGGCTATGATTTTTTGTCATTATCTCATCCAGACTCCAAATTAAGTTTCATATTAATCGTTGGATCTACATCAGTAAGAAATCAAATTCTTTGATTCCTATCTCAATTTCTCTTCATATATCTTGCACTATTTTGGTGAGAGATCATTTTCTTTATTTTTTGGGAATTGTATTATTCATAATATTTATTTTGATCTAGTTCAAATCTAATGACAATATTGGATTAGGAGGCTTCAATGACCTAATGTTTGGTGGTCTAATTGTTTTCCCTCAATGTTGTGATTTTTTCATAACTCTGTCATTATGCCACATGCCATAAATTTTTTTTGTCACCTAAAAATGTGTTCTAAATTTATAAATTGATATACGCATGATATTATACTCTTTTGGATATTTCTAAAGTCACTATAGGATTTATAACTCTTTATTTCCACCCCTTTGTGTGTTCTGGCCTTATGTAACCCTTTAATATAATTGTTTTATTGAACAAATAACCTCCTAAGTGCTTGGATTATCATGAAATATTTTCCCATGAATAAATAATTAAATATGTTATTTATTATTATGAATTAAATTAGGCTATAAATCCTTGATTATAAATTTCCAAAGCCTTTGCTAATTAATTGGTTTGTTTATATGGAATGAAATTTTGTGGAAGGTCCACACCTCATGTTATATCAATATAAATGTGTATTTTTTTATTGTGATACCTTGGTTATATCGGGATCATTGATTAAAATGATTATTAAGTGATTCCTTGGTTGTTTTAGTTATAATGATTACGCCAATTCTATTAGCTAGTGAATAATGGTTAAGGAAATTATTTTGAATGGCGTATCATTATCCCGTAAATCAGGTGTTGGGAATGATTTCTCTCACCATTATACTTGTATTTGGATCATAGTAAAGGTGATCCATGTTCTATTACATCAGGATTTCGGCATGACATCTCACCCCACCTATCTCGAGTGTTGATAATGATGTCTCAAATTCACCATGAGATTTAGGGCATGTACCCTTGCATTATCCAGTAGATTGTTAGACTGATTTTGGGTTCTTGAGTAATGCCCTAGGTCCAACAAAAACATATTATCCATGTATATACCTACTTATGTCCTCATGTACTTATTTTAAATAGTTTTATAAATTATATAACAATATATATATATATATATTACTATATATATGTGTGTGTGTATGGTTATTGGTCATACTCTTACACCGGTAAATATTTCTGTAGGTATAGTTAGCTAGGATTCTTGTAGGAACCTGATCCAGTGGTGTTTATTTATTTATATTTTTTTATTCTCATACTTACACACTTCTGTTTCTATGTACACAAGCAGTAATATTTGCATACACTGTTAGTGGTGGCCTATTAGGATTTTATTTCACACCAAATGTGGGTCGCCTTTGGTACTCGACTAAATTAATTGTATATAGTTATGGACAATGGAAATTAACATACTAATGTTATTGGATTAATATTTCATATAGCTAGGATAATGGGAGATGTGGGATGAGAAATTTCAAGGGATGATAATAGTGAAATTTTTTGGACTTCTATATTTTTTTATATAAATTTATATATGTTTATTCCTTATTCCACATTTCTATATAGCATTATTTCATGAAATCATTGTTTATAACTCATACTATAGGATTTCCATATTATTACAGTTTCTTTTTTATTAACGCTTCAGTAGTTTATATTTTTTTTTTGTGGTGATATAATGTTATATCATGCTTCTACTACAACAGGATAATAGTCCTGTTATAATAGTTTATATTTATATATTCTTCTGTTTTGATGTTCTTATTAATTATATATGTTGTTCCACTCTCATATGAGGGAATAGTCTCCCCATTGTGCCATCTTAGACCCTCACTTCTAGTAGGTAGCCTCTATTAGTTGGAGATGCGCACTTGAGGCCTTGTAACCCATCAACTCAGGGAATGGATTATGTGGATCCCTTGTTGGGATGTTACAAATTCATATCAAAGGTTTTTATTTTCATTTTTTATTACTAATTTTCTATTAGATTGGATACTATGAGGTAATGTAATTTGGTAATGAGTCTATTCCTAAGAGTAGCAAACCCATATACATTGGAATCCCATATTACTTGGGATGGGTTATTGCTATTATTGGATTTAGCCTATTACAGTTGATATGAATTCACTGGGTGAAACACATGCCTTAATATATAGTTATTATTGGTGTTGTTTCAATGTGATTTTTTTTTAATTTTTCATAATTAAATGAGGGTGTGACATCTCATCCCTAATCAAAGGCGTGTTAGGACTAATGTGTCATGCATTTTTTATGTCCACATCCACTATTTGTTTGAATTTTTTTATCACATTCTATTAGTGAATTTATTATTATGTGTTTCATAATTTTTACACTTATTGTAGTCCATAGAGAAACATAGTTTTTACTTAAATTTCATGTTATAAACTAGATAGTTCTTTTGTGATTAGACTGCAACAGACACCATAAGCCATCAAATATGGAATGTTGAGTCATTGATCATTAGTCACAAGGGATGGAACATGTTATGATATAAATGAAGTGAATTCCATATTTTTGTTCATGAGATATATGGACCCTTATGAATTGAAAGTGTTAAACCATTTATTTCAAACATTAAAATTGTATTTTGAATGAATATGAATTCAAATGAAAAATAAATTATGAAACTGATAACATGACCTAACCATGTACTTAGTAATGGGTATATGGGGTGTGTATTATGTTCTTATGTCCTGATATGGTCTCTTTATATGTCCTAGACCATGATTTTGTTATAGGAATAGAGGTTCTATATTTTCATAGGACGGTTTTATGCCTTCTCTATTTATATATATGTGATATATTGACTATTAAATTCTATTCTAATTCTTGTGTTTTGGATTTTAGAATAATTCCACCATGATAGCTTGGATTCGTACACCCTGAAGGCGGTGATGACCAAGAACATGTGGTGGTGGGCCCTTAGCAGCGAGTGATTCCTCTTGTAGTGAAACATATAGAAACACATAATGTTCCCGATATGTGGATAGACACTCAGTTCTGAGAAGGATTTTATTGTTTTATAAATTCTATGAAATATGTCACTTAATCTTCCCCTATTATGGAAAAGTTGGATCGAGAGTTCCAATAGAAGCATCCTCCATAATTTTTAGGGGATGTTAGACCTCAAACTACTGATTCATGGATGGAGGACATGATTTATAATTTTAACCATCTAAATATGCCTCTAGAGAATAGGGTAAAACTTGATGCCTATATGTTACTTTATTATACCGATAAATAGTGGTATTTTTTACCCAGGAATACCGACATCAATATATGGCGTGTAAGATTTGAAGATGGTCATATATGAATATTTCAATCTATAGACTCTAAGGGATAACCAGGATAGAGAGTTTCTACACCTACAGTAAGGATCCATGCCTATTGGGGAATATTATTCTTATTTTTCTAAGAAGCATCATTTTTACCTACTCTAGTGGGTGATGATATTATAACTATCAGGAAATTAAAGGATGGGATAGTATAAACCATCTAATCACAATTAAATGTCTTTAAGATGATGACTATTTTTATTATAGTCAACCAGTCCCACATTATAGAGAGGATTTTGAGTGGAAATGATGGGGTAATCTAATACAGTTCTGCACCTAGATTTTTGAATGTTTATTTGAGTGGGAGAATGTGATGTTTCTTAGATTATCATGGGGGATGTAGAATTCAGGTATCTCATACTAATAGCTTTGTTATCTACAATGATTGAAAGAAACTATGAAATTAAAACCCTCAATGTTTAAGGGATATAGTGGAATGTAGAGGTTATGGCAGGATGGGACATATCCAATTATTTTTATATACAATTACATTAGTTCATAGGAAGCTATTATCTCACCTACCCCAAGTTATAGAGAAATGTTGGTAGTATCTCACTAGGTAGGTAGTTAGAATACCACAATCCACTCTTGATGAGGTGATGGTAAAGCTATAGGCAATCAGACTCAAGATTCATAGTGCCAATAGATAGAGCCTACTTAGGGGAGTCATGATATGACTTAGGGTTAGGGTACTGGATTGTTATATGTAGTATGGCCTATGTCAAAAGAGTAGAACAATAATACTTCTACTATATGAGGTACTATTATAGTAGCCTTTGCCGTAGTGATTACAGTATTCAATACAGGTGTGTCCCACTATTTTATATCATAGGTTATTATGGAGAGTCTGGTCCATTGGATAGTACACTTCTTTGGCATGATGTCACTCGATACCCCATTAGGTATCTGATCAGAGATAATTCTCCATTGTGAGTATTTTCCCACTGAGATAGGCATATATCTATTTGTATGGAATCTATTCATCCTTTACATGATGTGGTTTAATGTAATGATCAGGATAGAATATTATTTACATATCAAGTATATATTGATTCATATCACTGGAGGGTGATGTTTACATCAATAGAGGGTAGTTGACATGTGACCAAGGGTGAATGTGATGTCCATGAAATCTCGAGGTGATCCTGATCATCAGGTTCAAGGATGAGTTATAACCCATATTACTAGTCTTTTCTTAGATTATTAGGGTTATGAACCATTATTTTCTATATTGTAGTTGATCATTTTTGTGGCTTATTCTCTAATGAGGTTTCTCTACTACCTCTAATGAGATAGGTAGAATTCACCAGTGATCTTGTTTTAGGAGAATCACCAATGTCCCTTCCTTCTTATAGGATGGAACCTATGGAGATTTTGGAGCTCAATAAATAGATAAAATATAAAAAGGATAATGGTATTATATTCCCTAGAAATTCTCCTTAGGGTTCATTGGTACTTTTTTTAAGAGGTCATATGGTATCCTTAATATTTGTGTGAATTACCATCAGTTGGATCAGCTTATAGATTATAACTGGCATCCACTACCTTGAATAGATGAAATCATCCATCAAATATGAGGATAGAAGGTTTTATTAGAGATTGTTTTTTTGAGCTATAATCATGTGTTTTTTTACCATCAGACATACTTCATACATATTTCAGGAGCAGGTATGGTCTATATGAGTACTTTTTAATGACTTTATTTATCATAAATGCACCTATTATCTTTTTGTCTCTAATGAATCAGGTTTTCCACGCATACATGGATTGGTGGGTGGTTTTTTTATGGATAGCATATTGGTGTATTCGACTTCTTGACTAGGCCATGCCAACCATCTTGAGATAAATCCAAATCCCCTAAGAGAGTATCAAATTTATACTTATCTAAGAAAATGCCACTTATGAATTAAAAAATTCATCTTCCTCGGTCGTATTATCTTATAGTCAATAATTTTAGTAGACCATGTGAAAGTGGGATCATTAGTTTCTCTAGAGAATCCCAACGACATATTTTAAATAAAGAGTTTATTAGGGATAACTAGATATTATAGACACTTCCTTGAGGATTTCTCACTCCAAGATTTTCCTCTTAGAGGGTTCACTAAGAAGGGATTGAAATTAAAATGGTTCGAAGCATGGTAAAATGCTTTCCATGAGTTAAAGGGATTATTTACTTCAATGTTGATCCTGATTCTCCTTAATAAAGGAAGAATCTATACAGTTCATTGTGATGCATCAGGTGTCATGATGGGAACTATTTTGATGTCATATGATTGATTTTTTCTCATTTGAGTCTTTTCAGTTGAGGACTCATGAGTGGAATTACTTGATGAATGACCTCAATCTAAATATTTTTGTTCATTCTTTATGCTATCGAATACACTATTTAATTGGAGTGATTTTTGTGGTGTTCACTACTCATAAAATCCCTATTTATAACTTTATGGTGCGTGATATAAATATTAGGTAGAAGTTATGGGTTGAATACTTATAATACTTCAATTTTAATCATGCCTATATGCCCAGGAAAGGTAAAAACTTTTCTCATTCTCTGAGTCAATGGACTCATGAATAGGTGGTTCAAGTGGCCAACAGAGAATGTTAGCTCATGCCCTTATTTTCAGTGTTTCACATTGACGTTCAATAGGATCGTGGGTGCGGTATCCTCTCAACATTATAAGTGACCTCTACCCTTCTATAATATGTGAGAATGAGGAAACATTCATATCCTTAGGGATTAGTCCTAAGGGAATGTGTGTCAGATGATGATCCATATTTTGGTTGGACCATGGATGAGGATAAGACCCAATTACTTCATGGGTGTGTTTGGGACTCATCATACACGAGAGTGGATTTGTTTCGGGAATTTCACACCATAGTTTGGGTAGTACATACCATTATCTCCAAGATGTATCGAGACTTACATCACCAATATTTGTGGCCTATAATGAAATGAGAAGTAGCTAGTTTTATCAATCAATGTTCCACCTAACAGTAAGTAAAGGTGGTACATCAGTGACTGGCAGGACATTCGTGTCCATTATCTATTCTCATGTGGAAGTAGGATGATGTTTCCAAGATATCATGATTAGTTTACATATATCAGCTGATGGAAATGATAATTTTTCAATAGTCTTTAATCAATTCATGAAGGTAGTACACTTATTATCTATTCAAGAGACCTTTATGGTAGATGATCTATATATTCCATACATCAGGGATGTTATATGTCTCTATGTAGATCCTTGTTATATCATTTTTTGAAATTCTTTCTTGCTTAAAATCTTTGTTATAGAAGGAGTTACTGAAGGCCGTGGGTACACATGTGCTTTTGAGAACATCCCATCACCCTCAGATAGAGAGACAGATAGATTGTATGATTCAAGTATTAGAGGACATACTCCATTCTTTTTCCTTGATATCAAGGGTTCATAGGAGAAAAACATACCCCTTTTGTATTTTTATTATAATAATAGATTTCTATCAACCATAATGGTGGCTCCTTATGAATTATTATATGGTTGGCCTTTCTGATAACCTCTATGTTGGTTAGAGGTAGGGGAGGTAGCTTTTCATGGACCATGTCTCATCCTAGAGACTATAGAGCATTTCCAATTGATCAAAACCCACATATTGACAACCCATTCTAGATAAAATTCATATGGCAATTGATGTTGGTGTCACTTTGAGTTTGAGATTAGGGACCATGTTATCTTGAGAGTTTCTCCTAGGTTAGGCCATTAATGAATTTGGAATAGGGTATGCCTTCACCTTGATTTGTTGGACCCTTTTAGGTTTTGTAATGGTTTGGGCCGGTGGATTACTAGATAGAACCTCCTCTGAAATACCAATCTATGCATGATGTGTTTCATGTATCTTAGATTTTTTGTTAGAATATAGAACAATCACTTTTATTCCATCCAAATGAATTATTTTTTATGTGGATGATTATTTTGTGGAGTATCCAGTGTCTATTATTGATTGGATCATTAATACACTCTAATCCAGGTCAGTTCTTTTGGTATGGGTGTAATTGTAGCACGACCAACCACATGTCATGATATGGGAGTGGGGTGGTGTTAAACTATCCCATTGGTAAGATATTATCTTAGATGATAGAAATTTACCCTTAAAAATACAACTCATGGATGAGTTTCTTTAAGGAGGGAGGTTATAACAAGCCAACTTTTCTAAATTGTAAGGATCATTTTCTTTTCAACTTGAATCCTTTAATAATATTGCTAAACATTCTCTACAGACATTGTAAAGTTCTAGGAGAATCATGGACTTTCTCATGGACTATATTTATCAAAAATTAACAAATAGAGTGGGCCACATGGTTTTCACAAGGATAAAACTAACTGTGTAGCATAACCATGTGACTAAAATATATGGGTAACTCAGTAGCCTCTATGTGGCCACATGGTTTTACTAAAATCATGTGACCCTATGAGAATTCTTATGTGGGTTATAGAGGGGTCTAATACAATGATCCTAACATAACATTAACACAATGAGGAAAACTGTGCACCTATCCCATGTGGGATCCCTCATTAGACATTGGAGGCAACATGGTTTATGCATGTTTTGGCCAAAAAGTGCGGCCAAACCATGTACCCCAATTTTTGTGGTTGAAATTACATTTCATCATTTATTTTTTTTAACTTAAAACCTATAATCCCCCTTTTCCAGTGATTGAGTTCCCCTCTTCTCACCCATGAGTGCTCTCATCTTCTCCATGGCTAGGATTTAAAGCCATTATTTCATCTATGATCCAAATAAATTGATGTTGGAGGTGTTGTATCCTCATAGGTATATACTATAATCCTTATTACTATCTGATTTTCTCTTCATATATCATGCATTGTTTCGGGGTGATCTCATTCACCATATTTATGGTCATTAGATTGTTCTTCATTTTTTTTCTTATCAACATCAAATCTGAATCCAATATTGGGTGAGGAGTTGTCTGTGGCATTAAAGTTGGTGTTCTAGTGGTTTTACCTCAATGTTTTGATGTTTTTATAGCTCTGTTGTTCTTCTTCACACCATCTATTGTTGTGAATCACCTTAAAATTTGTTCTTCCTTTTCAAATTGATATATGCATGATTTTTTATATCCATATAACTTGTGATTTGAGGATTCCAACCTCTTGATCACCACCCCTTTGGGGTTTTCGACCTTAAATTACCCTTTAATATAATTATTTAGTTGACTATAGCACCTCTTAAGTGCTTATCATATCATTTAATGGTTTTTTCGTGCTCAAATAATTAAAAAAATTGATTATAATGATTGGTATTCCATTTTAAATCCATGATTATAAATTTCAAATTCCTCTATTGATTAATTGGTTTTTTCATATCTAATGAAATATAGTGGAAAGGTCATACCTCATGTTGTATCATTTTAAATGTGAATTATGTTAATTGTTACGCCATGGATTTATAGGGATCATTGGTTAAATTCATAATGAGGATATTCTTTAGTTAATAATATTATAATGATTGTTCCATTTTTATTGGTAGGTGAATGATGTTTAAGGTATTTTTTGGGCATGGAATTTCAGTCTCCCTTACACCCCGTGTTGAATGTGACATATCTCACCATTACACATGTATATAGAAGATGTAAAGGGCACTCCAGGTTCCATTACATCATGATTTGGGAAGGAAACCTCACCGTACATATCTTGAGTGTTGATAATGATGTCTCACATTCACCATGAGATACAGGGTTGGTACCCTTTCTTGAGCCTATAGTTTGTTAGACTTGTAATGGATCCTTGAGTTACACTGCAATTCCAACCAGCACCTCATATCAATGTATATTCCTATATAAATCCTCATATAGTAAATATTGGTGTATGCAGTATGTAACTATACTATATATATTATTAATATATATATATATATATATATATTTATTTATTTTTCAGAATCTTACATCTATCTATGTCGAAGTAGATAGATCAATCCAAATATCCTTTAGGAACTTGAGCCGACTTGTATATATTTAATCATCATTTTTTATTCTTACTCTACTAGTACATGTTTTTGATATGTACATATGTTGTAATATTTCTAAACACAATTGGTGGTGGCCTATTAGGATTTTATCTCACACCCTACTCAGGCCACCTTTGGTACCCGAGTAGATTACATGTCTGAAGGTATGGATAAGGGAATTAACTCTACTACAGATGTTTGATTAATTTTACTTATAAACTAGATCATGATATAAGAGGACCATGAATAATCTTGTTATTCTATTGGAATAGCCTATTATCTCTTGTATTTTGGTAGAATATATCATATATGCATTTCCCCTATTTCTCCTATTTGTATTTTATCATTCTATGTCATCATTTTAAATGAATTAGCCTATTGGATTTTGATATTATAATAGTTTCTTGATTATTTATGATTTTATAGTTTATTATTTTTGTTTCCATGGTTCCATTATGTAATATCATGCTTTTTATATAGTTGATTACTGGTCCTAATACTACAGTTTCTATTTATATTTTCTTTTTCTGTTGTCTAATTATTTATTATATCTTTCTCTCTACTCTATTATCATGGTATAGTCTCCCCATTGTAATACCTTATACCCTCACTGCTAGTATAAAACCATTGGAATATTCGGTGGAACTATTGAGGTCTTCTAACCCACCAGATCAGGGAATGGGTTAAGTGGATATATGTTTGGGGCGTCACCTTGTCATTTTTTCATAACATCTCAACCCCTATTTTAATGCATCATTTTATATCACAAACTCTTCTCCACTATAGGCTGGTATGAGTATACATGTAGTTACCAACCTTATTTTATGTTCCCTAACATATATTTATATTATTTTTACAAAATAATTTTACCAAACATCTTTGTTAACATGGTTAGTGGATGGGAAAATCAAGAAAACAATATCACAAATCATGAACATTATCCAAACAAATATAAGAAAACTATAGATCTCCATTATAGTAATTGGTCATGGGAATTATTTGATAAACTCTATCATTGATATATATAAAAATATAACCTCACTTGTGATTAAATAGCACAATTTTAATTCTTTATATAGCTATTATTCTAACTTTTTGAATTTGGGATACAATTTCTCCATTCCTATAGTCTTCTGCACAGTCCTTAAATACTCTTCATATTTTTTTACTTGTAGAATATATAATAATATCACATATAAATACTACCATAAATATATTAAGTTAATATATAAGTAATATAGTCATAAAATCCATGAAAATGAAATAGGAATTGGTATTTCTAAAAGGAACCACTATAAATTCATAATGATCATATCTTATAAGAATGGTTATCTTAGACCATTTCACCATTATTCTATAATATCCATATAAATGATTATACATTTATATGTATTGAACACCATGAAGTTGATAGAATATGTCATCAATATATAGTTAAGTATGGTTATTATTGATCTTGATATTGATAATTTTATAATAATCAATGATAAGAAACATTGAACAATCCTTTTTTTAACAAAGTGGACTAATTCACCCCATGATAAAGTAATTGAAAAATTAAAAATATTGTAAACATTGTATTTTCATTTCCACTAATATTCCTCCAATTCAATTGGGTTAATTCTATAATGAATTTTTGATATAGTTATAGCTTAATGTTTTAATTCAATTGAAAACTTAAACTCATGACCTTAGGGGAACTATAAATTTTTTTAAGTAATATATAAAAAATCCCTTATAATTATTATATCCTAAAACCTAGTATTTTGACCTATAAATTTTATCCAAACCTAATTATTTATTTAGTATTACGGTCTATATAGAGTTTGTAGTTTCAATACGGTGTTCATAATCATCCATACATCTTTATATGATCATAGAATTATTTGGGATGTAAAATGTTACTTAATTACCCTCGAACATGATATGGGATATTTGTATAGAGATAAAATAAATGCATAATACAACAGTAAATTATAGGTATGGGATGTAACTATCGCACCACTAAGTGATTCCATCGATAAATTAATATTCAATTATTTTTGTTATGAAAAAAATAGTGCAATAAAAATTAAAAGGTATAAAAAATATTCAAACAAGAATTAAATAATATGTATTCATTTATTTAAATAATAATAGGCTTACCTATCACCACATTATATTTCAAATTCAAGTTTCAATAATTTATTAAAATCAAAATAATTAATTTGACTAATAAATAATAATATATAATGAAACCATTGTAAATAATTTTGTTAACATCAAAAATATATCCTAAGATTCCATAAACAATGAAACCTTAATTTTACTCTATGAAACACCAATATCTGTTGATAAGGTATGTGGAGTATGATATACTCTATAATACGAAATGTATGATCGAAATAATATAGATACTGAATGAAGTATCTAATAATGCTCAAAATACCAGAGGGGTTGAATTCTATAATTTAAAAAAATTCCTTTGCATATTTTAAAGATGATTATGTTTAACAAGGTTATACAAGGTAATTCACAAAACCTCTAGTTCTACAAACATGCTATATTTCAGAAATATGATTCCGAGAAAGTGATTCTGGAAAATATGGCTCCAGAAAATGAAACATAATGAATGAATAAATAGATAAGGATTCTACCTTAAAGCATATAGAATCATTAATAAATCATTGTATACAAGTATAAGGAAGTATAAGATAGTCATACATTCCTCAAAAATCAAAATTCAGTGGAAATATTTAAATAAACCAATTAACAAGTAATAAATCTTTTAACCCAAAGAGAAGGGTATTCAATAACATTGGATAAAGGTCTCTTGATTTATACTTTCAAGAAAGTATGTCTTACCCACACCAGGTTAAGCCCTCGATACAAAGATCGGATTTTTTCTTGTTATCCCGGCCAGCCTTAAACTTCAAGGTAGTTTGAACCTGTGTCTTACTTAGTAAGTAAGACCTCGAACTGTAAGGTAGTTGGAACCTCTATCTTTTAATCATGGGAATTCCTCAAATATAATCAGCAACATTCGGAGTCACACGAAGAAAGTCTGAACAAGGCGTTCAGTTTGCACTAAGCATGAGATTATCTCTCTAGAAGTCACTTCAATAGCATATTATCCCAAGATTCAAGGAACAATGTCTAGTTCTTTCAAATGAGATCTTATTTATAGGCATAGCTCCAACGGTCGGCTCCCTCCTCAAACGGTCATATTTTTCCTTGAATTTCGAAGGGACATGTACACGTGTCACTCAAACAAAGGTTAGTTAGTAAATAAATGCACAAAATCATTTTATAACAAAAATAAGTGTAGAAAAAATATGGTTACATATCCAAAATCAAATATTTGGAATGTCAGCAAATAAAAGATTAGATTCTAACCAAAAACAAATTTGGTTTCTATAATAGAAGGATATTCAGATTCTATTTTCTAAGGAATTCAGAACCTGAACACTATAGAATTCTGGAGTCTGAATTTCAAGGAAATTCGGAATCTAGATTCACAAGAATTCGGAACCTAAACATACAAAGTCCAGAGTCAAAATTCATGATAATTCAGAGTCAGAACTTATAATGTTTGAAGAGAGAACTCGTGAGAATTTGGAGTCAAAACATAAAATTTTTGGAGTCTGAATTCATTAGAATTCAGAGTCTGGACATACAATGTTCGGAGTCTGGATTCATTATAATTTAAGATTCAGAACTCATAAGAGTTCTAAGTCTCATTTCAGAGAACTCGGAGTTATAAATCATAAGAGTTTGGAGTCTGAATTCATAGAACTCAGAGTCAGAACATAAAAGAGTTCGAAGTCTGAATCCAGAGAACTCAGAGTCAAAACTCATAAGATTTTGGAGTCTGAATTCAGAGAACTTGGAGTCTGAATCTAAATCCTAAAAATATAATTCTATTTATCTAAGAATTATATGATTCTGAGGTTTTAGATATGAAATCTAATTTTACACACAGACAAGATAATTAACAATGAAAAACATGGTAAGCATAAATTTCCTTGGGGAAGGAAAATTTTCCTTATGAAATTAAAACACAAGGTAAAATGAAATATTCTTTGAAATAAGGTGTTTGGGATTTTCAGAACATGATAAACTGTTATGTCATAATGAAACCTTATTGACTTAATAGTCTCCCCAAACATGAAAGAATGAAAAATTCATAAGGAAACCGTATTGACTCAACAATATCCCCCTTTTGGGAAAGCACAAATATCCTTACGAAAAAGAAAATAAGGACTTAGAAAATACTTTTCTAGAATTTGAAAATAAAACTTATCTCTCTTATCATATGGGAAATGATGAATACGACTGACTCCTCCTTAGTCTTTGGAACACTAAGGATTGTATTATAGATTTCCATATTGATATTTTTCATTATCTTAAGTACAGAAATCTATGTAATAAAAAATCCCCCTTAGATAAACTGCCCCTTACTTTGGGATATTTCTTCTTTACTTAATATTATTTTTCCATTCTTCCCATTTCTGGTTTTCAAAAAGAATTTGAGGGAATGGAAAAGAAATTGCGGTACTTGAAATATTAGTACAACACATCCCAAGGCAAGAAATAAAAAATTTCATTATGATTAGAATGAATTTTTACATGGAAGAAAAATACAACAAAATATTGGATTGTAACAAATTTATCCTTCCTTTTCCTTCGATATCAACTTCTTGACTATAGTCTTCAGCTTTTTGAGCTCCTTATGATCATCCTCTGCTCACTTAAGAAGCTAATCTTGATCCTCATCTTTCTTCTCTAAGGCCTTGATTCTTTCTTCTAGAGACTTATGAGCCTCTGCCTAACCCTTCAAGACTTCTTCCTACTTGAAAAGCTTTTCTACTATCTCAATCCGAATATCTCTTTCTCTATTCCAGCCTTTGTAAATAGAATACATATTTCAATTCAGATCCATCACTTCTTGAATCTGATAATTTTGTTCCAAAGTTAATTTTTCTTCAAAACTGGTTGTAAGGTCCTTGATCTTACCATCTTTGATATCAAAATCCTCCTTGACACATTCTTGGAACTCATCAAGTTCCCTCATGTCTTTAAATGTCTTCTTTGACTAACTAGACATTTTCTTACAAGACCTTTTGTAGGCATCATATCTAATGAATAAATTCTTGAAATCAGCCTCAAGCATGACACTCCTTTCCATCACCATGGACACTGAATCTGATTTCTGATTTAGTGTGTGTTGAACCATCTGGAATCTCATGTTAATGCTTGGAAAAATTGGAATAGTCCCAACAAGCTTCTTCAACCACTGAACAATGAAATCTTGTCCATGGGATGATGATTCCGAATCTAAGACTTTTCTAGGTGAGGGATCATTCTCTCGCTCAGTATGTTTCTTCTTTGAAGATCCACCAGCTTCCTTTTTCTTTATAATGACTTTTGTAGGTGTGTAAAAAATCACCCATTTACCCGTATCGGTTTTTGGAACAGCTTCCTCATCCAGAGATTCATGTTCACTATCAGACAGTTGAACAATTATATCTTTTTATATCTTCACCTTCTCAGATCCTTCCACAACATCTTTAGGATGAATAAAATGATGATTAAAACTTTCCTCCTCATACAGCTTTTTCACTTCATCTTCAGCATTCTCATCCTCTTCTTTCTAATCTCTCCCAGGTGTAGCAAGATTTGAAAATTATGCTTCTAAATTTTCGATTGAAAATTTCTTAGAGGGAAATTATTTCTCATGGAAGTCTTTAAATTTCTTAATGAGGTCATCAGTGTCACCACTACATTCTTCTTCTTCTACTTCTTCCACAACTTTTTCGACTTCAATAAATTTTTCTTGGGATTTTTCCTAAGTCACGAATTTCTTCCCAGGAGTCTCAGATAATTCTTCTTCCATGAAATATTTTGGTACTGCAATATTCTATGTTGCTTTCTCAGTATCCCTCAGAAGGTATTGAACAATTTTAGTCTCATACATCTTCTTCTTTTGTTTATTTTCTTTACCTTACTTATAATGCTCAACTGTTGTCTTCTATTATAAGGCTTTGGCTTCAATAGGATCCAAACCAAAACTTGGGTCCCCTGATTTCTTATTTTTCTGATCTCCCCTCCATTTTTCAACAACCTCAAATAGATAGGATTTTTTTTCTAAGGTTTTGGAGGTGAGGATTGGGCTTCCATAGCTTTTGGTGTTTTATCTTCTTATTCTACTTCCTTTAACTTCCTCTTATTTTCCCACATTCTTGATGGTTCAGGAACTTCATGTTTCTTCGGAGAAGCTTCATCTTCTTCCACTGGTAGGTTATAAAAATATCTGGAGTTGTTGGAAAAACAAATTTTCATCCTCTTCAAAGTATCATCACTGACTAGCATGACTTTTCAATTCATTGGCTTTAAAATAGAAGGACTTTTGAAAGATTCTAGACACCGAACAATAATCATAGAAATAATGGTTGGATATTTGATTATCTAAGCCTTAAAGTTCCCATTCTTAATATTCTCAATCATAATGAGAATATTCTTAACCAAAATTACCTTCCTCAGGTTCACCATAAAATCTAAGATGTACATGTCACTCTTTTTCAATGTGTCCTTGTCCCATTTTCTCAGAATGATATATCCTTGAACCCATAATTCAAGGATCCGATTATTTGTAGAGAGGTAAGAAATCATTGGAATCTTGACATCTATAAGACTAAGCCACTCTATAGCTTTCACCTTTACAATTATTCCTTGAACATCTGTAAACTTATGAGAAAAAAAATTAGCTTCTCCTTCATGTGGAACTCTAATGAAACTAGATGCCTCAGAATATGAAAGAGTATATGTCTTTCCATAGCTTTTGAAGGAAAACAACTCTATGCCTTCTTCCTTGAAGAAACTAACTGATTCATAAAACTCAACAAAAAAATCTTGATATACCAAATCTTGAGCCCCTGGATTCGATATGAAAACACTCTCCCATCCATTAAATTTTATGTTCTTTGAAATTATTGAATTATACATTGAAAAGAAGTTGAGATGCACCAACCTTTATCTATACACCTGCCACTCCGGAATTGTCTTGACAGTAGACATATCTTTCTGAGAGGATTCTTCGACAGAAATTCGTAATTGAAAAAACTCTGTGAATTTTGGAATTGGCTTATGTAGAGGGTCAGAACTTCATCACGTGAGATCTTGAGATCGATGTGTGACAACCCTTCGATGGTCCTTTATATAGTGTTAGAAGTAATGATTCATTTCCAAACTCAATACAATGGAAGAAAATCCTTCTGATTAGATCTAATAATTAACATGATAGCCACAAAAAAACTTCATAGAATCTGATCTTTTGAGGTTTTTATGAAAAACATTCGGATTTAAGGAAAATAGAATCCTAAAAATGTTAAAAAGAAATTGAAATACCCGCAAGTAAATGATGATTACCAAAACTTAAGAAAGGAAACATACTTTTCAGATTTCTAGGAAGATTATTTGTATTGAAGAAAAATCTTCTTGTATAACTTTAGATTCCGAAAAAATTTCATTATGAAAAAAATTGGAAAACCCATTACGAAATTATTTGAAAATATTCATTATGAAATGTTTTGAAAAACTTCTTTACATATTTTTTTTGAAAACCATCATTATGAAAATATTAGAAAATATTCATTACAGAAATTTAGAAATACTGACTACTAAATGTTTTTAGAAAAACTAACAAACAAATGTACTCCCCCTATGAAAAAGAGTTTATTACTGTAAGGAGATTGATTTCAACAGGAAGTTAATAAATATGATTACCTTACAGTTATCATTCCTAACTTCTGTTTAATGTATTCAAATCTATCGGAGGGTAATGATTTTGTGGAAATATCAGCATGTTGATCATGCATTCCGATAAATTGAAGAATGATATATTTTTTTGTGTGTGATCCCTAAGAAATTGATGCCTAATATCTATTTGTTTTTCACGAGAGTGATGTGCATGATTTTTTCTTAGAGTAATGGAACTAGTATTATCACACAAAATTTGTTGTTTGGTAAAACTCATACCATAGTCTGTGAGTGTGTGTTGTATCTACAACACTTAAGCACACCAACTTCTAGCTGCTATATATTCACCTTCAGTAGTGGAAAGTGCTATAGAGTGTTGCTTCGTGCATGAACAAGAAACTAATGAATCTCCTAATAAATGATATGTTCTAAATGTACATTTTATATCCATTCTATATTCACCAAATTCAGCATCCCAAAAAACTTTTTAGAAAAAAATATTTTTTAGAAGTATAAAAGAGTCCTAAATCTATGATTCCCTTTAAGTAGAGAAAGATTCTCTTCACTGTCTTTAAATGAGATTCCTTAGGATTGGATTGATATCTTTCACATAAGAATACTAAAAATATTAATTTTGGATGACTAGCTATCAATTAATGTAAACTTATTATCATACCTCTAAAAGATGATTGATCTACTAGTTTCCTAGCTTCATCAAGATCAAGTTATTTTTAGGTACCAATTAGAGGACTTAAACTCTTAGTGCTGTAAAATCCATACTTTTTAAGAAGATCGTTAATATACTTATGTTGGGATATATATATTACTTATGGTTTTTGAGAAATTTGTAAACCAAGGGAAAATGATAACTCACCAATCATACTCATTTCGAACTCAGATTTCATTAGATCCACAAAGGAATCAGTTATATATTGCTAATTGGAACCAAATATAATGTCATCAACATAGATTTGAACAATCAAAACATTTTTCTTATCATTATTTATAAAAATGGTAGGATCTAAATTTCCCTTAACATAATTATTTTGAAGCAAATAATCATGTATGTCTATAATACCAAGCTCAAGGGGATTGATTTAGTCTACATAAAGCTTTGGTAAGTTTAAAAACATGTTCAGGATGTTTTGTGTCTTCAAAACCTGGAGGTTTTTCAACAAAAACATCCTCTTGAACATAACCATTAAGGAAATAACATTTCACATCCATTTGAAAATGTTTGAAATTGAATAATGCTGCAAAGGTAAGTAAAAAACTAATAGATACATGTCTAGATACTAGAGAATATGTTTCTTCATAGTCTATTCCTTATTTTTTATTATAGATTTTAGCAACCAATCTAGCTATATTTCTTACTATGATTCCATTTTAATCACACCTATTTTTGAAGACCCATTTTAAACCAATAACAGTTGTTTCCTTAGGTCCTTCAACCAAGGTCCAGACTTGATTTTTTTCGAATTAATTTAGCTCATCTTGCATAGCTTTAATCCAATCCACATCACCTAAAGATTCATTAGTGCTTTTTGGTTCTAATTGGGAAATAAATGCTAGATGTTATACATCATTTCCTAAGGAACTTCTAGTCCTTACTAGTTGATTCACATCACCAATGATACTGTCACTAGGATGATTCTATAGAAACAACTGATTTGGGTTTTGTAAAACCAGTTCATCAACATAGGGTAGGAAATCTTCTGGGGTAAATGCTTCAAAAACAATTTCCTCGGAATCTTCCTTATCAAAAGGATCTTCTAACAAAGGTTGATAATGAGTTTTGGAAAACACATCCGAAGATGTAGGATGGGGTTGTTTAAAAATAAACGGATTAGTTTCATCAAATTTAACATGTACTGTTTCTTTAACAGTATAAGTTTTTTTATTTAAAACTCAATAAGCATTAGAAGTTTTGGAGTAACCTAAGAAAATTACTTCATCATATTTTGGTGCAAATTTTTGTTGATTATCATTAGTATTCAGAATGAATACTTTTCAAAAAAAAACCTTGAAGAAGGGAAGTTTGGGTTTTCTACCATTCCATAACTCATAAAGAGTTTTATTAAGAAAAGGTATAATCAAAACTCGATTTATAGTATAACAAGAAGTACATACTGCTTCTGCCCAAAAATGATGGGCTATAGAATACTCACTCAACATGGTTCTAGTTATATCTTGAAGAATTATATTTCTTCTTTCAACAACACTATTTGTTTTAGTGTTCTGGGTGCTGAGAGGTTATGAGTAATGCATTTTCTACTACAAAAAGTTTCAAAATCATAATTTGGAAATTCTCCTCCATGATCACTATGAATACTTATCAAAGGAAGATTTTTCTCATTTTTAACAAGCGATATAAAACTCTTGAAATAATAAAAAGCTTAAAATTTCATTGCTATAAAATAGACCCACGTAAATCTAGTGTAATCAGCAACTAATACAAATACATATTACGTGCCTCCAATGCTTCAAGTTTGTGTTGGACCAATAAGATCCATATGTACTAACTGTAATAAATCAGTAGTTGAGACTTCACTGACTAATTTAAAACTTTATTTATGTTGTTTTCCACAATGACAAGGATCAAAAACTTTTGAAGAATCAAATATAAGCTCTAGTAGATCCTTAACTAATATATTCTTTGAGATTTTTTTTAGGTTTATAAGGTTATAGTTTCCTAACCTTCTATTCCAAAACCAAGAATGATCTTCTATTTCACTAAGGTAACGTATGTCTTGGCTCCTAAGGTCTTCTAGGTTTAGTGTGTATACATTATCTTTCCTATAGCCAACAAGAATAAATTCTTCCTTGGAATTGTGTACTAAGAACTTTTCATTTCTACAATTCACAAACCTTCATCACATAATTAACTTATGCTAATGAGGAGGTGCTTAAGACCCTTATCAAATAAAACAATCGAAATCAATGTCTTTTCAAGAATAACAATGTTACATATAGCAATAATTTCTCCCTGAGCATTATCTCTGAAGGTTACTTTTCCTATTTTCATCTTGATAATATTTTCAAAGTAGTTTTTGTTACCAGTCATATGTTAGTAACATCCACTATCCATGAACATTGTATTACTGTTTGTACTTTCTCTATTTTCCTAAAAAAAGAGTTAGACATTTGGAACCCAAACATTCTTGGATTCGGAAATTTCAGAAAGAAAAATTTTAGGCACCCACAATTTCATAGAAAGATGGGCTTTATGAAATCCTAAAGACTGAGTTTTTTTAGGGAACAATTTTTTGCCCAGTTTCAACCACACTGACACTGTGAAAAAAGGCTCATTTTGAGGAACAAAATAATTGTTACTAAAAATTGGTTTTGAACTAGTATAACCAAATCCAGAATTATTCCTTAGAGGTCATATTTGAGAATACATCTTATCAAAGTTTTCGTTACCTATGATAATGTTTTACAAACACATCTTTAAAGAAAAAAATTCTTATTTCAGTCTGATAACTATGTTCTTGACTTCAAAAACATTAGTTTTAAAACAATAGTTAGGCTCGAAAACATTATTCATAGAAATTAAATTTTTTAGATCCTTAGAATGTTTATCCTTCTCATAAATTTACATCCTCATGGTTTTTTGAAATACTTTCAAAATCAAGGGTTTTATTATCATGATCTTTAAGAAGATCATATATTTCCTTAGTAAGAATAGATATCCTAGAATTTTCCTTATCAAGCATCTTGTTGACTTTATAATTCTCATTCTCAAGAAGCATAAGAAAAATATAAACTTATTTATGGGAAGGTAAAGTATCATCTTCATCAGAAGAAGATACTTCATTTGATGATTCATAGTATTTATCATTACTATGATTTTCATTCAAAGAAACATTGGTCATTGATTCAGCATTGTGTACCTTAGACAATAAGCAATGATTTTCAATAGGTAGTCTAGCTATTACACCAAGATTCTTCTGTCCAGAAGACTCGTAATCTGATGATTCATCAGAAGATTCACCACCACTGGTACTCTAGGTGTCATTAGATTTCAAGACATTCATAGATTTAGATTTTTAGTACTTCTTTCAGTTTCTCTTAGAATTATTTTCCTTTAATTATTTTCACTTTACTATAGGAAAATCATGTCTTATATGTCCAGCTCTCTTGCATTTATAACATGTAACTTCTAGGTCTGTCTTATATTTCCTTTCTTTCTTCTAATATTTGGATTGAAATTTCTTCTGTCCAACTATCTTGTTCATCCTTCAAGCAAGATTGGATAGTTCATTTTCAGAAGATTCAATTCCACTAGATTCATATTCTAAAACAACCTTCTTAGATTTGGATCTAGTAACTCTCTCAGGATTCTTGTCTTTAATATGATTTTAATTTTTAGTCAAAGAAACACTTCCATTCCCATTATTATTCTTTTCATTATCAGTGTCGCTCTTTATTATAGTCTTGTGTTGAAGAATAGTTCCAAAAATTTCATCAAGAAGAATTTTAGTAACCTATCTATTTTCATCAATAGCAGTTCTCTTGGATTCCCACTCATTAGGCAGGATGTCTATGATCTTGTCCACAGGAGCTTCATCATATAATCATTTCTCACCCGTGGATTGAAAAATCTTAATGATAGTCATAAATCTCTGTTTCACCTTAAATATGGGTTCTCCATAAGAAAAGAAAAAACCATGATATTCATCTCTAAGCATGGCTCTTCTAGTTTAAATGACTTTTGATGTTCCAAAGTGTGTAACTTCAATTTTCTTCCAAATACAATTTGTTGCTTCACAAGATCAAATTTGGCTATATATATTTCTAGTCATGGAAAATATAAATGTATTATTTACCTTATAATTCAGTTGATATTCATGCTTTTCTTGATTTGTGAAAGTACTAACTTCCTTGTCAGGGATTTTATATCCTCTAGTAACCATAACAAAATTTTCCACTCCAGTATTGATAATAAATTTCTTCACGCGATCTCTCCAATATTTTAAATCATTCCCATAAAAATAGGTGGTCATGTTGGATTTAGGTTGTCAATGGAACCAAAATTGATTCATGTCATCTTAAAAAACTATCTCTACACAAACTTGTTAGTAGTATGGTTAAGTAAACAAGGAAAATATTCCTCAAAAAGGAAAAAGCATAACAATGAAAAATGGAGCAAGGAAAAGTTATATATGAATATAAGTATTCCAGAGACCCTATCTGATACCAATTGTTAAGATGTTATGTGGAGTATGATATACTCTATAATACCAAATGTAAAATCGAAATAATATAGAAACTGAATGAAGTATCTAATAATTCTCAAAATACAAGATTTGGGGTGAATTGTATACTTTAAGAACATTTATTTGGAAGTTTTAAAGATGGTTATGCTTAACAAGGTTATACAAGGTAATTCACAAAACCTCTAGTTCTGCACACTTTCTAGATTCCAAAAATATGATTCCGAGAAATTGATTCTGGAAAAGATGGTTCTGGAAAATGAAAATTAATAAAAGTTTACAAAGATAATGATTTTACCTTAAAGCGTATAGAATCTTTATTAATCAGAGTATACAAGTATAAGGAATTATAAGATAGTTATACTTTCCTCGACAATAAAAATGTAGTGGAAAACTAGAAACAAACCAAGTAATAAGTAATAAATCTTTTCTCCCAAAGAAAAGGGTATACAACAACCTTGGATAAAGGTCCCTTGATTTATACATTCAAGAAAGTCTTTCTTACCCACACCAAGGTAAGACCTCGATAAAAAGATCGTAGTTTGTGTTTCTATCCCTACAAACCCTCAACTTCATGGTAGTTGGCACCTCTATCTTCCTTAGAAAAGAATGTCCTCAAACTTTAAGGTAGTCGGCACCTTTGTTTTCCAATCCTTTGAAGTCCTCGACTATAATAAGAAACATTCGGTGTCTCATGAATCAAGTCTGAACAAGATGTTCATTACACACTAAGAATGAGAGTTTCTCTCTAGACATCACATCAACATCATGTATTCTCAAGATTCATATAATAGTGTTGAGATATTTCATATGAGCTAGTATTTATAGGCACAGCTCTAATGGTCGTCTCCCTCCTCCAACGGTTATATTTTTCCTTGAATTTTGAAGGGACATGTACACATGTCACTAAAACAACGGTTAGTTAGTAACTGAATGCATGAAATCATTTTATAACAAAAACTAGTATAATAAAAAATATGGTTACATAACCATCATCAAATATTCAGAATGTAAGAAAATAAAAGTTCGGAGTCTAACCAAAAACACATTCGGTGTCCATAATATAATGATATTCGGATTTTTTTTCTAAGGAATTGAGAACCTGAACTCTATATAATTTTGAAGTATGAATTTCAAGGAAATTTGGAATCTGGATTCACAAGAATTCAAAAGCTGAACATACAATGTTCGGAGTCAGAATTCATGATAATTCGGAGTCAGAATATACAAATTTTGGAGTCAGAATTCATGAGAATTCGGAGTCAGAACTTAAAAAGTTCAGATTCTGAATTCATTAGAATTCGGAGTTGAAACTTACAATGATCGCAGTCTGAATTCATTAGAATTCGGAGTCATAACTCATAAGAGTTCGGAGTCTCAATTTATAGAACTCAGAGTTAGAACTCAAAAGAGTTCAGAGTCTGAATTCAGAGAACTCGAAGTCAGAACAAAGAAGAGTTCGGAGATTGAATTTAGATAAATCGGAGTCTAAATTCGGGTCTTGAAAACATAATTCTTTTAATCGAAGTATTATATGATATCGAGGTTTTAGATATGAAACTTAATTTTACACTTAGACAAGATAATGATCAATGAAAAAATGGTAAGGATAAATTTTATTTGGGGAAGAAAAATTTTCCTTATGAAAGTAAAACACAGGGTAAAATGAAATTTACCTTGAGGTAATGTGTTTATGATTTTAAAAACATGACGAATGGTATGGTTATAAGGAAAAAGTATTGAATCAATAATCTCCCCAAATATGAAGGAATATAAAATTCACATGGAAACCTTATTGACTCAGCAAGATCAACCTAGGTTTATTTAGGTTTTTTTCCTCTTATTTTCTGTAACTTAATCCCCAAAACTAACTAAACCAATTTTTGATACCAATTGTTATAAACCAAAAAAAACATACCTACATATTATATAATTATCCTAGATTATCCAAAATAAATCAAAAAAAATAGAATCCACAAAACCTAATGGTTTAGTGTTTAAGACATTAGATATCTAAAAATCTTATTTTACAAAATATTATAAATGTATATCACAAATTAATCATACTTGAATCCCTTATAAATATATCATATATCATATTATTATTCATTAAAATTGGAACGGAAAACATCATAAAATATTTATCTTAGGTTCTATGTAATGGGTAAAACATATGATTAATCAATCAAATCCACATAAGTGGTCATAAATAATATCATAATGGATTAAACATTAAACAAACATACAGATATGAGAATATTATAATAAAATCCTATTCAAAGGAATAAAAACCACGGAACAGAAAATGTATAATTATATGAAGCTATTTAGTTATATAGAAATTTTGATCATATAGAAGAATAGAAAATCATAACTTGTGTTAAGGCTCTATGCAAAGACCACAATCACATAGTGGTCAAACATATCTCATAATATAGTGAGCCAAGGTAACCACCCATGTTCAATTACATAATATAAAATGAGATATAAAATTCACCCAAATAATAATAGGAATATATATTGAAACCCACCTATAATATATTGATAAACCAAATATATATGTTCCATATGAGCATGAAAAAAACCATGAATCCATCACGTCATAATTAACCTATGAGAAAGAAATGTGTGTCAAATTTTTTTCACAATATATAAAACTAAATAATAAAAATAAATAAATTTTATTATTATAGTAAACCATATAACCAATGTAACATGAGAAATAATAATGTATTTTAACATAAAAGGATATTAACATTAATGAAAAACCCGTTAGAGGATGATATGAAATTAAATAAAAGTTAAGAAGAACTGTAATTTTAATTTTAAAAATTTTATTATAAATAAATTTAATATAAAAAAAAGTATTAAAGTAATATGATAAATTAAATAAAACATTTTATAGAATCATTAAATGAGAAAAAATTTCTCTAAAACTTTGTATATAATAAAGCAGTGAGGGAATATGGAAGTGTGAAAAACATAAAGAACTAGATGAAAAATATTCATTTCCAACCATTATAAGTAATCCAATGTAAATGGATAGAGACATTAATAAATTATATATTTATAAGAAATTAATGAAAATAAATCCCTGAAACAATATAAATAACACATATATATAGAAGGGAAATATCTCAACCATAACGAGTGACAATAAAAATTCCCCTTACAAATTTCATAATCAATGAGGTATGAATCGATGAAAGGGGAATGGTAAGAAGATGTTATATATAAGCAAAATAACTATATGATATGAAATAAATTTATTTATATTTAAAATATATATAAATTCAAAATTTTAAATTTATTCATATATAATATCAATTAATTTGATACATTTTGACACAATCCATTATCTTACCTCGTCAGCTCCTTGAACGCGCTCTAACACATTATTTAGTAAAAATAGACTTATAAATGACATAATTAAAAACATTAATAATTTAAATTATATTTTATTAGAGTAAAATATATTTATTTATTAAATATTTATTAGTTATTTATAGATTATTTTCACCATTAGAAGTTAGTAATTTTGATTATTTCATACAATTTTTAGTTTGGCTATTTTGATTATTGTAAATAATTAATAATAATATAAACTCTAAAATATTAATGGTAATTGAAATATAATGTTACATTTTTTTAAACCCCCGTGATTATTTCATAAAAGGTTATGTTATGGTTTTCATGAACAATACACATTTCGGGTAACTTTACCAATAGTAATGTGTAGGATTATAATAATCACGCATTTGGGTGTTGTCATTTCAGATATGAAATCATAATATAATTTAATTATTAATATAATATATTAACATTATTTTTGTTTTTATATTCAACCATGAAAAATTTATGTAAATGGTATATCATTGTTCATGTGGGTTGTTCAAGCAACCCAAGCAAGAACATGTTACATGAATGATTAAGTAAGGGTATAAATTTGTATGATTGTTACATAATTGATATAGAATCAAAATAATGTCTTAAATACATAGTTATATTGTTGAATAAGTTTTAATAAGAGATTTTATGATAACATAATTGATAAATATTGAATATAACTAGTTAATTACTATGATAGAATCACTCCTTACAACGACATCCTTTGTAATGTAGGATTTAGGCCATCTTATTGTGGCTAAAACCTACCAAACATGAGAGAGTTATTTTTAAGATTAAATTTTGGACGGTATTCAAGTGTAAAATGAAAATTATGTGTGGTTTTGAATCGGTAGAAGATGGGTCCTTTTCTTGATGAGTTTTTGTGGCATATTAGTAATTAAACATTACATAATGGTTATGGAGGGGTTTTTTTAAATAGAGTGCATCTCGATAATGAAAATTGAAATTATTTTAGAGATATATAAATTATAGTGATGTATTATATTTTTTGATTTCATATATAATTTTAACTATATACATTATTTTACCATTTTCATAATTTTGAAGCTTAATTTTATATTGTTCTGAGTAACTGATTTTTTACCAAAAAATAAAATTGAACATCCTACCATAATTTTATTTCTTGATTCCAAAAATAAAATAAAATTTATTAAATTATATATTTGAAAATTTGATAATTAAATTTCAAATAAAAATATATAATACTTTAAAAATAAATTCATGAATTAAAACAATATTTTATGTAATGAGTGATTATATTTTGATTTACTCTCTTACATTAAACTATTAGATAAGTAGTTCATAAAATGGTTAAGAACCATTGTTATAGTCTCTAAAGCCTTTATTATATAATATACTAATTTTTAGATGATCTTCTAAGTGTAAAATTAATTGTATTTAACTATACAAATAGATTTTCAAAATAGTTGTTTTAGACATCTATATAAAAGATTTCAAAAAATAAACAATGATTTTTGAACCTAGTGATATATTATTTTAATTCAGTGACATAAAAACTAACATATGATGGATTATATATATATATCTAGGATAAATATAAATAAGTTTTTATAAATTTAATTATATATTATATAATATTTTTATTATTAAACATCCGAATATAAAATTAATAGAATTAATTATACCAACGGTTCCTCAAAACCATTTGTATAAGTTTATACTCATGGTTTTCGGAGAATAATTGGTATATGTACCCAAAATATTTAAGACCAATACCAATATTCTATAAAACCATTGGTATAAGGAAACTTTTCCAATATATGTAGATAATCATTGGTATTTGTACCCAAAATTTTGAGGACCTATACCAACAGTTCATTTAAACTGTTAGTAGAGGTGTAACATATTCCAATGATTTAAATGACCATTGGTATATATCCATTTGTATTGATCATATTTCTAGTAGTGTTAATTATTTAAGAAATATTGGTTTCTTATTTCTCATATTAAATATGTGGTTTCTAATACATTAGTAATTTCTATAAAATTGTTGTATTTTAATGTTCTCACAAGTAAAAACAATATTTTTTATGACACACTTTTAACATATGTTATTGTATAACTGATGTGAAGTTTACACTGATTTTATTATCTATATTAGTCATCTAGAAATTGACAATGTAAATCAGGATTATCACATTTGTTTCTAATTAAATACAATGAAATCAATCTTATAACATCGGTTCTGGTTAACCAACATAAAAAAAAGTTTTTCACATTGGTTATTTAATAACAAATCTGATAAACCTTTTATAATTTTATCAAACAACATGTTGAATCATTTCATGGTATTCTTTTCTCAAAACAGTGGTCTCTTTTCTCTCTCATGCAAGCCCTATCCTTCTTTTCGTTGATCTGGTTAACTCTAATCATCAGTTGCCTATTTAATTACCATCTTCATCTACCCTCAGGTATAATTGGTCACCAATTTCAATCTCTCAGCACTATATTTCCATTATCATTGTCTTCACACTCATCCCATGTCACATATATATTTTTTGTTGGTGTTTGTTTTTTCATTTTTATATATTTTAATTTATGAAGGTTGGTTTTGGAATTCATTACCATCTACATCCACCCTCATGTATTATTTGACACCTCATTATATCTATTTTACATTGTTTGAATCACCTCATTCATCCCTCGTTGAATATAAAATTGAATTTGGTGTATTTTTTCAATTTTTCTTTCAACACTCTATGTTTTAATTGATGAATGTGGATTTAGGGTTATTACTTGAATCATCCCCTCTACTACTATTACTTTTCCATCTCTTAACAATTTGTATTTATTTTCCTATTATTCATGAATTCAATGTATTTTTTAATATTTATATTTTTTTAGGTTTGATTATATAATAATTTAAGGAAATATTGTTATAAATAATTTTAATTTACTGATTAATATATATCTAAGGTTCTTTCTATATATGGGACTCTAATCAAATTTATTTGGCATTACCACCATCATCTACCCTCAAGTATCATTTTTCACCACATTATATATATTTACACCATATTTCCATTATAGTTGTCTCCTCATTCGCCCCCCTTGGTTATATATTGTGGTTCCTATATATATATTTTTTCATTTTCTATAAAAAAAAGTTAGGTTTTAATTGATGAATGTTGATTTCAACTTATTGTCTATAATCATCCACGAAGCTCGTAAAACTTTTTCATTTATTCTCTATACTTAATTTATGTTATAATTAATAATTCATGTGAGGTTTTTTTAATTTTTGTATATTTTTTTATGGTCTGATTATATGATTATTTTATGAAATGTTATACTAAATAATTTTAATTTACTAATTAATATGTATCTATGGTAAGATTTTTTCTATATTGAAATTATTATTTTTAATGTATAATTGATTAGGAAGTTTGAATATATTTAGTTTATTGGGATAATTGAATGATTCATTTTTATATTTTAATGAAACAATGGTAATAATAAAAATTCAATGTTATATTTTTTATCATATATATTTAATTTCCTTTATATGTGAAAATTTTATGATATTTTTTATTTTTATTTATAATATTAAATTTGAAACAACTAGAAATAATTTTAATTTGTTTATCTGTTATAGATAATATTTATTCAATGTTGGAGTATTGTACTTGGAATAAGTGACAAATACGAGGAAGGTCTCAATTTGTTTTGGAATTTTCTCGGAAAACTGTTCCAAATAATGAATTGTTTTTTTTGTCCCTAAAATGATTAATTATGAATAAGTTATAAAAAACATAGATCAAATATAATTTAATTTGTTATGGTTTTAATCTAAGGTATACTAATTTGTATTGGCATTATGAAATTAGGATGAATTTAAAGTATACTAATTATTATTCTTGGAAAGATGATAAGAATGATAAAATTAATGAAATAATTCATGATATTCAAGTAGATGAAATTGATAAAGAATCAAAAATTGAGTTTCTATATAGTGATTCTAAAAAACCATCATATACAGTCTGTACAAAATTTACTATTTTTTTAATGGTGTTAATATTGATTAACATAAATGTTAAAAATGGATAGAATAATAAGATATTTATATATTCACTTAAATTATTGAAATTCATTCTTTCTAAAGACAATTGTCTTTCATATTCAAATTATAATATGATAAAAATATTATGCTCGATGGGTTTGAAGTAAAATAAAATACATGTCTTCTAAATGACTGTGCACTATATAAAATTGAATAAGAATTTATATCAGGGTATCCTAAATGTGGGATATCCCCATATAAGTTGAATGAAAAATCACTGGATAATTTGGTAGTTATAGAGACCCCTGAAAATGCATTTTGGTATATTCCTCTAATTACACATATGAAATGTTTGTTTTAAAAATTAAATTGATGAAAAATGTTTCATATTTCATAAAGATGATATGATATATGATGGAAAATTAAAGAACCCATCTAATTGTCCACAGTGGAAGAAAATTGATCAATTGTTTCATACATTAGGAAATTAAGTTAGATATCTCATACGTAGACTATGTATGGATGGAATGAATCCATATCGAAACCTTAATATCAAACATATTTTATGTTCTATTTTATTGTTAATTTATAACTTAGCTCATTAATTTTGTTTGAATCGAAAAAATGCAATGTTTATTTCAATAACCACTTCAATAAAAAATATATGAAATAATATTTATTTGTTCACATTAGAATTAATTAATGATGTGATACTTTCATGGGAGGAAGGTATTATAGTGTAAGATTATTATAAAATAGAATATTTTAAAATACATGAAATGATTATGTTCCCTATAAATTACTTCCCAACATATAGATTTTTTCAAGATACAATGTTAAAGGGAATAAATATTTTTAAATTTCTGAATAACAGACTTCATATTATCAACTGCTACAAGGGAGAAAAAAAGTATACATGGGTAATCAATTTTTTTTTTCTATGCATCACTCATATTGAATATTAAAAAAAGAATTAAATATCTCTCAATAATTTGATGTTACCCTAGAATTAATTTCTATCGATCAGTATTTTGAGCTGTTTAAAAACATTTATGTGACATTTGGGAAGACACAAAAATATGGTGATGATAGAAATAATTAGTAGAAATGGAAAATATTTTTTGAGCTGCTATATTGGATATATCATAAGGTAAAAAATTATATTTATGTCATGAATTTGGATAAAAATATATGTTATAGATTGATTGGAGAATTGTAAAATATTAAATTAAAAACTAATCATGGGTTGAACATAAGATTGTACTCACTCTCAATATGATTACAATTCAAGTTAGGTCCCACTCCGGGTGAAAGTTGAACATTTCTTCCACATCTTACAATGAATTATCCAAGAGGGATAAAATTATCTATTGTCATTGTCATCATGATATCAATGTTCTACAGGGTTATTCTTAAAATGTAAAAAAATTGGCTCTTTAAAGGATTTAAAGTTGAATCATGTGAAATCTCATGATTTTCATGTCATGGTACTACAAATTCTACCAGTTTCATTGCATAGAATATTTCTTATCCATTACATAATAACAATCATGAAGGTGTGTTATTTTTACAATTCAATTTTTAATAAAGTGACTAATCTAAATTATTTGAATAATTTGGATAACTAAGTAGTTTTTATATTTTTTTCAATTGGAAATATATTATCCTCCATCTTTTTTTATATCATGGTGCTTTTATTGTCTCATTTTGTGTGAGAAATATAGCTTATTGTATCTATATATCTATGTTAGATGTATCCTTTAAAAGGTATATGAAGAAATTAAAGGTATATGGTAAGAATCTATATCTCCTTAAAGATTCCATTGTTGACAATTGTATTTTTTAGGATCTTATAGATTTTTGAGCAGGGTACTTATCTGTAGTGGGTACATAAGTTTGCCTACATCTCTCCATGAACGAGCCGATTATGGGGGAAAGAGGATCTATAGATTTAAATTAAAATAGTTCATATATGAATGGATAAGGAACGTACATTTATACATATTGAAAAATATTTATGATTCTTATACATATATAACATTTCATGTCAATGTGTCAAAATAATGTTATCCAAAAAAGAAAGATATGTTGATTTTGAATGTGCATAACAAAACTTTTTTCCATGGTTTAAAGAGACCATTTGTGGTAGATTAGATGCTTCAAAACCATTGATCTAATTAGTTTGAGGTCCAAATTTAAATTTTATAACATGTTCTAAGTATCACATTAATGTTTATACAATTTCTAAAAAATACAAGGACAACAAAAGTGAATTTAAGAATAGTATTGTATTGGTATTCTACAAAGTAATTCATTTTTCAAGTTCCAAAAAAACCCAATATCTATATAAAGTGAATATTATGGGGTCATTGAAGAAATATGGTCAGATAATTTCATTAAATTTCATGTTCCTATGTTTAACTGAAAATGTTTTATCCATAAAAACATTGTCAGACATGATGAATTAGTTTTTACACTAGTTAATCTGAATAAATTATAATTAAAAATTTATCCCTTTATCATAGAAACACATGGAAAAACAATTTTTCTTTATTATTGATCAAACTGATATGTGGTGTTATATTTTTTTACAATGAAAATCATTATATTGGTGATATTAAACATGATAAAAATGCTAATTTATATGAGATACTAACTTTTATGTAATTAATAACATAAAATATTGATGATCATGCAATAGGGATTGTTAGTTCCATATGGAATTATCATGATGATATAATTTTGGAAACATTCCTTTAGTGCTTTCATAATATTACAGGTAACATATTTTTATTTCTAGTTTCCTTTTAAAAAAGTCATAAAATGTTAGATATAGTAGTTTTATATTATTTATTAAAACACATTCTATAACTAATAAGTTATTTTTTTATTAGTTTAGTTTTTCTTAAAATTTTTATCCTAACGTAACATTTTTATTTGTTAGTTTTTTTAAAATGGTTATTTTAAATATAATATGTTAAATTTAAATAGAAATACTATATAAAATAGTATATTCAAAAAAATATTCTTTTGTGGAAAATGATTTAATATGTTTTTCGATTTTTTACTATTCACATGCCATTTTTGGGTTTGTATTCATACTCTTATATATTTTCATCTCCTATTAATGTGATTAGAATTTTAGTTAAATTGCTCTAAAAATATGAATTAAAATTAGGCCAGTTTAGTTTATCTTTTTGTGGATTATTTTTCATTTATTCAAAAAATATTATTTTTAGTGTAAAAATAAGAGTTATACATTAGAGTATTTTTACTATTCAAACACCATTTTTGGATTTGTTTTCATATTTTTTGCCACTTAATCACTCATTAATGTTGTTATAATATTATTTATCTTTAATAAATATGAATAAAAATATGTTTAGTTTATTTTACTTTTTGATTGATTGTTTTTCATTTTTTATTTACATTTTATGTTATAGCTCAATTTTTATATTTTGTATTGATTTTTTGATAATTATATATGTAAGATAATGACTGATGAAAAATATGATCCACCACGTACTTCTTGAGAGGATGTTACAGACACCTCTCGGGAGGAATTTAAAAATTCTCCTATTGATGAACCTCATCATCCTTCTATAAAAAAAGGCATCTACTTCTATGGGGGAACAAAAGAGTTTGAGGGTTGGTAATTGTGGTATAACTTGTTTACCAATATTATCAATTGTCTATAGCCAAGGCTAGAGTGTAACACCCAGAGATTTTATGAAATATATTCTTCAAATTAATTTATCTTTTCAAAATAAAATTACATTATAATCTAACATTATATTAATTTACACACAAGAATTGAGTTTTCATTTCATTACAAGAAACACCAAGATTATCGTGCATTACACTCAATAATGAGTTTAAATGAAACATGGTATATTATTAAAATATTAATATTTAATATGATAGTTGTCACCAAGATTTTGGAATGGTGGTTATGAATAATATTAAATACATTATTAAAATATGTTTTATACATTATATAATATAAATTATTTAGTTACCAATTAATTGGAAATGAAAATTAAACACTATTGAAAACAAATGTAAAAATTTCCCTTAAAACTATTTTTATGTGCACAAGTGTGTTTTATGTCAATAAATTAACCAATTAACTTTATGTTAAAGATTTAAATTAAATATATAAATTATATATTAAATTATATGTTTAACATTCATCTTATATGTTTTCTAGATGAGAATTGAGAATAAATTAAATTTTACACTTACAATTGTATTTTTCTAAAAATATATTTGTTCACCTTTTAATGAACTTGTAATAAAAAGAATTTTTGAAATTTTTCGAATATTAATTTTATAAAGTAAAATTCATTTTTTAAATCATAATTTCTAAATAGTCTAAGGGTGAATGTTTTTAATTTTTTCAAAAAGTTTCATTTTTTATAAATAGTGAAAAATAATGAATTTTAAATGAAATATTATTTTTCATTTAAATTATATTTAATGATAAATTATATTTAAAAAAATTAAAGTAAAATTATTTAAATTTTAAATCATTTATCCAATTTATTTAATTGGAATCAATTTCATATTGAAATTTTATATTAACACATTTCAAACATTTGATCTTTTTCTCATTAAAAACCTTTTTTCTCACTTTGTATGCGGGATTAATTTTAAATTAATTTTTCTTTATTTTTTGAATGTAATTTTTTAAAAATTCATTCCATAATATAAATTATAATAATTAAAATTTTATAATGTGTTCAACTATTTTTTTATACCAAAATGAAAAGTGAATTTAGAAAAAAAAATATTATCACGGTTAAGTTATAAATGGGTTTACAAGAGGGTAAACTAAACATATAAGCATAAATAAAACCTATAGACTTGTATAAAAACTGTTTTATATAAATAGTTCAACTGTTACACCTATAAGGTTCGATAAGTATCATTTTTTGACCCTTTTATATATAAAAAATGTAGGATCACTATATTCTTTTCAAAAATATCTAATGTGTCCTCAACCCCACTTATAAAATTTCACCACCTCACTTATCTTCCTAACACCATAAAACAAATTTTATTGGAAATTTAATACACAAATAGATTCCCAAATTAACTAAACTCATCCTAGAATCCTTATTTTGTGCATATATCCATCCTACTAAGGAATTTTGTCATGACCCCCTCCCCACAAAGTGTACCCCTCCTGGACCAGCAATGTGAGGAGGGAGATAATGACCCCTGAGTCCTGCCTCCAGTAGTCACTGGGTTGGCGACTACCACCGAGGGTATAATAACACACAAAATGAGAGGCATTACCCTCTAAGAGAACACATGCAGAAGGGAAAGATAAGATAGTCACCAATCAACTCCTACTCAGACTGCAATATAAACGAAACCCCATGTACACATATGAAATTTCATGCAGAAGTACTACAACTAAAAGGGGAAAAATTGAAAGTACCCAACATAAAGTAAAAACAACAGCAACCACAAGCTAGTAAACACTAGCCTGATCTCCAACCTGCTCCAGGTGACCTGAAAAATAGTTCATATATACATAGGGTGAGTATAACAGTATACTCAGTAGGATCCACCCTGAAGCCTCTTGTGAAAGGTAAAGAAAGCATGCAAAAGAACAGTGAACAACAAGTAAAACTAACTCATCATCTAAACGGGTATAATATGTTACCAACCTCACCATGTCCACTCTCACCATGAAACTTATACAAGAATATATCATATAATAAATAATATCAATGGTACCCCACTACTACTTCCCCACCAATTTTACTCTTTTCCACAATGTCACATGCCCTGGGCATCTCTCTCTAAAAGGCTTGCCCACAGACAGCTGGGAAAAGCACCAGAATATGCACCTTGTGCGACAAAACCACCACGTCCACACACCAAAGTAACCAGGTAGTTTTTGGGAGCCACCACAGCTCGTATAATGTGTATTGTACGCCGGGTATTATACCTCAATATATCACAGCCCATACACTGAGTAAGGATCTGCAAGCCATCACAGCCTATACATGTTACACCTATAGTAATCCATAGAAAACTATATCTGTAATATATGTTTCATAACAACGAAAATCCGTTACATCCCTCTACACGCATATATGGGGAAAACTAACCAATGTTCCTGCCAGCACAAGTATCTACCAAGAGAAGAGAACGGGGCCAAAGGGGGTAGTCAACCATCCATCCTCCCATTGAAATGTTGGGAAAAACACCCCCTAGGGCTCATAATCCCTGGGAGTTCAATTTCCCTTACTGAGAGGGTGGAGTAACATATAGAAACACAAAAAAGTACAGGATATATTATATCTCACAACCACACTATAAGCATTACCTAGTCTTAGAAACAATTTCATCTAACGTCTCTCAGACTCGAGGTTTCTACTTCTAAGACTAGTTATCTTATAAGCACACAACCATTTAAAGAGCTTAATTAGATTACTTCATTCCCTTTTTATCAGTTCCCCTATACGTTAATTAATTCTTTAAACATTAATTAACAATTAATAATTCCACATTAAATTTCATTAGCATCACACCTAAAGTCAATTGTTCCTTAAAAAATTGCATCATCATCATTATGTTCTAGCATCTCCATCTCCATGGGTTAACACCATTTATTCAATAATTCATTATAGAAATACATTCCCATATTCCTAAGAATTATAGAAAAATATTATATGCTACTAAACACAAGGTGGGTCAACACGGTGAGTAGATGTACTACACATCGATTCTTTTCCACTTATAGCAAGAGAATATACCCATCCTTCCTTGAGAAGCTAAACACGGAAAGCACGTGGCATACCCCGCATATCTTTGCATCTATCGGAAGAAGTGTATGTAAGACCAGTTGTGTTAAGAAATGGGGAAAAGTAAAGAAGATAAACAACCAAAAAATCAACAAGCATCCAAAAATCACATCCATCCCATTCCATAATCCTTGGTGTCCTCCCTGACACTCACATGCATAAACCAATGCATCTTGCCACTCTAGGCATCATCTGCTGCCACAACCAAAAGCCTACATGTCCCCACATATCACAATAGCCATCCAAGATCACATCACAGCACAAGCAGCAGGAAAAAAAGACCACATTAATTGGGCTCTTGGCCCTTTAACAATCAAGAGGGTAACTCAAAACCCCTTAAGGAATTATCAAACAATCAGTTCTTTAATCCATATTGAATTAACAGATTTTTTGTTCGTATGTTCCAATTTTGGGAAACCTAATTAGTAAGCTATCATAAATAATTAAACATTCTTACTCCACTAATTTGATTAGCATCAAATTACAACATGAACCAGATTCATCTTCATTCCTTTTTATCATTAGCTAAACAATTATCAATTAATCCCAATTTATGTTCTTTACCGATTTCTATCAAGAACGAACAGATAATCAAAGAAATCCTAGATATCACACTATCTAGCAAAACATGAGGGAATAAAATACGACCGATATCAATTTATTTATCCAGTTAAAGTATTTATTACGTCGATTCCATTGTCATCCAGTCAGATTAAACATGCTAACAATACAGTTTCATGTAAAATAAAGAGAAGCAATGAATCCCCTACCTCAAACAATTCTTGATGTTCTTTAACCACACAACGGGTCACGATCCTCCTCTCGTGACAACTACATCCACCCGAGGATGCCAAAGTACGATTGCACCAACCAAACCCCAAGAAAAACTCCATTAGAAGCATGAATATTACATGTTATAACATGGAAAGGCGAAATAAAAGGATATAATACCCAAAGGAAGGACTATAAAACATACCTTATATCGAAGATTGACCGATATAGCTCGGTTGCATCAAAATAGAGAATAACCAATCTGAGGAGTAAAGTTTTATTGTGAAACTCCTACGGGAAGAATTTAATGGTTCTAGCATCTCACATCCAAGAAAAAAGAGGAAGAAAAAGGGAGGATTATATCTTGTCCCTTTTGAAGATTTAATGGGGTGAAGGTTTATGATATGCTTAATTCCCCATTAAAAGCGGATCACATTAACCCAAACGGTTTGAACAAGTATAAATATCACGAGATATAGGAATAATTAATATAGGATTTATGGCCCTTGAATCGGCCTTGAGAGTCCTTAAAATGAGGATTTAAATATATTTTATGTCAAAGGAAACATCAAAGGGGAAAACTATAGGAAGCTGGAAACACTGTTCACAAACTCAAAATTTGGAAAAGGAAAGAAAAGGTCACCCTTAGACCTTACCGTTAGAGGTTACTGATAGACCTCACCGTTAGAGGTTACCAATAGTCCTCACCATTAGAGGTTACTGATATACCTCACCGTTAGAGATTACTAATAGACCTCACCATTAGAGGATACCGATAGACCTCACTATTCTGGAAACAATGTACACCTACAATTCTGGAAACATTGTTCAATGAACCTCACCGATAGAAACACTGTTCACTGATCCTCACCAATAGAAACACTGTTCACTAAACCTCACCGATAGAAACATTGTTCACTGAACCTCACCTATAGAAACACTATTCACTGAACCTCACCGATAGAAACACTCTTCACTGAACCTCACCGATAGAAACACTATTCACTGAACCTCACTGATAGAAATAGTATTCACTGAGCCTCACCGATAGAAAAAATGTTCACTGAACCTCACTAATAGAAACAGTGTTCACAGAACCGCACCGATAGAAAAACTGTTCACTGAACCTCCCTGATAGAAGCATTGTTCCCTAAACCTCACTGATAGAAACATTGTTCACTAAATCCTCACTGGTAGAACACTGTTCACTAAACCTCACTGATAGAATATTGTTCACCTACCATTATAGGTTACAGATAGAACTGTTCGCCGATGGAACTATTCACAAAATTGGAAATTTGGAAAAGTTTTTGGTATATGTCACCTTAACCTCCCAGAACCCTTCAAACACCGTAGTTTCACAAAATAATGGACCGGAGAGGTTTGGGCTATTACAATTTTAGTTCAAACCTAATGAGAATACCTCAAGAAGATGTAACGTTCGTCAATGACCATTTTTTTTAATTTTTTCATCCACCGAATTAAATTATTATTATATAATAACCTCAGTATATTTCATATAATTATATGATTTTTTAATTAAATTACCTGCAACCTTATCCACTTAAATCAAATGTGATTTCATATCATCATTTATTTTTATGACGGACTACTGCCTCGCGAACCAATGTTTTTTTCATTAGTAACTATAAAGATTAATAATAATGATGGATATATTGTTTATATATGATATTAATTTTTTTATTTTTCTTCTGGAATTATTATATCACACATACCTTCATTATTTCAATTTTTTGGGAGTATAATGGCGTTGTTAGTGTGTATGGCGGACTGCCACCTCATGTAGCAATATGATTCATTAATGATTTACATTGAATGTATTAAAGATTGGATTAATTAAAATATAGGATATATTTGAAATATAAATGATTTGGAAATTATAATATATTATTTAATTTTCATTCCTTTAATCAAACAGGAAAATGGAAACAACATTTATGAGTTGGTACTGGCTACCGTCTCCCTGAAGGGTGTATTTCATTTATATCAATAGAATTAATGGATTAATATAAACACATAAATACTGAATAAATATGGTATTTATTTCATGTTTTAAATTATTTATATTATTAAATCATGATTGAATAATAGGAACATCAATTTAAAGTCCAAACACACTCAAAACATAAACCAGTTATTGCCTGAAACGTGAATTTAACAAGAAATTGTTAATAAATGGGTAATAAAAGGTCATAAGAAAATCATATATGTTAAGTTATATATAAATATTTTTCCATTATATATTTAAAATAAACATATGATTATTAACATTCTTTTTTATGAGTATTCTTGAAGTCAATACTTACGGTAAGGGGATTTCTAGTCTCACATTTATTTATGAGAATTATGTCATATTCACCACTCATTTCTTTTATATTGTATATATATTTCCATATAACATGATATATAATCAATATATCACCATTAATGATCATTAATGTTTCTATAGATGTTATTATTCCATAGGTCTTAATATTCAAAATTTAGTCAAGTAGTAATGGATTTTTGTCTCATTTTTTCTTCTTTGAGATGTATGTTACGTTGTGCACCTATATCATTTCACAAGGTGTATATAAAGACCCCTCAATGTTTAATATGATGAAATAATTTTCCACATGAAATTTTATGTTTCATTTTATGTTATTTATTCATGGGTATTATGACTCACTTTTATCAATGTGGTAATTATATTATGTTACAAACTCATCATTTATCAAGATTGTTTATGATTATTTTCAAATGATAAAATCTCATGATACGTACCTCCATAAGCTCATGAATTTTTTTCACCTATAGTTATTCGTGATATTTTCAAGTAATAGTACCTTTTTACACTCTTTTTAATGTTTGATAATTGAGAAGATGTTATTAATAAAACCCAAATTTTTTTATCTCCTCAATTAGAAGTATGTTTTCTTCCAAAACCATGTTTTCTAAAATTTTTATCAAATATATTTTCCCATTCTCCTATTATTTTTAAAATAAAATTATACCCTTGTTTTATTTTTTACAAGAAAAATGAATGAAGTCTTCATTTATTTTCCAAAATAATGGTCGTCTGGATTTTAACAAAAAAATGAATTTTTTTTTTGTTTTTATCATGAACATCATGAACAGTATTTTCATTCTTGTGATTGATAATTGATTTAAATATTAATTTAATGGTTTTAAAATTAAATTTGATTTAAAATTATTTTCATAATATTTTGGTAATTAATATATTTAAAAATAATTTATTTCAACGTGAAAAGTATTTTGAATGTTTTTATGTATTTAAAATAATTTTCCAAAAGTAAAAAAATTTATTTTCCTCAAAAAATGTTTTAAATAATTTTTAAAATGATACATTATAATTTTTCAAGGTAATTTTAAATTAAAAGGATTTTCATTATTTTTTATGGTTTATAAATTTATTTTTAAATAAAATTTATTTTTATCATGTAATGTCCCAAGTAGTCTTTGAAAATTATTTTTCCATCCAATATAAAATTAGTTGAGGATTATTTTGATTTACTAGGGTTAGTTTCCAAGGATACCATTGTTATTATTTTTGTTAATGGTTTATGTTTTTGTTGACAAGGCATATATGAAACCTATTTCTCCTTCATTTGTTATAACATGATAAAATGATTGTGAAACGTGATTTTTTTTCTACATCCTATAATTTGAGGAAATGATGAAATGATTATTAAACCAACTTTTTTTCATAGGTTGGGTTATGCTGAAATGTTAATGAATCCCATTTAATTTCTTGTGTTTTGATGTGATGAATTTTTTATGATATTTTTTCACACAATGTACGATTTTAATTTTTTGATAGTGGTTACATTATAGCCATGTACTGTGGTTACATTATAACTAAGGATGATGTTTTTGTTATAACCAAAGATAAGTGGGACCTATATCTCACTCGAATGCATTGGGTAAAGATTTATATCTCATGTGATAGATAGGAATAGAATAAGGATTTAACTTAGTTCAGTAAGGGAATTTTTCTGCTATGATGGTCATGAGAGTGATCTGTGACTACTATGATGGTTTGGGGAGTGAAGTCATTCCACTATGTGGAATGGGATTCCACTGAGGATAGTGGTGTGTCCTTTTTAAGAGGTGTATCCCTCCATAGTGTGACTTTATAAGTTCTAGAAATAAACCTTGACTACTATGGAAATTATATTCTATTCTTATGTGTATGCCATAATTTTATGACTTCTATTAATTTATTCTCCCATTGATCATGTAATCTGATTTCCTTATGATTCATATATTATGAACTACCAATATTTCTTCCATGGACCAATATTATTACCTTTTATATATATGGTATGGTTATAAAATTTTATTCCCATATCCTCAGACCCTTATGTTCATGTTATACTTATGTATCTCTATTATTTACCCTTACTAAGAATCAGATCTCACAAATTTTTATGATTACTTCCCACATGTTATAAAAAAGGTTTTATATATGGTATAGATACGAAGATTACTTGATGGTAATATATTTGTGGGATAAATTGAAGAAATTTCACTAGATTAGAATATTGTGTTCCAATTTTCCAAAGGCACTAAAATCTTATGGTCCTCAGGCATGTTTTTATTCAGTATAATGAATATTCATAAAAAGATGTAAAATCCTTGTATGAGAAGCCTAGGTTCCTATAGTTTATATCAATGGAAAGTATTATGAATCCTTTGGAAACTAGGATGAGAAAAAATTAGTGATATCCATAGCTATGTTTCTATAGATACCCAAAGATTGACCTACATGTACATTAAATTACTTTTGAAAAATACTTAATACATAAGAAAACAAACGCCCAATGACCGTATTAGTTTAATGCCTTTTGAAGCTCAGAACACAATCTTCTCATCATGTTGAATGATCTTCAACATCTCCCATTAAGATCTTCCCCTTTTTTATTCTTACCTAAAACCTTCTTTTATATCCTACGGAAAAGAAAACATAAAAACGGTGAGCTCAAATGCTCAGTAAGGGTAAACATGGAGAACATAAAACAATCCATAAACATGTGAATGTAAAAACCTGAACATAAAACATCAAAACCATGAGTAATGACATTAATCTTGGTAGTACATAATTCATAGATCATAAAGGAACATTAATCTTGATAAAATAAAACATGTAATTATGGAAAACCATTAAGAACTTAATATTATTTCCATAGTAGCCAAGGCATTGTTTCCAAGACCATAATAGTGGACAAAGTCCATTATTGAACCGGGTTTACTCACTGTTCGAGCCCTACATTACTAAACAAGATTTACTTTCTGTTCCAGCCATGTCTATCTCATGAGATATGAATCTTTACCCAATGCATTGGAGGGAGATATAGGTCCCACCCCTCTCATAATTAAATCATTAATAATTGTGCCACAAAATAAACATAAATCATTCATCATAACCCAAATAATAAAATGGGTTTCATATACATCATCCCATCATAACATAACCCATATAAAATAAATAGATATCATTTCATCAAAAGAAAAATGAAACCATATAAATAATAGAGGCATTTTACTTGAAACATAAACATATTAAATAATGTCATCTTATATGGAAAATAGTTTTGATAAAACACTTGAAATGGATTCTTGAAGAAAATATCCTTTCTTCTTCAAAATCATTTTCTTTTCTCAAAATGCCATGAAATTTGAAAAAAGGATTTTTTTTTTTTGAAAATAATAATGAAATCATGTAGAGGAATCTCCATGTAAATAAGGCATTGTGAAACCATTAAAGTCCGTTCAAGTTGTATAAGTTAAATAACATTCTCCTCGTACTTTTGTCAAAAAAGTCAAAAAGTACAACGTATGGTAAACAAAATAAATATTCCTTCCATACCACATGGTAAAAGTAAAAAAATAGTAAAAATGACTTTTAACATACATGTAATAATATTAAACATTTTATGAAAGCATTTTTAGAATACATGGACATGGATGACAACTATAACCCCAGTAAATACATACAAATAAACAATCTCATATAAGAACGATATTGAAATAATTATCCCTTACCTTATGTCCAATTTATTTTGTATATGCACAAGAAACTTTTTATAGTGGGTTTAAACATATTATTAACTTCTAAAAAACCATAATAATATTTATGATATCATATATCATCCACTTACGACATTATATTACCCGTTCATTTTTCAATTCCATGTTAAAGTACTGTTTTGGGTAAAATCATTTCATTAGTCATATGTGTTTTGACATCTAATTATTTGTATGATTACTTAGACCATGATTACGTATTTATATAATGTAAAACATGATTTATATATAATATATATTCAGAACATATGATATATATAATAGATCTATAAATAGAATGAAATACACATTTCATGGAGATGGTAGGCCGTATGTACGCATGAACTCTGTTTTTGTTTCCTTATAAAATTGAATTGAAGTAAGTAAATAACATATATATAAATACAGTATCATTATAATGGCATATATTTCATGATTATTTATTATATATAATTTTTAATCATTATGGAATGGTTAACATGGAAAATGAATCTCATTGCGTCGTGGAGATGGTAATCTTTACGTACGCACGAGCGATGATATCATTCCCGTAATTATTGAATGGAATTGGAATGGATGATATAATATCTCAGAATCAGTATGATGTTATAATAATCATATATATTTATTATTTCCACCATTATACCCATCCATGTTTGGTGGTGTTGGAAAAACATATTACACCACAGTGTGGAGACGGTAAGTCGTACGTACGAACACGCGGTCATTTCATTTTTTATAGGATAGATATAAGGTGAAATAGGGTTGTTTCATATTTATAATAACATATCAGTATATTAGTGATACAGATGTTATTACTTTATAATGAAACAACAAATTAAGAGGACATAGAAGAAGAAAGTAACTTGAAAGAATTGGTGGAAGAGATTACCTCTTTCTCGATGTGCCTCTTTTAAACTTCCTCTTAGGGTACTAGAGTTGGTTTTTGAGAAGACCAGAACCTCTATAATGTTACTAGGGATGTTTTTAAGAGTAATGGGAAGGGTTTTTTCGATCTTTATGTCTTAAAATTGAGTGAAGTGAAGCGGGAGGAGGTTCCCTTTTATAAGAGAGGACCGGCACACTTTTGGAAACCTCCAAAATATTAATTTATAATAAACTTAAACCCCACCTAAAACCTCAAAAATGACTCAAATTAGAATATGAGATGATATAGGATTTTAATATCATCATAAAATAAAATTTAGACAGGTTTTTATTTTATGCTAAACCTTATCAATTTGATTTATCCTTTTTTAATCTCTTAAATTTTATTTCTGGTAATAATATTCTAAATTTTAAATTGTTATGAATAGTTACTTATGTGTTGTTAATTTTCCATAATTGGATACTTTATGACATATTAGACCATAAAAATTTTAATTTATAATTTTTAAATATCTTTGTGATTTTTAAATAATTTAATAATATGTTATATTTATAAAATATCAATAGTGTCAATTTTGACACTATTCATTTATTTGAATTTAAATAAAATCCACAGAGTATATATTCGAACCAAAATATTTAATAGATTTATAACATGTTATATGAATCTAGAAAATTTTTGGATCACATTAATTAGTACATATAATATTTATTTTTATATTTGTAAAACCAATTTTTGATATTTATCTTAATAAAATAATGACCACAACATTTATGTATGATTATTTAATATAATGATTTGTTGCATAAATATTGAAAATAAGATACTATGATGAACATAAATCTAATATATTTCATAAGAATACTATTAGTCGAATTTATCTTTTAAAACAACCAACTTTTAAAATGATATCTTTATTAAATTATGAAAGTGACAACTTTGACATCATTTAAAATAAAATAATATAAATATCATAATCTGTTTTATGAGCCTCCAAATGGTCCACAGTTATACCTTTGGATTATTATGATATAGATATACTAGACCAATAAGTTTTGACCATGTTTCTGGTCCTTTTTATAGGTAATATTATTTTAATAAAAACTATATTATTGATTTTTCACTAAATAAATAATTTATGTATCATTAATGTATAAGCTATTAAAGTAATTATATATTTATTAAAAATAACAAATAAATTCCCATAATAAATAAAAACATTTTTTATTTCAAATTAGTATTTATAATCGAATTTATATTTTTCATAACCTTATATTAAAAATACTTTTATTATTAAAGTTTGTCTGAGACATATTTCACATTCTTTAAATAAAATAAATTAACAGTCTTAATCACATCGAAGTGTGTTACAATATATTCCATTTAGACCCCAAGTTTTCTTTAGGGCTAAATATAATCATAAAATTATATTAATATAAGTTTTAGGATAATTTTATAATATCATATTTACTCATAATTACCCGATTTACCTTTAACTGTGGTAAATAAAATATATCGTAGTTATTATTCATAATGTCTAACAAAAATTAGCATATTAAAATAATTTGGACCTAATGATTCCAAATATGGAATCTATTTTTCCGAATTCAGAACACATAAGTTGCAGTATTAAATTTTAAATTAATCCTGCTGTTGAGAAAACGGGTTTTAAAAGTTTAAACATTGCAAAAGATTGAAATGTTTTTACCTATAAATTCAATGTAAAATTAATGATAATTACTTTAATTATATTAAATTGTAAAAATATATTCTATTTATACTTTAAAAACATTAAATATTATAATTTAACCATATATTTTTTCATGATGAAAAAAAAGTTGTTTTTAAGTAAAATTTAGCGCATTATTACTATTCATCAAAATATGAAAGTTAACAGAAAAATGTTGAAAAATTATCCAAAGTAAATTATTACATACTTATTGCAATTAATAAGTTAATTTCGTCAAATTTAACTCATAAACATGTTGAAAAATAGATTTACATTGGGAGTTCCATCAAAAGGCGGCAAAACTGCATTTTTTTTAAAAAAATTATTTTACCTGAAAATTTTATTTTGTTCTCATAACATGTTCTGGAATATATGTAAGATGAATGATAATGTAATAAAATAAAAAATTTGGTTAATAATATTTATAATGGATAGTTCATAATAATATTATAACAATATATCATTGTTTAGTTAAACACAATATTGCGTACAATAGATGCTATTGAAGAAGTTTTATCTTGTGTGCAACACAAGCCAATAATAGTGTTTTTGTATACTAATAGCTAATATGGTGTTGCATATAGTGCAAGCTAATCTTGGTGTAGCGTAAAACACAAGACATAAAATAAATTAAAAGGAATATTTCTTATAAAATCTCGGGGTGTTACATTCTACCCCCCTTAAAATGAATTTCGCCCTCAAAATTCTTCAGGGTTATAAATCATTTAATACTTGAAATTTTCTTTAATAGTTACCCACGTCGTAAAAAGGAATAATAAAACATCATTTTAAAAAGGAATGTTAGAAACCTAACGGATACCCAAAGTAACTCATCGCTGGGATTCCACAAAGGAGAACATAGGTGAAAACATGGATATATAAGAGAAATCTAACCATGAAGTTAAGATGGAGAGTGGTAGAGAACATGGCTATGAAAAAACCAACAATCACAAAGCCATAAATTTGTGATGGTCTAAGGTTCCATTTGATTCATCGGATATGAGGGTACTAGGACAACGTTTTTGGTTTTCAAGATAATTTTCCTAAAGTTGATGAATTTTTTCATAAGGAGAAATACTTACTTGATTTTAGTGTAATATCATCGTTGTACATTCCATTAAAAATTTCCACTTCATATCTTATTTAAATAAATGAACTTGAATTTGTAATTCTTAAAGTGTTAGCAGATTAGGCAATCGAATGATAGGTCATTCCATCTGTCTTTATCACAAAAAGGATAACACAAATTCTTAAATATACATAAGTACATATATGGTGATATTAATTGTATATGGTTCCAAAAATGAACTTATACTTCATCTATCTTACCGTTTAATAAAATAAAACTAATTTATACTAACCAGGGACTTCTTATAGGCCAGTGGTAGGTGATAAAGGCCTGTTTCACTTCGATTGTGGGTTCAATTCCCATAACCTTGTCTGACGTGACGGGTTGCCGCCCATCCTACGGGTTTTACTTTTTCTAAAACTATACTATTATAACATTTCAGAAATAATATAAAAAAGTTATAGCCTTAAATAATACTATCTGATGTCTAAGTTAATCCATTCTGATCTTTAGGCTTATCCAAAATACTTATGTCCAATCCCATAGTATAAAGAAAAAGATTTATAGAAAGGTCATATAACAAGCATGTCAATACCATCATTTATCCCCCATATATCATAAGATATATCTTATTGGTCACATTCCAAACATTTGATTGAATTCATCTTGAATCCTCTTGAAATATGATAATAACAGAAATTATTATAGAACCATAGAGGCAACATGAATTCCAAAAAAATTAATCCTTTCCACACACCAAATATACCCAAAATTCAATATACTCAAACCATGTTATCACTTTGTCCTTTTATCAATCATGAGCTCATTAATACTATCAAACATCTCATTATTCCTTTATCCCTTTATTATGTGCATATCATCTTCATTCCAAAAATATTTCAATCACTTTTCATGGTTACCAGTACCATATTCTTATGGATAACCACAATGGACCAATACATAGACATTTCAATATACCATAAAAGTACCTCAACAACCTTATTCTTGAATTCTAATACGTAATCCCTTCAATACAACTTCATCAATGATTGGCATGGAATAGGTCATTCCTTGATTTAGAAGTAACCTCTTAGGTCAGGGAATTGAGTTGGGTAATTCCCATGTTCTCCACAGACAAGACATTGAACTCCATTACAGTCTGTCACTCTATGACCCTTTTCCCCACACAGATAACATCTTCCCCTCCATTTGAGGTATTCCTCAAGGTTCTTCTTCCCTTATTCTTGATATGTATAATGATTCATCTTCCATCCTTTATGTTCCACTCCATGAGAACATGCATAAAAGTCCATCATCCTCTTATTTGATGACTTAGGAATACAATTAAAGTTCACCTTGTTAATAATATATCATAATTACTGATTCGGTATAATCACAATATATTTCTCTCTTGGAATTACACAATTTCACTGCTCATAGTCACCAATTTGTCCATCAGATTCAATGTTAACCCAATTCCTTCTAGTTCCCTCCATTAACTAAAACCAAAAACCATTGTGTAAGAAACAGTTAAAATAATGAGGAACCACATAATCATAAAAAGTCACTTATGGTATGTCTAACGTATCACACATTCTTTAATCCATGACACATTAGGTTCACTCTAGGTTATTCATGATCATCAGCATAATTCTAGGATTGTAACCTATAGTTATACTAATCTATAAGGACATCCCTAATCATACCTTAGAAATATCTCTAGGGATCTCACTAAAGTTTTCACATCCTATATTCCAAAGGTTGACTAAACCTTTACTCTGATACCAACTGTAGAGACCCAAAGCTTGATGTACATGGACATTACATTGCTTTTTTGGAATACTTAATACATAAAAAAACAAAATCCCAATGACCATATTAGTTTAGGGTCTTTGGAAACTCATAACACAATCTTCTAATCATTGTGAATGATCATCAACATCTCCCATAAAGATCATCCGCTTCTTTTTCTTACCTAAAACCTTTCTTTATATTCTGGGGAAAAGAAAACATAAAAAGGGTGAGCTCAAATTCTTAGTAAGGGTAAAAAAGGAGAACATAAAACCATCCGTAAACATTGGAATATAAAAACATGAATATAAAACATCAAAATCACGAGCAATGACATAAATCTTGGCAGTACATAAGGCATAGATCATGAAGTAACATTAATCATGATAAAATAAAACATATAATTGTGGAAAACCATTAAGCACATGTTATGATTTCCATAGTAGCCAAGGCATTACTGCCAAGACCATCATAGTAGACAAAGTCCATTACTGAACCAGTTTTACTTGTCGTTGTATCCATGTATTACTGAACCATATTTACATTCCATTCTATCCATGTCTATCTCATGAGATATAAATCTTTACCCAATGCATTGGTGGGAGATATAGGTCCCACCCATCTCATAATTAAATCAATCTTACGTGTGCCACAAAATTAACATATATCTTTCATCATAACCCAAATAATAAAATGGGTTTCATATACATCATCCCATCATAAAACAATCCATATAAAATAAATTTAAATCATTTCATTATAATAAAAATGAAAACATAAAAATAATCGAGACATTATACTTGAAACATAAAAATATTAAATAATGTTATCTTAGATGGAAAATAGTTTTGATAAAACACTTGAAATGAATTCTTGAGGAAAATATACTTTCTTTTTCAAAATAATTTTCTCTTCTCAAAATGCCGTGAAATTTTAAAAGAAAAGGATTTTTTTTAATATAATCATGAAATCGTGTAGAGGAATATTCAAGTAAATAAGGCGTTATGAAACTGTAAAACTCTATTCATGTTGTATAAGTTAAAAAACATTATCCTCATTCTTTTGTCAGAAAAGTAAAAAAGTACCTCGTATGGTAAACAAAAGAAATAGCCATTCCATACAATGTGGTAAAAGTCAAAAAAGGATAAAATTACTTTTAACATTCATTTAATAAATATAAACCTTTTAGGAAAACCTTTTTAGAAGACATGGATATGGATTATAACTATAACCCCAGTAAATACATACAAATAAATAATCTCAGATAAGAACGATATTGGAATAATTATCCCATACATTATGTCCAATTTATTAAATACATGTCTGAGACTCATGTTTAGTGGGTTTAAACATATTATTAACTTTTAATAGAACCATAATTTTATTTATAATATCATATATGATGCACTTACGACTTTATATTACCCATTCATTTGTCAATTCCATGTTAAAGAAGTGTTTTGGGTAAAATCGTTTCATTTGTCGTACGTGTTTTGAATTTTAATTATTTATATGATTACATATACCATGATTAATTATATCTAGAATGTAAAATATGGTTTTTATTTAATATATATTCATAATATATATTATATATATATAATAGAATGATAAATGGAATGAAATACACCGTTCTTGGAGACGGTAGGTCGTACGAACGCCTAAAAGCTGTTTTCGTCTCCTTATTAAATTGAATGGAAATAAGTAAATAACATATACATAAATACAGTATCATTATTATGCCATATATTTCATTATTATTTATTATATATACTTTTTTATCATTCTGGAATGTTTAACATGAAGAATGAATCTCATCGTGTCGTGGAGACTATAATTCGTACATATGCATGAGCGTTGATATCGTTCCCGTAATTATTTAATGGAATTGGAATGGATTATATAATATATAATAATCAGTATGATGTTATAATAATCATATATAGTTATTATTTCCACCATTATACCCATCCAAGTATGGTGGTGGTGGAAAAACAAATTACACCACGACGTGGAGACAGTAAGTCGTACGTACACACGCGCGGTGATTTCATTTTTTGTAAGATGGATATAAGGTGAAATACAGTTGTTTCATATTTATAATAACATATTAGTATATTAGTTATACATATTTTATTAATTTATAATGAAACAACTAAAGAAGATTATGTATAAGAAGAAATAAACTTGAAACAATCGGTCGAAGAGATTACCTCTTCCTCGACGTGCCTCTTTTAAACGTCCTCTTAGGGCAGTAGAGTTTGTCTTTTGAGAAGCCAAAAACCTCCAGAATGTTACTAGGGAAGTTTATATGAGTAATTTTCAAGGTTTTTCCGATCTTAAAGGCTTAAATGGAGTGAATTGAATAAGGAGGAGGTGCCCTTTTATAAGAGAGGAGAGGGTCACTTTTGGAAACCCCCAAAATATTAATTTATAATAAACATAAACCCCACCTAAAAACCTCCAAAATGACTCAAATTGAAATATGAGATGACATATGGTTGTAATATCATAATAAAATAAAATTTAAACATTTTGATAATTTATTTTAAACCTTATCAATTTGATTTATTCTTATTTAATCTATTTAATTTTATTTGTGGTAATAAAATTCTAAATTATAAATTGTTATCAATATCTACTTATGTGTTGTGAATTGTCAATAATTTTATACTTTATGAAATTTTAGACCATATGAATTTCAATTTATAATTTTTAATTTTTTTGTGATTTTTAAGCAATTTAATAATATGTTATTTTTATAAAATATCAATAGTGTCAATTTTGACACTATTCATTTATTTGAATTTAAATAAAATCCACACATATCATATATTCGAACAAAAATATTTTTTAGATTCATAATATTTCATATTCATCTAGAAAATTTTTGGAGAAAATTAATTAGTTCATATAATATTTATTCTGATATTTTTAAAACCCTTTATTTGATATTTCTCTTAGTAAAACAATTACTAAAAAAAATTTGTATGATTATTTAATATACTGATTTGTTGTATAAAAATAAAAAATAAACTACTATGATGAAGATAAATATAATATTTTTAACAATAATACTTTTATTAGAATTTATCTTTTAAAAAAGCCAAATTTTAAAATTTGATCTTTATTAAATTTTGAAGGTGATAACTTTGACATCATTTAAAATAAAATAATATAAATCTCATAATTTCTTTTATAAGGCTCCAAATGGTCCAAAAGTAGACAGTTGGATGTTTATGGTATATATATACTCGACCGATATGGTTTTTTCAAGTTTCTGGTCCTTTTATGGGTATTTTTGTTTTAATAAAAAATATATTATTGATTTTTCACTAAATAAATTTTTTTTGCAACATTAATGTATAAGCTATTATTGTAATAACATATTTCTTAAAGATCACAAATAAATTTACATAACAAAGAAAAAAAATTATCTTTCAAATGAGTATTTATAATTGAATTTATATTATATATAATCTTATATTAAAAATACTTTAATTATTAAAGTTTGAGTGAGGCATATTCCACTTTCTTTAAATAAAATAAATTAAAGGTCTTAATCACATCTAGGTGGGTTCCAATAGATTCCATTTCGGCCCAAGTATACATTAAGTAGAAATATAATCCACCAAATATATTAAGAAATGTGTTAGGGTAATTTTATAATATTATATTTACCCTTAATTACCTGATTTACTTTTAACTGTTGTAAATAAAATTTACCGTAGTTACTATTCATAATGTCTAAAAATTAAAGTATCATATTAACATAATTTAGAATACTGATTCCAAATATGGAATTCATTTTTCTAAATTCAAGGCGCATAAGTTGCAGTATTTAATTGATAATTAATCCTGCTATTGAGAAAAAATGTTTTAATTGTTAAAACATTGCAAAAGATTGAAATGTTTTTACCTATGAATTCAATATAAAATTTATGATAATTAATTGAATTATATTAAATTGTAAAAATATATTATATTTATACTTTAAACCCATTCAATATAATAATTTAACCATATAAATTATCTTGATGAAAAAAGTTGTTTTTAATTATAATTTAGCGTATTTTTACTATTCATCAAAATATGAAAGTTAACAGAAAAATATTAAAAAAATATCCAAAGTAAATTTTAGTATACTTATTACAATTAATAAGTTTATTTTTTCAAATTGAACTCATAAATGTGTTAAAAACTAGATTTACCGTGGGTGCGCCATCAAAAAGTGGCAAAACTGCATTTTTTTAGAAATACTTATTTTACCCGAAATGTTTATGTTGTTTTCATTACATGTTCCAAAATATGTCTAAGATGAATGATAATGTTATAAAATTATAAATGTGGTTAATACTATTTATAATGTCTTGTTCATAATAATATTATAACAATATATCATTGTTTAGTGAAACTCAGTATTGCATACAACACACGCTATCGAGGAAGGTTGCTCTTGCGTGCAACATAAGCCAAGAACAGTTTTTGTGAATACAACAAGATAATACAGTGTTTCGTATAGTGAAATATAATCTTGGTGTAGCGTACAACACAAGAAATCAATGAACTTAAAAGGAATATTTCTCCTAAAATAACAAGCTGTTACAATTTCTAAGGATATTTATATGTATATTTCTATGGATATGTTTAACGGTGAGTCAATGTATAGGAAAATGTCCTGGAATTTTTGTAAAGTATAGAGCAACTAGTTTCTAAGATATAACATCCTTATCTTGATACTAAAAGTTTATGTGGTTCTAGAATAGGTGTAACTAGGGGTAACAACCCCAAAAACACCATATTAATCTAGAATTAATCAGTTTTTGTGCATGAAAATGCGATTTTCAACACACCTTGTTTTACACTCTCTGAGGATATGTTTTGGAAATTAAAAAAAACCCCTTTTTGAACCATCATGGGGGATTTAAATAGATGATGACTGTGAATGACCTAGAATAAACCTAAGGTGCCATAAAATAAAAAAAGTTTCTTGATTTAGACCTCTTAAATATTTTCTAGACAATGTCATTTCCCATTATTGTTAATATTGTTCACACTGTGCTTTCGGTTCTTACTCAATAGAGGGAACTAGAAGGAACAATATTAACATTGAATTTTATAGATCATTTAATGATGAGAATCCAAATGGGATGATGACTAGAGTAAATTATTTTGGGATTATGCTTAATCGTTTTTCATGGAACATGATTAAAAATATGTACCTTAACAAACTCGTAGACTGACCAAAGAATATAAGGGAAGAGTTAACTGATATTTTGGGTGATGTGAATGATAGATGAATGTGGATTCAATTTTCAATATGTCAAAAACATGGAAACAAGATCCAAAGTGAATATCTCAGTAGAGCAGGAAGATGTTTTGACTTTGGAGAAGAATGACACAAAGCAAATAACTATATATGGAAAATGAATATTTTAGTTACCAAAATGGATGGAAATATTAGTATCCCTAAGATATCATTGACTTTTGGATTTTTTAAATGTAGAAAGTAAGGGAATTATTCAAATAAATGTCCTAATGGGAAATATCCTGAAGAAAATCAGCCTGTTTATATGTGTAATGGTTATAATGATTATGATAAAGATACTTCAAATGATATATGAAATGAAAGAGGTATTAAGAAATAATATGATGAATCCAATATATTATTTTTAGTATGAATTTTTATGAATGATTTGTTAATGTATTTGAATTCATATATTTTGTTTCCTTAATCATGAAATATATATGTATTAATCAGTATAAAAATTTCTTTCTGTTTTTTAAAGAATATGTTGAATGATTCTGATGGAATGGAAAAGTGATTTAATTGAAAGGTTATATTTTAAAGATAACCCTTAAAATTTTTTGGATATTGGGATAATTATTTTTGGATAAAGAGATTCTTGATATGAATATGAAAATTTGATAGTACTGATTACATTGGAATAGATTAATGATTTGTCAAAAAAGTGTCTTACGATATCGTTGATAGAGCTTATAGAATTTCAAGATTCAAGGAATATATCAAATGATGTAATGAACCAACCTAGGTCAACTAGATAGGCCACTAGAACCATCCCATCACATAATGTTGGTAAAACAGGATAAAAGAAAAAATCTTGAATATATGTTAAACAATACAGAAAATCAGAGTACAAAGTGGAAACGAATAATATTACATAAATATATAGAATCCAATCCAAAATGGGTTAAACCAGATAGTATGTCAAATATCCACATGACCAATAGTCACCACCATACCAACCCGAACTAAAAGCAGCAACAACAAGAAAATACAGCATTCTTTGAGATGTTATTTCCTTTACCTAAATCCAAAAATAAAACATATAAAAAGGATATAAAAATAACAAGTTGGGTGTTATCCAAACCACTATAGTATACCACCAAACTTTATATAGAACTTTTAATATCAATATTGAAACAGGTATATATTAAAAAACTGTTTTACAAAGAATTTTCATAAATTAAATCCCATTATAAGTCTTTTTGCTTTTGGTTTTCATAAAATACTCTCATATTATAAAACTAGAAATATGATAAGTATATGTGATAAAATAGTAAATCATCTCTATACCTCAAGAGATAAACAGGTAACCACATATCCATGAAACTACCTATCATGTGAAGTAATGTGTTACAACCTCAAATAGTAACCTATGAGAAACAATCCATGGTAAAATATCATGCAATAAATAACCATAAATGAAAAATCACCACACATTTGGTCTCTAACCTATGGGACACTTTATACTAGAAACTAAAAAGTGTATAGAGGCCTAAAATTTGATCCAACCAATATCAAGTCCTTCTAGTCAATGTCACAAAAGGTTGCCACATAGTGGTGCTATCGACACACTAAGACTACTCGTGTCCCATTGCCGATGCACCCAAGGGTCCCAATGCGAAATTTTCCAAATTAATTTCAAAACCATTATCATACTTTTATAAAAAATTTAAAATCTAATATGATCCACTTTTGTCTTTGAAAAACAATTTCCAAATCAGGAAAATCCATTTTCAAAACAAAACCCCTTTTAAAAAATATTTTCATTTACAAGAAATCCTATAAACCACAAACCACTTCTAATCAATTAAAAAATCAAATGAAATTATCAATAAAAACATTAAATTAATTTAATTAACCCATTATATAGAAATACCTTCCAGAAAATGGTAGATGCCTAGACGTCTTCAACAACGGTGACTAGAAACCAAGATAATGACCTTCGAATGAAAAGGCATACTAAGAAACTAAAAAGGATCAATAGGAAAAACTATCCTATCACAAATCTTAAAAATACCAAAGTAATAAAAAAATCTAATGAATAACCATAAGGAATACATACCTTGAGAAAATAAACTGAAGCATAATGGTGATCAATCAACGAACAAAGTGACTCAAAAGAGAGGGAATCATGAAAAATCACATTTGGATAGACTCTAGGACATGGTCAAGGAAGCCTACAAATCATGAAATAATAAACCACTCATGAAACAACCAAAACTTATAACTAATTACTATTACATAGTATATATTCCCCTTACATTTCTTTTATTCCATTATACTCATATACACATAAAAACCCATCAGTTTTTCTTAAAAATAGATATTTTCCATTACATGATGTGTACCTATTAAATGGAATGTAATTCCATCATGTTGTGTATCTAGTTCATGTAATCTGATGATCAAACATTATGTGGAATTTAACTCATTTAAATGGTGTGTAATCACCCATCATACTGTAGAAAGTTCATGTTTAGGCTGAAACCCCAAAAACCCGACTCCAGGCATTCTCTGAACTTGGGAAGAACCCTGCTATGTCTTTGAAACATTTATAATAATACTCAATTATTTCAAATAGACATAAATCTCTAAATATAGGTTATTTTTCTCTGAAAAATACCTTTATCCTAAATAATCCCTATAATGCACCCAATAATGATGATAAACTAATAACAAATATGGGATTTATTGTAAAGTGTAATAATGTGTTATTGTCTCCCCACCATAACCACTTTCTTCCCCCTAATGCTCTCAAGATCCTTGATCCAAAAAAAGATAATTCGATTGATTCCTCATGAACAATTATCTTGCCCACGTATCATGGAAATATTATCTTTAATACCACAGTACATGGACTATAATATTAATTTAACCATGATGTACCTTATTCTAGTGATCCATAATCTGAACTAGCTTCACAAAAATGGTTGAATCGGGCACAAGATAAACATCCTCATGCCTATTCACATGGGACAGATCTGGTATATACATCCCCAACATGGAATAATTAAACACATATTGGATAGAATTCAAACAAAAAAAGTAAACTCTAACATATAGTCCAGCGTTACTTCTCATCGACTGATATCAAAGGGTCCCGTAAACTGTGATGATAACATACCCTTCAAACCAAATAGATGGTGTCCCAAATTAGGTGAAACTTTGGTAAAGAACCAATCACCAGTATCAAACTAATGTTTCTAATGATTATGATCCACATGATATTTTTTTGTAATTTGTTCCATGATCAATCTCCTCTGAATCAACTATACCATATCCTTCATCTCCTGAACAATACTTGACCTAACCAAAGACTGCACTCCCAACTCTATGCAGTACAAGGAAAATCTACATGTCCACACATAAAATTCCTTTTAGGGTTTTATATTTATTAAATCCTAATAACTATTATTATAGTAAAATTCAAATGATGGAAGATTCCTTTCCAAAGATCCTCCAAATTCAAGTACACAAGCCTGAAGCATATCGTTTAAAAACTGAATATCCCTCTCTTTCAATTCATCCATTCATGGATGAAAATATCTACCTAATTGAATATGGGAACACAACATTTCCTATAAACCATTCCAAAAACTATATGTGAACCTTGATTCCCTATGAGAAACAATCAAAAATGGGACCCCAAGAATCTTCACAATATCCCATACATACAATTACCCAAGATATTAAACTTTCATCATATCCCATATAAGTTGGAAATGTACTAATTCCATGAGTGATCAATGATCATCCAAATCGCATCCTTCTCAGATGTATTCCCTGGGAAAATAATGATGACATACCTAGAAATTTCATCCTAATTACATACTAGAATGGTTAAGTTTTGTAATAAACTAGTAGGAATTTTGTTTTAAACTTTAACTCTCAAAAATATAAGGCACTACGGTAAAAATTATGAAATCAATCATATCATCAATTTCCACAAATACTGACATATCATATCATGGTACATCTTGGTAGTTTCTGGGTGCATAGACCAACAAGAATGTTGACCAATTTATAAAAACTCCTTCATTATGGAAAACAAAACAACAAGCCTACAATATAAGAACAAAGCTCTACTGGGAGACCCAAAAAACTCACTTGAGGTCTCCCCACCAAAAAGACATTTACCCACCTATTTGAACTTGGTGTCTGTCAGGTGATCTAGACTAAATCTCTTATAAAAAGACTATTTATATTTCATTTAATCCATTAACACCTATCAACCTACCTCTTCCACTTCTAGAACCATATCAGTAAACAAAATCATTAGATACAACTCCTAAATAGATTAATTCATGGATTGTGGTAATTATTTTCCCTCAAATTCAACAGTGACCATATTCCCTTTCCCATGGGTATAAGTAATATCAAACTCAAAAAACATAAGATACTCTACCCAACATCTCTTTTTCATGTTCAAATCCCCCTGAGTAAACATATATTTCAGGATGTTATGATCAAAATATACCATACACTACTCCCCAAAGATATAGTGATTTCACGTTCTTAGTGCATGCATAACTGGTACCAAATAAAGATCATGGGTAAGGTACTTATTCTTATGGGGGTGTAATTGGTATGATCCATAGGCCACCACCAACTTCCCATTCATCAATACAAATCATAAACCCATACCAAAAGAATTTCAAAAAACATCATAACATGATCCCAGTTATAGAATAATCAAAACGGTCTCTAATTTAAAACTCCACTTCAATACCCCAAAATATATCAATCACTTTTCATTCAATTAAAACTTTACACCCTTATGGGTAAAATTTTTCATCATGGATGCAAGCTTAAAGAAGTTCTGAAAAAATATTCTATAGTAACTAAGAAAACCCCAAGAATCTCCAAATATCAAACACATTTATAGGATTCTCCCTATAAATAAATTCATATATGTTTTAGGATCTATTTAGGTTCTCATTTTAAATACCACAATCCCAAGAAAAATCACTTCCCAAATCCAAAACTCACATTTGGAAGGCTTATCATATAGAAGATATTCCTTTAAGGTTATAGAAAGATACCCAAATGTTTAATGTTCTCCTCCTATGTATTAGATTACACTAAAATATCATCCACTAACACAATAATAGAAGTGTCCAAAAACTGATGAAAGATATGGTTCATCAAATCCATAAACACCATAGGAGCATTAGTGAGACCGAATGCCATAACCAGAAACTCAAAATTCTCATATAAAATATTAAACACATTCTTCAGTATATCATCTTCTTAGAATCTCAACTAGTGGTACCCTAAAAATATTTCCATAAGATAAAATTAATTATCCCCTCAAAGATCGTCATAGATATCATAAATCATTAGAAAAGTATATTCTTTCTTAACAGTCACCTGATTCAACTTTCGATGATAAATACAAAGTATGAGGCTCTCATATTCCTTCTTATAAAAGAGTATATGTGAAGAAAACAATGGAATTTTAGGATTAATAAATCATTTATCCTTTAGTTCCTCATGTTTGACCTTAAGATCCACAAACTCAGCAGGTTCCATATGGTAAGATGACATGGAAATGGGTATCATATGAGGAAGTGGATCTACAGTTAACTCGACCTATATCTAGGGAGGTAAACCATAAATTTCATCTATAAATTCCTCAAGGTACACACAAACCAATATAGGAAGTTGATCACCCATACAGTGGTCAACTATATCAAGAAACATCCCCAAAAACTAGGAAAATATTACCCCAAAAAAAGTAATAATACAACATTCCCTTCAAGATCTTGAGTGCCACTCACCCTGGAAAAAATGAGTGACCCCAATGGAAAATAAGAAATTTACCCATCAAGGATAGTATTATATATGGGCTTTAACACTAATCATACAATCGATTATGATATTCCTGATGAAGATGTCAAGATCGAGAACTAAGAATTCACATTCTATGTCATAGTTGGCAATCATCACCAGACATGTTGGACACATGAAAAAAAATTTGCAACTTTTTTTCAAAGGTGTAAAAAGATCCAAAAATTCTAGAATATGTTCCAAATGTGATCCCAACATGTCAAAAAATATATGTGATAAAAAATAATGAGTATCTCCTATGTCAGAAAAATCTAGAACCATAGAAGATGAGATAAAAAATATACCTCTAGTATTATATGGCCCTGTATTTGTTTCATTGAGTGCATACTCCGCTATCTAAAGTCATATAGTCCAAGTCATATGAATATATACATTTTCATGAGAATTAAACCCACCACCATTGGAATAATTTTCATGAAACTATGAATACTTGATGAAATTGGATCATATCCTACTGCCCTGAGAGAATTTTTTAAAAAATAGAGGTAGATTTCTAGATATTCCACATAGATGACAAATCTGGGAGCCTCTATAAAGTTAGGAATAATATGAACTCTCCTTATAAAGTGGTAGAAATAAACCTACAACTTCCCTATCTTATCCCCTGTAACTAGTCATGAAGATAACTCACTAATATCACACTTCCATTTCTAGCCAGAATACCCACCCTGGAAGACAACTAAACCAACTGAAGCTCAATAAAAACCTCACTTCCCAACTATTTATCAATTATTCAAATATACCTTATCAACTACCACTTCAAAGTTCATAATTATTTTTAGTATCAACATGGAACAAATATCATGCCTCAATCCTAGCCCAAACATTCAAGCATTCATGTACTCATTAGAGACAAGCGCTGATTCTTGATGGACCAATTCGATAAAATGGGTAGAATAATCCATAAGAGTACTCTTACCTTCTCTAAGGAATAAACTCTTATTTACTCACCACAATCAATGCGTCATGGTAAAAATTATTATTAAATATTTAATTGAAAAATACTATGTAATATCCTCATGTTACTTAGCATGCACAATGGGATCCCACTATCTCATTCCCAGTCCCTTGAGAATATACATGGAAAATCCCACAAAATAGTCTTTAAGAGTATTCATGAATTTAAATATATTTTATAACTAGAAAGTCCACTACTCAAATTCCTGGGGTATTTTTGTAAACATGAAAGATGGGTGGATGTTGATTATTAAATTCAGAGCCACGATGCACCACACATCCTTGGTTCTTGACACCCACTTAACCCAAAGACTTAATAGTATGGACGACAGATTCTACCAATGAAGGTTTTAATTGAGGATTTGGAAGTGATCTTATTAGATTCATTATCTAAAAAAAGACAAAAACCAATCAACCATGAGAAAATTATAAAATTAAAGGACCAACTTTAGGTATTGATATTAAATATTTTAAACATTTTGAATTTAAAGAAACCAAAAATCTACAAATACAAAATCATACATAAAAATATAAAGGTCCATTAAAATAAATTACCATATAATTCAATTAAATGACAACAAACTAAAAGTTTTTAAATTGGTAAATTTCCCTGGCCACCCATAAAAACTAGTTTTTAGTCATGGAATTGAGTTTTTTGGGACCCGTTTCCACACATACTATCTGAATCTTAATAGTCCTAAATCCTATCCATCCAAGACAAATAACCAAACACGTGAATTATTAACACACATTAGGCTAGGAATCCCTTTGATACAAAATTATAACAAACCAACATAGGTCAACTAAAAAATCCACCTAAATCATCTGATCTTGTAATATAGGGAAAACAGGATAACAAAAACAAGTCATGAATATAAGAAAAACAACAGATACGACTAGGTTACAAAGAGTAAATAAATGAGATACCATAAATACATACATTCCGAGACCAAAAATGCATAAATAAATATTATGTCAAATCCCCATGTGACAAATTGTCAACTTCATGCCAACCTAAACTAAAATCAGCAACAATTATAGAAGCTATCATTCTACAAGATGTTCCTCCCTTTTACTGAATCCTATAATAAAACAACTAAAAATTCATAACAGAATAAGTTGGGTGTCATCCAAATCCTAGTATTATTACACCATTATATACAAGGTATCATATCATGATTGCAAAAATTATAGTGTCTGAAACAAAATATTTTTACAAATAATTTTCATAAATTAATTCTAGTTGAAAATCATTTTTCCTTTGGTTTTTATAAAACCATTTCATATTATCGAAACAGAAATATGAAAAGTAGAGGTGAGAAAATAGGAAATCATATCCATAACTCATGATGCTAATAGGTAACCACATATCCATGAAACAACCCATCACGAAATGATATGTGATATTTGTAGAGACACTAACTTTTCATACAAAGACAATAAACCACTTTTATTGTATAATTAAAACATTATACAAGCATTTTCTCAATGAATGAATTAGTTTAGTCCCTTTAGAAACATGGAAACATAAAAACTAGTACATAAGTGAGCTATATAAGGTCATATTACTTTATTTTGGACTATAACCCTTGTTAGACACATAAAAGATAATACATATCATCATAACCTGGGGGAAAAGAAACATAAAAAGGAATGAGATGAGATTCTCAGTAAGGGTAAATAAATGAGATATATTAACATAATCATGAGAATAACGGTATGAAAATATGATCATTAAAATAGAAGATCATACCCTACATATCAAATTTTTTAAACAATAATCATGTCATAAATATTGGAAGAACATATGAATAATAAAGAAATAAAGAACATAATTCATGAAATTATAACATAAGAATAAAACATGTAATTGTGGAAAACACATAAGCATATAATATGATTTTCATAGTTGTCAAGGAATCACTTCCAAGACCATCTTGGTAGTATGGGTTCACTCCCTATACCATCTTGGTAGTCATGGTTCACACCCATAGCCATCTATTTAGTATTAGCTTACTCCTCATACTATATTGAATGTCATGGTTCACTACCATGGCCATCTTAGTAGTCAAAGTTCACACCCAAGACCATCATTGAATATCTCATGAGATTAAAATCTTTACCCAATTCATTGGAGGTAGATATAGATCCCACCAATCTTATAATGAAATAATACATGCTTGTGCCATAAAATCATAAACTATCATATAATAACCCAAGAAATTAAATTGGAATCATAAACATGAAATCAAATCATAGTATTTGGAAAAATACACATGTTTTATAATAATTTCATAAAAATCATAACCCGTGAAAGGAAGCGGGTTTCAAATGCATATAACTCATGAAAAAGAAACATGTTTCATAAATATCATTCCATAAAAACATAACCATTCAGATAAATAATCTGAATAGAAACATCAAATCATTTCCCCTATAAAGTAATGGGTAACAGAAATGGAAGTTATCTTATTTGGGAAATAATTTTGAAATATCATTTTTTTAAAAACTTGAGGAAATTATCCTTTCAGCATTTAAAAATGATTTTTAAAACATAAAATTGTTTTGAAAACCTTTTTTTTTAATATTTGAGAACATATAAAGAAATATTGAGAAGAAAAATAAAATTGTAATCCTTTTCCATGAAAATTATATTCAAATAGAACTTGAAAACTTTTTTGATTTCATTTTGAAAACATGGTTTTTGAAATAAAATATATTTCTAGCAAAATAGGTAAATACAGTAGATATTTATTAAAAATAGTTGCTTAATTATATTAATTGATAATGATAACTAAAATGATATTAATAAATGAATATATCATTGGAAGATAGACAGAAATATATGTAATATTTTTTCTTAAGATAAGAATTATAAGATTTCAACAAAGGAAGCATAATCCTAAACAATCTCGAGAATCGATGAGATTGTTCCAACACCAACGTCAAGTTCCTGATTTGAGCTTCTGGCTAAGGATGATATGGTTTAAGTGGGATGCCTCCTCTCATTGGAATCTCATCCATGGCCTAGGAGTGTGCCATGAAGTGTTTTTCATGACATCAGTGATCAGTCTCACGTGAAGTCAGGTACCAAGGATCCTAGTGCTCATCCTTCAGTCCTAGTTCCTTATGATGTTCGGGCGTCTGAGAAACTAGGCACAAAGGAATGGTAATCCATAAATGAGGTGAGTTGGAAATCCCCGAATCTATCATCTAGGACCCCTTCCCAATCTTCAGATCTCTCTAACTTCATCCCGGGAGTGCATACAAGGTTTATGCTAAAGAATAAGTTTGATAGAGAATTCCATATATTCCTCCAGGGAGAGACCAAAGTATCTGCGGAAAAAGCCGGGTCACCCATGTTACAATGATTCCAATTCTCATATGAAACTCTCGAGGTGTTGGGGAAAGTGTGAAAACAGATTTCACATCCATAGTGTCTAAGAGACACAAATCCAAAATGGAAGTGATCCTCAAACACAAGAAGGCCCCTACTAAGATTCACGAGATTAATCAAATGGTGAAAATGAATCCATTTATGCATACAGACCCGATCAATAAACATATATGGATTTTCAGGCACAAGTATGTTACAGTTAATATGGTCCTTGTCGGCGATCATCATATCACAATGAATATTTCTATTGGTGGGGACTCTTTGATTGCCTCCTTTGTTTACGGAAGGTGTGATGCACCGAAAAGTGAATTCATGTGGTAAAAGATGAATACATTTGATCTAGTGGATCATCCATGGGTGTTGGGAGGGTATTTTAACATTTTCTCATGCCCACATGAGAAGAAGGTTCATGGAGATTTTAAGAAGAGGTCTAGTGTGTCCTTCGCTTGGTTCATGGATGGAAAAGGATTGTTGGACTTGGGCTATTCAGGGGACCCCTACACTTTGTGTAACAACCATAAGGGTGGCAGTCGAAGCTAGAGCAGACTCGATTGCTACATCACCAATGTCCAAGCTGTTTCCATGTTTCCAAATGAAAAGGTGGTGCGCTTGACTCATTGTATCTCTGATCACTCCCCGCTTTTATTATCCTTCAGTATGAGGGAGGCCTCATAGGAAAGGATCCTTTTCTCTAGACAATGGTCATGTCTTCCTAGCTATGACCATATTTTTAGGAACATTTGGGCTAAACTGTGTCAGGTCCACTCCTGTTTGGGTATTCATTCCAAGTTATAGAATCTCAATAAGGAATGTCAAACCTAGGTTCGGTCCTCCCCCCTGAATAAGAAGTTAGAAGAACTCAAAATATAATTCAAACGACTCAAGGAATGCCTTGAGACAAACTAGGATGACATAGTCTTTTGAGTGCTTTTTGAGAAAATGAACAACCTGGTGGTTATGGTTCTCTCGCTAGAACGAAAGTAAAGGGAAACCTCAGAGATCAAATGGATCGAGGAGGGGGATACAAACACCTTATTTTTTTATGCGTGCGTTCGGGAGAGGAGGTGTGTTATCAAAAGAAATATGGCTCTAGAAGATGGAAAATTCACAGTTGATAAAGAGTTGGTAGGGGTTTGTATCTCTTAAACATTAAGGATTTTCTTTTTGGTCCGTCTGTGACCATTGTTCAGGGTACCCTTTTTGGGAAGCCTCGTTATGGGAGTGGATTACATGTCTTGTGTGTGTCCTGGATAATGATCTACTAGAAGGTATCCCCACTGAGGAGGAGATTTATGATTCCATGTTGAACTTGGAGCATGAGCGCATAATAGGCCCGGGTGGTTTCCCTGGTTCATTCTACAAGAGATCTTGGGAGGTTGTGATGAGATATATCATTCATGCCTTCCAAGATTTGTTCCAAAGGGGAGGCCTTCCTCAGAATAGCTCGACTACGAATCTTATGATTCTTCCTAATATGAAAGATCCTTCTTTCCAACACCATTATCATCCTATAAGCATGTGAAATTTTCCTTATAAAATCATTTCGAGTGTCATCAACAGGCAGTTGTCCAGACTCCCTCCACGATGGATTTCTATGGAGCATCATGGGGTTGTGAAGGAGCATTCCATTCAGGGTGTTATGGCTATGGAATATGAATTTTTTAGTGACATTAACTTCCAATATCAAGGATCTAACAAGTTCATTAAGTGGGACATGAGAAAGGTGTACGATAGGATGGAGTGGGGATTTATCAATAGGGTACTTACAATGATGGGTTTTTCTTCTTGGGATTCCAACCTCATCTTCAGATGTGTTATCCCATCATGGATGGTTGTATCATTCATGGGGAGTACTCACAGCATCTTTAATTCCATCCGAGGACTACCAAAAGGTGACCCTTTTTAACTGAGCATCTTTATTCTCAAGCAATATACTCTCAGTAGGCTGATCAACAAGGGTATTTCCAATGGGATAATCCTACCTTTTCTTAGGATGTTTTGGTTCCATTCCATATCACACTTTATGTTTGTCGATGATACGATTATTTTCATAAATAAAGGGAAGATATTTTTCCATGGAATTAATAAAATCTTAAGTAATATTGTCATTGGAGTGGCTAGATCATCAGTAGGTAGAAGAGAAACATCTATGTTTCTGATTCCGTCAATGAAAGAAGGGTGTGTGATCTTGGTATCAGTTTGAACACATATCATGGAGTCTTTCCCATGGAGTATATCTGTTCAAATGTTTCTCTAGGAAGACTCTGTAATACAGACTTCAACAAAGTGTTGATCAAGATTATGTTTCAAATTCTTAATTGGAAAAATCGTTTCCTATCCTTCGGCGGACGCATCTCTCTTGTCGATAGCATTCTTTTAGTAATCCCAGTCCATGCTCTTGTTTCTTCTAGAGTGATGAAGGGTGTCATAGGTTCTATTGATAGGCTCCTCACTCATGTTCAACAAAGGGATCAATAATATTGCTTTTTGACCAAAGTGAGGCTTCATGGAGTAAGATAGGGATATTGGGAAGTGAATTATTTAGATGTGTTCATAACCTAAGTGTTTTGATAGTTGTGATTAGGGGGGATATGTGGTGTCCTTTTGTAGCTGTGTAAAAGGACTCACTTGGTATTTTTGAATAACAAAAGTTAGGTGTACCCATGTTTTACCTCATAAAGGTAATAATAATAATAAAACATAATAATTTAGGGTACATGGCATAATAATTTCAATACAATGGGTTTTCTACAATTGGTAGGTTATTTGTGCCCTTAATTTTAAGGTTTATTCCCTTGTTAAGCTTAATTTTACCTTAATCATTGAAATTAATTTCAACTACATTCACCAGTCCTTTTGGGGAAAAACTATGTTTACTGTATTAGAAAATATAAATTTTTCTTATTCCAATTATGGAATACATTTCTAAAAATTATAATAATAAAAGTGGTACAAATTAATTTAATATTAATCCTATAGTTAGGATGAAACTTTGGGTTTTTAAAGTAAAAATGATCAAAAGTTTGCTGAGTTTTTATATCCAATTTCAATGTGAAATTTGTTATATGGAACTAAATTGGATTAATTTATTTATATTTTATCTAAATATAATTTAAATCCCAATTAAAATATAATTTAATTATAAATATAAATTATAAATAAAGCATTTTTGAATTAAAATTAATTATTTTTTTAGTATTCATCCAAAAATGAAGTTTCTCAGAAAAAATAAAAAAAATCAACCTAACATAATTTCGACAATATAAATTCCAAAATAATGTTTATTTTAACAAATTCAATGTATAAATGTTTCTAAAATTAATTTTATTTTTTTATAGAAGGACATGAAAATCAGTTCATTTTGGAAAATAGTATTTTAAAACATATAAATACATTATAAAAAATTATATTTTCATCATCAATACATTTTATTTATATGAAAACATTATAAATAATATTTGAAAACTATTAATTACTATTCATATTACTATGTTTAACTGTTGGGTTATAACTATATCATTTAAATAGTTATAATAATAGCATTGAAGTTTTATTAAAACATGATGTTGCGTGTAATGTATGCCTAGTTGGTGTAGCATGTAGCGCAAACCAAGTCGTTGTAATGTCAAAGGAATGTTTGGATTAGTGAATTGTAATATATAAATGAAAACTTATTCATATGAGGAAAAAAGTCCATAAAAACTCAATTTTTTACATCCTTCCCCACTTCAAATGAATTTCTCCCACTAAATTTTCCATTCAGGTCAAAAGGAATGGGGATACTTCTACTTCATCAGCCTTAAGTTCCCATATAGCTTCCTATAACTCATGATTTCTCCATAAGGATTTAACTAGGTTAGTGATCTTATTTTTCATAACTTTATTTGTATAATCCGTAATTTGAAATGGTTTTTTCTCATAAGAATAGTGGTAAGACCTTTAAGTTTAGTACATGTGAACCATCAGGTATGTACTTCCTCATGAGAGATACAAGGAAAAAATCATGGAATTAAGAGAGATTTAGAAGATATTCCAGTTATAGGTTATCATCATGATAAGATCACTAATATCAAGGGGAACAATATACCTAGGGATTAGTTTCCATTTATTCCTAAATATCATAACCTTCTTCTAGGTAAAGATTCAGAGAAACAACATTTAATGAAATTAGAATTCAAGATCACACTGATGGTTATCATCATATCTTTTCTTCCAACTTTGAACTAACATGATATGATACATACTTTCTCTAACATTATCATCCATTTATTCAGTGATCTCAAGTATCTATATATTTATTTCTCTAACTTCAACCCAGTATATTGGAGCACTAAATTTATTTCCATAGAGGGATTTATAAGGTTCCATCTGAATTCTTGAGTGAAAGCAATTTTGTATAAAAACTCCATTATAAGAAGGTTTTGATCCCAAAAAACTTTTAGATATAGAGAACAAGATATCAATATATCCTCTAGGGTTTGAATTTTTCTTTTAGACTAACCATATCTATGAGGATGATTAGTTGTGCTAAAATTATTGTCTGTATCAAGTGCTTGTGAAAGACATCACCAAAATTTTTAGTTAAACCTCATATCCTAATCTGAACAATAGAATGTGGCACTCCATTCAACCTTACCAATTTCATAATGTATATCCTAGAAATTTGATCCATATATAGTTGTTCTATGATAGCGATAAAGTTTACTGAATTATTAAGGATCTTTAAAACCACCCATATAGCATTAAATTTTTTTGAGATTTTGGGAAGTCTAATGAAAAAATCCATATTGATGTTCTCCCATTTCCATTATTGTATGGGTAATAGATTCAGCATCCCTTCAGAATTTTTTTCAACCATAACATGTTGGTATACCAATCACCAAGATACAAACTCTGCGATATCTCTCCTTATTCTCTCCCACAAAAAGTATTCTTCTGAATACCTAAACACTAGTGTACTTACATGATGAACATAGAATGAAGAACTATGAGCTTCCTATAATAGATCCTCCTTAAAATATGTAATGGAAGGAATAAATACGTTTTTCATTAACCATATCATACCATCCTAATCAAGGATAAACTCATGAACATTTCTAACCTTCTTTTACATCTCTACATCTTCCATCTGTCCCTCCTTAACCTTATCTTGATAGAGGTTTGAACATTCATCTAATAAATATAAGATTTATGCCTGTATTTTAGGATATCTAGATCCATCATTTTCAAATCTATAAATATTGGATCTTTTGTGGTACTCATCATGGATAATCTAGAATCATCCTTTCAACTCAAATAATCATCCACCCTATTCTATTTCATAGGGTGGTAATGTACTAAGCATTCATAAACCACTATCAAATCAAACAATATTCTCTTGCACATGTTCATCTCCCTTTGTGTTAATATTTATTTCTTATATTTATGATTGGTATATATATATTATACATTTCTTCATAAAGATAATGCCTCCATATTTTTAATTCAAAAAGTACCACTACTAACATGAAATCATGATTTAGGTAATATTTCTCATGAATATTCAATTACTATAAGGAATGAGCAATAAATATGTTATTATACATAATAACACATCACAATCCCTTCATGGATGCATCACTATAGATTAGAAACACTTTTCCACCACAAGGTAATGTAGGAACTAGTGTTTTGACTAACATTTTCATCAATTCCATGAAATTTTCCTCACATTAATATGTCTAGAGGAACTTAACACCCTTTTGAGTAAACATAGTTAAAGGATTAGATGGTCATGATATGTTCTCCACAAACCATCAATGATATCAAACTAAAAAAATAAATATATGCATCTCAGTTACTGTGGTTTGTCTAGTCCATCATTTAATAGACTCTATCTTTGATGGATCTACTGATATACCATATCTTTTGATTATGTGACCCAATAATGAAATCTTTTATATCCAATGTTTACACTTTGTAATCTTTTCATATAGTTTATCCTTAATTTAGTTCCTCAGTATAATTCTTAAGAGATCTTCATGATCTACCTTTCTGGTTTAATATATAAGTATATCGTCTATAAAGACTACCACAAACTTGTTGCGGTTATCTGAAAATAATATTTTAATCAAATACATGAATATAGATAAGTAATTTGTAATATAAAAAATCATCACTATATATTCATAGTGTCCATACCTTGTACGGAATGTCTTCTTGGTTATATCCCATTTCTTGACTCTTAATTGATGAGATCCAGAATGGAGGTAAATCTTGGAAGACTTTTGGCCTCTACATAATAGATTATTCAAGTTTTCAATACGAGGAAGAGGATACTTGTTCTTGATCATGATGTTTATCAACTCTTGATAATCAATTACTAGTCAGATAAATTGATCTTTCTTTTTTACAAAAAGAATAAGTGCACCCCAAGGTGACACACATTTATGAACAAATATTTTATCAATGTTTTCTAGAAGTTTCTTCTTCAATTCCTGCAACACAATTGGGTTCATTCTATAAGGACTAATTGATTTTGGTGTGGAACTCGATATGAGTTCTATCGAGAGTTTAAACTTCATGTTTTGGTGGAATTCTAGGATACTCTTACTAAAAGACATAAAAAATTCCCAAATAATAGGTATATCATTGATGAAAATTTTATCACCAACCATTTGAGATAAATAGCCCTTCTTAATGGGAATTACGACCCACACATTGGATGTAATATCCATAGGAAGTTCATAATTATTATCACATTGATAGATGATCATAAGATGATTTGAAATATAAAATGTAACTTCCCATGCTTGATAATTAATTTGGGATTTATGTTGAAAAATCCAATCCATGCCATAGATGGCATCAAATTCAAACAAATTAAGAATGGTAGGGTTTGTAGGAAGCACATTCCCACAAACATCAATTATAGAAGAATCATAGAATTGGGATGAGATCATCCTACCATTAGGTTTTTTCACTACTAATTCCACATCTAATAATTTTGGTGTAATTTTAACACGCTTAGAAAAATCATTAGATATGAAAGACCAGTTAGATCGATAATCAAATATGACCATGGCAATTCTAGAGTGGTTAGTAAGGGTACCTTTCACCATGTTATTATCACAAACATCATTAGAAATAGTGATTTCATGAAATTTCCCCTTATCCCAAAGATTATGAGGTTGATGAAACTGATAATCATCACTATCCATTGGGTTTGGTAATTGGTTATCATATTACCCATTCTCCTTAAATTTTTAGCACTGAATCATGGAAGGTAAATTATGTGCATCTTTCTCTCTATTCACACCATTACCTAACTACTTTTAATATCTTCTATAATCAAATTCTTGATGGAATTATTTTCCATACAAAAATAATTTATTATACCCATTATGTAAATTCCCTCTATTCTTCTTCTAACACTTAAATCATAAATTTATTCTCATCATCTTCTCTTCAAAATTTTTAGATTTTACTTTAAACTTCATATTCTATTTCTTGTCAAAACCATGAGATTTATATATGACTCTAACCTTTAGATAAACCTTTATTTCACAACACAGTATATAGTCGTAGCTAAAAAATTCTCTTATACAAAATTCCCTTATACAATTTTACTTTAACCCATTTAATAACCTATCAACTTTACTTTCGAGTTGGATGAAAAATCTAAAATTATAACTTGCAAGTATCATGAAATTTTCCTTATAGGTACCGATCGATTCATCATTCCTTTACTTCACGTCAAGGTACAATTTATACATACTTTTATGAAGAATATAAGTAATGTGCTTATTGAAAAATAAGTTCATGAACTCATACCAATCAATGGAATTGATCACATCTTGCTACCTAGTATTCTATATTAGGGAGCACCACTGGTCTGCTTCACCTTCTAACTGATAAAAATCCATAAGTTCTTTATCATGATCCAAATATTGGAGAATGGAGAATATATTTTTAGTAGTATTGATCCATTTTTTAGTTACAAGTGGATCATAAGACCTAATTAAATAAGGTGGGTGTTGCCTTGTGAAAGACCTAACCGAATTGTGTTCCCTCCTTTTCTCATTTAGAAGTCCACAATGATTCAAATCTTGAGAAATTTGGGTGACCATAGAAATGTAATATTACATTCTTAATCCCATATAATTTATTCACATAGTGGTAAAATATTATAGTTTTTTGTATCATTCACTATTAATGTGATTCCTTTGGGTTCCATCCATTGAATAAAAATAAAAAACAGAGTAAGAATCACAATGAGGAACCAAATAATCATGAACAGACAATTATATGATGTCTAAATTATTATACCTTCCATAATCTAAGAAACTTTGGTTTTTTCTTATATTATTCATAGCCAACACATATTTAAATGCTTCGTGATGTTTGATGATTATTTTGTGATTTTCAAAGGCTTTTCCCTTGGGAGTCTCAAACTAGGTGTGTATTGAGGCTCGTTGTCATGTACCAGGTTCTGCTAAGTTAGGCCAAACACACCATGTAGGAGTTGTTACATGAAGATATATTTGTTTCATAACTACATTCACTTATAATATCCAAGCATGGATGTATTTCTATGAAACCACTAACTCTACCCTTTAACAAAAATATAAGACATTTTATTATACTTTTCTGTATCCTTAGACTTATCCTTAAATATGTCTTTAGTGTTCCACTAATATTTTCCCATCCTAGTATAAAAATGTTAACTAAACCTTTGATATAATACCAAATATAGATACCCTCCCTTTTTATAAAAATACATTGCATCACTTATGTGGAATACAAAAATAATTATACAAACAGATTCCCAAAGACCAAATTATTTTAGTGCCAATGAAAATATGGAAACATATATACTGGTACATGAGTGGGATAGATTATCTCTCACTAGTTTCTTCTTGACTACCACCCTTCTTAGAATAATCAAGAATAATACATATCTTCATAACAAAGGGGAAAGGAAACATAAAAAGGGTTGATATCATATGATCAGTAAGGGTAAAAAATATTGATTTGTAAGAAAAATCATGAGTAGATGGGTATGTGAACATGATCATAATAATAGAAGATCATTCCCTAAATATCAAAGTTCATAAATGGGAATCATGGAATAAGGATTTCCATTCATATGAATCAAAAATAAATGAAGGAAATAATCCATTAAATCATTACATAGTAATAAAATATGGAATTCTTTCAAAAACATAATCATATAAAATGATTTCCATAATTGTCAATGTATCACTAATAAGGCCATATTGGTAGTATGGGTTCCCTCCCCATACCATCTTGGTAGTCATGGTTCACTCCCATGGAAATATTAGTAGTATTAGTTCACTCCTCATACCATCTTGGCAGTCATGGTTGACTCCCATATCCATCTTAGTAGTCAAGGTTCACTCCAATGACTATCTTAGTCTATCTCATGAGATATAAATCATTACCCAATGCATTAGAGGGAGATATAGGTCTCAGCCATCTCATAATGAAATCATATATACTTCTTCCCCAAAATCCTAAAAAAATTATATCATAACCCATGATATGAAATTGGTATCATAAACATGTAATAATATCATAAACTATGGAAAAATATAAATTTTTTGTAATCATTTAATCAAAATCATAAACCATGAAAAGAAGTGGGTTCCAAAATCATATTACCTGCGAAAGAGAAATGGGTTACATAAACATCATTCAATAAAAAAATAAACAATTAGAGAATGAATATGAATGGAAACATTTTATAATTTATTGCATAAATTAATGATTAACACCAATGGGTTTCACCTTATATGGTAAATAATTCTGAAATATCATTTAAAATTAATTTCTTTACTAAAAAGTCCTTTTTGTATTGAAAAAATATTTTTAAAACATAAAACCTTTTTAGAAACCTTTTTTTAAATAGCTTTCAAAACTTATAAAGAATGCTAGAAACCCTTTAAAATTTTAAAATAATTTTAACATGAGAATTATCTATAAATATAAATTGAAATTTTTTTTTGTAAATATTTTTGGAAAACATGGTTTTTCAAATAAAGTATATTTCTAAACGAAGGGAGATATATTGTAATATTTTTCTTAAAAAAATATTAATTATATTAATTACTAAATAGTGGGAATATGGTACTTATATATTAAGATATCATCTATAACTATAGGATAAGATAATTCATGGGCATTATTTAGATATTTATCATAATATTTAAATAAAGATATCATAATCATAAAAAATCTATAAAAGTGATGAGATTGTTTCAATAAACTATTATCACTTAGTAAAATTTAACTATATTAAACATTAAAGAAAATAAAATTACATTTTGCTTAAAATATAATTAAAATAATGGGATTCATTTTATAACATTCAAAATTTAATTATATACAACTTGAAAAATAATTTAGTTGCATAACAAAACATGTGTCTCAAAAATTAAAAATTGATAAAAAATTACTTTACCAATTGGGTAACTTTTAAAACATATACTCTATGAAATAAATATCATAAAATGGATATGTAAATACAAATAAATTTTATTTAAGAATAATATAATAGATGCATTATCAGTATATGCAACACCCGAATGAAATGGGTTGTGAATAAAGTATTTATCTCACGGAAATAAAAAGTGAGATAAAATTCTCTAACCCTGTGTCTTAACTCTCATTATACTCATAAAAAAATACTATATAATAAATATATGATTATTATAAATATGTAAAATAACCTTATTACTATATAAAATACCATATATTGTTTTATTATGACTTTATATTACCTGCTTTTTAATAATTCTATGTTAAGGTTTCACTTCGGGTAATATCCACTTTGTTCTTTGCATGTGTCTTAATTTGTGATATATTTGGACCTTTTACTTATATCATGATTTCCAAACTGTAAAACAAGATATAAATATCATTTATATTCAGTATAATTTTGTTATAATAATCTATATAAAATTGTTTTATGAAATGTTATACATTGCTCATAGAGACAGTAGGTCATACGTATGCGTGAATACTATTTCTGTTTGATTACCATAGTTAAAGAAAGAATAAAAATGAAATTATTTATATGTGCATATAATATAATTACATTTATGTTATTATGAAATATATATCATATATGTTCACTAAACACATCCTTAATACATTCCATGTAGTGTGTGAACGAATCACATTGCTATATTGGGGCAGTAGTCCACACATCCTCAAACGAAATTAACATATTTACACAAGATATAAATTATAAATGTATGTGTTATAAAATAATTAAATAGGAATAAATAAATATATAATATATAATATATAAATATCATCTCCATTATAATTCCCAACCATGAAAGGTGGTAAAGGAAAAATGAAGAATCATCATTTCGTGAGGTTGTAGTTCACAGTACACATAAATAGTATGTGTGATACCCATTAGAAGGATGACTGTGTATGATTAGGTATAACCTTTATCATCAAAACATATAAGTATATTTATGAAAGTTTTTTTTATAAGAAAGGAATAAGGATTGTTTGGGGGTGGAGAATCAAAATAAGATTAATGAGCTTGAGGGAGGATGTTATCTCTTCTTTGGGTAACTCCTTTTTGTTTTAACTAAAAGGATTACATGGATTTATTTACACCAAAAATGATTATTTAATGTGTATGGGAGGGATGTTTTATGTTTATTGGGTACACCGTGGAATAACCTAACTGGTTTGAGATGATTAATGAAGGGGTGGAGGTGGTGTCCTTTTATTGGGGAGGAAAAAATACTCACATGGTATTTTTAAAACATGTTAGGTGTACCCACATTTTTACTTTAAAAAGTCTTCCAAAACCAAGTATAATAAATAATGGAAGGCTCATAGTAGAATAAGTTTCATAAAATGTGTTTTGGACAAGTTTCTAGGTTATTTGGTATTTGAATTTTATGGTTTGTTCTGTTAGAAGCTTAATTTTTCTATAATTGTTTTAATTAATTTTAACTGTATTTACTACTATTTTTGGTCAAAAACTAAGATTAAATAATCATAAATTATAAATTGTTCTTAATAAATATTTTTAATAATTTTTTCAAAATTATATTGACATAAGTTGAGGAAAATAATTTAAAATTAATCTCATAGTCGGGACGACACTACGGGTTTTAAAAGTAAAAATGATCAAAAGTTTGTTAACGTTTAATATCCAATTTAAATGTAATTTTTTTTCTAATGAACCTTATTAGATTAATTGATTTATATTAGACATAATTATTATTTAATACCTAGTTAAAATTTAATTTTTCTATATAAATATATTATACAAAAAACAATTTTGAATTAAAATTCAATATTTTTCACTATTCATCCTACAAATGATGTTTCTTAGAAAATCCCAAAAAAACCCAATTAGATAATTTGAAAATTGTAGATTAAAAAATAATTTTCATTTTGTCAAATTAAATTTCTATACATGTATAAAATTAATTTTATTGCTTTCATAGAAGGACATGAAGAGCAGTTCATTTTGGAAAACAGCATTTTTAAAAATATAAAAAGTTTACAAAAAATTATATTTTTCATTATCAATATGTTTTATATATATGAAAAAATTATAAATAATATTTGAAACATATTTATTACTATTAATATTACTATATTTAATTTTTAGGGTATAAAAATCTCATTTTAATAATTATAATAATAACAATGATGTTTCGTAGAAACTCAGTGTTGCGTGTATCGTATGCCAAGTTAGTGTTGCGGGTATCGCAAACCATGTTGGATCCATGTGAAAGTAATTTTTTACATAGTTCATTTTAATAATTCAATCAAAATTAATTTATTTGAGTGAATAAAGGCCCTTAGAAACTATGAGTGCTACAATACAAGCTCATATAAAAACTTATGAGCAACAATCCATGATAAAAACAATCATTCGATAAATAACTCCAAATGAAAAACACCTCGCATTTAGTATCTAGAATATGGGATACTGAATAATATAATCTAAAAATAAAAAATTGGAATTACTTTCTATCCAACTGATATCGTATCCTTCCAGTCGATATCACAAATGGTTACCTCATAGTGGTGATATCCACACACTATTGCTACCTGTGTCTCTTTCCCATGGTCCCCAGGGTTCCCAATGTTGAGTTGTAAAAATTTATTTCAAAACCATTCTCACAATTTTTTCAAACATTTTCAAGGACAATCCTATCTTCTTTATTGTTTGAAAACCCATTTGTAAATCAAGAAAATCCATTATCAAATCAAAACCACTTTTTAAAAAACAATTTCCATTCCATGGAATCCATTAAAACAACATGTCACTTATAATAAATGAACAACAAAAATGATTTTTTGTAGAAAAAAATTTAATCCATAAAACTAACCCATTGTATAGAAACACCTACATCAATATAGTATAAACGTAGATGCCTTCGACAACGATGACCGAAAACCATGAGAACGGCCTTCAAAAGACAACACATGCCAATAAACCTAAAAGGATCAATAGAAAACATATCTGGTCTCTAATATGAATAAAAATATTTCAATAACCAAATAAAAAGAATAACCATAAGTATTGCATACCCACAGAGAAGGAACCTAACCAAAATTATGATCAATCATAGAATGAAGCGACTCATAAGGGAGGGAATCACCCAAAATCACCTTAGGAGAGCCTCTAACTTGAGATAAAGGAATCATACAATGAATTAAATAAGAAACCAATAATGAAGAACCGTAAAATACTAACTATAAACTATTACATGTTAAGTAATCCCCTAAAACATAGTTTAAACCTTAATTATCATATTCATCTAAAAGCTCATCACATTTTTCTTTGAAAACCTGATATTTACCATTACATGAAATAAACATATTACATGGAATATAAATCCTTTAATTTGGGTTTCCAGTTCGTAGAATCTTCCCAAAAAAACATTACACAGTGTTTAACTCATTTAAATATCATGTAATTTCTTAGAAGACTACAGAATATGTATTTTTAAGAAAAAATACTCAAAAACCCAACTCTGGACATTATTCAAAATTAGGAAGAATCCCACTAGGCCTTTTATACATTTATCATTATACTCCATTAATTCTAATAAACGTACATCAATAAATTTTAGGACATTTTTTCAAAAAATTCTATATGTTCTCAAGAATCCTACAAATGTGCCCAACAATGATGAAAAACATAGAATAAACAAAGGAGTACCTGTAAAGAGTAATGGGGTGTTACAAATAATCTTTGTTTTATGTATGCAATGAGGAAGCGTGTATTTTTTAAATAAGGTTTTATCATAAATATATTTTCAAGATAATAAAATATGAATGTATTCAAATATTTTATATGTAAAAATTAATAGTTATTTCCTGTTTTTTGGGGAAATAATGAAAAGTTTATATTTGGATATTTAGTGAACTTATTTCTAATGTTTTGGATTTTAATATCTTATAAGGATCATAAGTTTAATCCTTTATGATATTTTTTAGGTTTATATTTGAATTAGGTTTTAGTGGTTAATTTATTATTTCTCTATAGGAATATTTATCCATATTGTGTAACCTGTGCCAACCATTTTTTGTGATGACAACTAAAGATATATATAATTACTTATCTTTCTATCTATAGATATTAAGATATATTATTTCTTCATGAATAATAAATTCACCTTAATTTCTTGTAGTATGATATGAATTTTAAATTTATCAAGAAACAACCAAAGGGAAATATTGCTCCTATAAAATGGAATGAAATCAAGTCCGTATATCTTCTTATGAAAAGTCATAAAATTTAAGAAGACGATAATGATATAAAATGTAGTCCTATAATAACCATTTTTTATGATATAAATGATCTTTTTCGCACCTATTTGTTATATGGTTTTATAGCCACTAACCTTATCTGGATCTCTCTATTTTTTATTATCATAAATATGTAGAACCCTCTATAATAATTTACAATTTTCTTTTATTTCCAAATCTTAACATCCCACCAATGATATCTTATGTGGAAATATATTTATGAGTTACTTTAGCTAACCAATATGTTTCAAAATATCCATTTTTAAGGGAAGTTTTATTATCCATATTCTGGATGTTGGTTTCTATTGAGGAATTTTTAGTTTTTAAACCATTGGTGACTGAGATAAATTTCAAGGGTTATAATCATTTTAAAGGGGTAGAATGAAACACCCTGAGATATTAAGAAATAATTTTTTCAAATTAATTAAATATTTCTGATATTATTATTTACACAAAAAACTATATTTATCTTGACTTCCACTCAACACATATTTTGGTCTACATTACATGCAATATAGATCTCAGCTTTCATTACATGCAACCATAGAGTTTAAATAAAAGGTAGAATATAATTAAAATATGATTATTTAATATCATAATTTTCACCTAGAATTTGGAATGGTGGTTATGAATAAGATTATTAAAATTATGATAATATTTTTTACACATGTATAACAAATTAATTTGTTGGTGGCCAATTAATTAGAAAGAAAAATAAGAATTTTTTGGAAATAAAAGGAAATATATCTCTTAAAAACTATTTTTATTCACAAAAGTGTTTTGTATATCAATAAATTAACCAAAAAAATTACATATTGATTTTAATTAAATTTATATATTAAATATTAAATAAAATATTTAACATTCGTATTATATGTTTTCTATACACTAAATATGAATAACTCTATATTTACACATAAAAACTATATTTTTCTAAAAACCAGTTTTTCGTCGTTGCACAATTATACTAAAATTAATTTTCAAGTATTTTAGAAAATTAATTTTATAAAAAAAATTCTTTTTGAAATCATAATTTAAAAATTATATTTTGGTGATTTTTTTTTTGAAAAGTTTCGTTTTTTGATGAATAGTGAAAAATACTAAATTTTAATTAAAAATACCTTTTAGTTTAAATTATGCATAATGATAAATTATATTTTTAATTCGTTTTAAAATAAATTGAATTCAATTTTATATCAATGAGTAAAAAATAGTTATTTTTAATGAATTTCACATTACATTTTTATATAAAAACATTTCAAACTTTCAAACTTTATCTCTTTCATAACCCACTTTATCATTGCATCTATGTGATTTATTTAAAATTGTGATTTAAAACATCAATGATTGAATTCAGAAAAATGTATTAAATAATTTGAATCAAAATAATTTCTAATTTCTAATAAGTAAAACATATTATTCATCCAATATGAATAGTGAATCGAGTAATAATTAATTATCACAATTAAAAAAAATTAGGTTTACGAGGGGTTAAACTAAAAATATAATGGTAAAAATAACATTTACATATGTCTATAAACTATTTTATCGACATATTTCTACCATTAAACCTCTACGTTTCTATAATGGTCCATTTTGTATTCTTTTGAGGTATAAAATATATGGGATCGCTCAATTATTTTCAAAAATACCATGTGTGTCCTCTCCCCCACTTATAAAAAAGGCCAACCCATCTTCACTTTTACTAACACATTCATCCATATTTAGTTTATAAAATCCATTACCAAATAAATTCCAATCATCCTTCACCACGTCCTAGAAACTTTTGGTTGTTTATAAATCCATCCTTGGAAGGCTTTCAATGTAAACCTAATGAGGACACCCGAAGAAGAGGTTACGTTCATCAATGAGTGTTTTTATTTTATTTCTTCCTCCAATCCCAATTATTATTATTAAATAATGATTATATACTAAAATAAGTATATTAAATATAATTATATGTTTTAATGTTAAGTTCATGACCTATAACCATCTCCGCGTCCATCAAATGGGTTATGAAATCAGCGTTCATGTGTATAGTGGACTAACGTCTCGTGAATTGATGTCATTTTCTTTCCATTACCACCTCTAAAATTTGTACATAATGATGTATCTATTGTTTATATATTATAATTGGGATATTATTATTTTTATGCAATTATTATATCACATATTCCATCATTATTTCCAATTTGTGTAAGTACGATAATGTCGCTCATGTGTACGGTGGACAACCGCCTCGTGAAGTGATGTGATTAATTAACTCTTTATAGGGAATGTATTAAGGATGGGTTTAACGAAAATATGTGATATATTTTACATAAATGTTTTCTGTAATCATAATATATTATTTACATTTTTTATTTTAATCCAATAAGAAAATGGAAACAATGTTCATGCATACATACAACTTACTGTATCTATGAATGGTGTATTTCATTTCCTATCACTAAATTTTATGGATTACTATAAATACATATATAATAAATATATATGATATATATATATATATATATATATTGGTTTACATTCTCTATGTGATGAAATCATGATCAATGTAATATGACTAGAAATAATAAGTAAAAACATACTCCAAATACAAAGTAGTTATTGCCTTCAACATGACTTTAACATGAAGTAGTTAATAAATGAGTAATAAAATTAAATAAGAAAATACTATATGTTATGATACATATAAATAAGCTTCTTTAATATATTTATAATAAAATTATATTTATTATAAAGTAATTTTTAATGAGTACAATGGAAGAAAATACTTATGGTAAGGGTATTTCTAGTCTCACATTTATTTCTGAGAGACTTATGCAACATTCACCCCTATTTTATTTTTCTGATGTATATACTACTGTATTAAATGATATATCATAAATTTACCTTATCTCATGATAATTAATGTTTCAATTTATTTTATTATTTCATGGTTCTTACGATTCTAATTTTACTCAAGCAGTAAGGGGTATTTGTCTCAATTTACCTCCAATGAGACGTACATTATGTTATATACCAATATTATTTTATGAAGATTATATAAATCCCCTTTAACATGTAATAATATGAATTGATTTTATTCATGATATTTTAGTTTTTATTTTATGGTATTCCTCCAAGTGTCTTATGACTCAAAGTTATCAAATGTGTAATGATTTTGTTTTACAATCTCAACATTTATCGGGATTATTTATGATTAAGTTTCCGATGATAAAATATAGTGATCCTTCTGTCAAGAAACTGATTAATTTTCTTCTCATATGGTTATTCGTGATATTTTCAAGTAATAATACCATTTTACACTCTAGCTTTCTTAAGATAACTAATATTTTTTTTAAAGAAACCCAAATTTATTTCAATCATAAGTTAGAAATATGTTTTATTCTAAAAACATATTTTTTTAAAAAAATAAAATAGATTTCATTACTATCATATTATTTTTAATTTAAATTTTCACCCATTTTTTAAATTTTTATAGAAATAAATTTAGATGAATATTTTTTAATTTTTTAAAACAATGTTGGTTTGGATTTTACCAAAAATGTGAAAAGAATATTTGTTTTTAAGATGCATGGAATGAATAATATTTCTCCTGCCAAGACCACTCAATGATTTCAGTTTCATGTACATGTTTGAAAATTTATTTTTAAATAAAATCAACTCTTTAATATATGGGAAAATTATATAGTTTAAATAAATGATTTCAAAGTGAAAAGTATCTTGGAATTGTTTTATATTTTAAAGAGTTCTCCAAAGTGGAAAGGATATTTTTCTCAATAAAATTTTTAAATTATTTTTAAAATATTCCTTTATATGTTTTCAATGTTATTTGAAGTGAGATGGATTTTAATAATTTTTTATTTTTTAAAAATATATTTTCAAAGAAAATATATTTTATTTAATAAATGTCTCAAGTAGACTATCAAAATTATTTTCCAAATAAGATGATGTTCTTTGATATAAATTTTTCTTTACTAGAGATATTATCCAAGGATACCATTATTATTCATTCTCGAAATAGTTTATCTTTATAATGATAAGATGTGTATGAAATCCATTTCTCATCCACATGTTATTCCATGATAAAATTATTATGAAACAAACATATTTTTTTATGGGTTATTATTTTATGAATATATTTAATATTTATGAAACCTATTTATTTTCCACATGTAATGTTATGGTGAAATTTTTGTGAAAACCATTTCATTTCATGGTTTATTATGTAATAAATATTTTATGATCTTATAGACCACATATGTGTAATTTTCATTATGTGATTGTGTTTATGTTATATACAAGGTGGATGTTAAATTATAAACATATACGGGTGGGATATATATCTCACATTAATTCATTGACTAATAATTTATATCTCATGTGATAAATAATACTAGAATGGGGAGTGAACTCAGTTCAGTAAGGTAGGTTTTCCTCTATCTTGATCTTGGGAGTGAACCTTGACTACTATGATGGTTTGGGGTGTTAAGCCATTTTACTATGAGGAAGTGGATTCAAATGGGGATGGTTTTTGTCCAACCCATGGGGTTTAGCCACTCATAGAGTTCCCTTATATGTTTTTTAATTTATCCTTGACTACTTAGGAAATTTATTTTTATACTGATGTATATTACAAAATTTTATTTCATATGATAATGTTACGATTTCATGGCTATTGTTATTTTATTTCTATATGATTTGTGTCTTATGAACTACTAAAATTTATTTTATAACTCGATATTATTATATTTGATATATAGGGTATGGTTAAAAAAATGTTATACTCATGTCCTCATACCCTTATGTTCATGTTATTCAAGCTTATTTCCCTTTTTACCCTTAATTAGCATTTGAGCACACCCATTATTTTGTTTCCTTCCCACAGGTTATGATGAAATCTTAATTTAGGGTATACCTATGAATATTACTTAATGGGAAGAACTTTATTTTAGACCTTGAATATCTTTCACCATATTATAAGACTATGTTCTTAATTTCCAAAGTCACTAAACTATTACATTCTTCAAGTATGTGTGTTTTTGTAATGTAATTAATATTAATAAAAAGTGATTTAATATACATGTATGAATGTCTTGGGTTTCTATACAAAAGATACTAATATACACTGATGATACTAATATTCCAATATATCAAAATTCAAAACAATTCAAGACATTCATATCAATTCAAGCTAAAATAAAAGTTAGGATTTGTTTTGATGATTAGAGAAGTTTTCTACAAAATGAAAATATCTCTATTATGGGACACTATTTTGGTAAGCTTATTTTTTATTATTTTATTTATCATAAAATATTTATAATAATATATGTTTCGATTTTTCTTATTAGATGAAATATGATATACCAGATATTGGAGGTGTTAAGAAAAAATGGTTCTCACTGGATTCTAGGAGATGGAGGGACTTTAAATGAACCCTCACATCTATATTTATTTTTTAACATAGAAACAATTATAATCCATGTGATATATATCGTTTTATAGATGAAGATATGTGAAAGAAATTTATTGAATGTATATAATGAGAATAATTTTGTGAAAGTTAAATGTTACCATTTAGATGCTTTTTATTTTAATTATCATATTTATGATTTATTTGTTCTTATTTTGTAGAAAATGTGGAGATATCATTAGGATATCCAATCTACAAATGTATATCATCCTACTTTATCTAATGGAGGGTAAATGTTATTTAAAAAATGATATCTGAAAATTTTAATAAAATGAGACATGAGTCTTTAGGCTCTAAATAGGTATACCCCCTCCCTTGCAAGACTTGAAAAAATTAAGAGGGATCGAATGAGAAAAAAATAACAATATATTATGAAAGATTCAAGGGTTTTAGATGAAAATATTTTAAGATGATTACATTATTTATTTATTTTTAAGTTAATAAATTATTTATATATTGTGATCCACTATTTATTTTTTTTCAAATATTCTACATATGAATCTTTTAAGGATCAAAGAACACAAGGGGTCTTCGTATAGGAAGCTAGGAAGGATATTTTAGCCACACCATTGGGAAATATTGAACACATGAGGCATGTACGAGGATACCGGGAAAGAGTATTAGTAAAAAGAAGTGATTCCAAATTATGAATCATCTTAGAAGGATGATGTTTATAAAAAAATTATAATCATTGGTAGCTATAGTTCAAAATATTCATGAGATGATGGTGGATAGTATTAGAGCATCAATGTTTTCATACATAAAAATATTGGTTTTGGATGATGATCCCACTCCTCTACATCCAACTATAGATCCCACTCCTCTTACTTATACAACTCCACATCTACCTACAGACCCCATTCCTTGTACACATCCTACACATATACCCCCTCCTCTACAACTTCCCATTTATTGTGATTTATATTTTGATTATCCCCAGTATCATATTATTTCATATAAGATGATATAATATATTTTTGATACCATTCATCATAAATAAATAGAGATAAAGAATATGAGTGTCACTATAAAATAAACAATAGATAGATCAAAAATAATACAATTTCTTATAGATGAGTTCGATATAGTTATAAAATGTATAGACCATATTTTAGTTTTACCATCTATACTTGTTCTATAAAATACCATACAGGTTTGTGTGTATTATATCCTTTATTTAATTTTTTGATAATTTTTTTTAACATTTTAAATTTTATATATTTATAAATTTTTTACAAGAATACAATAAAGGTAATGAAATATGTTATAGACAATAAAAATATAAAGTGTCAGGACTTTAGATACAACTTCTACTAGTATTGATAAAATATCAACATATTCAAATTTTTCGATGTATATTTATAAGATTCCAATGGAAAATGAAATTTTTGGGCATGAAATGAATGTGACTATATTTTAAGAAGATATCATGGAGCTTGTAACTTTAGATGAGTTAGGTATCAAAATAATTCATGTTTTTTCATGTAAGTCAATTAACATAAATCTTTCTATTATTTTAATTTATTAAAAATTTATAATTTAGTGAATCCTCTAGTAGGTATCTTTATACAATTTATATGCAACATGTCATGATTTGAGTATATGGATTTATAGACTAACAATTTATTTCACTTATAGCGAAGACAATGAATGATGGATAAAGAATGTTTTATATTGCTGAAACACTTTACAAGAATACAATTATTCATTGTTGGATGTTTCCTTATCTTTACGAGTATGAAACAGATATATTATAAAGTGTTATATATATAAATTAAAATAAAGACCACTCACATTAATTTTTTTCATATATCAGTGGAAATTACATGTTGGGGGTTTTTTCCAAGTAATAATACATTTTACTTGATATGATCTATCCATGGTAAAGTGTGATAAAATTATAAGACAATATTAAAACATATTTTTGAGTATCTTAGTACATTTTTATGTTATAATGATATTTAAATTTATTTTATTCATATTATTTTAAAATAGTGATTGGGATTTATATAGATAAAATATAATAATGAAGAGTGTTGAGATCAAATATTTAAAAGCAATGGTTACTTTTTATTTAGAATTACTAAATTTTTTATTTAGTACATAAAATGTTATTTTGTATTGAAAAAATATTTTAAAAATAAATGTCATAAACATGGAGTAAAGTAATGTTGACACAATGTTTTAAGATTTATGTATGTAAAAATTTCAAATGGGGAAATTATTAAGTTCTGGAATGTTATTTTTTTTTATAAAATTTTCATTTAATTTTGATTTTGTTTTATTAAAAATACTGGTTAAATTATTTTTTTTTCATTTTTAACTTTTTGATGACCATGGAAAAGATCTGAGACACTTGAAAATTGAAAGGGAGAACCATGTCACATTCTTGATTGTATTTTAGTATATTAATAATATACATTATAAATGTGAAAATTCAAATTGTAACTTTTTGTGTTACTACTGTGTTTTTTCCCAGGATTTTTTAATATTCTTCTATTTTATTTCCATCTCCAATGTTAAGAGGGGAAGAAATGTGACACACTTCTATCGTAGGTCATGGAAAATTTTTTAATAATAAATTCCTAATTTTAGTATAGTGATTAACCCTAAGAAGTCTCCAGAAGTGGAGTTCACACAAAACCGATTGTCACTTTTAAACGAGGGTAAAAACGGTGTGTTTTTATAAAAAATCAATAAGAAAATGATTGAAAGGAAATTTTAAATCCAAAGGATTGAAAAAAATTATATTAAATGGTTTATTAGGCTGTGTTAGGTTTACTAATTGTAATGATATCCTTGTTTAATTTAATTCACACCACTTCTTATGAGTTGATTAATGTGCGTTCCCACAATTGTTTCCTCTCACATCATCTGAAAAATTATATTGGTGAGATAAAACCATACCAAGATCTCAGTTTGGTCAACTCTTCTTCTGTGTGAAAATGAGTAATACTAAATATCCTAAATTAACTTGGGAAATACCTGATCGGGTCTTGTTTATCCCAAAAACTCAAGAACATCCACTACCCCATTTTCATGTACAGATGATGATCGAGTACTTCACCACTAGTCACTGGTCTATTCCATCGTATATAAACCAGAAATCAATGGAGGGAGATAATGATTATTTACCAAGGAAAAAATCAATAACGAAATTAAAATTCAAAAACAATTACCCTTGATAATAACGTCTTCTATATGAAATTTAAAAAAACTTTTAAGTAGAAAGAAATTTCATTCAATTATATCCAAGAACTGAAGCATTACAAAATATAAAACCAATCCTTCCTTAATCACTCAAAATTTTTACCCCATCATGTTAAGGGAATTCAAGATGAATGATAAATAGTAATGTATTAAAAATATATTAAAAATAAATGAAATAAAAGATAGAAAGATGAATATTTCTCTTTCTTGGTGTCTTGGAAGGAATGGGATGGAATGAGATGCTTGGAAAGGGAGGAGGTCCCCTCCTTTTATAGGTAGACTTTTTCCTCTTAATGTTTACTCATTATATCCCTAATAAATAACCTCTTCAAACATTTCACCCTTCTTAAATGTTGTTAATAAATATCTTTTCCTTCCCTCCTCAAAAGTTCAGCGTATTTGGACTAGTATTTCGAGAGTTATGCCCATTTTACTCTAAAAATTTATTCTATCCAGTCAGACTCTTAAAATCAAAAACCTCCTGATTAGAATTAGTTAATGACCATTAAAGTGGTCAATTCATGTGACATAGACTTCATTAAAGATGATAAAAACTCCTTTCTCATACACCCACCAAATTTCAATGAAATGTTTCCCACCAGGAACAAGTTAGGGATTCCACACTAAAATTCGACAGATCTGTAAATAGTTTTAATGGTCCAAATTGTAAGCTTATTTTGAGATTCCATATGATCGATTTATATTATATTCAATAAGTATTAAATTAAGAACAAGATGTGTATAATCCTAAAAATATAATTTCTCAATTTTGATTATTATAAAAAAATTATGGCAAAAATACAGAAATAATTTAAAACTATTAAAAATTTGGCATGATCCATTTTTACAATTAAGACCAAAATACCACAAATATCATAAAATGTGGTAATTAATCTTAAATTAATACTTTTTCGGATTTAAAACATGAAATATAAAATAAATTTATTGAAAATATTTTCTCAATCAATTCCCCCACACTTATCACTTGGACTCCTAGACAAGTAAACATCAAAATTAAACCAAATCAAATCCAAAACACATACCCATGAGATCTACAAAATCCATACCAAGAAACAAAAAAGATATCTTGCCTCAAAAAACCCCATTATTTCTATTTTACCATTTAGATCATTTAATGTATTTTCACTTCATTTCTTATTCAATTCACATGAAACACCTACCTCACATTAATTTTTTCTCATCTCGTAAATATTAACATTCAACAAGGACATTCTCATCCAAACTCACACAAGAGTCACCATAGGCTTGATAAATTCCTACTTCTCCACCTGATGTGATTTAAGGACATGAGTTTCTCATGAGGACTTTTTAGGGTTGTTTAGTGTCTTCTGGTTGGTAGGATTTAGATGTTAAAAATTTTGAGGATGAAAAAGGAGGGATTGGCTCTCTTTTTTGGAAGAAAAATTGAATGATTCTAATTTCCACTCAAGTATAGTCTCCTTATATTCTCATTTGTACCCAATTATCTCCATCATCATGAAAAATCAAGAAAAGTTCACATCATTTAGAATTTTACAAGCAACAAATTCTTCTCAAACATATTTTTTCTTGAAAGCTCGAGATAAGAACCTATTTCTTTCTACTTTAAAAGCTCTATAAATTCATAGCTTCATTTACCATGAAATCTCCAGAAAGGCACAACTTTTAAAAAAATTAAATCTTTAATAGAAACATCATCTCTTAAACAATTTATTTTCCACCAAAATTATCACCAAATGGGGTGGTACCCCACGAGAAATCTTCCCCAAAACATAAGTTCATCTGGATCAAGAAATTTCACTTCAAGAACAGGTTGAATAAGGAATAATGGCTTGTAATGTCTCTAACAAAATAGGTTTTTCATGGTTCCTAAGGGATACAAGGATAAATATTCAAGTTATTCCAAAATAAAAAGGATTATTTTTCAAAGGGGGCTTAAAACCAAATAAATTCCTCAATTATTTAAAACACAAGGACCTCAAACACTCAAGTTTTTACAAGAAAAAAAATCAAATTCTTGTTGAAGAAAGCATGGTTTAGTTCTCTCAAGAAATGAAGTGAATGTAAATAGTATAAAAAATGGTTGAGAATCCACACTTGAAAATGATTTCAAAAATAATGATAGTGAGGTGTTGTATGGGATTTCAAAATCAGAGTACTTTTCATGAAATTCCCAATGATTTGAAATTGAAACAAAGTCATTTCAAAATTAATTTAAGCTCAGTTTCAGGAAATATATTGGTTTTCTCATTGACATGGGTTTCAAAAATAGAAATACTAATCATTTCAGCTCAAATGTTTTGAAAACAAAATAAATTTTAAAAATAATCATACAAATATCTAAAAAATAAATTTTTTTTATAGAAATAGTAAACCAAACAACCAATAAAAATACTAAACTACAAAGGTACCCTCCCCCACACTTAAATGATGTATTTTACTGAATGAATTCAAATGAATTTAAATGTTTAGTAGATTTTTTCTTGATTCGCAACAAACAAGTAATTATAAAGGAGATGTACAACTAGACTTTTTAGAAATGCAATGTTGACTTACGCTCTTACGTGTTTCTCTTTTAAAACCTAAAAGAGTTAATAAGATAACATAAGAAATTTATTAAATGAAAAGAAAATATAATTTGAATAATAAAAGAAGGATAAATCTATGTTTAATCCACCAATTTTTCCCTGGGTTTTGACTGCCTCCAGATGGTCAGTTCTAATCAGTTAACCCTAATCTGATAGTGGGTGAGTTTTCTTTCTCATGAACCAATAAGAATTATTCTTTCCAACATGAACTTGGCCATTTTTTTGAGGACTCCATGGATATAGTATACCAATTCCATCCCCATTTTAATGAGATACAACATGAATGGTGGGGTTAGGAAAATGAATGAGTCCTCCTCTTTCATAGTTTACACTTGTATAATTTCTTCTTCATTCACCGGTTCTTTCTCAAGGTATACTTCATAAATGTAATAATCAATGGGAAGTATAGATTTTACATCTATTCAAAAAAATTAAAGCATAAAGAATCAATATCAAATGAATCATATTTAATTTGTGTATTATGTGTCTCATTTTCCTTAGGAAAATCCACTTTAGTGTCCTATTGAACTCCCTTTGATATGTGTTCCACAAGTTTAGGGAGCTAAAAATGTTATTAATTAGGTGAATATTATTTTTCATACTCATCCACCAAGGAAATATATGTGTTGACCGAACCTAAAAATTTAAAATAGTTAGAGTTAATACTCAATTCAGTTTCACCAAAATTAGAAGATAATAAGTTCATGAAAATATCATTTCCCTGAGATTGTTCATCTTTAATCTCTTCTTCATTGGAAATAACCTATTAGAGTTGATTATTAGCAGATAGAGGTAGGTATTTAGTCTCCTCCATTTCTTGAATCTCCCTTGAAAAACCAGAGTAGACTAAGGGGGGATCTTCTTAGACCTTGGAAGCTTCATAAAATTCTTGAAAGTAATGGGAGAACTCAGTAATCTTTTGGTCCATTGATTCAAAATTTAATTTTTTCATGTCCTCCTTTAGTCCATCTATGAATTCCTTGAATTCTTTCCCCCCATTATTTTTTTTTCCAATATAACCTCACCAGTCTAACAATAGAAGAAATGTTATCCTCTATATAAAAGGGTGAGTTAGTAATTGGTTCTTTCATCGGTGGGTAATTGTTCCATGAATTAAAGAAATAATAATTTGAAGACAACATGGAAATTGTTTTTTTAGTTTTTTTATTTTAAAAGTGTCAAATATTTATAATTAGGTTGGGGCACTACCTCCCCGGTAACGACACCAAGTTTGATGCATGCCTGTCGTAGGGTGTGGAAAAACAATTTTTTTAAATTCTCTAAGTGTAGTATATTGATTAACCCTAAGAAGTATCCCAAAGAGGAGTGAACACAAAAATATTTTGTCACTTTTAAAAGAGGGTAAAAATGGTGTTTTTTTATAATAAACCAATAAGAAAATAATTGAAAGAAATTTTGAAATTTGAATGATAGAAAACTATTATATAAAATGAGATATTAGGTGGGGGTAGGTTTACCAATTATAATTCTATCCTTGTTTAAATTTATTCAAACATCTTCTTATGAGTTGATTAAAGTTATTCTACACAAGCATTTCCTCTCACTTCCTTGGTGAAATTGTGATAGTGAGAGAAAACCTTACCAAGATCTCAGTTTTGATGACTTTCCTCCCATGTAAAAAAAGAGTTATATTGAATATCCTCTATTAACCTGGGAAATACCCGATCAGGTCTTATTTATCCAAAAAAATAAAGAACATACACTACCCCTTTTATACGTACTAACTATCGTCGAGTACTTCACCACTAATCCCTAATCTAGTCCATCGTATATAAACTAAAAATCAGTGCATGGAGAAAATGATTATTTACCAAGGAAAAAATAAATAATGGAATTAAAATTCAAGAATGATTACACTTGATAATAAAATCCTCTATATGAATTTAAAAACAACTTTTTTGAAAAAAAGAAATTTCATTCCATTATATCTATGAACTCAAGCATTACAAAATAGAAAATCAACCCTTCCTGAATCACTCAAAATGATTACCCCACCATGGTAAGGGTAATTAATATGAATGGGGAAGAAGAAGGAATTACAAATATATGGAAAATAAATTAAATAAAATATATAAAGTTGAAGAGTTCTCCTTCTCGGTGCCCTGGATGGAAAGGGATGGAATCAGATGCTTTGATAGGGAGAAGCTCCCATCCTTTTATAAGATGAATTTCTCCCTTAAAAGTTGATGTGTTTTAGCCCCATTAAATAAAATCTTCACACATTTGAACATTTTTTAATGTTTTTCATAAATATATTTTATGTCTCTCCTCAAACTATCAACATATATGGAAAATTATTTCGAGAGGTATTTACATTTTAATCTGACAATTTATTCTATCCAGTCAGAATCTAAAAATCAAAAACCACTAGATTAGAATGCTTTAATGACCATTAAAATATCCAATTAATGTGTCCTAGCCTTCCTGAAATATATTACAAAACTTCTTAACCATCCACCCACCAAATTTCATAGTAATTCGGCCCCCCAAGAACAAGTGTGGAACCCCACACTAAAATGTGACAGATATATAAATAGTTTTCATGGTCCAACTTGTGAGCTTCTTTTTTGATTTCATATGATCGATTCAGATTTTTATCAATAAGGATTAAATGAATATATGGGTTTTTATAATCCTAAAAGGAAATAATTTCACTTTTTCTTAATATAGATTTTTTTTCCAAAATAGAGAAATAATTTAAAACTATTAAAAATCAAACATGAGATGTTTTTACGATTAAGCTCAAAATACCGCCAATAACATAAAATGTGGAAATTTATCTTAAACTAACAATTTGGTGGAATTTAATACAATGTAATAAAACAAAAATTTATTGAAAATATTTTCTCTGTCAAAATGATATAATTTTATTTAAAATAATTATTTTCTAGTCAATTATTTTATAACTGATGTGAAAAATTAGAAACAACATTTACCATGTCAGTTTTCTAGAAAAAATGATATGTAAAAACATTTTGAGGTCAGTTTCAAAATAACCAATGTGAAATACTATTTTCCATTTTGGTTTGTCTAACAAAACATGGTAAATGGTATTTCAGGTTGGTTAAAAAATTATAGTTGTGAAACACTTCCACCATAATTAATTTATAACATTAATTTTTTTAACTTACATTAATAACTTATTTACAATTTTACCTTCAATGACTTTACGTACTAACTAATGTTAAAAACAAAAAAACTGACATGAAAAATCTTATTTTTCACTAGGGAATCATTAGAAATATATAATGGTTATATTGATAATAGCCATAGGTAGAAATAAACATGTATTCAATGGCTATAAATTTATCACATAACACTTTTATATTCATATATATAACTTTATATACTTTTATAATATTCATTCAAAATATTTTTTCATTTATTTCTCAAACAATTTATAATATTTTTAACTTTTTTCTTTCATTTTATAGTTATAAGAAGAAATATGATCTTAATGAGAGACCATTATAATTTATATTTCAATATTATATTATATTTTTACTTTTGGTTTTATTCGGTTAGTAATTTTTATAATTATAAATCATTTATCTATATTTTAATATATCACCTATTATTTGATTCTATATTATAATATTAATCCTCAGTGAAATAAGACATCATTAATTTTTGTTGGGTGCTAATTGAAATAAAAAATTGATATTTATTAAATATATTATCATAGTAGATGTATAGGGTGTTAAAATGTAATATCCTTGATTACCTATGTACATATTAGTTAATCATTTTTTCATGTGACACATGTCAGGATTGAATAATATTCTTTCATTGCTGAAACAATTAAATCCTTACTAGTGGAATACTCCAAACTCTATCATAACTATTTACTAAATCATTGATATTATTATGTCATAACTTATCCAATCCATACTCCCTATAAGGTAGGTATGGAAGATAGAAGTGATCCCCAATGATCACCTCAAAGAGTCCACAAGTTGGAGACTAACACTGAGTGTCTAAATCATCAAATATGAGTCAAATTACCATATTAATCTCAATAATAATAAAATAATTCCCCAATTAACGCCAAATGAATATTTATAATAATATAATTATCCCAACATGTGCATATAATGCCATATTGAAAAAAGTAAATAAGAAAGTAATATAGGTTTTGTGGTAGAAACATTAGCTCCCAACATGATCAATATATCATAATCTTGTAATATTAATCCCGATCAGAAACTCTATCCTAAAATTATATAAAACCATTATATAAAATTTGGAGTGGTAATAAAGGTATACTCAATAGGTTTCACCCAAGTAACTCTCATGAATATGTGGAAGAAGCATGCTAAATCCTTAGTGAATAAACAATAATATTAACTCATTAACTATAATAGGTCCAAAAATACCCCAATGTTTCAAAGGATATATAAGAAAAATACTTATATAAGTTACATAATTTAAAAACCATGATAATATATCAAACATTACAATGCACTCACTTCAACTTAGATCTAGTATCCCTCACATCCCAATGGAATACATCTTTTAACACTAATAAATTCTTTATGTACATGCCACGTTTGAGTAACCATATAACCACAACTATATAATCACATCCACATACCATATGAAAAAACCATATATCACATACCTTAGTAATGTACCACATACCATAAAGACATACCATATCACTACCATATAACAACATCACTGAAACCTCACCACAACACTTCCACTTTCCATCACAACATAACCACACTATTTACGGAATACATATAATCATATATGATGTTTTCATTTATCCAACTCACCCATATACAAAATATTTATGCTACGACTAGAACCCAAATCTTCATACAAGCTTCGGTAAGTTTACTTGAATCTAGTACAGGTGTTTACGAAATTAAATAACATGCAATCTATATGTAATAGCATTCACAAAAACCAAGGGTCCACCACATATCACAAAGAACCCTATCCTATTACAGCAATATGACTACTATAAAACATAACCACTAAAAAATACATACACACAACGATCCAACACCTTCTCTACAGAACAACCACACAATGGCTACACAAATTATTCACATTTCATATGTAATTTCTGATATAACATCCCAAATCGATGTCGTAAAGACCTGGAAATATTTTCATCCAATGAAAGTTTTATTTTTCTCATTATTTTTTGTTAGGCTATGTTTGGAAGAGATTTTTAGGATAACAGGTGTTTTGGAAATATTTCCACCCAAATTGGGGTCGTTTCGCCATAGAGATCACTACCACACCAAAGGGGGGCATTTTTTGGTAATATAAATGTTTATTTCATAGGGTATTATGTGTTAAGGGTTTCACCATAGATATCACCATTGATAATGATATCAATTAGGTTGTGTAAAAATGGCTAGGACCATGTCGTGGTTTTCTTTTCCTATGTACATTGGCCCAGCCTAGAGGACTTCAGCATTATAGAGTTAATTCCTTTGAATGAAATTTAATAATTTATAAGGGTAAAATACTTTAATGGATTAAAAATATGGATTAATTATATTTTGAATTGATTCTTCAATCCAATTTTTAGAGATGAATTGATGATGTTTGAACCAAATAACTCCATTTAAATAATCTCCTACTCCACTGATCAGCATTGTTATTGAACTCTGGATAACTGAAGACATACCTCCACACCACAATCCTAGCCTCTAAAAAATAGTGGTTCTAGGTGTGGAGCCGCTTCACAATGTAGCTGTCCTCCTTATTTTGGGGAATTTCATTAACAGTGTTTCCACATCCATATCCAAACACCTTTCCTATTGGATGAAACATATTAGCACCTCCCCTATGTCATGGTGACTAATATAAATCGTGGTTATCTTCTTCCAATATATCCCTATTTATGGGTATGAATCCTTGAACTATGGTTATTTAAATACTATATTGTAGTCTCTTGTCCTCATTTGTGGTTTAGTTTTCTAGAATACACTCTACGCCACAACATACACCCTGTTCGGTAGAGACCACCAAATTTACAAAAGTACTTCAAGAAAATCATGTGGTCTTCCAACAACTAAACTTAGCTATTAAATTTTTCTATCCTCTAATATTTCAATCCAAAACTTTATATGGATCTTTTGACATGTGTATTTATACTATTTCTAGATATCATTGGTGAGTGATTGTTTTAATTAATGTATGAATGAGACTCAAATATCAAAAACATTGAAATAACTTGATTTGGATGTTAATTAAATATGGTAGGAGATTCTTTACTCTCTTGGTAAATCATTTACACATTCTTCCAAGATATGATTTATGTGTTTTATTATTTGATACTATTTTTAATTTTGCTCGCATGAGGGTGTGTGTGTAGTTCGTGGGTGATGTTCTAATATTTATTCTATGAGCAATATTAGTGTAGCCTTTTCCATGTTTTATTGTCATCACATGATGTTAATTTTTCTATTATATACTCATGATGATATACTATTTCTTCCTAGGTGTTTATACTTTATATGTGTTACTATTCATAAGAGTTTTGAGTGATACTTGAGACAAGTGGATCATCATGAAATATGTATCCCTCAAGGAGGAAGTGTTTTGAGTTTTGACTATTGTGATCATGGACCTAAGCATTGTGTAGAGGTACGAGGTATCCATCGTGTCATGTTGAGGATGCAATTGATGTATCCTATATTTTCCAAGTGCCTCTCAATACGAGGTTACCTAGTAGATATGGGTGCCAAATATTATCATCTAGATGATGTCGCCTGATGTGGTATTCTTGAGAGATAGATAACATCAGGTTTCATGTCTACATGAAATTGTTAAGTCTATACATATAGGGTGGTTTGGTTACTACTAAATTATTCCATTATCTTTTAACATGGAGCCGAATCAGGCACATCCATGGGTTTATAGTGGAATTTTTTGTGTATTATTGATTGGTTATGGATTTTATGTTTATGATTACTATGAATTAATCATTATTACAGAAATACTTGTTATATCTCAAGACAATAGGTTTATGATGCATTGGTGGTGTTTTTATGAGTCTTATGCTCACACCCAAAAAAAGGATTTTGGTGTTCTTATAGATTTCATGAGGGATCTAGTGAAGGGAAAGGGCTCATTGGGGGATAACTAAGTATAAGAGTATGGAGCTGTAAATGGACCAGGATGGAATTTCGTGAAACCCATGGTTAGTTTATTTTATTAATCTTCTTTTATTTATCTAGAAATGATTTCCACATTAGGGGTTGTTTGATTTATATAACATGTGTTCCATTTATTTAGTTCTACATGATTAATAAAATTATTTATTATTTGTTTATTATTATTATTAATCTCATCAAATTATACATTGGGTATAGTCTCTCCTTTCATGGACTCAGAACCACATTTCTAGTCTATAGCCTCTTGAATATGTGGAGGTGTGCATGAGGTTATACAGCACTTTGGATCAAACCTAGTGGTTTGGTTTGGGGAATTACAAAGTGTATTAGAGGATCAAGTTTAACTAACTTGTTCTACCCTTTACCTAGATTTGTTAAAGGGTATATAGGAGATCAGTTGGTTAGGAATCAGGTAGGGGAACTCTATTAGTGTTTGTCCATCACTGTATAGTGGACCTCTGACTTTTCATAAAATTGGAAATTATGATTTCTCAATTATAGTTGATTAAAATCACCATGATTGATTCACATGATTTGGATATATGATTTATGAGATATCAGGGGAATTCATGCATCATTAATAGGAATGTAGATTCACATTCCATATATATACCCGTTGTTGTTCAATATAGTATCTCTTTAATTTAATTCTATGATTTTGACTATCTGTTCAAAATAGTTCTCTTGGTGTTATATACTTGGGTGTTCAGACTATTTTGATATATACATTTGGTAATTAATTATTAAAACTACGAATGTGGTCATGTTAGTATGTATATAATGATTTTGACTAACATATAGGGACAAAAACTAGGGGTAGTTCTAGGGGTGATACCATGGGTTGAGTGTTGACTCCTAGAAAACCTATTTTTGATCACAAAGATAGATTTAGAAAATTTTCTGTTCTTAATTTTCCATCTATTACATAAGATTTTACCTTGAAGATGTTTTTTGTTACCACCAGTTGATTAGGATACTCCTGAGAACATTCTCACACCATCCCCAGTGGCATAGGTTATGGTTCCTTACCATTTTCCACTGAAATCCAGGGTATACTATGCTAAAGATTTATAGCTCAAACATGTCCCAACATTTCAGAGAATATGTGGACCACACGATACTGGGGATTATATAGACACCATAGATATAATCTTTAACCTCATTGAGACATCATTAAATATAATGGTGAAGTTCGAATCATTTATCTTGTAGGGACCTGAAAAGAATTTGTGAGGATTTGTGGGCCAGGATGGTCTTTTAGAGCGACTATCATGGGTTGATTTGAAGGAAATTATTTAGATATTTTTTCCATGACACATTTAATTTGGAGTGAAATAGGTGTTCATTAGTCTAAATAGGTATCCAAGAAAGTATCCTCATAATTTGAAATTTTTACTGAGCTCTTTTGTTTCACATCACTTATGGTCGGTGATGAGTCCCGTGATTCTAGGATGTTTGAAATAATACGTTGACTAGGCCTTAAATAGTTAATTAAGATTTTTTATCTAGAATAATAATCAAAGGTTCTAAGGAATTCCCAGAAAATTTAGAGGATTCTGGAAGTCAAAAAAAAGGTCTGACCTTTTTCTACCCTTCACTACTCAGGTGGGTGGACCTCTTACTATTGCTATGAGTGCCTTTTCGGATTGTAGGAAGAGGATGTATAGTTACATGCAGAAAACCAAAGAAATTCATATACCGTATAGTTATATATTTTGGGTTTTATAAATATGTGACCCACAATGCTTAAATTGTGGTAAGTTTACACGCTATGGTTAGGTTTTCCTAGCACCCCAGAGCCAGTTCCAATAATATGGTAGGAAAAGACATCCAATAGTTTTTAGCCAAAGATTTATAAGGATGTTGAAGTCATACATGACCATGGAATCACATGTCAGACTAAGGTTCTCAACAGCATACCCTGACTGGTCATACAACTCGGGTACATGGTCATAGTGCTAAGGTAGTTCATCCATACAATGTGGATCAGAATCCAACTGATGGTGGATAGGTGAAATCTATAGTTTGAGGTAGTGTATTTAACACATCAATCATTATACTAATTTTTTTAATACATGTTATTCCAATTATTTAATAGATGAAATATTTTTTTTGTAATTAACCTACTGGTAAAGATATCCTGTAAACTAGTCTCTCCTGATACACTATTAGGAAAAAAGATAGATCATCATCACTGGTTCCCAGAGTTTCATATAGTTGTCGCTAGAAATAGAGATATATGGGAGTTCACAATTTCAGATATAATGACCTTCTATGTGATACTAGTCTTGTATTCGATTAATATATTCAAATATCAAAAAGAATTACTCATATACGTTTTTTGTTTATTTCACTGAAGGGAGAAAGATATGTGATGACTAAAGAGTGGGAGCATGGGCCAGTTGGAGTTGGAAAAGACTTGAGCCACATTGGGATGATAATAGCATAGATAGAAGGATTTTATTTCTTATAAATATTATATACAACCCTCTCATTCTTTCCTCCAATCCTGGATATCAATTAGGATGTATTTTTAGATGACTTCATAGGACTTCCTCATTATAGACGAGTAGACTTTGAGATTGATCAAGTACTGGGTGCACAACCAATTTATAATCCCCCGTATCATATGTATATGGAAAATATTAAGGATCTCATGGTATATTTGGATAAATTGGAGTGTGAGTTTTTTATCAGGCCAATTACTTCACTATGGAGAACCTATGTGTTGTTCTATAAGAAGTAAGACATTACCCTTTGACTCTATATTGATTACTGGAAGTTGAACAACTCATAGTGAAGAACCATTATCTATTTCCCATGATTCATGATATTTTTGATTAACTATAGGGAGACCAGTGGTTATTAAAGATAGATCTTTGATCAGTCTATCATTAGTTGTGAGTTAGAAAAGATGAAATATCAATGGAAAAATTTTGGAGAAGGTATGGTTTTTATGAGTACTTGGTGATTCTATTCTGGAAAAAAATGCAGCAATAGTGTTCATGAACCTCATGAGAAAGAACTTCCACCTATACATAGACTCGTTCATCATGGTGTTAATTAATGATATCATCATATAATTTCCAACAACATAGAAACATTCTAGGTACCTATAGATAGTCTTCAATTTACTTTGATAACATAAGATTTATTCTAAGTAGTAGATGTGTAATTTTTAGATTTTAGAGGTGAATTTATGATGAAATGTGGTGTGTTGGATGTGTATATCCATGAACATAGAGATATTTTAGGAATTAATGTTCTAGAAACACCCTCATAATATGTTTGGGATCAGGATATTTGTGGTATTAACAGGGTATTACTGATTATTTATGCAGTAATTATCTTGACATTTAGTACCCATTATATTGTTGATGAAGAAAGGAGTGAAGTTCTAGTGGTCCGACTAGTTTAAGAGGATTTCCATGATCTAAGTATAATGTTGATGATATTTCCAATATAGACACAACCTGAGCCTAGTGTTGGTTATGAAATGTAATTTGATTTCTCATGCATTGGTCTGGGAGAAATTTGGATGCACATAGAGAAGTTAGTAGAATATTGGTTGTGTTTTCTATGTACACATGAGAATAACCACTCTACAGATGATGTGAAACTAGATTTTATGGTTCAGTCCCTAAAGTGTTGGAAACACTATATCTTCAGTGATATATTTTTTATTTTCATGGACCACGAGAGTCTTCTGTATATCTTCACACATACAGACATGAACCTAATACATAGGTACTTGATTGAGTATCTATAGAAATTATAATTTTATATAGAATATTCACTTGAAAGGGGTAATTTCATTTAATTTTCTCTCAATCATTGGATTTAAGCCCATCCGGTTCTTAGGGAGCAGCCATCTGAGGAGTAGTGGAGCATGAGGAGCTTGTTGGAGGATTGGATAATGGAAGCCTCAAAGGACCAGGGTTCTATGAAATTTTTCCCATTTTTAGTCACATATTATCTCATAGAACAGGTAAATAATTCATAAGTTTCAGACTCTCAATATTTTTTGATGAGGGAATAACTAGCTTCAGGTGATCTGATGCCCATGTGGTCCTTGATTGAAGACAATTTGATCATGGTATATGGGAGACTAATAGTCCATGCTTCCATTCGAGAGGATATGATGAGGTATTACCATACCTCCAGCTAGAAAATGGATCATTTTTCAATTATATAGGTACCCTTACTTTACATAAAATTCTAGTGTCCAAGGATGAAGAGAGACACTATAGGGTTCATCTCTCGATGCCTTACCTAGCAGAGGGTGAAGGTTGAGCACTAGTGTCCTGGGGGGTTCTTCTAGAAACTTCCACTGCATATGTGGAAGTGGTAGGAAATATTGATGGACTTTTTTGTTATGTTATGTAGGAACCAAAGGAGTTGTGATGTTGTTTGGGTGGTAGTCATTTAGTTGATGAAAGTTCTCACTTTTTATCAATTAGAGAGACACTCTCAGGGGAGAAGCTGGGAAATCTATATGTCTACAAGATTTTACACATTCATGGAGCTAACATGAGAATTGAATCACAAAAAAATACACATTTTTATCACATTTTTAGTAGGTCCTGTATAAGGACTTGGGGACTCTACTAAGATTGATCACAGTGTACTATCCACTGACGGAAAGAGAATCCAAGAAAACATACACATATTTGAGGATATGATTTGAGATTGCATCATGTGCTTCATTGGAATGTGTGATGATCACTTATTATTGATTGATATTTCATATAGAAATACAGATCTAGGTTAAATTAATATGGATCCTTATGAGGATCATTTGGGGAGGTCTTTTTGATCACCGGTCTATTTTCATGAGGTGGGTGAGGTATCAGTTGTAGGACCCAAGATTGTTTTGGAGACCTCCAAGAGAGTGTTGCTAATTTAGAAGGGATTAATCACCACTTAATGAATATAGAGATATAATGCTTACCAGATCATGATATATTTGGAGTTTACTATGTGTGATAAGGTTTTCTTATTGGAGACACCACGGATTGGGAGAAAATGTCTGAGGAAGTATGGAAATCTAGAACCTCATCTATTTTTACCCTTTGAGATGACTAGATAGATAGTGGTTGTGGCATAACATCTAGGCCTTCCTCATCATTATAAATGTATTCACAATGTGCTCCATGTGTCATTGCTTTGGAGGTACATACTAGACGCTGCTCATGTTATTGATCATGAGAGTGTTGAGCTAAATTCAGATGCATCTTATGAGGAAATTATATAGTAGATCATAGACCAAAGTAAGAAATTATTCCAAGGTTATACAATACTAATTTTCTAGATTCATTAGTAACATTGGTATATCCCTAATGAGCCTTAGGAGTGAGAGTTTAATGTTTGAGCTTAGTGTCCTAACTAATTCATGAGGGACCCCAAGAGATACTTCTTGAGGATGATATGTTTTTAATGGGATATAAAAATAAAGCCCTAAAATTATTTTCCTTTACTAAAAGTTTTTACCCTCGTTTTTTTGTTTTTTTCTATGTCTGGATGTGACGTTGAGGCTTAAATATTGTTTTATAATGCTTACGGCCAAAACTAGGGTCATTACACTGTAGTTCATAGGACTATACTATAAGGGGGTATTTGTGTCATAATGTAAATGGTTACACCATAGTATATTATATAGTAGTGTTTTAATCATATAAATTACCATGGAGGGTGATATCTAGGATTTTGTGAAGTAATTTCTTATACCTTTTTGTAGTATAATTTTCCCAGGTATTTTGGCCTAGTCTAGAAGTCTTCGCTCATCTAGGGTTAATTATTTTGAATTCCATTTCAGTTTTCAGGAGGTCTAAAGCCTTATGTCGATTGTATATGGGTATTTATATAGTTTTCAATTGATTTTTTATTCCATAGTTAGGAGAGAAATATACTAGGATTAAAGGAATATTATTTGAACGAAAGACCCCCCCCCCCCCCGGTAAATACTCTCCTCCTCCACCAATCAACATTGTTACTAAAATTTAAAGGATTTTAAATGTTCCTCCAAACAATCGAGCCAACCACTACACCATGGAAGGTTGAAGTGTAGAGACTCTTCACATTGTAGTTTCCCTCCTTGAACTGTGGTGGGGCCTTACACGGTGGTTCTATGACTACAGTTGAACACCTTGCATCAAGGAGGATACTTGTCAGAACCTCTCTTAAACCATGTTGATCAACCTACATCATGGTTATATTCTCCCAATGTTGCTATGTGGCATGGTTTCAGGCCTTTCACTATAATAATTTACACAATACACTATAACAAGTTGTCCTACGACACGGTGATGTTTTTCAACATACCCAACAAAGCACAATTATTGCCTTATTTCATGGAGACTCCTAAATTTAAAAAGGCTTATCTAGAAGATATTATGGTCATATAGTGTCCAAATATGGAAATTAAATTTATATATCCTCTAGTCTTTCTATCCTCAACATATTATAAAACTTGTGACATGTTTGATTTGACTGATTCTAGAAATAATTGGTGAATGATTTTTGTGATTAGGGTTTGAATGAGACCCAAATATTAGAACCTTCACCAAATGTTGATGTGTACATCAATGCTCTATGATAGTAACATCCTTAATCTCTTGGGCTATCATTTACAAAAGATTCAACACTATGATTTATGTACTGGATTATTTGATACCATGCTTTATTTGGATTTCATGTGGGTGTGTGTAGCTTGTGATACCTATTGTGATATTGATTCTATGAGTGATATTAGTGTTTCCTTTTTCCATATTGATCATCCACCCATGGGCGTCGTTAATTCCAGGGGTGCGGGTCAAATTAGATATTTATATGTGTCCCAAAATTTATGTAGCAACTAGGGTGTAGTGTGGTAGAATTCTTGGGACGATCTCATAACGAGGATGTTGTTCTGTGGGTGAAAGAGATCTGGTCTTTAATCCTTTAGAGGAATACATACTAGTTGACAAATGTTCGGGAGTTTTCCACTCACTTTGGGTTTGAATTCAAGTGATTAAAGAGGGTTCAGGATCATGTCTGGTTATCTAGATAAATGTTATCCTTGTTCTAATCTTAGTAAGGTCAAAAGTGCTTAGTCTTCGAAGAAAGCAGTATTCTCTAGTTAACCTTGGTCCAATATTATATTTCTACCTAGGATGTAGTTATTCCATGGTAAAGAGGCTATCTATAGTTCTAGATGCATTATGTTTAGATTTTATTGCATAAATTTCCCACAGATAGTGGTTATAGTTATAGTTAACTACAACTAGGATAGGTTCATTTTCTTGACTGTCCAATGGCCATGGTAAAGTCTCACAAATGATGTTTCATTGCTTGTTCATATTATGATTACTAATAAATTTAGGTTTTGTTTGTTTAGAACTATAGATTTAATTAAGCGTCTTGATACATAGAATCTTGATCTCTACCCCAATGCATTTATCTACTCATGTTGGTAATTGAAGCAATAAAAGGAATATAAGAGATCATGATAACAATGTTAATTTAATTGAACATGTAATGATATGAAATTAACATGCAAGAATACATTAAATAAAATCTTACTTGAAAGGAATGAAATGGAATAGAAACAACATGGGAATTAAAGGCGTTGAAGAAAACTGAATCCATGACACTTTGTCTGTAAACGTAAAGAAATTACAAAAACTAAAGTGTTTAGAGAGGGAAAAGTTATTCAAGTCCCGAAGGGTGTATAAAAAGAGAGAGATATCTGATCCCAACATGTTTTCTAAAGTTCTGTCGAGTAGCTCCTTATATAGGTGGAAATGATCACGATGTGTACCTGGTCGTTATGTCGTGAACCCTTAATCCACGTTATTTCGGCGAGGATCTATAGCATTCCATGTGGATCCTCCTTGGATTAATGATATTTGACCATGGTCACATTGTGAAAAGGTGGTTCATGACATGTACCATATGGCTAGTTGCTTTTTCACATTTAATCCTCACAGCTTTCTAAGCATTCGGTTCGACCGGTGTCACGACGTGTAGTAGAGATTCCCGATGTGAACTGGAAATTCCTTCAGTCATCATGGTTGGTAAGGACTTAAGCTTCATGGCTTGATGCAGGATGTGTTCATCAAGTACAATATGTGTACTTTTCCATCACGACATGTACATGACCTTTTTTTGTAGCTTTTTATGCTTTCTTCCTTGGAATCTTGTGAAGCTCGGTTTCCAGCAAAATTGGACATCTACCACGTGTTTTATTTAGTAAATTAATGATAAATAATGGAAAACTGACAGTAAAATATATATAACATTTAGGCTTATAAAATCCCCCCACACTTGAAGCATTTCTTGTCCTCAAGAAAAATATCTCAACAAATATTTCATAAGGATATGAAATTTACAATGAAAGAATTTTACATTATGTCCATGTAATTAAATTATGTGTAAGAAGAAAAATAGACAAGTTACAGTTTTAATCCTACCTAGTAAATTAGTTATGCCTCATAGTTCATATTTACAAAACAAATTCTATTATTTTAATCATAATCTTTTAACTGTTCCTTATGTTATATGCCCAGTTTCCATTTACCTCACCATGATTTTCTCTCAACACTCAAGATAAAATTTAAGTAAGGTATGCTCATATTCTAATATCATGTTCCTAACCATAGGCTTGCACTGGTTCTATCATCCCTGCAATATAAATAAAGGTATAAAAATAATATTTATTACATTTATCAATAATGTTCTAATGACTATGAGGCTGTTGGAAGGTAGGTAGAATGTAAAAATCATGCCCAAAAGGATGGTATTATCTAAAGTTAAATGCAAATGCAACAAGATAAGTGTGACAAAATTCCTCCATCTGGTGAGTCAGGTCCATACTCCATCAGTTGAGGATGGATCCATATGCACCGCAAGTAAGTAGCTAAAGAATTTATTCTATTCATTTACTTTTCTTTTCCATTTTTACTTTTATAAATTTATGTCTATGATAGATCTCACATCCTTTACCGAGCCACATATGATCCTTTGAGGGATTGGTCGGTCTGTAAAATGGTGATTTTGGACCCTCCGTGTACACAACTGATACCAATTTTTTCTTTCCTTTTTATTTTTTAAAGGAAAAGAATAATAATGACATACAAAAAAAGTCATATGGATACCAATATGGTAGTTAGGTGAGTGCATCGAACATCACTAGAAGTGAAAACATCCCATGCTGTCTGAATTCCTCCCCCACTCTTGTTCAAAATATAATCTTCAAGAATTGTAAAAAGAGCAAGGTAGGAAGGGAAATAGGCTAGAAATATATTCTCTTTTAACATGTAATTCATGGAAACTATGGTATGAACGAAGGATAGAGGTTAGGTGTGTCTCAGGTAAAATTTCTATCAAAGACTGCATCATTCAATTTAAATTTACAGATGTTCAGTAATCATTTTGATAGGATCTCAGTGAAAGTTATAGTAGGTTTCCATGTCCCAGGTATCTCTCAAGAAATATGATCAGAAAAGAAAATGAGATTGATGGCTTAGAATACTCTCAGGTACTGAGAATAAATTAAAAACAGGAAATTAAAAAGGGCATAAATACTAATTATTGAGTCAATTAATAATGATTTCAAGGATTTAAAATTTGAATTAAACTTCTAATCTCAACAATCATTCTAAAATTCTAAATAGGGGTGAAACATGTTTTTTAAAATTTTTCTTTGTAACTTTATTTTTTATTTACATGGGCATAACATGTTTTTTATATATGCTGCATGTTTATCAATTAGAAAAATGTCTCCTAGAAAAGTGAGAACAGAAAACAAATCAAGTGTATCTGAATGAAAATATGAGAAAGACCTCCCAAACACACACACTTAAAAGAAGAAAATGTCCCCACTATCTATGAAATAATGGGTATGAGTGGTGTGGGAGTGATTTTTGAAAATTGAATTGACATGGAAATGATGAAATAATTTAAAAAGAGGGAATCATGAGCTTCTTAAGATGAATTGGTATGTTGTGAGGGTATCTGAGTTATCTTAACATTGAAGTGTTGATTCACCTACAAAATATGTTATTAGAAAAATTATTCACTATAAAAAAACGTTAATATGCAGTTTTAAACATTTGAATAACTGAGAAATAGGAAGTTGTAAGAAGAATTAATAATGTAAACCTTTTTATTTATTGAATGAAATTGTGTAGAATGTGCTGCAATGGAACACTAAAAAATAAAAGACTCAAACAAAACTCAAAAACACTATGGGTTGCCTCCCATAAATAGCTAACTTTAATGTCTTCATCCAGATGGGTGGACCAAAAAATTCAAAGAGTGGGCCCACCGGATCAGTTTCTCCTCTAGTTCATGTAGCTACTAGTTTTCATGTCCTTGAGTTCATGTGGTCTCTTAACTAGATTTAAAACATCAGGTTCACTCGACTGAAAATGAAATGTGGTAAAAATGGAATCATTTGTGTTGGTTGTTGTTTCTGTTGGTGGATTTCCAATGATAAAACCTGAAGTTGATTGGTGATCTCTCTGATAATCTGTGTTACTCTTTGTAGAAGATCAGACAGTGGAATGTGTCTGTTGATGACATTTGACAACTCAGAAGAGATAGACATTGCTAAAAAATAAAAAGTAAACAGTCATGAAAAATGGAAAAAGAATCCAAAAATGTATATAAATATCCCAGTTTAGTACAGAATAATTAGAAAGGAAGTAGCCCGCCCATACAAAAAGTGTCACAAATCCGAAAAAGTATGAAAATACAAATTAGTGCACTGAGCTGAAAATCTCCTCCATGGTCAGACCAACGTCAGATGATGGGCCGAACTGGGTGGCCAAATCTCTATCAGTAGTAGTAGTAGTAGTATTATGTGGGGATGATTTTGATGGTGGTGTGGTGGAGGTGGGTTGGTGGGATAGGGTGGGTGGTGGAAAATCCTTGTTCCATATAAAGGTCATGTGTCTGGCGGCTGGATCAATAAAAGGGATGTCAGGAGTGGGCTCAGTGGCTGGTTCATTTATCTTCTGGGCCTGCTCTACTAGGAAATACTATTGAGTAGTAGGGCTTGTGATGTCAAGAGGTATGTCAGAGGGCAGATAGGGTGAGGAAGCAAGGTTGGATGAGGAAGGACCAACAGTAGTCGATGGTGGATGGGTGAATGAGGAAGGCTCAATGAAGGGAATTTGGAGGTGGTCAATGAGATAGTGTTGATTATCCAGGATGATCTATAGTAGTACGAACAGGTTAGAAGGAGTGGGATGGGTAGGTGTAGGTTGGGTGGATGGGTGGTGGTCGGCACTGATGGTGGCTGGGTATAGGGGTCTGCTACTGATACCGGTGGCTGGTCCTATGGATCAGCTGCCTATGGTGCATCTGGCTGAGGAAATCACTCCTACACTCCAAGTTCCCAGAAATATATGTTTTCCTCACTCAATGTAATACTCATCTTGTGCAAGAACATAAGTTCAATCAGCTTGACTGGGCCTACTGAGGTGAGAGGCTATGAGTCAGCAAAAACATTGAGGTATATGGCCAACCTGGTGATGAATGATCCACCCATAAGTGTGCCTCACCTCCTCTATGATAGCACTCTATAATAATAAGTGAATTGGGTAGCCATTATGATGGGAGTTCCACCCATGGAAGCATCAAGGATACGAACATGAAGCTATTTGACACTTCCATGGTTCTCGCCTCGCACAAAAAATCAATATGCCATGGCCCGGTGCAGAATATGCATGGATGGAGTCCTCAACTGGGTGGACATCGCCAGCTTGGGGTCATGAAAGGATCAAGGGTCACAAGAAATAAGATTCCAAAGGCCTAGGGCATACTCTAGAGAAATCCTCTTTGGTAGGGTAGGATAGATTTTTGAGATAACGAACTCTTCATTGTAGATACTGATTCTTACACCCAACTGGGCCATGGTGAGCTGGTGTGTCCTTCTGCCTAGCCTAAAGTGGTGGGAATCCACTGAGATTTAAAAGGTGTATAGGAACTCCAAAAACAACTCCTTATACGTCTCCTCCCTAACATAAATGATGTTGTCAATGTGCAGAATCTCTAATAGGTTGATCATAACATCTGTGACGTTCATCTTCTCATGCACAACCATATCTAGAGTTTTATTGGTTATCATGGGTTTGGCCTGGAGCTAAATGGCATTAACCTGGTGATGTGGGTTTTCAAAGCATAGAAACAGGTTTAAATGATTATTATCATCTATATACGGGGATGATCTCGTGTCTTGAGAGGTAGATGGAGTCCGCTGGTGCTTAGCAGGAGGTTACTGACTTATGAAGGCAGAGGAAGAACATGATGATGATAGTGTAGCTTTGGGTTTTGGTCTTTTATTACATTCCATATATAGTTTATGCACTATTATAAGGGGAGGAGGTTGTTTGAGGTTGACATGAGGAAGGGATTTAGAATCATGTCATTAGGAGAGGAGGGGAAGGTAGGAGGTGTCGTGTGCGGTTGATGGAGGTTTGCAGGTTGTGCGGATAAGAGGGGAAGGTTTGCGAGTCATGACCCTTTGATAAAAAAATTTTAAAATGACCAAATTCGGGTAGAGACATGTACCTTATAGTCACATCTTGAACCTTGAGAATAATTGAGATTTTGATAATCAAATGGTCATGACATGACCCTTTGGGTTTACGAAGTGTAATTCTAAAGTTTCCTCTGGTTTTTTATCCTTTCTTTCCCTGCCTCATTTATTCAAATAAAATCCAGGACTCCAAAGAAGACTTTTCCTATTCTAACATAACTAGCTCCTAACCTGGATTGCCTCTCAGTCAGAGGTTCATTTATATTTGAGATCTTGACTCAATTAAGACTCATATATTTCTTGAGGAATGGTTCATGAAAAATATTATATCCATGATCATGTATTTTTTATGGTGATATGTCGGTGTATAAATCAGAGTAGAAAATAATGGGTATGGGGGATTATTCCCGGAGAAATGAGTACTTTGAGGTACTGGGCTGAATGATGGATGTGATCAATGACGTCACCACCTATCTGGTGGGTGGTTTAATAATTTTTACTTTTTCTAAGTCATCGTCTCCTTCTTCTTTTGTAATAGATTCATAACATTCCTCCTTCTTAGTCTTGGAATCATCCTTGTTATGGTTGAGAGATATGATGTTATAGTCCTTGTTTTCAGATAAGGGTGTCATAGCTCAAATGAGGTTGAACACAACTTGTTTGTCCCCTACACTGAATATGAGACATCGTTGGTCTACATCCATTAGTGCCTTTCCTATAGCATGGAATGGTCTTCCATGTATAATGGGAATATCACCTTCTTCTTCTATGTCCAATACCAGGAAATTATATGGTAAGATGATCTTGCTTACCATTACTAGTACATCTTATAGGATGCCTCGGGGGTACTTGACTGAGCGATCAGCTAATTGAAAAATCACCCTTGTTTCATTGATCTCTTTGAGTCCAATCTTTTGAAAAGTACTCATTGGCCTGAGGATAATTCTTTCTCCATGATCACAGAGTTCTCTGTCAAATTTTCAAGTGCGTATCTCTTAAGGGATTGAAAATATTCCATGGTGTCCCATCTTTGGTGGAATTTTCTATTGTTCAACAGCAGAGCATTCTTTATTTAAATAGATGACTACTAGGTCATCTATTTTTCTTTATAAAATGCCTTCCAGAAACATGGCATGAATGGGATCTTGGGCAATATATTCGGCAAAAGAGATGATGATATGTAATTAATTGAACATATCCAAGAACTTCTTGTATTGTGTATCCTGCCTAAGATGTCTTTCTCTCTCCGAATAGGAAAGACGTTGCATTTATGGAGGTGGGGAAACATACATTGGTTCCTTCTATTTCTAAGGAATATGATCCTTCTCAGCTGGTACTTCTTCATTAGGTAAGTTGGGATTGACATCATCAGTTTTTTATTGGGTAATGGTTGTTTTATCGGATCTTCTTCTAGTGGAATCACTTATTTGGGTTTTTGGATGTCCATAATTTTTCCACTTCTTAGCACTACTTCCTTATCTTCCTTTCATTGTTATGTCTCAGTGTTACCAGGTAGGGTACCTAGGAGTCTTTTAGAAAAGGTATTTGAGATTTGACCCATTTTTATTTCTAGGTTTCTTAGCGTAGCTCTCTGGTTTTTCATATCTATATCATGGGTCATCATTCATTGATCATACTTTTGAACAAATTAATCCATGAGGTTTTCTATGTTGCCTTTCATAGGTTCTTACTCAGGTCTTGGATGAGGTGGCTGAAATTGTTGTTATTTTTTTGGGAATGGTTTTTATTGATCTAGTGGTCTTGGTATAGGGTCCATCATAGGGTATCCTAGTAGTCATTGAGATCATAATTGATAATTTCCTCCTCTCGGTTGAAAATAACCCAAATTGTTCTAAGTTTGTTATTGAGCCTACCTCTACTGATAATACGGTTACTGTAGGAATGGCTGGTTCAGTTTATTGTAATTGATTTAATTACAATCTTGTTGTGGTTCTTCCTATATAGCATTGAAATATTGATATAAATGTGGGCCACCGCACATATTTCAAGATTGTAATTCTATTATAGGGTCAAGATGGGGTTTAGTAGTTGGTATCTGAAATACTTCTAATTTATTTGGTAGCACTTCCACTTGCGTTGCTAGATTTGTGGTCTCATTAGTTTTGGCGGATTTCACATCGTGGTGTTCCAAGATAGCTCTGTCATAGACTCTCAATGTGATAGAATTTATCTAGAATTTCTCTTTCGGCATTGAGAGTCTTTAACATGAGACCTCCATCAGTAGTTGTGTTGACACAATTCTATGCCGCTTGCTAGATTCCTTGATAGAAGGTTTGGAGTTGTATCCACATATCCATTCCATGATGTGGATACTTCTTCATTAGTTCTTTAAATTGGTCACTTGCTTCCCACGCAGATTCTCCATCAATTTGGTTGGAATTTTGAATGTCCATCTGAAGCTTCCAGGTTCAGATGGGTGGGAAGTACTTTTACAGAAATTGCTTGTCTAGTTCATCCCATGTTTTAATTGACTCAGGAGATTGAATTTTTATCCAGTCCTTACCTCGGTCTCATAAGGAGAATAGGAATATGCAGATCCTTATTGCATCAGATGAGACTCCCTGGTTGTGATGGGTATCGCAGACCTCCAGGAAGTTTGCAATATGTTCTTGTGGAACTTTTCTCTAAAGACTGCTAAACTTCCTCATGTTATGGATCATATGAATGAGTCCAGGTTTTATTCTAAATTTATGGGCTTGTATATGGGGTCTAAGAATTCTAGGGATCATACCATGGATTTATGGAAAGCCATAATCAATGATTTTTTTCTCCCAGTTCATCATCGGGTGTTCCCTCAAGATGATGTGATGGTTGGGGTTTGGCGGGTTCGGTCCCGCAGGGGGAAATTTCTCATCCATTGCTAATTAGTGAATAAAATAGAGAATCCTTTCAATCTCGGGATCGCTGGACAAAATATATTGTGCTTAAAGATTCCTTGAATGATTCAAAGGACCTTGGTAAATGCACAGGGTGAACGAAAAAAAACTAAAATATGCAATGGTGTATAGAAACAAAGGAAAGGGGTGATGATAAGGTAATCCTAGACCTAGACCAGAATCCTAATCTCTTCAAAATAGTGGTTCTCCCAAGAAACTATGCCAAAATTTGATCTTCCACCCATGATATTCATTAATTCCTCAGGGTATGAGTCAAATTAGAAATTTATATGTGTCCCAAGATTTACATAACTACTAGGGTGTAGTATGGTATAATTCCGGGGTCGATCCCACGAGGAGGATGTTGATCTGTGGTTGAAAGATATCTAGTCTAAAATCCTTTGCAGGAGGCCTTAATAGTTGGATAATTATTGGGTGTTTATAAATAATTATGGGTTTGACTTCAAGTGATTAAAGAGGGATTTGGATCAAGTCTGAGTATCTAGATAAAGGTGATCCTATTTCTAATCTTGGAATGGTCATTAGTGCATACCCTACAAAGAAAGTGGTAGTGGTTAGTCAACCTTGGTCCATTCTTTTATTTATTCCTAGGATGTAGCTATTCCATGGTCAAGAGTCTAGCTAGAGTCCTAGATGCATTACATTAAGCTTCTATTGCAGAAAGTTTCGTAAGATAATGGTCACAGTCATAGTTTACTTCAATTAAGATTGGGTCTTTTTCTTGACTGTTCGTTTGTCATGGTATTGTCTCATAAATGGTGTTTGACCATTGGTTCATATCCTAAATACTATTCCATTTAGGTTTTCCATGTTTAGAACTAGAGATTTAATTAAGCATCAAGATACATAAAATTTTGATCCATACCATAATGTGTTTAACTACTCATATTGGTAATTAAAGCAATAAAAGGAATAGAAGAAATCATGATAACAATTCAAATGGAATTTAACATGTACTGATATGAAATGAAGATGTAGGAATACTTTAAATATAATCTTACATGAGAGGAATGAAATGGAATTGAAACAAAATTAGAATTTAAGGAATTGAAGAAAAGATAATCCATTGATATTTGATTGAAAATATGAAGAAATTAAATGAAACAAAAGTGTTTAGAGAGGGAAAAGAGATGATAATTCTAAAGGGAGTCAATATATAGAGAGAGATGATCCTAACATGTCATCTAAACTGCTTCTGAGATTCTCATTATATAGGAGGAATTGGTCACGATGTGTACTTGATATTCACATCATGAACCATTAATTTCTGTTATTTAAAAAAGGATCTCCAGTGTTTCATGCAGATATTCCATTGATTACTGATGTTTGACCATGGTAACATAATGTACTGGTGGTTCATCATGTGTACCCCATGGACAGCTGGCTTTTCGCGTTGAATACTCGTAGTTTTCTCGGTGTTCGGTTTGACTAGTGTCACGATGTGTAGTAGAGAGTCCCGACGTGAACTATAAATTCCTCCACAATCGTGGATGGTCACAACTTAAGATTCACAGCTTTATGCAGGTTCTGATCATTAAGTACACGATGTTTACTTGGCCATCATGATGTATACTTGGCCATTTTTTTATCTTTTCTTCCTTTCTTCCTTGGAATCTTATGAATCTCTATTTCCTACATAATTGGACATCTACCATGTGCATTATCTAGTGAATAAATGAAAAATAATGAAAAATAATGGAAAAGGGACATTAAAATATATATAACATTTTTTCCTATCACATATTTTATTATGATCGCGTGATTTTATGTGTGATACTATATACTCATGATGATATTTTATGCCTGTTTGTGTTCTCAGTCGGTATGTGTATTAACATTCCCTAGTGGTTGTGATTGGTACTTGAGATAGGTGTACCATCCTGACATATTTATCCCTTAGAAAGGAATTGTGTTGAGTTGTAACTATAAAAATGATGAACCTAAGTAGAGGTTAGAGGTGTGAGGTATCCATGTTGTCATGTTGAGGATGCACATGAGGTAGCCTTTATTTTCTATGTGATAGTCACTATGAGGTTTCTTGGTCAATGTGAGTAACAGATAATATCGACAAGAAGATTCCAAGTGACATGGTCCTCTAGATGGTTAGATGACGTCATATTCCATGATCGCAAAATGTTGTGAGGATTCCATATATGGGATGTTTTTTTCTATAAAATTATTCCATTATCTTCTGACATGGAGTTGAAGAAGGTAAGGATTTGGGATCATGGCAGGTTGGTCATCGCATGACTAGTCAGTTCTATATGGTATCATTATGCCTTTTATTCATTTATCGTTATTATGGAATACACATCTTATACCTAAGAACATTATATTGAAGATTCATTGGTGGTGTCCTACGGATTCTTTTTCACACACCCTACTTGAGTATTTCAATGTTATTTTAGTTTTCATGATGGATCAGGTGATGGAAAAAGGAATTTTAGAGGACAACTAAAAATAGGAATAAGGATATAGTAATGGACAGGGATAGACTCCAGTGGACCCCATTGTTCTTTTGTTTTATTCAACTACTTTTATTTATCAAGAAAGGATTCCCACATTAGGAACTATTTTATTCATATTACATGAATTAAATTTATTTAATTAAGTATGATTAGTCAAATTATTTAATTAGGTATGATTAATCAAATTATTTATTATTTCATTATTGTTTTTATTGATCCCATGAAATAATATTGATGTTATAGTCTCTCCATTGATGGACTCAGAACCTCACTACTTGTTGAAAGCCTCGTGTCTATTGTGTCGCATATTTGAGGTTATGTAGACTCTAAATCACACCTGATGTTTTATGTTGGGGTGTTAAAACTGATTCCATATTATTTATTTACTAGAAAATTTACATTCACTAACTACTTTAATTTCAATCAATTTAAATCAACCGCTTCAACATTAAAATTTTAGTCACCATATATCATTTATTTACCTATTTTTTATTATATTTAGTACCTTATTTATTCAACACAGCCTATTCTCATATATATTATTCAATTAAATAATTTATTTCAGTATGATTCCTTATCTTCTGGTAACCTCAATACACAAACTACCTCAAACTTATCATACCACCAAATTAATAGAACACCAATAACCCATACCAACACAACTCCACTACTATAATAATTTAGGATTAAATGGCATGAATTAATTAAATTTGTATTTTTATTTCTAGATAATCCCTAAATAGGTTAAGAGGAAACCCCTACAAAACTCGGAGGCCCATAGGAATAAATCATAAACTACATGGCATGAAGGCCTAGAGGCACAAGCCCATTATAGCATATTGACACCTGATTACACATGAATATCCCCTCTCCATATAATATATTGGTCTACATCAACTCATTCACCCAATGTTGCTAGTTTTGTTTAGTTCCCTTGTGCTAATTCATAGGGAATGGAATTTTTTCTATACACATCCTTTTTTCCTGGGTTTTGTTGGATCCACTTGGTGACTTCTTCTAATCTGATTAATCATCATTGGGTTTATCTAGTAATCCAAGGCCTACTCTACTTCATGGATATGAAGACCATATGGCCTAAAGGCCATAATATTTTTGGCATGTAGTCCCTATATTTGGAAGGCCAAGGGATGTCTTCAAGGCCAAAAGTATTTGGCCCAATGGCATATATCGGGTAAATATTAATGTTGCTAAGTTAACTACTATAGTAAATTTTGTAATCTAACTTCACTATATTTTTCATTAAGTTTCCAATTGATTAATATATCAAAAATTCTAATAATTAAATTTAACATTTCTATGCTTTTAAAGTAATTATCATATTTCAATATTATTTAATCATTTAATGTTTAATGGCCTGGGTTTTTGGGGTCCATTACTTTGTGAAAATATCGTGTTGGGTTCCCTGGTCTGGGAAACTCGGTGATGATTGAACCATGGGCCTACTAGTAGACTTAGACTACCGGTAGCAGGCCTATCGGTAGCTCGGTCTACCGTTAGCCGCAGCCTACCTGTAGCTCTGTCTACCGGTAGCTCGGTCTACGGGTACCTGCAGCTACCGGTAGCTCTGTCTACCCGTAGCTCGGTCTACCGGTAGCCGCAGCCTAACGATAGCTCTATCTACCGGTAGCTATGTCTACCGGTATCTTGGTCTACTGGTAGCTCTATCTATCGGTAGCTCGGTCTACCGTTGCCTGCAGCCTACCGGTAGCTCGGTCTACCGGTAGCTCGGCCTATCGGTAGCTGCAGCATACCGGTAGCTCGGTCTACTGGTAGCTGTAGCCTACTGGTAGCTCGGCCTACCGGCAGCTACAGCCTACCGGTCTCTCTCTACCAGTCGATGCAGCCTACGCTACCGGTATCTGTCACCCACCGGTAGCTCTCTGCTACCACTGGCTCTAGCCTACCCTCGGGTTCCTTCAAGAAGCACTCCTTTTGCACAAATTGGGTTTCAAACCCTATTCTGACTCCTTTAAGCGTGTTTTAAAGCCTAGTAACGTGCATAAACGTTTTTATTAAATATTAATGAAATAACCTGGTGTGTGCATCGCTTTAAACCACCTGACCCCTTTAATGACGTGTGGGCCGCATGGTCAACCCACGACGAGTGGTTTCGCGTTTTTACCTCAACCATCTACGGCCCTTATAACTAAAGGGTTTGCCATGGGTTTCTTCTTTTCTCGACAACAGTGGGCGAGGAGTACTTTCATCCCGATGAGCTTATTTTGGTGCATCGGGCAAGCCGCATCATTATGCGTAAAGTTCCGCGCCCGGCCTAAGAATCGATCATCGATCAACAAGTAGGGAATTTCTCCTTTGTCTCTCTCTCGTTTGTGTATCATGTGGGGTGGGCATGATTTTGAGTCTGTATAATTGGATAAACGAGACCTAAATAAAGATAATGAATGGATTCTATAAAGAATGAAGGGGGATGTGATCGTTGATGATGTTTATATTATGATCTTCTTTCTAAGTTGTGTTGGCTTACACCTTCTGAAAATCATGGCCATTGGTGGTCTTTCTCTGTGCATTAATGATCCCCTGGTGATGTTTTAAATGGATTTCTTGTGGTTGTAAAATTCTGCTGTGAAATGTAAATTGGTTAATTATGTATACCCGGCTGAATAAATTGAAAGAACTATGATTAATCCCTTCTACGATAACCCTGGTTAAGATATAGAATTGAAATCATGGAGTGTGTTAAATCTTATAAATCTGAAAATACATGCATGGCCCTACTTTGTGTGGGTGGTAGTGGTTTGGTTGTTTCTTTTTACGAGCTGATTGTTGGATATGTGGGAGGGAATGGGATCCCCTGTTTTTATACTCTCAGTGGTTGTGGAATTGGATATGGGATCCCCTGTTGTTATGGGTTCACTTTTCGCAAGTTTAAGACTGGGTGGTTACCTTGTTTATATTAATAATTGGGGCGGAATCCTCTATTGATGAAAAACCTCTTTGGGGAGGGGACACGGGGCAGTGTCTCGGGGTTCTCTTTGGTTCCAATACATCGAGGGATCTCACTTTTTCCTTTTTTTGTGACTTTAAAAGAGAATCGGGTTTGGGTACTTAATTGGTGTTTGGATGGTTTCGTTTCCTTGGTTATTCTTATGGTTTAGATGCCCAGTAGTTCTTAAACTTATTTGAACATTATTACTGAACATGATAACAAGAAAGGGGAAAACGGGTTTGTTGGCGAGTGTCGTGACTCGGACCTGAGTGTTGTTGGTGTCTTTTAGGATGGCTGAAGAAAAACCTAACTTGGGGAAGTTCTTGTTACCTATATATATATTTTTAGTTTTGTGCTTCTTATTTACGCCCCACCCAAGTTCAGCACTTAGTGCCGAACACCCCCATTTCATGGGGGAGTGTGTTTTTTCCAACACTATTATTAGTGGCTGGTTATTAGATCCTTTTCTGCTCCCTATCCCAGATATCCCAAGTATCTTCGGGTAGGATGTAATGGCTTGAGGTCCATTATTATCCCAAGAAACTTCGGGCGGGGTGGTGTGGTGGTTGGCCACGTGTGTGTAGCAGGTGGTTTCCCAAGTGTCTTCGGGATGAGGCAGATGTCTTTGGGCATTGCAGTGGATCTTCTAGCCCAGGTGTCTTCGGGCGTGGTAGGGGTTGTTCTGGCCTAGGTGTTTGCAGGCATGGTTACATGTGACAGTTGTAGCCCAGGTGTTTTTTGGAGGGATTCGGCAGTGGGACTGCGTGTGGTTGTGGCCTAGGTGTGTGCGTGCGGGTGTGGCAGTGGGACTGCAGTGGAAATGGCGGGATTGGTTCGATGCGTAGGATTTTTTAATAACTAGAGGGAAAGTGGCACGAGGTACCCAAACATCGATGTGCTCTTATTATATATATTACTTGACTTGCGTTATTTGGGGAGTGTGCCTTGGTGAGGATTGGGTAGATAGTTTACCTTGATAGGTGTTTGGTTTACTCATTTTCTCACGGTACTTTAGTTTGTTCCCCCACTTGTGCACTAGAGTCTTTGGTTTCCCCTACTGAGTGTACTTGTATGCTCACCCTACTTATATAAAACTGCTTTCAGGTTTCCAGGAGGACTTCGGGAATCGCGTGGGACCATACTAGCTCAGACCTTTGGGGCAGTTGTCATCGCTGTTTTTCTTTCTTTGGTACATACCTTTGTAGTCACCTTTTGTACTTTGTGCCTTTTACTTTTGGAACATGCATGTGGGAATGGTTTACTTTTGGCTTTACTTTCTATTACCTTGGTTTTGCTGGGTTTCATCGTCTTATTTCTCAACCGTATAAAACAAAAAGGGGTAATTCCTTCCATTTGTGTGATATTTCTATACCCTTGGTGCTAGTTTCCACTCCAGGACCTATTGAAGGTGGGTCTCAGGGGTTATTATCTCTACTTCAACTTAAAGAAGGAAGGTCCTGACAATCTCCTGACCCTTCCCACCTTTTGGTGAAGGCACGTCAGGACAGAATGGTATCAGAGGTGATGGTTGAGAGATAGGATGGAGTATGGAGTTAGGCACAGTGAGGATTGCATGGGATGGTAGGGGAAACGTTTTGGATGACCTCGTTGCATGAATTAGTCCAGGGAAGACCAGCTAGGACACAGGATTTTAGGGCCCCCCGTGATCTGACGTAAGAAATCTGGACCTACCGAACGACCAATTGATGCCACACAGATTGTGGGGTTGAGACCCTAGGAAAGGTACATGCATCATAATTACTTGTGTTCTCGTGTTTCTGGGGTATTTTGGGAATTAAGAATAAACGAAATTGTTAATAAGTTTTAAAGGCAATACTCAACACTACTTGGCCTTAGGTATTCCTTGTTTACCTTGAAGCTATGGTACCTGGAAGGCGACTGCGTGTGGTACAGGCGATCGAGGCCCTGAAGACTACCTCGGCTGATTGGCAGAGATCTCACAGAGAAGAGGAGGATGACCAGTGGTAGAGGACTCTTCGGGCCTTCCAGTGACAGACCCTCAAGAGGTATGAGGGCAGCACCTCTGGCATGAAGACAGAAGGCTGGCTAGAGGAGCTAGTGATAGCCTTCCGCCTGATTCGGGCCCCGACCGAGTACCGGGTTCCTCTGGCCTTTAGCCTGATGCGGGGAGCGACGTGTCGGTGGTGGACACATTACCTAGGGGAGAGGAGAGAGGCTGAGGTGGCATGGGCTGATTTCAAGAGGGAGTTCTGGGAAGAATTCCTCTCTTCGACGATGAAGGCGAAAAAGAGACAGGAGCTACTCTCCATCCAACAGGGGAGTATGTTCGTGAGGGAGCTAGGGATCAAGTTCAAGGACCTCCAACGTTTTGTTCTGGACCTCTTTCCTGATGAGGAGTCTCGGGCAAGTCGTTTAGAGGAGGTGCCCCGACCTTCCCTCCAGTATGTTGTTACCCCCTTTACCCTTCTGACATATTTGGAGGTCCAGAAGAAGGCCGAAGTTGTAGAGAGGATGTATGCTCTAGGAGGACTGTCACGAGAGGGGATCCAACTGGGACCATCGAAGGGGATGTCCGTCAGAACCAGGCCTTTAGCGTCAGGACCCTCTAGGTTCCGACCGGCAGGGAGCAGGCCGCAACAGTTTCAGTTTTGATCCCCTATTCCTCACCCTTTTCCTTCGGGCACGGGACCGCGGTGCTTCATTTGTGGGAGCCCTGGATATCTCCGTAGTCAGTGACCGGACTGGGTACAGTATGGCGGTGGCGGATAGCCCCACCACCCACCCCAGCAGCAGTAGGGATAGCGAGCTCCCGCTCTTCCGAGGGCAGACGTAGGAGGAGGAGGCGGACCTCAAGGCGCTCCTCATGGACCTCGACCAGGGCGTGGTCGGGGAGGTGTCTGCCAGCTGAGGGGAAGAGGAGTTGGGCGCGGATAGTTACACGCCGTAGAGGCAGCAGTTCTAGCAGGGCCGGAGGTTTTTCGAGGTACGATCAGTTTGTTTAGTACCCTTTCTTATGTCTTGTTCGATACCGGAGCTTCGCACTCCTTTGTTGCACCCAGTCTAGCCTGTGCTTTGGGTCTAGACGCCAAGAGACTCCCAGTGCCCCTGGTGTTGAGCACACCAGTCAGGGGTCAGACCGACTTGTTGTTTGTTTTTCGGGGATGCAGACTAATGATAGGGCCACATTAGAAAGTTAGAGATCTTCTTCTGCTACAGATACAGCCATACGATGTCATTCTTGTCATCGACTGCCTATACTCTGTGTGTGTCGTCGTCGACTGCTTCTGAAGAAGGGTCGTGTTCTCAAACTTGGTCGGCCGGCATGTTTTTTTCACTGGCGAGTAGAGCAGTCAGAAGGGCGACAAGCGAGAGGAACCCCTCCTCTCCTTGTTAGCTAAGATATCAGTAGGGTCAGTAGAAGCTGAAATGGTGGAAGTGACAGAGATCGTCCGTGGGTTTATGGACATCTTCCCTGGGGAGGTGATGACTCTACCCCCTGGACGTGATATCGAGTTTGGGATATACCTTCATCCCGGTGCTCATCCGATCTCGATTGATCCTTACCGGATGGCACCTTCAGAGCTACGGGAGTTGTGGATCCAAATTGACGATCTGATGAAGAGGGGTTATGTTCGGCCGAGTGAATCACCATGGGGTGATCCAGTCTTGTTTGAAAATAAGAAATATGGTGGTCTCAGGTTGTGCATAGACTACAGGAGGCTGAATCAGGTGACAATAAAGAATCGCTACCCTCTTCTGAGGATAGACGATATTTTCGACCAGCTGAAAGGGGCAGGATGGTTCTCGAAGATCAACCAGCGGTCTGGGTATCACCAACTTAGAGTGAAGGAGGGAGACAACCCGAAGATGTTGTTTAGATGCAGATATGGACACTTCTAGTTCGTGGTTATGCCCTTCGGCATTATTAACGCCCCAGCTGTGTTCATGGGGCTTATGAACTCCATATTCTGGGAGTACTTGGATCGGTTCGTGGTTGTGTTCATCGACGATATAATGATCTATTCGAGGTCATAAGAGGACCATGCAGATCACCTGAAGGTAGTTTTGGATGTCCTCCGACATCATCAGCTCTATAAGAAGTTGTCGAAATGAAAATTATGGACACAAGAAGTGAACTTCCTTAGGCACATGGTGTCTGAGCAGGGGGTAGTCGTGGACCCATCAAAGGATGAGACAGTTGTTTCTCGTGCATCACCCAATAATGTGGAAAAGGTTCGTAGTTTCCTCGGGCTGTAAGGTTACTATTGGAGGTTCGTACCCAACTTCTCCCAAGTAGCATCCCCTTTGACAGCCCTGACCAAGAAAGACCAGGCTTTCGTGTGGAGTGAGCAGTGCGAGTCAGCCCTCAGCTATCTAAAGGAGAAGTTGGTGAGTGCCCCAGTGCTGAGATTACTAGAAGAAGGGGAGGCCTATGAGGTGTTCTTTGATGCTTCAGGACAGGGCCTGGGATTTGTGTTGATTCAACAAGAAGGGGTGGTCTCTTATGGGTCCAGGAAGTTGCGCCCTCATGAGCGTAATTATGCCACCCATGACCCGGATCTTGCAACGGTCGTTTTTTCACTAAAGTTATGGCGGCACTACCTCATCGGAGAACGCTTTTTGGGAATCACAGATCACAAAATCTTTAGGTATATCTTCTCCCAATGGGACCTAAACTTGCGACAGCAGATATGGGTGGAGTTCCTCTAGGTTTACGACTTAGAGATCTCTTATACTGACGGCAAGGGAAATGTAGTGACTGATGCCTTGAGCAGGAGGATGCTGAAGTATGCAGTCTGAGAGTCGGTGGACGCCTGGAAGGCGATGGAGGATTTGGATTCCTTACACCTAGATGCGAGGATGGATAGTGGTAGAGGCTGCCTATATCAGATGATAGTGCAGTCATCTCTGTTTTAGAAAGTGGAGGAGTCTCAGTGGGGAGACCCAGAGTGCGAAGTGATGCATGACCGAGTTGACCAGGGCAATGCCACGGTAGGATGGACGGAGGATGGCCAAATCCGGATGCTTTTCTAGGGAAAGCTATTTATTCTAGAGGTGATGCGCAGAAAGGTTCTCAGTGAGTTCCACAACTAAACCCTAGCGGTACACCCCGGAGTTTCCAAGATGTACCAGGGACTGAAGAGGTAGTTTTGGTGGCCCGGAGTTAAGCGATTGGTGGCAGAGTTTGTGGACAAGTTCTTAGTATGTCAGCAAGTGAAGGCTGAACACCGAGTTCCAGGCGGCCTACTGCAGCCTCTAGATGTCCCCGAGTGGATGTGGGATGACATCTCGATGGATTTTTTCATGGGACTACCCAAGGTCCAAGGGGTATATGACACCATATGGGTGGTAGTGGACAGGTTGAATAAATCGGCTCACATTCTGGTGATCAGGGAGTCGAGTGCAGTGGATTCTTTGGCGCAAAGGTACATGGACGAGGTGGTGCGGTTGCATGGGATTCTGAGGCCTATAGTCTCGGATAGGGATGCACGGTTTACCTCGCGAGTCTGGATAGGTTTGTAGCATGCTTTTGGCACCCAGCTGCATCTTAGCACTATTTTCTATCCCCAGACAGATGGACAGACAGAGCGCACCATCCAAACCATGGAGGATATGTTGCGGGCATGTGTTCTGGACTCAAGGGCATTATGGGTGCGATACATGACCCTGGTAATGTTTGCCTACAATAATAGCTACAACACTACAATCGGTATGGCCCCATTTGAAGCTTTGTAGGGGAGGCCATGTCGTTCACTTGTGAGTTGGACCGAAGTAGGAGAGGTAGGCATCCTTGGCCCGGAAGTGGTGCAGAGAATGATAGGGAAGGTTCAGCTCATACGGGAAAGGATGAAGGCAACCCAGGATAGAACGAAGTTGTTTGCTGATACTAGGAGGCCCTTGGAGTTTGAGGTTGGAGACCATGTGTTCTTGAAGGTCTCCCCACGGCGTGGGCAGCGGTGGTTTGGCAAGGGGATTAAGCATTCTCCCAGGTTCATCGGACCCTTCGAATTGTTGCGGAGGGTTGGAGAAATGGATTATCAGCTAGCATTACCACTGCCTCTACTGAGTATACATGATGTCTTCCATGGGTATCAACTTCATCGGTATCTGCACGACGATTCACACGTCCTTGATTGGGGTGAGCTGGACATCAAGGAAGATGTGACTTTTGTGGAGAGACCAGTGATGATCGAGGATCGCAAGGAGAAGTTGCTTCATGGGAGAACCATTCCCTTGGTTCGTGTGTTGTGGAGACATGGTGGGCTTGAGGAGAGTATGTGGGAGAGGTAAGCACAGATGCGTACCGAGTACCCAGAGTTGTTTTGAGTTTTGTTCATTGTTGTACCTGTTGTGATAGAACGTTTTGTATTTTGTCTATGAAATGTATTGGTTTTCTTTCTTCTGAATGTGTGTGAAAAGACCTGACTATGGGGGAGGGGATAACCTGACCCCTAATCAAGATGCATTAAGGTGGATGCGATTAAACCCATGCAGGCGAGTCAGGGCCTCCCAAAGAGGATAATATCTTGACATGGGGGAGGAGACTCCCCAACCCACAAGCCTGGGAAGTTTGACATGGTATGTTGCTTGGTTCTTGTCAGGAAAGTGTTTTTAGTTTTCTTGGGTTCACTTCTAAGAGGTATCTTTCGATGTGGCTGTTCGGGACCTCTCTTTCCTTCTGGTTTGTATTGATTCTCGAGGACGAGAATCGTTTAAGAGGTATCTGATGTAATGGACCGGGTTTTTGGGGTCCATTACTTTATGAAAATCTCATTTTGGGTTTCCTAGTCTGGGAATCTCAGTGAAGTCTGAACAGTAGGCCTACTGGTAGCCTTAGCCAAACAGTAGCAGGACTACCGGTAGCTCGGTCTACCAGTAGCCACAGCCTACCTGTAGCTCTGCCTACCGGTAGCTCGGTCTAGATACCGGTAGCTCTATCTACCAGTAGCTCGGTCTACCGGTAGCTCTGGATACCGATAGCTCGGTCTACCGGTAGCTGCATCCTTCTGGTAGCTCACTCTACTGGTAGCTCTATCTACCAGTAGCTCGGTCTACCGATAGCTGCAGCCTACCGATAGCTCGGTCTACCGGTAGCTCCAGCTTACCGGTAGCTGCAGCCTACAGGTAGCTGCAGCCTACCGGTAGCTGCAGCCTACCGGTATCTCATCTACCTGTCACTACAGCCTACCGGAAGCTCAGCTACCTGTCGCTGTCACCCACCGGTAGCTCTCTGCTACCGGTGGCTCTGGCCTACCCTCAGGTTCTTTCCCATAGCGCTCCATTTGCGCAAATTGGGTTTCAAACCCTATTCTGACTCCTTTTAGAGTGTTTTAAAGCCTGGTAACGCCCATAAACATTTTGATTAAATATTAATGAAATAACCTGGTGTGTGCGTCGGTTTAAACCACCATACCCCTTTAATGACGTGTGGGGTCGTGTCCTCAACCCACGACGAGCGGTTTCATGTTTTTTCTCAACAATCTGCGTCCCTTATAACTAAAGGGTTCGCCTTGGGTTTCTTCTTTTCTCGATCACCATGGGAGAGCAGTACTTTCGTCCAGACGAGCTAATTTTGGTGCATCGGGTGAGCCGCATCATTATGCGTAAAGTTCCGCGCCCGGCCTAAGCGTCGATCGTCGATAAACAAGTAGGGAATTTCTCCTTTGCCTCTCTCTCTTTTGTTTATCATGCATGGTGGGCATGCTTTTGATTCTGTATAATTGGATAAACCAGACCTAAATAAAGATAATGAACGGATTCTATAAAGAATGAAGGGGGCTGTGATCGTTGATGTTGTTTATGTAACAATCATCTTTCTGAGTTGTGCTGGCTTACGCCTTCTGAAAATAATGGTCGTTGGCGGTCTTCCTCTATGCATTAGTGAGCCCTGGTGATGTTTTAAATGGATTCCTTGTGGGTGTAAACTTATGCTGTGAAAAGTAAATTGGTTAATTACATATACCTGGCTGAATAAATTGAAAGCACCAGGATTAATCCCTTCTGTGATAAACCCGGTTAAGATACGGAATTGAAATCATGGAGTGCGTTAAATCTTATAAATCTGAAAATATAGGCATGGCCCTGCTTTGTGTGGGTGGTAGTGGTTTGGTTATTTCTTTTTATGGGCTGACTGTTGGAGATGTGGGAGGGGATGGGATCCCCTATTTTTATACTCTCAGTGGTTGTGGAATTGGGGATGGGATCCCCTGTTGTTATGGGTTCAGTGTTTGCGAGTTTAAGACTAGGTGGTTACCTTGTTTATAACACAAATTGGGGTGGGATCCTCTGTTGATGAAAAACCTCTTTGGGGAGGGGACACGGGGCAGTGTCTCGGGGTGTCTTTGGTTCCAGTACTTCGAGGGATCTCACTTTTTCCTTTGTTGTTGTGACTTTACAAGAGAATCAGGTGTGGCTACTTAATTGGTGTTTGGATGGTTTATTTTCCTTGGTTATGATTATGGTTTAGATGCCCATTAGTGCTTAAACTTATTTGAACATTATTACTGAACATGAAAACAAGAAAGGGTCAAACGGGTTTGTTGGAGAGAGTCGTGACTCGTACCTGAGTGTTGTTTGTGTCCTTTAGCCTGGCTGAAGAACAACATAACATGGGGGAGTTCTTGTTACCTATATATATATTGGTAGTTTTGTGTTTCTTATTGGCGTCCCACCCATGTTGAGAACTTAGTGTTGAACACCACCATTTCATGGGGGAGGGTGTTTTTCCCAACACTATTATTAGTGGCTGGTAATTAGCTCCTTTTCTGCTCCCTTTCCTGGATATCCCAAGTATCTTCAGGCAGGCTGTAATTCCCTGAGGTCCATTATTAGCCCAAGAACCTTCGGGCGGGGTGGTGTGGTGGTTGTCCAGGTGTGTGCAGCATGTGGTTTTCCATGTTTCTTCAGGATGAATCCCAGGTGTCTTCAGGCGTGGCAGTGGATCTTATAGCCCAGGTTTCTTCGGGCATGGTGGTGGTTGTTCTGGCCTAGGTGTTTTCAGGCGTGGTTACGTTTGACAGTTGTGGGCCAGGTGTTTTCAGACGGGATTCGGCAGTTGGACTGTGTGTGGTTGTGGCCTAGGTGTGTGCGGGTGGGTGTGGCAGTGCGACTGCGCTGGAAATGGCAGGATTGGTTTGATGCGTAGGATGTCTCAATAACCAGTGAGAAAGTGGCGGGGGGTACCCAAACATCGATGTTCTCTTATTATAAATTTTACTTGACTTGCGTTATTTTGGGAGTGTTCCTTGGTGAGGATTGGGTGGATAGTTTACCTTGATAGGTGTTTGGTTTACTCCTTTTCTCACAGGACTTTAGTACGTTGCCCCACTTGTGCACGAGATTCTTTGGTTTTCCCTACTGAGTGTACTTGTATGCTCACCCTACGTATATAAAACTGCTTTCAAGATTCCAGGAGGACTTCGGGGATCACGTGGGACCATACTATCTCGGACCTTTGGGGCAGTTGCAGTCGATGTTTTTCATTCTTTGGTACTTACCTTTGTAGTCACCTTTTGTACTTTGTGGCTTTTACTTTTGGAACATGCATGTGGGAATGGTTTACTTTTGGCTTTACTTTCTTTTACCTTGGTGTTTCTGGGTTTCATCATCTTATTTCCTGATCCTATAAAACAAAAAGGGGTAATGCCTTCCATTTGTGTGAAATTTCTATACACTTGGTGCTAGTCGCCACTCCGGGACCTATTGAAGGTGGGTCTCAGGGGTCATTATCTCTCCTTCAACTTAATGAAGGAAGGTCCTGGCAATCTGCTGACCCTTACCTCCTTTTGGTGAAGGTGGGTCGTGACATAAAGGAATAAATCCATATAATTACATCATTAATACAATTAAATCATATTTTTATGTATAACAAATAAATAGAGAAGTTATAATAAGGAAATAAGTGAAAACATATCCTACATAATTCCCTTAATGAAATTAATTATATTTGATTAAGAAAATATAAACTCTTCACTTAAATGAAACTAAAACATTAAAATTATTCATTAACGTAGTAAATAAAATGGAGAGACTTAATCACTTTTCTTAGAATTACGATTGAATGATTAAAATATTAATAAGAGAAGGGAAATATGATTAAACCTGAATAAAATCATAAGGTTCCTCCACTAAACCTAGAATCCAAAATTCATACATCAACCATCCTCCAAATCAATACCTCCAACATGACCATGGAAACTCAGAAGGATATAAGATAAGAATAATAACAGAAATAACAATGGAATAATTTCCTTAATTGAAGTGAATATCTTATCTTGGAATGGATAGGATCAAACACCACTAGAAGAACATTCTAGGGTGTCAATAAAACCCCTATGGTCACAAATAGTTTATAGTAAAGCTGAGTAATCAAATAATATTCTAGAAACATCTTGATTTTATAATTAAATAGGAGTCTTCAAAAATCGTGGTGCAATTCCCATCTTTACAGTACAATGATACTCATTCAACTAGAACTCTAAAATACATATCAAAAAAATCATTATATATCCCTCATAACATTTATTCAACCATTATTTAAATTCAATATGACATATTAAAATGAAAATTTAATAATTTATATAACATCATAACATTTGGACTCCAAAAATTCATGGCACACCCTTCACCTCACATTGATTTTAAAACTGACCATATACTAAATTTTGAAATATAATAAAATATATCATGGAAAATGATACTTATCATGGTTCAACACACAAATACTAGAATAAATACTAACAAATTCCACTTGAAGGAGTTATAGTGTAAATTAATCTATTATACTACAATGAAGGATATCACAATGCAATGATTACATTGTAATATCCAAAGGAAGAAGTTCCATATCCACCCCACTTAGAAACAAATCATGGTGAAATGGTAACTTGGTATAGTTTGATTTTTATCCTATATAACTTTTTATCCTCGACTCATCTTTTATTACACTATTCAATTCTGAAGATAATCTCAATACCTCAAAAATAAAAATTAGAGTTCTGGGGAAATGTGGGCCTATACAATGATGCATTATGAGTTTAAAGTGACAAAAATTATTTTTAAAAATTATTTTTAAATAGATAATATTTGATTATTATAAAATGATTAGAAAATTTAATGAGACTAATTTTCTAAGAAAATTTAAGAAAATAATTTGGGATTCATTCTTGAGTTATTAGAAAATTCCATGAATTGATTTGATAATATAGATATTCAAAATTATCGAAACATACATTTTTTGTAAAATATGGTGTATATATATATTATGGTATCAATAGATATTTACAAAATTTCACATAGGACATGAAATTAAATATTCAACTTCTTTTATTTTTTTTTATTTATCGAAAATGCAATTTTGAATATTTTTATATTTTTGATTAATTGAAAAAAAAAGAATTTAATGATTTACAATTTTATGAGGTTTGATTTTAGTTTTTTTCAGATTTCCTATTTTGGGGTATAGTTTTAAAATATTTCCTTTTTGAAAAAATAATGGTGGTAATAATGTATAAATATTTAAAAAAATTACGCCATTTGTTATCATTATTTTGTAGTTTATATAAAAGTTTTATTTATTGAATAGTGATCATTAATGTGTTTAAATTTTTATACAAAAATAATGGAAATCCTTATTATAAATCACTAAAAACAATTTGCAACATAAATTTAGTTTTTATCATTTAATGGTTATCAAAAATCCACTATGTTTTTAGTTATAATATTTATTATTTTTTGTTATGCAAGCTTCCAAAAATAGTGAAGATGGATTCAAGAATAAGGGGGAGAGGTTGTGGACATGTTGTTGTTCATGTGGGATAGTATGACCTAAATTTTGATACATTGAAAAATGAAATCCAAGAGAAACATGATGTTAATGGAAAAAGGTTTTTATCTATGAAATTTACTTGCTTATTAAAAAAATCATGCTTCCCCCATAGTGTTGTGGTAATAAAGGTATTTTCAAAAATTATATTTTCATGGATTAAAAAATAATGAAAATAAAAAACTTTCATGATTTTTTTATCTGAAATCATGATTTTGAAACTTAAAAATAATGTTTAATTATAATAGCATATATTAATTTTCAAATAATTCTCAAGTAATTTTGAATTTTTTTTAAAAAATCACTTATCATGTTTATATCAAATTCATTTTTCATCATAATAAAAAAATCATTATGAATAAAATGATTGATTACTTATCAAATAAAACATAAATTTGTGTTCATTAAATATAATTTGAAAAATATTGAGGAAAATTAAATTTAGGGAAGAAGTAATTAAATTCATATCAAATGGGGAAATTATATTTTAAAAATGAAAAAACCATATTTTTATATTTAATTTCAATTGAGGTTATCAAATTTAAAAATTAAATGTATTGATACCTTCCATGTTAATATTGGTAATATAGGGTTGAATAAATATCCAAATAATGAGTTTCATTTTCTTATAAATATAAAATAAGAAACTGAGACTATATAAGAGGCCAAGATCCATGGTCACATGATTGTATGATACTCTTAGAGACTCGCGAAAGAATAACTTTTAAAACATCATGTGAGGATTTGAGGAAATACAAAGAGTACTATTTGTGAAATTTTTTTCATTCCATTTCATGATCTATGATAGATCATGTGACACCCCCCTTTGATGTCAAGTGATCAACTCTATGAAAATCGCATCATCTAAAGTGCTTACAAGGTTCACATGATCTATTCATTGATCCTGTGAAAGGCTGCAAACATGAAAGTCTGATCATGAGAAGACCATTGGAGTCGTCTGCATTTATCATAGGACATTATTGTGGATGAACACTTGATAATCACAAAAGGGATCATGTGATATAAATCTAAAAATAAGGGGATCCTTAAATGATATAAGTTACACTCCTTTTCAAATTATTCAAAAAAAATTTCACATGATCAGTTAATTGAACATGGAAATCCCCCCATACATATCAGAATGATCTCTCGAAGGGGCCCATACTTGTCATCGTGATCTCATGAAGGGCCCAAGATATGTTACTGTGATATTTTGAATACCCTTTTACATTTTATCATATTAACATGAAATAACTTCAATTTTTCAGCTTGATAACATGAATAACTTTAAAAATATCCATCTTAATATCATGTGACACCCCCTTGATGTCTCACATTCAATGACCTAACAATCTGGTTACACAAAAGGCTTACAAGATAGAAGAGGTTGGTAATTATGGACTAATCTTACGGTCACAATTTATCAAGAAATAAATGGTGGATGTCACTAATGACATTTGTTTGGATCATGTGAAGTTCATATGACATTACTAACTTATGAAGACGCCCTTTCTGTATACTTAATCAAACGTATTCACCCAGATCACCCTTTAAGGTGGCATTGATGAAGGGGTGGAAAGGCATATAAGAACACTCCCTCTAAGTAGGAAAAAATAAGAGATACATATACAGGATAATTTTCTTTTGAATATAATGAATCATGTGATCATAAGATCATTCTTCCTAAAAAATTATTTTATAAAACATAAGATAAATAAAGAACATAAGTTACATGGTTCACGTGATCATTTCACTGATCACATGAATCTAGATGGGAATGTCAGCCAGATCATGTGATGCCTTAAATGAAAAATGATGTAGGCATCATGGGACGAAAATATATATATAAATGGATATTTATGATATGGAAGTTATGATTTTCTTCATGCAAAGGGATCAAGCGGTTCATATGGTCAGTTCTTGGATAATATGAAATACATTGGATATGTTTAATGGATCATGTGAAGGACCCAAACTTGTCATATGGATAACATTAAGGACTATAAACCTCTAAGATGTATCATGTGAAGGGATCTATAAATGTCAGATGGATCACGTGAAGGAATCATGTGGTTTACATGATCAGTTCCTTGATCATTTCATAGAACCTCACACATTGTAGTCTTGACAAGCATAAACCTCCTAACAAGTTAACTATATCATGTGGTTCGCATGATCGGTTCATCGATCACATGATGGACCCTAAACATGTCAGATGGAGCAAAAAGAAACCCTTGGAAATGTCATCATTACTAGGTAGGCACACTTGGACATGATCCCTCAAACCATGTGAACCCTTAGCTATAAACCATTAGTATTGTACCCCATTTTTGTGGAGAGTGATCATAATGTACCAAGGCCTATGAACTCATGACACCATATTTATTCATGCCCACAAAAGGTTTCCTCATGCATTCCAAACATATCCAATAGACCTCTAATGGTACCCTCTCTTTATATACCATTGGACATAATCAAGATGTGTAACTAGGAAAAAAACCTTAGTGTGATTCCCTCAATATTCCATCCATTCTAGAACATAATATTCACCTCTTATGGGTCTACCATCATTACTCATCCAGTAGTGGATTTTTAACCTAAGTGAACTATGAGGAGATTGATTCCTATTATAAATGGGATACATAGGATTCCTTCTTAAATCCCAAGATCAATATAGAACACAAACATCATACCTTAACTTGTGTGCTCATTTCCTCTATGAGAGTTTTAATCACAATCCATTAGGTCTTCATCAACATGTAAGTACCTCAATTATAGGGTATTCATCTAATACCTTGATATCACTTATATCTCACACTGAGAATGACACACAAGATCATAGGGGCATGAAATGATTATTCCACTATCATAATGAATATTTACCAATCTGGGAAACCTCCATGTGTAAGTTCCAAACAAATATCAGGGAATCCTCACAATGTAAGACTCATAAAACATCAATCTTGTATTCATTAATAAATGTTTGATATTATAAAGAATTTTTCTTCTAACATTAACTGTGACTCATGTGGGATTATAGATCCATGGGCATCATACCAAAAACATGATGGAAATTCCTCCAAACATGGTAATCTATCACGGTATAAGTCCCTAGATTTCCAAAACTCTATGGAAACCATAATCACAAGTGTTAATTACACATCCTCACACATCAGCAAGTTTGGGAAAAATTGAACTTTTAGGGCTCTTATTAATGTTATAAAAGGGATATGTAGGATTCCTTCCTAAGTCCCAAGATCCAATCTCAATTCTTACATTCCCTCATATACATCCATTCATCATGTTGATAAACTTCATTTAATGGTCTTGTATGAACTACATGGGTTTTGATTTCTATTCTTATTCGATACATAGGTAGCCATTTGGTGGATCTATTCTGAATTACCAATCGCCTTCTTAGATGGTAGGAAACTCCATAATCATTAGTCATAAGGATTAAAAACACAAGCATCACATCATTATTAATAAATAACATGAAATATGTGGATATCGTTTAATACAAACAGATGGTTCCAATAATATAACACCATATTCCATGTATGAATATAGAACACATGATATTTTTATTAGGGTAACCAGACTCACGCCAAAATTTTTGAAATATTCACAAACATATATTTAATCTACAAGAGAGTCCCTAAGTATGGAATAATTCCCCCCAAAATGGTTTGATGTACCCTAACTCCCATATTTTCAACCAATATAAGTTCCTAAGTATGAAAACCCTTCATTTTATTACACGTGTAGACATGATTTATTACATAAAATTCACTTGATACAACATAGAAGATCAAGAGGTATAGTGTATTTGGGGCTTAGGATCATTACATAACAACTTAAAACATGAAATACAACATCTTTATTGAAAACTTCCATTACATGACTACTACATTTCCTCGTACATAGCATTTCATGGGATAACCTGAGGACATGCATAAGAAAAGGGTGATCTATAAAGCTTAGTGAGGTAATAAATAAGGAATATCTTGAGGAATAAAATACATGTCAGACAATAGGAATATCAATGGAGAAAAAGAGAAACATGAACATAATGTCATTATAAATCATGATAATCATAACAATGAAATGTGCCAACAACATTGGACATGATTTTAGCATGATCCAAGGCTCATTGAACATGGATCATGAATAAATATTCATTGAACTTGAATTATCATGAGTAAATCCTCATTTCCCTTCACGTATCATGATACTAATATTTACCCAATGCATTGGAGCGCTATCAGGGGGCACCCTTCTTAAACATTTCATTTCATGTATTGATGTGCCACATGGATCATATAACATTGAATCAATCAACATCATAAGTTATTAAACTATTAATTAATGTGGAATAAATAAATTAAAGTAACATTCAATATGTATATTTCCATAAAGGTGAATACCCTTGATAGAGACATGGGTATGGTATTCACTACATAATGATCTTGGCTTGGAAAAATGTGGTGATATTTCGGCAGCATAACGGTGTGACATAAGGATTCATGAAAATGGTTGATGAGAGAGAAATTGGTGTATCATCATATTTAAATGAAATGGAAAGTATGGGGTTATATAGATACATTTCCCAACAAATTTATTGGAATTTAGATACATAATACAAAATAATTACTTGGATGTAAAATAAGAGAGAGAAATCCCTCACATAATTTTGGCATGGTAACAGGTGTACATGGGAGGCATTAATGAGAGAGAAAGGGGTCTCACATAATCCAAACATAAATAAGGGAGTATGGGGAAGGTGATAAATCATACTCCAAAATTTTTAATTTAAAAAAAAGTTTATAACAGCTTAAATAAAATTGTACAAAATGAGAAAGAAGAAATCCCTTACTTGGAAGTGTAATACCAAAGGCTTGGGAGGGTCTTGAGAGAGGCTTATTGGAAGCTTGTAGAACCTTGGGAGGATTATAGAGAGAGAAGTTCGGGGTTTGGTTGAACTCTAAATGATTTGATTGAAGAGGATGTAGGAGCCTGGGTGAGATTATATAGGAAAGGAGAGGGAATTCTTTATTATTTAGGTTTGGGACACCTCACATTAAACTAGTCAAAACCACAAACCATCCCATGGTTTTTACCCATGTTTTTTGCCAAACGGGATTTGAAAGCAATATTTTATAATTAAAATGGCCTAAAATTTTAAAATAATAGGGTTGCTTATGTGGAGGTGAGTCACACAGTTAAGGAATACAATTTAAAAACACAAAATGTTTTATAAGCCTTGAAGGGTCCACTAAAGCTTTGTAAAATAAATCAAACAAACCCAAAATCACATTATATAATGGTAAAACATATATTTTCAAAAAATAATGTTTATCGTATTTTATTACATAATTATTGGGTCATTATGATGTCATAAAACACATTATATATTTAAATAGTATTTAATTTTTACCCAAAAATTTGACTATCTCAAAAAAATTTGAAAAATTCATCGTTGGATAATTTTGATGTCATGATTCCAAAAATAATATTCATTTTATCTAAATAATTTTATAAATGTGTGAATTTTTACTTCTAAAATAAAAACAGAAATTTACCAAATATTCATGGGTTTGGACCAAAACAGATTTCAAACCATAAAAAAATTACCACTGCATTCATAAAATTATACAATAATTTATTTTTAATAAAACTTAATTTAATAATAATAATAAAATTTTATTTAAATATTATTTAGTTCAAAAAAATATTAATTCATCAAAATAAATTTTTAAGTTGAATATTAATTAAAAATACTACTTGTGGTTTAAAACCTATTTACAATGTAACAATAATAAAATGAATGAACATTCTTTATAAAAATAATGTACATAGTCAGAGTGGTAGGGTATTGTTACATAACCCCTTATAAAACCTGCATAAGACCGAAGGGTAAGGTGTGTGATGGTGAAAGACTCTTGGGGTTGATCAGATCACATTTCTTGGGTGGTAATCTCTATTAACTTCCACTTCTCCTGTAGTCAGTTCCACTCAATCTTAACGTGTTCAAGATCGGCATGGTGCTGGTCTAGAACGAAGCCCAATGACGCCACCTCCATTCCGAGCTCCGAAAAATGGGCTTCGTATGGGGAAAGTCTACTGGATGGGGCCATCGCTTCCTTTGTCTAAGTAAATTGGATTTGATAATGCCCTATATTTATACTAATAATGTGATCATTGTTCGATGGCTATATTAGCAACAGTCACTATTTTTAATAGTATTTTAAAATACAGGAACATAAAACCAATTATGTTCACATTTTATATAACCATAATAAGACATTTAATTAGATCAAGAATAATTTTCATTAATTAATGTTTGGGTCGTTTCAATCTTCCCACTTTAAGAAATTTCGCCCTTGAAATTTCCTTTTCCCGCACTAAAAAAGATGAGGGTAACTCTGCTTCATCACTTCCTCTGATTCACACATCGCTTGTTCGAACATGTAGTTCCACCACAACAACTTCACGAGGGGCATTGTCTTATTTCGTAGGACTTTTTACCTATGATCTAAGATCTTCACTGGTCTATCCACGTAAGAAAGATAGTACTAAAATTTTAATACCTATGAAGAGAGTACAAGTGAAGGCTCTGGTATGTACTTCCTTAAGAGGGATACATGAAATACATCATGTACTTTGGACATGGTAGGTGGGAGTGATAGTCGATATGCCACATCCCCAATATGATCAAGAATCTCGATGGGGCCGATGTACCTAGGACTTAACTTCCCATTCGTTCCCAACCTCATGACCTTATTCCATTGATATATGCATAGGAATACCATGTCTCCAACAATAAACTCAAGGTCTCATCAACGGTTATCAGCCTAACTTTTCTGCCAACTCTAGGATGCCTTGATATGATACCAAATGGTTTTCACCTTGTCCACTATTTCTTCGACCATATCTGTTCCTAGTAGCTTACGCTCACCAACTTCATCCCAACATGTCGGTGTTATGCACCTCATTCCATACAGGGATTCATAAGGTGCCATTCCAATGCTTGAGTGGAATATTTTATTATAGGATAACTCAACTAGAGGAAGATATTGATCCCATATTCCTTTAAAGTCCGTTGACCATGATCTTATCATTTCTTACAGTGTCTGAATAGTTCGCTCAGATTGTCCATCATTTTGAGGATGATAGGTCGTGCTGAAGTTCAGTTCAGTATCAATACCATGTTGAAGACTCATCCAATACTTAGATGTGAATCTTGGATCTCGATCGGATATAATAGATATTGGTACTCCATACATCCTTACCACTTCCCTAATATATATCCATGCAAATTGATCAAATGAGAAATCCTCCCAAATTGCAATGAAGTGTGCAGACTTTGTAAGACGATCCAAAACAACCCAGATTGAATTGTTTACATTGGATGTCTTCGGAAGTCTAGTGACAAAGTCCATGGTGATGTTCTCCCATTTACATATTGGTATGGGAAATGGTTGCTTCATACCTTTATAACTCTGCCTCTCTTCCTTCACTTGCTGACACATTAGGCACTTTGATGTATACTCAGAGATCGCCTTCTTCATATTATCCCACAAATAATGCTCTCAGATATCTCAATACATCTTTGTGTTTCCTGGGTGAATAGGAAATTTGAACTCTGTGTAGCATCCAAAAGTTCCTTATTCAGCTCTGGACTTGATGGAACACATCATCTTTTCCCAAATCTCACAATTACTTATTAATTAACATTGAACTATGAGTATTTCCCTTTTTCTGATAGCTTCTACTTTCTTCTGAATTCCTACATCATTCTTTTAAGCATCGTTTAACCATTCCAAAAGAGATGTTTGAGAAATAATTTGTGAAAGGATTGATGATGTTCCCTTCTTTATGATTCTCATGTCCATATTCATCAAATCTAAGAATATGTCATCCTTAACAATTCTCATCAATGATAGAATCGTTGATTCTTTTTTACTTAGAGCATCTACTACCTTGTTCCCTTTCCCAGGGTGGTAATGGATTGAGTAGTTATATTCTTTGATCATCTCTAACCATCTTCATTGGTGCATGTTCAACTCTTTCTGGGTGAATATATACTTGAGGATTTTTTGGTCCGTATATATTTCACACTTCTCCCCAAAAAGATTATGCCGCCAAATTTTTAAAGTGAAAATCACCATATCCAATTACAGATCATGTGTTGGATAATTCTGCTCATGAAATTTCAATTTCCTTGAAGCATAGGCAATGCCTTTGTCATTTTTCATCAACACACAGCAAGGGCCCTTCTTCGAAGCATCACTAAATACCACAAAAAGTTCTCCACATGTGGGTAAAGTGAGCATGGGTGTAGTGATAAGCCTGATTTTCAACTCCTTGAAGCTTTCTTCACATTATTCACTCCAAGAAAAATTTACTCCCTTCTGAGTTATCTTGGAAAGATGGTTGGACAATCATGACAAATTTCTCACAAATCGTCAATAATATCCATCTAACCCCAATTAGATACGTATATCCATTACCGATGTTAGCCTTGGTCATTCCTCAATTGCATAAATCTTAGAGGGATCCACAGATATCCCGTTTGTTGTGATGATATGGCCTAAGAATGAGAACTCCTTCGACCAAAACTCACACTTACTGTACTTTTAATAGAGCTTATCCTTCCACAAGGTCTCTAGTATAGTTTTTAGATGCTCCTTGTGATCCGCCTTGGTTTTGTATTATATTAGAATATAATCTATAAAGACTATCTCAAATTTGTCGAGGTAATCTCTAAAGACTCTATTCATCATGTCCATGAAGATTTATGGAGCATTAGGGAGTCCGAAAGGCATTACTATGAATACATAGTGCTTGTATCTTGTACGAAAAGTTGTCTTGGGGATATCTTCCTTCTTCACCATTACATGATAATATCCCGACCAAAAATACCCCTTGAATAAGTATTGTTCGCCACACATCTGATTGAACAATTCATCAATTCGTGGGAGAGGATACTTGTTCTTTATCGTGATTTTTTTAACCTCATGATAATTTATGAAAAGGTGAATTGACCCATCCTTCTTCTTGATGAAGAGGACTCATGCACCCCATGGTGAAGCACTTGGGCGTATAAACCCTTTATCGAGATTCTACTGTAGTTGTTTTTTTATCTCCTCAAGATCTACAACAGCCATTCTATATGGATTATTTGATATTGGAAACACCCCAAGTATAAGATCAATTGATAATTCAACATCTCTTATAGGAGGAAGACTATGCAATTCCTCAGGAAACACTTCATAAAAGTTTCTCACAATAGTCATGTCTTCTAGGATGGTTTCCTCCTTAGACTCAATCATTTGTGCCAAATACGCATTCATATAGGGCAGTAATATCCATGCTTGAGATGATGGAGTAAAAGAAGATTCATCTTCCTCCTTGCACTTGTATAGAATCGGGGGTCGATTCACCACATGGAGAGTCATTTCCCTCTCACGGAAATTTATTTTGGCCCTATATAAGGAAATCCAATCCATGCCAAGAATTGCAAAAAATTACACTAGACCGAGTATGATAAGGTTCGCTGGGAGGTTCAATTTACTGATTAGGACAGGGGAGGAGTTATATTCATGGGATGCAATGATTGCCCCATTTTCCATACACACCGACATATTTACTTCCATGATTTGTAGTGGTTTTGGGATAGTTCTACTAACCTTTTTGGATATAAAAGAATGTGTATAACCTGACACAAAAAGTATGTTCACTATTCTAAAATGAATAATTAGCATACCTTTCAGCACTCCATTTTCGATGTTCACTTTGGCAGTAGTGATGGAAAAATCTTACCCTTTCTGCCTTGGAGGTTGTTGGGAGCCTCTGAAAACCATTGGCTTAGGGAACTAGTTTTCAAAGTGCCCTAGTTATTTGCAGTTGAACCAAATAACAACACATTGAGGGTCGAGAGAAGTGTTCCTATCCTCTGTCGTAGTCGCAGGTTATTCTTGCGGATAGTTAATAGTCAGGTTCCCTTCTCTTCCACACCTAAATCATTTCCTCATCCCCTTCAAGAAATATCTGGGGGGCTTCTTTCCTCACCTTTGGCATGTGGGATACTGGATTTTCCTAGCACCATTGGATTTATCTATCGAACCACTAGAATTTAAGTACCCCTTATTATTTTTATCCTCATGATACCCTTGAGATTCTCCAATCTCCATTTTGACCTTGAGGGCACATCAGACAATTTCCTCAAAGTTGTCGAAGTAATGGATCGCTACCTCTTTCTGCAGGCTAGGTTTCTACCCACCAAAGAAGTGGTCAACCTTGTATTCGGGAGTAACGACAAAGCATGAGGTGTATCATGCAATCATTGTGATGTTTTCCTCATACGCTCCGACAGATTCTTCGTCTTTTTTATTTAGGGCAAGGAAGTCCCTTTCAATCTTAATCTGGACGGTGTGCATAAAATATTTATCAAAAAACATCTTCTAGAAATCCTTCCATTACAATGCCTCGATATTATCCTCGGGCTTTGTATTTTTTGATCAATGTCCACCATTGATCAACTTCACCCTCCATACAATAATAAAATAGGAGAACCTTCTCTTGTTCAGAACATTGAAGGATGGAGAAGATATTTTCAGTGGACTTGATCCATTGTTCGGCGATTGAGGGATCAGATGATTCATTAAAAGTAGGATTCCTTTGTCTCATGAATCTCTCAATAGAAAATTTTTCTTCATTAGGGGGTGTTGAACGTTCCTCTTGATTCGTGTTTCTATTCAAAGCTTGAGCTAACTGAGATAGAAGAATGAAAAAGTTCGTGATTCCCACTCCCATCGGATTAGGAATCTCATTAGCACAGTCATCACATTGATCTTCACATCAGTTGTTAGCCTGATTCCTCCTATTACTGGCTATTGGCTTGAATGAAATGAAAGTTAGGGGTAATACATAAAGGCTAATCCAAGGAAAAAATTTATGACATATATATATCTTTTATTTACTTAACATGTGATTCCATAGGCTTCAATCGCATATGAGCCTCAACCCAGTTGGTGAGGACTCTTTAAGTGCTTACAAGGGACCTGGGATCAAATGTAGGTGGAGGCTAACTTCTGATACTGTAGCAATACTATAGCAGTACTATAGTAGTATTGTAGCCGGTACTGTAGCGGGAACTGTAGCAGGCACTGTTTGGCACTATAGCATCCAGGAATATTCCCTCGTTTGGGCCTTCGGGCCACCGATTTGGTCCTCGAGTAATTTAAGGCATTCGAGCCACCAAGGTCGTTGGGTCAGTAAGGCCTTCGGGCCACCTCAAGGCCTTTGGTCCACCTTAAGTGTAGATGAAAACTAGAAAACCTACAAGGAACAAACTTCGGAAGGAGGAGGAGCAAGGAGCTTTCACCATAGCAGAATCTAAACGGATTGCAAGAATGAGAGGGTATGAAACCTGCCATCGGTACAAGATTGTTCATGCATGGGAAATCCTAGTCGAATAGCCATGCGAAGGTGGAGAGCTGATTTCACGATGAAGATGATGGGGAGGAGAAGTTCCAAGTATTTAGTCTGGGTTGTATGTAATGTTTGAAGCCTATGGGAAATGAATTCCTATAAGGGTTATGGGCTCTGTAACATACGCCTACGAGCCTTGTAAGGGTTCCACCTCACCCCTTGAAAGGTGTATTATCAAAATCAATAAAAAATGAAGGCCTTCGGGTCATTGGAGGAGGATAGGTTGTCTGTATTATCCATGATCTAATTTCTAACATATATTCTTAGCATAATTCCCTTAATAATGGTTCATAATAATCTTTTGAATTTACCAATGCATATCCCCTGGGAGTTTTGTAACAAAGAGTGCAGCAAGGCCCGTTGTCATATACCAGGATACCCCAGGTCAAACATGAAACTCCTTGTTGAGGTTTTCACCCCTAGATACATCTGTGCCAGAGCTTCCTATACATGCTCTTATCAAGACAGGGATATACTTTCTTGATAAAACACTTACTCAATACCCAAAAATATTAGGGTTATTTTTATTATACTTAGTCTTTTCCATAAGGAATCACTAGGGTTTTCAAATCCTAATCCCAAAAATAATTAAACCTATCCTATGATACCAACTATGAAAACCCTTCATTTTATTACACACTTAGACATGATTTATTACATAAACATCACTTGATACAACATAGATGATCAAGAGGTATAGTTTCTTTAGGGATTAGGATCATCACATAACAACTTAAAACTTTAAATACAACATCTTTATCGAAAACATCTTGTACATGACCACTACATTCCCTCGTACTTAGCATTGCATGGGATAACATGAGGTAATGCATAAGAAAAGGGTGACCTATAAATCCCAGTAAGGGAATAAACAAGGAATAACATGAGGAATATAATATATGTTAGACAATAGTCAAATCAATGGATCTCAAGAGAAACATGAACATAAAGGCATGATAAAGCAAGATAATCATAACATGGAAATGTGGCCACAACATTTAACATGATTTTAGCATGAGCCAAGGCTCATTGCACATGGATAATGAGTAAATCCTCATTTCACTTGAATTATCATGATTAAAACACCATTTTACTTGATTTATCATGATACTTATCTTTACCCAATGCATTGGAGTGCTATCTGGGAACACCCTTCTTAAACATTTCATTTCATGCATAAGTGTGCCACATGGATCATATAACATGGAATCAATCGACATCATAAGTTATTCTACGATTAATTAATGTGTAATAAATATATGAAATTACCATTCAATATGTATATGTGTGTAAAGGTGAATACCCTTGATAGAGACATGGGTATGGTATTCACTACAAAATGATCTTGGTTTGGAAAAACGCTGTGCTATTTCGGTAGCATAACAGCGTAACATAAGGATTAATGAAAATGGTTGATGAGAGTGAAATGTGTGTCTCATCATATGTACATGAAATTTACAGTAGGTGGGTCATATATATACATGTCCCAACAAACTTAATGGAATTTAGATGCTTAATACAAAATAATTACTTGGATGTAAAAGAGGAGAGAGAAATTCATCACGGAATTTCGACATGGTAACCAGTGTACATAAGGGGCATTAATGAGAGAGAAAGGGGTCTCCTGTCATCCAAAAATAAATAGGGAAGTATGGGGGAGGTGTGAAATCATACTCCAACATTTTTAATTGAAAACAAAAGAGCATAACAGCTTAAAGAAAAAAGGACAAAAATGAGAAATGAAGAAATCCCTTACTTGGAACTGTGATCCCAAAGGCTTGGGAGGGGCTTGAGATAAGCTTCTTGGGAGCTTGGGGAAAATTGGGGGGATTATAGAGAGAGGATGGAAGGGTTTGGTCGAACTTAAAAGTATTTGAGTGAAGAGTAAGTGGGAGTATGGGTGAGTTTATATAGGAAAGGAGAGGGAATTCTTTATTATTATGGATTGGGACACCTCACATTAAACTTATCAAAACCACAAACCAGCCCATGGTTTTTTCCCATGGTTTTTACCAAAGGGGAGTGGAAAAAAAATTTATAAGTTCAAGGGCCTGCCTTCATAAAATAATAGGTTTTCTTAGGTGGAGGTGAGTCACACTCTCAAGAAAAACAATTTAAAGAGAAAAAATGTTTTATAATCTTTGAAGGGTCCTTTAAAGATTTGTAAAATAAATAAAACAAACCAAAATCAAATTATTTTATTGGTGAAACATATATTGGCCGAAAATAATGTTTGTATTATTTTATTACATCACTATTGGGTCATAATGATGTCATAAAACACATTATATATTTAAATGGTATTTAATTTTAACCCAAAAATTTGTCTATCCCATAAAATTATGAAGAATTGACCATTGAATAGTTTCAACATCCTGATTCCAAAAATAATATTCATTTTATCTAAATAATTTTATAAATATTTAAATTTTTTACTTTTAAAATTAAAACCGACATTTACTGAAAATTCATGGGGTTTGACAAAAACACGTTTCAAACCTTAATAAAAATTACAATTTCATTCATAAAATTATAAAATCATTTATATTTTATAGAAATTAATTTATTAATAAAAATAATAATAATTTATTAAAATATTATTTAATTAAAAAATCTATTAATTCATCAAAATATATTTCTTAGTTGAATATTAACTAAAAATACTATTTGTGTTTTAAAAACTATTTACAATGTAACAATAATAAAATGAATGAAAATTATTTATACAAAAATATTATACATAGTCCTAGTGCTAGGGTATTGTTACATAACCCCTTATAACACTCACATAAGACCAAAGGGTAAGGTTTAAGATGGTGACAAACTCTTGGGATGGCTCGGATAACATCGCTCAGGTGGTAATATCTATTAACTTCCACTTCTTCCATAGTCGGTTCTGCTTAAGATTAATGTGATCAATCTCGGCTTGGGCTTGGTCAAGAGTGAAGCCCAATGACGTCAACTAATTTCTGAGCTCTGAAAAATGGGCTTTGTATGGGTAAAGTCTACTAGATAAGGACATCTCTACCTTTGTTTGAGTAAATTGTATTTTTAAAGACTTATATTTATACTAATAATGTGATCATTATTCAATGGATATATTATCAACGGTCACAATTCTTCACAGTATTTTAAAATCCTGACACATAAAACCATTGAAGTTCAGATTTTACATAACCATAATAAAACATTTGATTGGATCTAGAGGAAGTTTTATTAATGAATTTTTGGGTTGTTACACTAAGTATCGTTGGGATTAAAACCTCAATGACTATCAACCATTGGAAAAAAGGCATGTAGCTTGTTGCGGATATGAGAACCATTGGGGTTTTTTGTTAGAGACAAAATAGTGAACCAGAAGTGAATATTATTATAATTGTGGTCAATTCAAAACTTTTATAAAATAAAAATGGTGAAACTCAAATGAAATATTTCAATAATTAAATATAATTATGTTTCCTATGGATGATCCATTTTGGATATTCCATGAAAGAAAATGGAAAAAATGATAATGAAAATAAAAAAATTATTCACCATACATAACTAATTAAACATGTAATTTTTTGGAAATTTTTTACTGATTGGTGACCTTTTTTATTGTTCTCATTATTCTTTTCGATATAGTACTAATATAATTCACCTTAATTTTTTGTCACAGAATCATCAAAAAATGTTCTAAAACATAAATTGTGACAAAAACCTCTATAGTTCTCCAAATAATGGCACCCACCTAAATCCTTCAACATTGGGTTGAAAACATTATGGTTAGAGAGTACCACTATCATGGTACAATAAAAATCATAGTGGTTGTATGCATAGGTCTATAGGAACTAAAACCTATAATCCCTCCTTTTTCAGGGAAGGGTTTGATGAAACTGGAAAATGTTTTTCCAATTACTAACCAATTTGTGATATTATATCCATAGCATGAAAATCAAAACCTTCCTCATTTTAGGAAGGTGGATTAAGGATCCAAATATATCTCTATCTTAGTTTAGGATCCTCATTTGAGAGATCTTGTTGATATCTTCAACTAGAATCAACATTTCAATGCCCCTCAGTCGCCTGATGAGGGCACTACCTGATAGGTCACTTCCCCAGAAAATCATACCTGAGAATTAAGTGTAACTCATCATGCACGTAAAGTACGAAACCAAGGGGAGATGGACCATATCACCATGATCGTACCATGATTCGCTGTTTCATTTTCACCCATACACCACTATGCTATCCTAGTTTTTTATTGAAAATTATAAAAATAATAACAAATTTCAGATAATTTTTTATTCAATTATTTTTTATCACTGTTAAGAATATAAATTTTACTTTTTTATATGTACATTATATGTGGAGGTGATTTTGAGGTCCCATGATGAAGTTCAAGAAAAATGGGTCAAACTACACTGGATCTAAGCACACCAGTGAGCTCAACTGCACACTACAACTAAATTGTAAATCCAAATGGGCTATGATTTTGTGGGATAGTTCAAAGTTAAATGGTATACATTTCATATGAACACACCCAATCCCAATTCATCTAGTAATGGGACCATATGAACTAATTTTCCCAGGGGATCCAATCTTCTCGATGTCAAAACATGGGTTTTGTATTTTGTTCATATATATAGATGTGATTATTCAAATGGTTCCAAATTTTTAATATATATAGTAAGGATGTGGTTATAAAACTTTTCAGTTTTTTCAAAAGTTATATAAGACTGTATGGCCATCCAAAATGATGGTCCAAGTGGTTTCTTGAAATCAGGGTTATCAAAACCACTTTAAACATTTCTTATAAATTGGAACCTTGGCCTCTCTATTTGAAAGTATTTCCAAGCAGTGAATTGTTACCAATTTTTATTTCTATATGATTCCCCTATTCATCCAAGAAGTTTCGGAGGCCTCTATACTCATAGGGGGTCGAGGATGAAGAAGTAGAACCACCTGAAATTCCTCCTCTCGATGTTGGGCTAAATAGTGGGCGTTCATTGTGAGGGAGCTACCACATGTCAAAGGAGTTTTGATGATTTTATTAGATACTAGTTTGGATTAATTTGTGTGTTAAAACATTTCATTCCATGTTTTTATATTATTTCATATTTTAATTCTTTTTTTGATTCATGTGATTGACTTGCTCTTAATTTATAACCAATCAGTGTGAGGTTTTGAGTGTGTGACTTGTGTTCTTTTGATTAGAAAACACAATAATCCTTTTCTTACCCACTTTATTGAGATTTTAATCTAATTTGGAATCTCTTATTCCATGCATATGTTCTGTACCATGACAATAAAATTTTAATTTCATGGTTTGATTCTTCAAGCATTTAAATAAAATCATAGGAATTAATCAGGATTGTAGTTAATTTCAACAAAAGAATTACTCCAAACCTGAATTAAAATCTAAGAAAAATTAACATAGAATGTGTGTAGTGAAATCATAATGACATATTCTTCTCCCATTATTACAATCACACCACCTTTATTTGTCAACTATTAAACTATTTGATTAAGTCCTTTTATTTTTAAAACTATTTTCAAAACCACCCCCTCTTTTAGTACTTTTTATTAAAAATACACACTCTAAACCTATAAAAACTCTTTAATAGACAACCAAGGGTCTTCCCTGGATTATTAAATCATATTTAAATAAAAAAAATTTGATTTTTTGTGAAAACGTGGCCAAATTTTGGCACAATTGTTAGGGAGTTCATTTTTTAATGTGTGTTTTTATAGAAATATTATCTATTTTGTAATTATTTGTTCACTTCCTTTCTTCCATAATTTTTCTAGTCGATTTATAAAATATTATTTTTTTAGTTCTTATACATGAAATAATCTTCACTAAAGTAACTAATTCCTTTCGAAAATTAATTGGAGAGGATCTATTGTTATCAACACAAAGAAGCATCGAATGATCCATTAAAGGAGGACACACATAACATTGAAACTCTTCTCGATACTTCTTATTTTTCAATAAACCTTATTAAAATTGAAATAAATGTTCATATTATGGATGAAAATAACAAGACATTAAAATAACTAACCTCCCATGGTCTAGAGATCCATCTTGCATACATTCAAATACAAGGTGAGGCACCTAATTTTGAACTAAAATTCTGGTTAATTCACTTATTACCACGATTCCATGGACTCACTGGAGAATATACTCATAATAACATAAAATAATTTCATATTGTGTATTATATATTAAAAGCTACAAATTTGGATGATGAATAAGTGAATTTTGGTCCATTCCATATTTTATTAGAAGACACTATAAAATATTGGATTTTCTATGTTAATTCACTAGTTATAGGTTGGGCGGACATGAAACACATTCTTTTAAAAAATATTTCCCATCATCTCAAACTGAAATAATAAGAAAGGAAATATTTTGTATAATACAGTCACAAGGGGAAACACTTCAGGTATTCCGTGAAAGATTCAAGAAGATTTTTTCAAGTTTCCCACACCATCAAATAAGTGATGAAATTTTAATACAATGTTTTTATAATGGTTTGATTAATATTGATTGAAATATCATTGATGTTGTTGCAGGCAGTGAACTAGTTGACAAGACTCAAATTGCTTCAAAAACCCTAATTTAGAACATAGTGCAGAACACTCAACAATTCAGTTCAAGGTCCAGTGTACCCATTCGAGGTGTCCATGAGGTGCAGAGTATTGAATTCGAGAAGAATTTGGACACAATGATTGAAGAATTAATTACCCTTATTCAAAAAATTTCTCTTTCACAATGAAAATACCAATATCATCCTCTCATCCATTGTGGTACATATTCTTCTAATACCCACTATTCTAACCAATGCCCTCAACTAAGAGAAACATATAAGAGTTGTAAGGAAAGCCTTCTAGGCCTCCCCTACATATACTAATTTATGCAATAACCATAATATCCATCTAAACCTTGGTGGAATGAAAACCAAAATTATAGGTAAGGGGGTACTCAAACCAACCTCAACAAACCTTGGAACCAACCAAGCTAGAGCATTTATCCACCACCACCACCCATAAATCCTCAACCACTACAAATGAATTTACAACATCACCCACCAAATCCGGATCCTAGCCTAGAATACATGATGAAACAAATGGATTCCAAAAATATCCAATTCTACCAAACCACACAAGCTTCCATACAAGACCGAAAACCCCAACTAGGCCAACTAGCTAACTCAGTGGGGGGAAATCCAAGGTCAGCAGTCGGGTAAACTACCTTCTCAACAACATTTTAACCTTAGGGATAAGGTAATTTTCAATTAAATCACACTTAGGAGTGAAAATCAACTTAAAATTAAAATTTCCATTTTAATAGAGTCATCCCCTCCTAAGGAAACTTCCATTACAAGCATCTCAAATTGCCCAAATAAGAAAATTTATTATCTTGAGAAAAATCCCACAAAAGGAAAGAGTGTGTCTATTTATGTGTCGCATAGACCAACCATTCCTCCTATATCCCCCCAAAAGGGCCACCCAACCAAGAAAATAAAAATAAAATAAACTTGATAAATAAATCCTAGAAACCTTTAAGAAAGTGTTTGTTAACATCCCTTTGATTGATATTGTGAAGAAAATTCCAAGATACACTATGTTTATGATGGAGATGTGTACACACCGAATGTTCCCTCGAGGTGATGAGAAGATAATGTTGGGGAGAAACATATTATAATTAATATATACATAACTTACCACCGAAATCAATGATCCTGGAACATTCTCTATTCTATACACCATATGGGAGAATTCCTTTTCCAATTCTATGCTTTATTTGGGTGCTTATATGAATGTGATTCCTCGGACCATTTACTTATAATTATAGGTCATACAATTGAAGACCATAGTAATTGTTGTTCAATTATAAAATTGGCATACAGAACACCCTTCTGGGGTGATATAGGATGTTCTTTTGAGGGTTAAAATTTTAATTTTTCCTGTTAATTTTTATGTGCTAAAAATGGAAGATGATAGGATGAATGGACATGCTATAATTATATTGGGGAGGCCCTTATTGAAAACTACCAAAACCATATTTATTGTCCACAATGGTACAATATCTATGTATTTTGGTGGTGAGAATATCCACTTCAGCATCCTTGATTACATGAAGCACCCCTCAGAAGAACATTCCTAACACATTGTTAATTCAATTGATGTACTCCCTTCCCTTGAATAAATTTTTTTACTTTCCCATGATTTCTAATCTGAGTTTCCATCCTTGATTGAAATTCTTGATAACTAATCATGCATTTATTATTGTAGTGGTCCATAAAAATATCATTCATTTTTGTTAATTGATGATTTCTTGAACATTAAGGATCACATGACCATCGATGATACTGCTAAGCTTGTAAAAGCTCATTACTCATTTGAGGAAGATACCATTGAGTAGTTAGATGAGATTAGTGACCTATCACTTTCATGCACACTCCCATAAATCCAAAATCCCCATAAAGTGGAACTAAAAAAATATCCTCAAGATTTAAAATATTCTTATATTGAGAATGGAAACATGTTGTCGGTCTTAATTTCAAGTTCACTCCCTCTTGAGCAAGAATTGCAACTTCTTCAACTTTTGAGGGAGTATAAATGAGCATTGGGATGGAAACTTTTTGGCATTACTAGTATTATACCATCAATTTCTACACATCAAATATTTTTAAATGATGAGGCTAAACCAGTGATGTAGGGAAAACGTCAATTGAACCCAAACCTACTAAATGTTGTTAAAAAGTGGTAACAAAATTATTGGATGCTAGAATCATTTACCCCATCCCTGATAGCTAATGGGTCTATCCATTTCAAGTGGTTCTAATAAATATAGGCCTAATGTTAATTAAAAATTAAAATAATGAATTGGTTCAAACTCATGTGTAGAATAGTTGGCCTGTCTATATAGACTATTGTAGACTAAACCTACACACTAGGAAGAACCATTTCCCCTTACCATTAATTGATTAATTATTGACAGGTTAGCGGGGAATTCCCACTACTATTTCCTTGATAGGTATTCTGGATACTTTCATATACATATTGCCCTTGAGGATCAAGAAAATATAACACTCACTTACACCTTTTCAAGATTTTTATATAGAAGGATGTCATTCTGTCTGTGCAATGATCTAGTAAATTCCTTTGGGATTTTATACTGCCACAACCATGTCCTTCCTTTTAGGTACTGATGTTATCAATATTTTCATGACTTATTTTATACTTCCTTTACTGATTTTATGTGAAATGTGCATAATGTGTGTGAAATATTAATATTTTAATACTAAGTATAATTTTTTGAGCATTTTTAGAAGTAGTCCAATTGAGTTAGTTTACAATTTTATTTATAACTCTCACCCTACTAATCCAAATTGTGTGGTTTTTGTTTTTTATGATTCCTAATTCAATATACAACATTTCATTAGAAGGGATCATGGGATAATCCTTCAATTTGAATGCTCATATGGAAAACACAAAAGGGCCTACAGAATCTATGAAGAAATTGGACCATCCATGAATATTTAATTATTAGGGTCAATCTAGATGTTAAAATTACTTCATTCTCCTCAAAGTTTAGTGGGACAATGTAAGGAGTCCTGGATAAAAATTTCAAGGCACAACTCCAAACACAAGGGGCCCAACATATACTTTGAAGTCCAGTCCACCATTCTGGACGAGAAATAAAATTAGTACAGTGTTGATGACATGGATCCTGATCTACACATCATGTTGAGCTGATTTTATATTAAATGTTCATAATGTGTGTGAAATATTAATATTTTAATACTAAGTATAATTTTTGAGCATTTTTAGGAGTAGTCCAATTGAGTCAGTTTACTATTTTATTTATAACTCTCACCCTACTAATCCTATTTTTTTTTATTTTTTAGGATTCCTAATTAAATATACAGCATTTCATTAGAAGGGATCATGGGCTAATTCTTCAATTTGAATGCTCAAATGGACCACACAAAAGGGACTACTATGAAGAAACTGGACCATCCATGAAGATTTAATTACTGGGATCAATCTAGAAGTTAAAATTCCTTCATTATCCTCAAAGGTTCAGGGGAAAATTTAAGGAGTCCTGGATAAAACATTCAAGGCCCATCTCCAAACACAAGGGGCCCAACATATGCTTTGAAGTCCATCCCACCATTCTGGATGAGAAATAAAATTAGTACAGTGTTGATGACATGGATCCTGGTATAAATATCATTTTGAGATGATATTTTTCAGTTTAAAAGAGGGGATATAGGTGGACGAATTTGTTTAATAAATAATTTGGTTTTGAAGGCATCTTCTTATTCAGAAACCCTTTCACATTTTGGACATTAAAACGATTGCATTCAAATGGACAGATTAAATTTTTTTAATCAACCAGCCATCACATTGGCTCTATAGGTCCAAATGACTCCAAATTTTGAGAGAGGTCGTCTAAATTTATTATCTACAACTTTTAATAAGGATATATCTTATGATTTGTCTGTTTGAATAGCCAACATGGTGATTAAAGTGTAGAGATAGATTGGGAATGAAAAAACAGTCCACTTCCTTGGGCTATAAATGCATCCCCCTCCTCTCCCTCAAAGGGGATGGCATTTCATAAGAGGTGAGCATCAATTTTCAAGACTAAAGCCTTTTCAAAGGCTTTGTAGGACCTTACATGCTGAATTTTTTTACTTGATATACCCTTCCTCCTCTCTTTTCTTATATTCACTTTAGTGTTGTTCTTCGTTTGTAATCTTGTAAGTTTGTGTTTTGTAATTATGTTTTAATGAAGTTTTATTCTTCAATATCTCTTATTATAATCCACCTTTTGTATTTTAATATTAATGTTCCTAAAATATTTTAAATACAGTTGAATCCCCTTCCCTTATTTTTCTTCCTCATCCAATCGAAAATCCTTTTTTAATTATCATCATTGTTCGTGTGTGTGTGTGTGTTCGACGCACCACTCTTTCCTTATCCCTTCCATTTTCTTCTATTCTTAAATTATAATCATAATAATTATAAACAGATCATTAAACACCCAATTGGTTGAGTAAATCTCTCATTGGGGTGAGTTATAATTTAAGTTTGTTAAGTGATTGAGAGCTTTCTGTAGATGAATAATCTTTGAATGAACATTGTGTATGTAGGACTTAACATGTCATGGATTAATGACTTGTTTTGTTTAACATGTGGTTTCCATGGATTATTGGAACCATAAATACACCACCATCAATAAGTTATGATTGAGATTATATCCTTAAGTTAAGTTAGGTCTTGAATTAAAGCCTTAACACTTAGTAATTCTAATCAACGTCATCTTGTGACATGGGTGTTAATTTAATGCAATATAAAGAAATGCTCTAGGATATCACAATCTTATCTACTTAATGATGAACTCACCCCAATATTTATAAATTTTTTTAATCAAACATCATCCATAAATTATTTCATAATATCTGAAAACAAACTGCCCAATCATAATACAATCAACTAAAATCAAATGACTGTTACAAAGTATCATCACCAAGGATTTGACCCGAGTGCTGCTATACACATTAGAAGAGAATCGGAACCCTGACCAGTTGATAGGTGACAATCATTTGTGCATTTCAGGTAACTTTTCCTCTTATATTATTGACCTAACATTACCCCCCTTAAGATTCCCCTAGTCCCCCCTTGAATTTGAATATGTTTGGACACTTTTTGAGTGGAAAAAATGGGGTGCACAGTTTGCTAAACTATGCAAGAAAACCGTGCGGCCTTTTCCAGCTCATTAAAAATGTTGTTAATTTCCATTTTTCCCTCCTATTATTTATCCAAACTTTCCCCTTTCTTCCCCCATTCAACCCTATAAGTCATGGCACCCTCCCAAGTACCTCAAACCCTCCTGGGAACTCCATTTTGAAGGGGGATTTGGTAGAGAAACTTAAAACTTCCCCAAGTAAGTGAAGTCCTTCCTTCATTCCTTATTTTTTCATGGATTTTATTCCATTATTATTGATGTTACTAATGTGCATAAAGTAGGGTTTCTATCCTAGGGTTTGATCCTTGAGTTCTTGGGCTATTATTTTGGTTTCAGGATTGATCTATGTTCCTTGTGGTCTAGCGGGGGTGCGGTTGAATTATCTCACAATGATTCAGGGGTTCTGAAACTTGTGGTTGGTGATTCCATGGGTAAAAAATGATAGATGAGTTATATTTTTTGAATTTCTTTTTTTAGAATGCTTATCTTTCATTATACTTGTTGTAAAATCTAGTTTTGGTGACAATTTTTTTTAGATGGGGTGTTTTACTTATCTATTTTATGTTATTACAAATGAGGTTGTATTATAACTCTTTTAATGGGTTTGTAGGAATTTTTTGGGTTCTGAATTTTTTTTGATGAATATGGGAATGAACATGGTGTTTAATGTGGGTTTTAAGGGATTTTGTGTGCAAAACATTGTTATGTTTTGTGAAGTTGTTTAATGGGAACCGTAAAGGTTTTATTGAGTGTTGTAAGTGGTGAAAAACATGTGTAGATACTGTTATAAGTTGATTATGACCATTAATAACGTGTTTTTCAGAAAATGGATTTTTGTAACATGAGATAATTGTTTGATAACAAAGGGTGAAGCTCGGGTGTCTAGGAGGGCGGATATGTACCAGTACGCTATTGATCTCGATGGGTTTTATCCTTGTTTAACTAGGAAACATAGATAATGAAAACACTAACCAAACTATATTGATGATTATTTGGGACCACTAGGTCATGGGTGTGTTCCCTACTATGTATCATGCACCATAAAAGATTTTTCTATGGTTACTTTAAACTGAGGTACAAGATACATGGGTCCCGAGACTAACTAGTGTCTAGGGGTGTTCCCAAGATTAGTTCTCATTGACCCTTTTGTATTTATCTTTGTAATATTTCTAGAAAATATATTAGCTTACATGTTTTACATTAATGTGCTCACACATGGAAAATTTCCTTTGAAAACTATTTACATTCAAAAAAAATCAATAGAAATTATTTCCACCACTTATTGTTTATCCAAAATGGCATGCTTTTTATCTTGTATTGTTTACTCTATGGAATATCATGGTGGTATCCTATTGGGCTTAGGCTGACACCCTACTTACAACACTTGGGTGTATGTATACTTTATCTTGTTTGAAATAGGTAAAGGCAAGGCCTTGGGTGATGGAAGTTTGGTTTTTTAGTCCCCTTCTTTAGTGCGGCATTGTGGAGACCACTTGTGGGTGATCACCCCTTGAAATGTGGAGTAAATGGGGCTGTTTTTTGTAAAATTTATATGTGTATTTAGAACTCTTGTATTATTTTAATACCTACTTATTCAGTTCTGGATTTTGTTTAAGTATTGTTTGGTATGAATTTTTCAGATTCAGTTTATCGGTTGGTTTTGACGTTTTATGTTTCCATACTCAGGTAAATCATTCCCAAAACAAATTCTATTATACCCAAGAACATGTACCATACAATGGGGATAGGTAACCCCCTGATTTACTTTTCATGGGCTAGGTTTGGTTCCGGTTTTAGTGGCAACCAGATTTGGTACTTGAAAAAATGGTATCACAGGAGGTTAATGTTTTTGTGTTATATTTTTATTTTGGGATGAGTCGGGCTAGACATGAGCTAGGACTGTCAGGACTTGGAGTTTTGATCAGGAATAGGGTGCTTGGCCTCCACCTATGTTGACATACCTCGAGTCACAATTGGACATTGGAATTGTTTTTGACTTCATTCTAGGTGAGATGTGTGGGATGAAGATTACCCGTGGACATCTGGTGGGGGTGGGGTAGTTTTATCTTCTATCATTGTAATGTGTTTTGATTATTTATATTTGATGTTATTGATTAAATTTTCATAATTTTTGTACTGATTTTTTCTCTTGTGACTATTGCCTTTTTGTAGCATCATACCTCCCAAGAAATATCCCATGGACTCATAGGAGGAAGACGAAGAGAGTTCTCCCTCTCCGCTTGACCAGAGGCTAGTAGAGGTTGTGGTTCGGGCTGTCCAAACACTAGGAAATGGTCCATCTCTTATTTCGGATCCTATTAGAGAATATGAGACTGGTCCTGGGAAGGACAAGGCCTAGTAGTTCCTAAAAAATAAGTCTCATACTTTCTCAGGTAGCATAGAACCCTAGGATGTAGAGGAATGACACGAAAAGATCGAGCGGATATTCGAGTTCCTCGACACACAAGAGGTGGTCAGGGTGAAGTATGCATATTTTTAGTTCGATGTTCCTAGCCATAGGTAGTAAGAATTAGTACTTCAAACTGGGAAGAATGATCAGATGCGCTGGGGAGTTTTAAAGGTTGTCTTCAATGAAAAGTATTTCCTTAATGTTTTGGCATATTCTAGATTCCGATAGTTCATGGATATTGTTTAGGGTGGTCTTTATATGATAGAGTATGACAAATATTTTTCTAAGCTATTTAGGACTTCTCCTGAAATCATCTCTAATAAGTAGGTGAAGGGCCATAGGTTTGAGAAAGTCTTGTGAATAAAGATATACTCTCGGGTTTTCTTGTTTTAGTTGAGGACCTATGTAGAGGTGGTTGATTGGGCGTGCATGGTGGAGATTGACTAGAAAGGGAGGTTTAATTTCTCTGGGACATTAACATTAGTGGGAAGTTACAACTCTTCATATATGAAAAGGATGTGGGAGGACTAGATGAAGAAGGGAGGTGGTTATTCAGGCCACTCTTCTTGGAAGTTTTCATCTATGGCTTCTGATGCGAGATCTGTCATGTGCCACCAGTGTGGGAGGTCGGGGAAAGTCTGACCAGGATGACCATTACTTCTTAATCTCTATTATCAATGTGGACGTATGGGTCACTTTCAGTGCTTTTACTGGGTGTAACATTTTATTTAGAGTGAGGTAGAGTTAGTGGATTCAACAGGAGTTCGAGATCAGTCAGAACCATTGAGGACGGGGGGGATCATGATTCTTTGGTCATGGTGGTAGGGATGAGTCATATTTTGGGTAGATCCGGTTTAGGGCATATCCAAAGACTAGTGGTCATCCTCAGGCAGAGATCGTACATCTCCATGCAGTGGATCAGGAACCAACAAGATCAGAGGCGGAACTGTCAACAGTTTGAGGTACTGTTTTGATTGCATCTTCTACAGATACTACTCTTTTTGATACTGGTACCATTATTTCATTTATTACTTCTTAATTTGTGGACATTCTTAATTTTCCAACGTAGTTGTTGTCTTTTTCCATGGAGTTGGTGACATCGCTGGGAAAGAAGAAGGAGTAGGGTCTCAGGTGCCCGTCGTGTATGCTTTCCGTTTCGGGGATTGAGATAGAGTGGGACCTTATAGTCTTAGATAGGGATCTATTTTACATAATACTTGGCATGGATTGGATATTAAACTTACAGTAACACATCAATTTCTGCATGTGGAAGGTCATTTTCACAGCAGCTGAGAGGAGCCTTCAGGTTTTTTCGTGTGGAATGGGATCCTCAGTCGAGTCGTGCGGGACCACCACTCCCAGAGTTGGGAGATGTTGTTTTTCATTTATCATAGATTGTGATAGAGGAGTATGGTCATTCTCTTGATGGTGGACTACATCATGTAGTTTTTGAGTTTTTGAAGGTATTTCTGGATGATTTCTCAGGTTTTCCCCTAGATCAGGATGTTGAGTTCTCGATTTATCTTGCGCCGGGAACACAACCGATATCTATTCCCCCATATCACATGGCCCCCACTAAGATATAGAAATTAATGATATAGATGGATGACTTATAATACAGGGGATTCATTTTCTTGAGTGTCTCTCCATAGTCCTATCTTGTGTTGTTCATGAAAAAAGGTCGATGGATCCCTCCGGTTGTGCATTGACTACCGCAAGCTGAATAAGGTAACAGTCAGCAAAACAATATCCTTTGACCTGAATAGATGACTTTTTCTATCAGTTGAATGGGAAAAGGTGGTTTTATAATATAGAAATTCGTTCGAGCTTGTTTCAGATCGATTCAAAATGCCGAACGGTTTCTTATCCGACGATACGTGGACCTACTTTCCAAAGGCAGGCGTTCGCTGGGCGATTTGGCCAGTGACACTTAAGAACTCACATTGGTCGATAGGATGGGAAGTCAGGCTCATCGTACCCTTTTTTAGGGGAATTATTTCTTGTTCGAGGACTCTCTTATAGATTTAAGACGTACTCATATGTTCGTGAATCTTTGGTTTATACCCAAGAATAGTATCTATAGATTAGTCCTAGCTGGAAATGGTAAGCTAAACGCAGGGATTCAGAAACATTTAAGCCCGAGGTTTACCATGCCTCTTTGGAGTAATGACCCCGAGGAGTCTGGACTCACTGAGACGACACTGATATAAAGCCCTATAACTAGGAACTCTAGAGTATATTGTCATCTAGGGGAGACAGATAACGACTTGAGCGTTTGGATCGCACCGGTGATATGGGATTCCTATATATCCTCATTAGAGGAACCAGAATACACATAGTTCGGTTTAGTATGGGGCTTACACTCCAGGTTTCCCAGGGATGGTGCGGTGAACCGACATGAAGATGTTTGGATCAGCCGGGTATTGGGATTGAACCTCGGGGAGGCTTCCTACGTACCCTGCCTAGGGGACAGGGATCACAGACCATGTAGTTAAGATTGGAGTGTCTAAGGACCGACGTAAAGGTGGACCCAGGGGCGGAACAACTGATTGTTAGGCTTGATCCTTGGGGAGGCTTCTTACATACCCTGCCTAGGAGACAAGGATCAAAGTCCACGAAGTTTTAACGGGAGTGGGGCTTATGCTCTGAGGCAACCCAGAGTAATGGATTGACGCTTACACTCTGAGGAGGCCCATGGGAAGATTTGGGATTACAATCTGAGGAGGCCCATGGTGTGGATTAGGACTTACACTCTGAGGAGGCCCAGGGTGTGGATTGTGGCTTACACTCTGAGGAGGCCCATGGTGTGGATTGGGGCTTACACTCTGAGGAGCCCATGGTGTGGATTGGGGATTACACTCTGAGGAGGCCCATGGTGTGGATTGGGGCATTCACTCTGAGGAGGCTGATGGGAGGATTGGGGCTTACACTATGAGAAGGCCCATAAGAGGATTCCATGGTCGATGCTTTTACTCTAAGCCCACGTGAGTCATGCTCCGTGTGAGAAACAAGAGGCAGCAAAGGACCAGAAGATCACGTCGATAAAGGTGTGTTTGTGGAAGGTGGAGTGGGGATTACACATTGAGAAGCCCAAAAATTCGGGGCTTACTCCAAGATGGATGCCCATGATGACAAAGCATAGCGGGAGAGGGACTTGGCCCTAATGAAGGACGGAGAAACACTCTTCCCCACTACACCCTTCCTTGGGCATGGCCATAGGGAAGTATGGAGGTGCATGGGGGATTCTTTCCGATGTGTAGTTCATCATTATAGCAACCCGGACATTTCTTACATTACTATTACATCATTTTAAAGATAAACAACACAATATTATTACACATGGAGGATCCCGACGTTTAGTGTCTTGGGAAAACTAGGACCATACATAACAAATACAACATCAACCATAAACATTTATTTAATTTCTTCTTTGCTAGCTTCTTAGTGGCACCTATCCTATCCTTAATACATGTATCCACCTGAGGATATACCTCAAAAGGGGTGAGCTAGAAGCCCAGTAAGAGGGTAGATAAGAACAATATATCATGGGGTGAGCATAATCATGACATAGGAAAAAGATCATGATCATGAGAGGAGCATAAATAAAAGACTTGAAATGTGGCAATGCATAAAAAATGAAACATCATGTCTTAGTGGTTAAATACCACACATACTTGTGAACAAAGATAGCATCATGTTCACAGATCATTTCACATTTACTCATGAGATTCATCACTTTACCCAATGCATTGGAGCAGTATATAATTTTGGGTGCACCCGTCACATTTAAACATTCATATTGCGCTATATAATTTCGGGCGCACCCGTCACATCATAACATTATCATTATCATGATTGCCACATAGAACACATATCAAACATGTACATAAATAGCCCATGGAAAGTAATGGGTTTCATCTCATAAAAAACATTCATTAGCTTTGGGTTCCCAAAATAAAGAGGGAACAACATACTTGATACAAGAACCATCAACCTTGAATGAGAGGTAAAATGTGAGATCTTGAAAGAAGAGTTCTTTTGGAAAACATTTTAATGGACATAAAAACCAGTGACAAACGTTTATATCCCATAAAAGTAAAGGAAATTATTAACAAATGATCTTTGAGGAGTAACCATTTCAAAAATGGAGTGAAAGAGGGAGAACCCGAAAGAAGAAAATTGGGTTCGAGATTTCCTCTTACCTTGTACTTCGAATGCCTCCTTCTCTTTAATGTCCTGTATAATGACATTATATTCATTAATTAGAAATTCCAGAACATTTTATACATTAATAGGGTTCATTCTGGTTTCATTATTTCATATTATGTTCCTTTGGATGACTTATAGAGTTTAAAAACATTGTTCGGGGATGTTCGTTTTTATGGTTTTCTTGATCGGTCCACTTGTATTCTTAAATTGATGTTTGGGTAGATCATGGGTAAACATCCAGAACTAATATTACATGTTATTAATTATATTACAGAATATTGAATGATTTTATAATGATTTATATTAGATCCAAGGGATGAATCATTAGATAAAAATTTAATGATGGTTATTTGGGTTAATTTGAGCGGTTTTTTGATCACAACGATCTTGTTTTAACATTTAACTTAGTAATAAGGCCATTGGTTATTTCCAGAACTTAAAATAGAACATAATACATATAAACTATTCTGGTTCAACCATAAAAATGGTTTCATGACCATATTTAAGGTAGAAATGGAAGAAGAGAGCATGTTGTTTTTGAAGGTGATAGATTTAACACCTCGTGAACAACGTTCTCTTTAATAAAATAAATGGAAGAGGGAAGGGGTGTGGGGTAATATAATATAACATTAGAATCATAATATTACAGTATATATATAATACTGGATTTATAGAAAAATTTGGATGAAGATAGGTAGGGAGAGATCAAGAAAGGAACTTGAACTTGAAAGGAAATTAAAGGAGAAGAGGGAGAGAAATTACCTTTAGAATCCTCCTCTTAAGAACCTCCTTAAGGGCCTATGATTGGTCTTTTGATGAGACCAGGAGCTCTTGGACGTGAGGGAGAGGCTAGGGAAGATGATTGGGGAGATCTTAGACAATTCTTGAAGCTTGAGAGGTGTGGTTTGGCAAGAGGAGGGGGAGGGCTTATTTATACATGAGGAGGGAGGTGTTTTTGGCATAAAATATTAAATAAAATAATATATCATAAGTTAGACTTGCAATAGTAGATTTTTGACATCCTAAATCATATATCAATATAATATAATTCGTTTTAGGCTTTAAATATTCTTTATAATTCGAATTCATTAATTTATTAAAAGAAAAGTGAAAGAAAGAGAAAAAGAAACTTTAAGAAATCACCTTTTGACTTTAGGCATTGGAAAGTTCTTTTTAGGTTTGAGATTTGGATTTATTGTCTTTAAAGTAAAAATTTATTAAATTTAATATGTTTTGGCCTAAACTAATGTTCTATAATGTTTATGTCATCATTACATCATTAATGATGCAATTTAGTGTACACCGATTATGCGAAAAACTGTATTTTTTTACTATTCACCCGAAAATTGAAGTATTTCAGAATAAACCCAAAAATTTACCCCTACCATTTTTCGACATGTAGAATCCGAAAAGGATGTCCATTTTTCAAAAATAATTTTTTAAATATTATTAATTTAATATTTAATTAAAATCATAATTTCCTTAAAAAACAGTTTTTAAAATTAAAACTGATTTTGCAGTTCTTTCAAAAATTACGTAGGGTCTTATAAAATTATCTAAAAACTATTAGAAATTGATTCAATAATTTATGAATATATTTCAGGAAAATAAATATTCATTTAAATTAATTAATTAATTATAATTATTTATTTATGATTTATAAAATACCAAAAACATTTACTAAGGTCAAATTGTCACTTTCTAAGATGTCTAAATTTTATTTTATTATTCATAGGTAATGTTACTCTTATTTACTATTCATAAGGGTCATATTAATATTCATAAGGGTAGGTTACTATTCATAAAGGTAGGTTACTATTCACCAAAAATTATTTTTGTTTCATTAGACTCCAAAAACTATCTTGAACACAACCCTGTATGTCGGATTTTTTAAAATTCCAAACATAGGGGTGACAAAATTATGTTTAAAGGTCACTTATCACTTAGTAGTTCATTATTTTTTGTTGTTATGACATAAATATAAGAAGAGTATTTTCTATTGAAAAACTTTGGGTTGTTACATTCTTCCCCCCTTAAGAAATTTCGCCCCCAAAATTTCACTTTACACAAACAGGTGAGGATACTTCTCCTTCATTGCCTCTTCCAGTTCCCAAGTTGATTCCTCAAACTTTTGGTTCCTCCACAACACTTTGACAAGGCAGGTTGTCTTGTTTCATAGTACCTTATCACTTCGGTCCAAAATTTTTACCGGCTGCTCCTCATAGGAGAGATCATCTTCCAACTGTACCACCTATGAGTTTAGTACATGTGAGGGGTCTGGAATGTACTTCCTCAGTAGTGATACGTGAAACACATCATGAACTTGAGCCATATTCGGTGGAAGTGCCAGAAGATAGGCCAAGGATCCTATACGATCAAGGATCTCAAAGGGGCCAATGTACCTTGGTCTTAGCTTCCCTTTCTTCCCAAATCTCATGACTCTCTTCTATGGAGATATTCGAAGGAAGAATTTCTCTCCAACGTCGAACTCCAAGTCCCTTTGATGGTTGTCAGCATAGCTCTTTTGCCGACTTTGAGTAGCTTTGATGTGTTTCTGGATGACTTGAAACTTCTCTTTCATCTCTTGAACAAGATCCGGACCAAGTAGCTTTCTTTCTCCAAATTCATCCCAATAGGTTGGAGTTCTACATCGCTTCCCATAAAGAGCTTCATACGGAGCCATCTGAATACTCAAGTGGAAGCTATTGTTGTATGAGAACTCAACCAATGGAAGGTGTTGATCCCATCCACCTTTGAATTCAAGAGAGTAGGCTCTTAGCATATCTTCGAGTGTCTGAATAGTCCTTTCAGACTGACCATCAGTTTGGGGGTGATAGGCCGTGCGGAAATTTAATTCAGTACTCAAAGCATGTTGAAGGCTCTTCCAGAATTTAGATGTGAACCTTGGATCACGGTCAGAGACAATCGAGAGTCGAACACCGTGCAATCTCACTACTTCCTTCACATATATCCTTGTAAGCTGTTCAAGTGAGAGGTCTTCCCGAATAGTGATAAAATTGGCAGTCTTGGTGATTCGATCAACCCCAACCCATGTCGCATTATTTCCTCTTGATGTTTTTGGGAGACTGGTGACAAAGTCCATAGTAACATTTTCCCATTTCCACATGGGTATAGGCAATGGCTGCATCATACCTTTGGACTTTTGCCGCTCAGCATTAACTTGATGACATACCAAGCACCTTGATATATATTTCGCAATCTCCTTCTTCATTTTATCCCACCAGAAGTGTTCTCGGAGATCACGATATATCTCGGTACTTCCAGGATGAATAGAGAAAGTTGAGCTATGTGCATTATCCAATAGCTCCTTCTTTATCCCGGGTGATGAAGGCACACAAAGCCGTGTTCCAAACCAAATTACACCATCATCGTCGATATGGAACTCTTTCAGCTTCCTTTCCTTTACCGCATTCACCCTCTTTTGTATCTCTACATCATCCCTTTGTGCTTCCTTAATATTTTGTTAGATGGATGGTTGCACAATCATTTGGGCAAGGTAGGATGTATCCCCTGCCCTTACGATTCCCAAATCCATCCTTTTCATATCCAAGAAGATAGGGTCTTTCTCAGTCCTCAACATGGATAGAGTAGCAGGTTCTTTCCTGCTTAGAGCATCAACTACCTTATTCGCCTTTCCAGGATGATATTGAATAGAACAATCGTAATCCTTGATTAGCTCTAACCATCTCCTTTGACGCATGTTGAGCTCCTTTCATGTGAATATATTCTTTAGGCTCTTGTGGTCGGGGTATATGTCACACTTCTCGCCATAAAGGTAGTGCCGCCAGATTTTCAAGGGAAAATCATGGTTTCCAGCTCTAGATCATGTGTCGGGTAGTTCTGCTCATGGATCTTCAACTATTGTGAGGCATAGGCTATCACATTATCATTTTTCATGAGTACACAACCCAAGCCTTTCTTTGATACATCACTGTATATCACAAAACATTCTCCACTTTTTGGTAGTGTGAGTACAGGTGCATTGATCAGCCTTCTCTTTAGCTCCTTGATGCTTCCCTCACATTCATCCGTCCAGACATACTTTACCCCTTTCCTTGTTAACTTAGTTAGCAGGCTTGACAATCGTGAAAAGTTTCTCACAAAACATCGATTGTACCCAGCTAATCCAAGAAAACTGTGGATTTCTGTGACACTAGAGGGCTTGGTCCATTCTTCAATCGCCTTTGTCTTTGAAGGGTCCATAGAAATTCCCTCGCTTGTGATCACATGTCCCAAGAACGTGACTTGATTCATCCAAAATTCACACTTGCTCAACTTGGCGTACAACTTCTCCTTTCTCAATGTGGCCAACACAAGTCTTAGATGTTCTTCATGTTCCTCCTTACTCTTGGAGTAGATGAGAATATCATCAATAAACACTACCAAAAATTTGTTGAGGTAATGTCTAAAGACTCTATTCATCAAATACATGAATATTGCAGGGGCATTAGTAAGTCCGAAGGGCATCACCAAAAACTCATAGTGCCCATACCTTGTATGCAAGGCAGTCTTCTGAATATCTTCCTTCTTCACCTTTACATGATGATATCTAGAACGAAGATCCACCTTTGAGAAGTATTGACCTCCTCTTAACTGGTCGAACAAGCCATAAATCCTTGGGAGAGGATACTTCTTCTTATGGTGATCTTGTTGAGTTCCCGATAATTGATACACAGCCGCATGGTACCATCCTTCTTCTTTACAAAGAGCACGGGCGCACCCCAAGGTGATTCACTAGGGCGTAAGAACACTTTGTCCAGATGCTCTTTCATCTTCTTCTTTAACTCCTCCAGTTCGATAGGAGCCATCCTATAGGGGCACTTCAAGATAGGAGTAGCTCCGGGTATGTGTTCAATTGAGAAATCTACCTCTCGATCCGGGGGAATTCCGAGTAACTCTTCGGGAAATACATCAATGTATTCCCTCATGATGGGCATTTCCTCAAGTTTGTCACTTTCCTTCGACTCAACCATTTGGGCGAGGTATGCTTCTTCATAGGGAATCAACACCCACACCATTGAAGGATTTTTCAAAGGATAATCATGATCTTCCTTGCATTTGTAGAGGAGCATGGGATGGTTCGGAATATGAAAATATATTTCCTTTTCCCGACAGTTGATATGTGCTCTATATAACGAGAGCCAATTCATTGCTATTATAGCGTTGAATTCCTCCAAGGGAATTATTACGATATTTTCTGGAAGAATCTTCCCACATACGTCAATAGGAGAAGAGTCAAACAGTTGGGTTGCAATGATTGCACCACTTGGTTTTTTTACGTATATCTCTACTTCAAGGTTTTGGGGCTTCGATTCTATAGTTCTAGCAAACTTGCAAGATATAAAGGAATGCATAGAACCAGAATCAAATAATACTTTTGCCATTCTTGAGTGAATAGAAAGTGTACCTTGTTCGACTTCATGATCATTTTCTACCTCCGCAGTAGTGATGGCATAAGCCTTCCCTTGTTCCTTTGGCTTTGGTGGTTGTTGGCATTGATTACCCTCGAGAGCTCGAGGTTTAGTGCACTGGTTTGAATAGTGACCTAGCTCCCTATAGTTGTAGCATTGAACCACGAGTGGTTCTCTCCTTTCATCGGTTACATTATCCTTCCTTTTCATGTCGTTTTGACACTCGTGAGATTGGTGTCCTTCCTTCCCACACTTAAAGCATTTCGTCGTACCTTTGAGGCAGTTCCCATGCTGCGAGTTCCCACATTTTTGGCATGTGGGTCGATTTTTCTTCCCACCTTTGTCACTAGATCCACCAGCTTGAAACTTCATTTTTCTTTTCTTATCACCATAGCCATGGGAACATTCTCCAAACTCCATCTCCACTTTGAGAGCACACCGAACAACTTCTTCATAACTCCCAAAGTCTCGAATTGCAAGAGCCTTTCGAAGATGTGGTTTTAATCCACTAAAGAATCAATCAATTTTGATATCATTGTTGATAACAAAACCCGAAGCATACCTTGCGATCCTTGTGAAATTTTCTTCATAGGTTGTGACAGATTCTCTTTCTTTTTTCTTGAGCTCTATTAATTATCTCCCCATCTTCGTGCGAAGAGTTCGTGGGAAGTACTTATTAAGAAACATTATCTTAAAGTCTTCCCATTCCATCTCTTCAATTTCATCCCTTGGCTTGGTGTTATTAATCAAAGACCACCATCGATCAGCTTCTCCATCAAGACGATAAACGGCTAGAGTCACCTTCTCCGTCTCGGAATAGTGAAGAGCAGAAAAGATCATCTCCATGGATTTGACCCACTGTTCCGCAACTAGTGGATCAGAAGATCCACAAAACGTCGGTGGTCGTTGCCGCATAAAACATTCGATATCTATTTGCTCCCTATTTGGTGAAGGAGGATGTTCCCCATTATGATGGTTATTATTCATAACCCGAGATATTTGGGTAAGCATCGCCATGATGTTTTTAACCCCACCTCCAAAATCATTGTGGATGTCGTTCGGGCAATCGTTGCATTGGCCCTCACAAGTGTTGTTGGCCTGATTTCTCCTGGATCCCACCATTTTCTAAAATAGAAAAGATTAGAAAAAAACATAAGTAAACAATTCATGAATAACTTATTCATTTAAACAATTATACCAAAAACATAACATATGGGATCCCTAGGTAAATATTCTTTTGTACATATTTGTACTCTTTCTCATGCTAGAGGTTTTCTCTAGGGTTTACTAATCATAATTCCAAAATTAACTAAACCTTTACTTTCATACCAACTATAGCGACCCGACCTTTTCTTACATTACTATTACATCATTTTAAAGATAAACAACACAATAGTATTACACATGGAGGATCCAGATGTTTAGTTTCTTGGGCAAACTAGGACCATACATAACAAATACAACATCAACCATAAACATTTATTTAATTTCTTCTTCACTGTCTTCATAGTGGAACTTTTACTCTCCTTAGTACATGTATCGACCTGAGGATATACATCAAAAGGGGTGAGCTAGAAGCCCAGTAATAGGGTAGATAAGAACAATATATCATGGGGTGAGCATAATCATGACATAGGAAAAAGTTCATGAACATGAGAGGAGCATAAATAAAAGACTTGAAATGTGGCAACGCATAAAAAATGAAACATCATGTCTTAGTGGTTAACTACCACACATACTTGTGAACAAATATAGCATCATGTTCACACATCATTTCACATTTACTCATGAGATTCATCACTTTACCCAATGCATTGGAGCGCTATATAATTTCGGGTGCACCCATCACATCATAAAATTATCATTATCATGATTGAAACAGAGAACACATATCAAACATGTAAATAAATATCCCATGGAAAGGAATGGGTTTCATCTCATAACAACACATTCATAAGCTTTGGGTTCCCAAAATAAAGAGTGAACAACATACTTGATACAAGAACCATCAACCTTGAATGAGAGGTAAAATGTGAGATCTTGAAAGAAGAGTTCCTTTGGAAAACATTTTGATGGACATAAAAACCAGGGACAAACATTTAAATCCCATAAAAGTAAATGAAATGATGAAAAAATGATCTTTGAGGAGTAACCATATCAAAAATGGAGTGAAAGAGGGAGAACCCGAAGGAAGAAAATTGGGTTCGAGATTTCCCCTTACCTTGTACTTCGAATGCCTCCTTCTCTTTAATGTCCTGTATAATGACATTATATTCATTAATTAGGAATACCAGAACCTTTTATACATTAATATGGTTCATTCTGGTTTCATTATTTCATATTATGTTCCTTTGTATGACTTATAGAGTTTAAAAACATTGTTCGGGGATGTTCGTTTTTATGGTTTTCTTGAACGGTCCACTTGTATTCTTAAATTGATGTTTGGGTAGATCATGGGTAAACATCTAGAACTGATATTACATGTTATTAATGATATTACAGAAGCATTAATGATTTATAATGAGTTATATAAGATCCAAGTGGATGAATCATTAGATAAAAATTTAATGATGGTTATTTGGGTTAATTTGAGCGGTTTTTGGATCACAACGATCTTGTTTTAACATATAACTTAGTAATAAGGCCATATGTTATTTCAAGAACTTAAAATAGAACATAATACATATAAAATATTCTGGTTCAACCATAAAAATGGTTTCATGACTATATTGAAGGTAGAAATTGAATAAGAGAGCATGTTGTTTTTGAAGGTGATAAATTTAACACCTCATGAACAACGTTCTCTTTAAAAAAATAAATGGAAGAGGGAAGGGGTGTGGGGTGATATAATATAACATTAGAATCATAATATTACAGTATATATATAATAATGGATTTACATAACAATTTGGATGAAGATAGGTAGGGATAGATCAAGAAAGGAACTTGAACTTGAAAGGAAATTAAAGGAGAAGAGGGAGAGAAATTACCTTTAGAATCCTCCTCTTAAGAACCTCCTTAAGGGCCTATGCTTGGCCTTTTGATGAGACTAGGAGCTCTTGAACGTGGGGGAGAGGCTAGGGAAGATGATTGGGTAGAGCTTAGACAATGGTTGAACCTTGAGAGGTGTGGTTTGGCAAGAGGAGGGGGAGGGCTTATTTATATATGAGGAGGGAGGTGTTTTTGGCATAAAATATTAAATAAAATAATATATCATAAGTTAGACTTGTAATAGTAGTTTTTTGACATCCTAAATCATATATCAATATAATATAATTCTTTTTAGGCTTTAACCCTTCCTTATAATTCTAATTCATTAATTTATTAAAAGGAAAGTGAAAGAAAGAGAAAAAGACACTTTAAGAAATCACCTTTTGACTTTAGGCTTTGGAAAGTTATTTTTAGGTTTGAGATTTGGATTTATTGTATTTAAAGGAACAATTTATTAAATTTAATATGTTTTTTCTCGAAACTAATGTTCTAGAATGTTTATGTCATCATTACATCATTAATGATGCAATTTAGTGTACACCGATTATCCGAAAAACTGTATTTTTTTACTATTCACCCGAAAATTGAAGTATTTCAGAATAAACCCAAATTTTACCCCTACCATTTTTTGACATGTTGAATCCAAAAAGGATGTCCATTTTTCAAGAATAATTTTCTAAATATTATTAATTTAATATTTAATTAAAATCATAATTTACTTAAAAACTGTTTTTTAAATTAAAACTGATTTTGCAGTTCTTTCAAAAATTACGTAGGGTCTTATAAAATTATCTAAAAACTATTAGACATTGATTCAATAATTTATGAATATATTTCAGGAAAATAAATATTCATTTTAATTAATTAATTAATTATAATTAATTATTTATGACTTATAAAATACCAAAAACGTTTACTAAGGTCAAATTGTCACTTTCTAAGATGTCAAAATTTTATTTTATTATTCATAGGTAATGCTACTATTATTTACTATTCCTAAGGGTCATATTACTATTCATAAGGGTAGGTTACTATTCATAAAGGAAGGTTACTATTCACCAAATCTTATTTTTGTTTCATTAGACTCCAAAAACTATCTTGAACACAACCGTGTATGTCGGACTTTTAAAATTCCAAACATAGGGGTGACAAAATTATGTTTAAAGGTCACTTATCACTTAGTAGTTCATTATTTTGTGTTTTTATGACATAAATATAAGATGGTAATTTTCTATTGAAAAACATTGGGTTGTTACAATCATTCCCTCGGGAGGGGAGAAGTGCCCCAGTCCTAACAAGTGGAGGGGCAGAAATGGGACTCCCAGGCTCAGAGTCCGCATTACCGTGGGAATGTGAACCCAGGAATGCTTCCAGAATCTAATCAAGGGCCGGAGAAACCCCTTTTACCTCATATACCGTGGTTATGTGATTTCAAAATGGTGCGTTGATGCGCCTGAAGGTTACATCACATGGGTCTGGTGGCTTTGGTGAAGGACTCGGCTCGGGGCCGATGAATGGGCCAATGATGGGATTGCGGAGGATCAGGACGGATTGGAAGGACATTAGCTGGATCGAGGAATGGGAACACTGAAGGATCTGGTTGGCCACACATGTATATGAGTGGTGTCTCCCTTCCAATAGGGAGGTGCTACACAGCTGGAGAGGCTATTCGCAATCCAGGGTGGTCCGCAGACTGATAGGCATTCCACAAACTGGGGTGGTTCGCAGTTTGGTGGGAATCCCGCGAACTAGGGTGGTTCACAGCTTCGGGTTTGGCTCAGGTACCAGTTTGGTACGCGGAGGGGTACATGTGAGTAGCGGTGGCTGAAGATGACGCCAGCTGGGGGTTCGTCGGTCGGGGCTTCGCCCGCATAGGAGGGTGCTACATGGTGCGACGGATCGAAAAAGGGGCATAAACTCCCTGGTTTGCGGGGAGTGCATCTGCAAAGGGTACATGGATCACGGTCTTCTTTTCATTGTTATTTTAAGTTCGTGTTTCACCAAGTTGTTATACATTTTCAGTTCTATATTTATTCCCTTCTAGTTTCATACCAGTTCTGGTTCGCAAACTGGAACTTCACTGTTTGCGAAATCCGAATGCTTCCTCCTTCAAAATCCTTCCACCCAAATCTGATCGATCTCCCACCTCCATTTTTCTCACTCTTCCTCCTCAATCTTCTTTTATAGAGTGGGGAAATATATGTATTTGTGGTCATGCGACACCTCTTTCGAAGGCCCATGATCGGAAACCCGGTTTATGGATGACTTCGTCAATCCGCAACTTGTGGGGGGCATTGAACTCATCTCCCCCGTGAATCAAAATAACTCGAGGAGTGCTTCGCGGCCGTGTGGGGTTCTGCCTCTATTCTACGAATGACAGCAGATGCAGTCTGGGTCGGTCGATGCAGTCTACGGCTTGGGTGGTTCGTGATAGTGAACCGGGTTGCCGCCCGTCCTGCTTCGCGCCCGTGGAGGGCTTCTGCATCCATTCCGCAAATGACAGTGGTCTGTGGAGGGGGTGCTTCATGGAATGGACCGTGCACCATTATCATTGGACCGGTCTGCGAACCGGTTCGACATGTGCCATACTTTGAGAATTCTCCACACTTTCCCCAATTCTTTGGGGTAAATTGGGTATAATCTCCCTTGGATTAAATGGGATTCTCATTCTTCCTTTGTGGATTTTTTAGGACCCTACAAATTCCCCCCATCATAATGGGGTCTGATCCGAACGAAGAGGGGGCCATTATGATATAGAGTGGTCCTGAAACTTGGTTGGTTTGTGGTAGGGGAGTGGGCCTGGTAGGAGACCACGCCTATAAATATGGGGCCCTTCCTTTTCCCTTTACCGGATTCTTCGTGAAACTAGAGCTTTCTCGATTTTTGTCTCTATGTGATCGTTCCTTCATGAAATGCCTCGTCCGAAAACTAGCTTCCACTTCCGTGAACCATCCGTTCGCAGTTTCTTTCACCCATAGACCAATCACCCAACCACGAACTAACACATTTTTTAATTAAAAAGTAAGTCATGATGGGCTGCGTAGGAACTCACTCCATGGTTTTGATGGTCCGCAGTCTGAAACCTTCCAAACTTTGAAAATTTCTGAAGTCCTCCAAACCTAATTATTTAAATTAGGGATTAAGATTCCGCAGAGCAACCTGGTTCACAGTTTTCTAGCCAACGCTCCATGGTCCAGAGTATCACGGACCTCTTCCTCATAGGATTGGTTCGCGGGATGCAGTCATTGAAAACCACATTTGGAGGCTTGCTTGCGGACCTCACCATGAAGGATTCTTGAATCCTTCATCATATTCTTGTTATTTTTGTCTAGGATTTATTATTCCTGACTAACCATTTTCTTGGTATTCATAATGCAGGGAGAAAAAATGGTTCCCCCTCGTCCTGCAACCCGGCCTACTACTGAGCCTCTCCCGATTGGTGCAGGGAGACGTCTAGCTATGATTCACAGAGAGTAAAGTATCAAATAGGACCCTAGTCGGTCCGTCATTCTTGATAACAGTGTCTTGAAGGACTTTCTCTCTCTTGAGCTCCTGGGTTATCCACTACCAAATTGGCTTCTGCTTTATGGATTCGGTCTGCAAGACGATGCCCCTATTCCCCCTACCTTCTCAGGTCTTTTGTCACCTTGGTTGGAAGCGTCGCCGAAGTGCATTCAGGCGAACCTCTCCCAATCGGGGGAGATAATCTCTGATCCTGATCTGAAAGACACTTTCTTTTTGAGAGGCTCTGTCTGAACCAAAAGTGATCAGTACGCACAAGACTTCTTTCAAGAAGCTGTCCTCAAGAGTTACCCCTCCATAATCAACCTTACTCGAGTGGACCCTGATGTGGGGTATATTTCTAGGTGGGATCTATGGTCTGGTGGGATTTTCTGAAATGACTAGTCTTGGGCCTTTTGGATCCATTATCATTGCCTAGAATCTCCCAAGTTGGTGGAAGTAGTCAATTTGTACTCTGCAGTGTGATCCTCCCACATTGTTGTGTACCCACCATCTTTGATCCAGCCTGATCTGCTCAGTCACTAGTGTTCAAGCACTAATTCTTTCCACCTTTTCTATAGTGAAGTTGGCATTAGCTTGTGGGACATCTACCAATTGGGAGGGCTACCGATTATTGGTGAGATGTATGATGAGTTTCTGCCAACTCCTGATGCATGGGACGACGTCGAACAAGTGCCTTCATTAGTGAGGGATCTGCTAGTTATGGCTGAGTGGTCACTAGGTCAGGCTTTGCGTGCCAGCTCTGTTATTCCCTATATTTCCAGGATAGGGTTATTTCTGAACACCACTGGTCCTGTCTCGAAAATCAAGCACCTCAGGAATCATTGACGCACGCCTGTCGTGGGGCGTAGCAAAATAGTATTTGAATTTCCTAAGTGTTGTCTAGTGATTAACCCTAGAATTTCACTTGAAGAGGAGTGTACAATAATTATGTTTGTCACTTGAATTTAAGAAAGAAGAAAAGGTTGTTTTTGAAATTATTTAGGTTGAAAAATAAAGCATGAAATAACAAAAAATAATCAAACACTAATGGATGAAGTGAGTGATGAGGTTAGGGTAGGACTCACTTTTTCAATGTCATTATAGTAATAAAGATCATATTCTCTCTCTTCCTTTCGAATAACAAATGAAGAACTCCATGATCGAATTATTAATCACCCTTTGTTTAAGAAACAAATAAGACTCACTCCTATGTGCGTGAAAGTTATTAAACAATCCCTAAAAATCTAAATAAATTCTTGATCGGGAATTTTTGCTGCTTATAACTCTAGAAAAAGTTTAATAGTTTCACACACGTTCCAACGATCTCTAGACACTCACCACCTAACACAATCTTCTCGATCGAGGCAAATTGCACTAGGCAGAGGGAGATTAAATGTCTTTAACCAAAGATATTAAAAATTAATATACCAAAATCAAAACACTATCACATTAATATAATTGGGAAATAGTGATAATAGAATTCATTCAAAAGAAAACGAGGATTTTAAATTTAAGCTCAAAACTCTGACATTACAAAAGTGAAACTCCCCCTTCCCCGATCACTCAAAGGTTTTACCCCTCCATTTGAAGGGTAATAGAGTTGAAAGGGGAAGAATAAGACATTACAAAACTATGAAAAAAGGAAAGAAATAAAAGAGGAAGATAAAAAGTTCTCCTTCTTGGTGTCCCGGAGGGAATGGGGTGGAGAATGGGATGCTTTGAGAGGGTGGATCTCTCCTCCTTGTAAAGCCAAAATTTTTCCCCCGAATGTCAACGCGTTGTAACCCCATTAAATGAAATCTTCACGCATTGATCCATTCTTTAATGTTGTTCATAATACCCTTGGACGTGTCCCCTAAAAATCTCATCGGATTTTGACATGTATTCCGAGAGTTATGGCCGTTTTACTTTGCACATTTATTCTGTCCTGTCAGACTATCCAAAACGCAATCCTCTGGATTAGGGTGATTTAATAACCCCATAAACGTCTAATTCATGCGGTCCTTCCTTCATAAACGATGCTCGAAAACTCCACACGCATCCACGCATTTAATTTTACAACATTTGGGCTCACCAGGGATGAGTTATGGAGCCCACGCCAAAACTAGGCAGAACTAAAAATAGTTTTCCTTCTCCAACTTGTGAGCTTCCTTTGAGCTTCCATATGGCAGATTAAGCTTTTAGTCCAAAAATAGTAAATGAATCCCTAGATGTGTAGAATCTGGAAAAGAAATAATTTTTCAATTTAGATCAGTGTAGATAATTTTATTATCAAACTCCTGAAATAATGTAAAACTGTTAAAAATCCAAAATGGCCAATTTTTACTATTCACCTCAAAATAACACCAATATCATAAAAAATGAAACAATTAGTCCTAGAGGATCAGTTTTGTGGGTTTAAAACAATGATATTCAATATAAATTAATTTAAAATATTTTCTCTATCAATTCCCCCACACTTAGCACTTAGACTCCTGAACAAGTAAAAATCAAATCAAATCATATCCAAAACACATATCAATGAGATCTACCAAATCAATTCCAAGAAACAAAAAGATATCATGCCTCATAAAAAACAATTATTTCAAGTTCTCCATTTTAGATGTTAATATATTTCAACTTTATTTCTTATCCCATGCACACAAAACACCTACCTCACATGATTTCTCTCTCATCTCACAAATGTAAATTCTGAACAAGGCTTTTCTCATCCAAACTCACACAAGAGTCACCATAGGCTTGATAAATTCCTACTTCTCCACCTGATGTGAGTCAAGGACATGTGTTTATCATGAGGACATTTCAAGGTTGTTCCGTGGCTTCCGGTTGGTATGATTTAGATGTTAAAAAATTCTAAGGCCGAAAAAGGAGGGCTTGACTCTTTTTTGAAGCAAAATTGCAAGATTCTAATTTTCACTCAAGTATGGTCTCATTATCTTCCCCTTTGTAGAAACTCTACTCCATAATCATTTAATCTGCTCATTATTTTAACAAAAAAAATTCAATCTTTTCAAACATGATTTTTCTTGAAAGCTCCAGATAGGCACAGCTTGTTTTTACATCGGAAGCTCCAGAATGGCACAGCTTCTCTTATAATGAAAGCTCCAGAAAGGCACAAATTTTATCAAAATGAAATATTCAGTAGGAAAATCAGCTCTTCAACATTTTATATTCCTCCAAAAGTATCACCAAATGAGGTAGTACACCACAAGACATCTTCCCCCACACTGAAGTTCAACTAGATCATGCAATTTCACTTCAATAGCGGGTAGGATAAGAAAAATTGGCTTGTAATGTGGCTAACCTAACAGGAAATTGATTGATACTCGGGGCTACAATGAAGGATAAATGTAAAGGTGGGCCATAATGAAAAGAATTATTTTGAAAAGGGGGCTTCAAACCAAAAAAAATTCCTCAATCATTTAAAACACACATACCCCAAACTCTCAAATTTTGAAAGGAATAAATCAAATTCTAGTTAAAGAAAGCATGGTCTGGTTCTCTTATGAAATGAGGTGAATGAAAAGAATATGACAAAAATGGTTCAAAATCCTCACAGGAAAGTGATTTCAATGATATAGACAGTGAAATATGGCATGGGTTTCAAAAATCAGTGTACTTTTCATGAAATTCCAAAAGATTTGAACTTGAAGAAAAGTTATTTCAGCTTCTAATTAAGCTCAGTTTTATGAAATAGATTGGTTTACTCATTGACATGTGTTTCAAAAATGGAAATGATAATCACTTCAGCTCAAAAGTTTCAAAAACACACCAAAAAATAAAAAAAAATAAACACACAAAAATAGGAAGACATGAAAATTTTTTATTTTCAGAAAAACAAACACAAAATGAAAATACTAAACTACAAAGGTTCCCTCCCCCACACTTAAATGATGTAGTGTACTCAATGAATTCAAGTTTATTAAACATGTAATCTAATTTTAAAATGAATCACACCATCAAGAACGTGTGAAGGAGAGGTACAACATGATTTATTCGCAGTGCAACATTGAGTTAACCTCCTAAGTGTTGCACTCTGAAAACCTACAAATAAAAGAACACAAGTAAACATAAGATATTTATTGAAAGAAATGAAAATAGAAATAGGATGATAATAGAAGGCTGAAACTTGGTTTAATCCCCCAAGTGGGCCCTGGGTTTTGACTGCCTCCAGAGGGTTAGTTCTAATCGGTTATCCCCAATCTGATGGTGGATGAGGTTTCTTTGATTTTAACCACCACATGTGGCTCTTCCCAGCTTTCATTTCATTGTTCTTATTGAGGAGGAATCTATAGATAGAGTACACCAGATCCACCCCCTTCGCAATGTGGTACAACGTGCATGGTGGGGGAAGGATGAAGTACAGAGCCTCCTCCACATTTATTGCTACTTGTACAACTATCTTGTCTTCTAGCACTGGCTGCAAGGAGGCTTCAGCCTCTTGTCTATTTTCCTCAGGCCCAGCAACTTGGATCTCTACATGATGGGGCTCCTCAAGTACATTTTCAATGACTTCAGGGAGCTCCAGAAGTTTCTCAATAGGTGGTTCGTTTTTCACATCATCCTCCATGGTGTAGTACGAGTTACCTAAATTTAAAGATTCAATAGAATAAGGAGATATACTCAAATTAGTTTCATCAAAATTTAATGAATTTGAGTTTAAGAATTTATTATCTCCCTGATTTGGTTCGACATTAATATCCTCTTCAATTGAATGTTCCTCTTGGAGTCGATCATCACTGGATGGAGGTAGTTAGTCAGGATCCTCCAACTTGAGTTTGTCTTCAACTTCATAGATGTCTTCAGTGAAATCCGGGAAGACCACTGGAACTTCTATCTTGGCCTTGAATCTTTTTAAGTCAACTTTTAGTTCATTGACCATGTCCATCAAATATTCTGGTGAGATCCATGTTGTTATGCCTCTTTCCACCTTCTTGAACATTATCATCAGTGCATCAGCTCTTCGTTGGGGGGCCTCCTTAGTGTAGTCTTCTTCTTGCTCTTGTGAGTAATTTTCATTCCATGTAGAATAATAATCATTTGAATTCATTATGGGACAATTCTATTTGTTTTTTTAATAAAAAAATGTCAAAAATTTACAAAAAAAAAAGTTGTGGCACTTCCTCCCCGGCAATGGTGCCAAGTTTGATGCACGCCTGTCGTAGGGCGTGGAAAAACAAATTTTAAATTTCTTAAGTATAGTCTAGTGATTAACCCTTGTATGTCTCTCGAAGAGGAGTTCACAACAATTATTTTTGTCACTTTAATTTAAGAAAGAAGAAAAGGTTGTTTTTGAAATTGTTTAGTTTGAAAAATAATGAAAGAAATAACAAGAAAAGTCGAACACTAATAGATGAAGAGAGTGATGGGGTCAGGGTAGGATTCACTTTTTCAATGTCATCATCATAATAAAGATCATATTCTCTCTCATCCTTTTGAATAACAAATGATGAACTCCTCGATCGAGTTATTAATCACCCTTGGTTTAGGAAACAAATGAGACTCACTCCTATGTGCGTGAAAGTTATTAAACAATCCTTAAACAACTAAGGAAATTCCCGATCATGAATTGTTTCTTCTTAGAACTCTAGAAAAAGTTTAATAGTTTCACACACATGCCAACGATCGCTAGACACTCACCACCTAACACAATCTGCTCGATCGAGACAGATTGCACTAGGAGGAGGGAGATTAAAGGTCTTTAACCAAATCTATTAACAATGAATACACCAAAATCAAAACACGATCGCATTAAGATAATTGAGAAATAGTGATAATAGAAGTCATTCAAAAGAAAAATAGGATTTTAAATTTAAGCTCAAAACTCCGACATTACAAAAGTGAAACTCCCCCTTCCCTGATCACTCAAAGGTTTTACCCCTCCATGTGAAGGGTAATAGAGATGAAAGGGGAAGAATGAGACATTACAAAACTATTAAAAAGAAAATAAATGAAATATAAAGCTAAAAATTTCTCCTTCTTGGTGTCCCGGAGGGAATGGGGTGGAGAATGGGATGCTTTGAGAGGTTGGAGCTCTCCTCCTTTTATAGCCAGAATTTATCCCCCGGATTTTGACGCATTATAGCCCAATTTAATGACATCTTAATGCATTGAGCCCTTCTTGAATGTTGTTCATAATCTCCTTGGACGTTTCCCCTAAAAATATCATCGGATGTTGACATGTATTCCGAGTGTTATGGTCGTTTTACTCTGCGCATTTATTCTATCCAGGCAGACTCTTCAAAACGCAATCCTCTGGATTAGGGTGATTTAATGAACCCATAAACGGAAAATTAACGTGGTCCTTCCTTCATAAAAGATTCTCCAAAACTCCTCCCTCGTCCAACCACCTAATTTCACAACATTTATGCCCACCATGGATGAGTTATAGAGCCCACACAAAAACTAGGCAGAACTGAAAATAGTTTTCTTTCTCCCAATTGTGAGCTTCCTTTCAGCTTCCATATGGCTGATTTAGCTTTTAGTACAAAAACCGTAAATGAAGACCTGGATGTGTAGAATCTGGAAAAGAAATAATTATTCAATTTGGATCATTTTATATAATGTTATTACCAAACTACCGAAATAATTTAAAACTGTTAAAAAACCAAAATGGCCAATTTTTACTATTCAGCTCAAAATAACACCAATATCATAAAAATGAAACAATTATTCCTAGGAGATAACTTTTTTGGGTTTAAAACAATGATATTAAATATAAATTAATTTAAAATATTTTCTCTATCACTCATTCTTCTCAATAGTCACGAACCATCCCAGGTTCCTACTGGGCGGTTTTGGAGGCGGGCAGCTACCTTTCATGGGGTTACGAGGTGTGTCCCGGTATGCCACCTATGATCACACTGGTAGGTCAGTTCTCTATATATTTGAAAGGGTTGCTATTCCCTTCTAGTGATATCAACCTAGGCGCCATGGCTTGCACCTTGATCATGGCAGTTGAGTTGCTAGAGGGCCACCTGGTGAATTTGGTCATGCCCACTTGGTTTGTATTTATGAACTACTAAGCCACATGTAGGAGGGTGGGCCACCCTACTATTTGAGTGGGCCATTTCAATTCTTATATGGTTGGATATCGGATAATTTCCACTATTATGAATATTTTCATAACACAATCATCCCACTCCCTACCTTTCGGCCTACCTTACTGGATATAGTCGGTGTTATCTTGAAGTCCCTCAGTTCTGATGAAGTAATCAAGCTTCTGAGTGACTTCTCTCTGTTTTCTTTTGCTCCCTACCCCATCCCTTCAGGAATCATGGTTGAAAACCTCAGGGGGATCCTGGAGGAGCATTCTTACATGATTTCACTATGGAACGGTTTTCTGTCCGCGCGGATTGACGGGGTTTCTCTGTGCGAGTTGTATGCCCCCCATCATTTTTTCAGCCAGTTTTGGTGTATGCAATGCCAAGATTCCCTTTCCCCTCCTCAGGCTCAAAGACTGCATCCGGCCACTCTCCATTAGTGGTTGTTGATGCTGATGCGGGAGGGATCTGACACAAGCATTCTCTTTCCTGGCATAGGAGCGGTCGCCAGCCTATCCATGGGGTATGAAAGAATGTGGGTAAAACATTATCCTGATGGGATCATGGGGAAGGTTGTCCGGTAGGTTTCCAAATGAAGATTCATTTCAGCTATTGCGCCTATCGCACCTTCCTCCTCGGCTCTGAGGATGGACCGACTGATGGCTCGTCGGTCAAAGCGACTCGGGGGATTTTCCTCTCCCAGTCCCTCTATGGCCGAAGTTCAGAATGACCCCACCCTCTTGGATGTGGATGAGGATGACCCTGTGGCTTCAGGTCCCAGGGAGAAAATTCCTGAAGTTTTTCCAGTCGATACCGGACATAGAAACTTGATTCCCAAGATCGAACCGGGGTTAGAAGCTTCATACCTTCTATCTTTGGAACCATCTTCTAGAATGCACATATCTACGCAGATTGCAATGCCAGACTTCGTTCTTGTGCTATCTAGTGAGGATACCAAAGATCCTCGTGTCATGGCGGACCACCGAGCAGTGCGCAGGTGGGACTAGCCTCGGATTCGTTATATTGTCACCGAAACTCATCTGGCTGAGATGGAAACTAAAAATGAAGCTCTCCGACAACTCTTCCTGGGTTTGGGGTCAGGTGGCTTTGACTATTGGTAGTTTCATTTTCTCGCATGCCAGGTTGTCACGGCCCGTAAGGAATTTGCCACTAATGAGTGCAAACCTGCTCACTTTGTTGCCTCTCATTGCGGGATCCAAGCCTTGGAGGAATCCATGATAATGCTCCATTAGCTGAAAGCATAGGAGGCGAGCTCTCTAGATCTGGCAGCCGCCCTATCCACTGAGTTACATGAATGCGAAGTACGGGAAGTGATACTGAGGGATCAATTGTCAGATCTAACTGGTAGCCTTGAAGTCACCAGGAAAGGAATCAACAATCTCTAAACAATAGTGGGGCACACTCCTTCGGTGGTCGAGGCTCAGGCCAGAGAGAGGGTCGTACTGGAGCAGACTTACAACAACATCAATCACACAATTTCTAATCTAATTGAGAGAGCGAGCCTGCTCCATTGTGATGATCAGATCCATTCTTGTACAGTCTGTTTTGCTTACCCCCCTGTTTCTTTTACTGTGAGGGAGAGGACCCCGCTTGTGGATGTCCTCCCATTTTGTTCAAACAGAATACAATATTTATCAATCTTTCCCTGCTATACAATTGAATGTTACTGGAGTAACCATTGTGTGAATAACAACTCACTGAATCAAAATTAATCATAATTTAGGAAAACATAAACAAACTCTAACTTTTTCCTGGATCCTGGGATCCAGCGAGCATAGTTTGACTATTGCTAGGGTTTTGTAGAAACCCCCCCCCCCCCAAACCTTTTTGTCTTTTTCTTTTAATACCCTAATTTTTCTTTGGTCTATTTGGTGTGGACCCAGAAGGTATGGACCGACTTTTTCTTAGGTCGCCTTTTCGGGTTTTCAGCCTAACAGGCTTTGCGCCTCTTTTTGTGAGCGGTTTAAAGTCCCGTCGACAAGACTATCATTATATATGTTTTAGTTCAAATAGATTTGACCTGGTATGGTGGGGTAAGGGTCCCAATGTGGTTTGGTTGATTGAAAGATCTCTCAATATCCTCCCGATGCATGTGGGTGAGACATGTTTAGATTTGACCAACATGCAGGGCATGTCTCAAGGCATGGGAGTCGTATCGACTTACAGAGCTAAGAAGAGCATCACCTAAGGAAATATTGCCTTTGGTAGACAGGCCAGGGGCTATCAATATACAGAGCCTCTGAGGGTATGGTATGCATAGTTGAGAAAAGGTGTCCTTAAGTCAATGACTATCCATTTCTGATGGCCTAAGGACTTCATGGATGTTCGGCTTATGAAAACCACCATGGGTGTATTGGAGAATTATAAAAACCACCGAGGGTGGATCGAAAAGGGTATGTGACGTCTGAAAAGGTTTTGAGGACACCTGTATTAATCAGGAGTGTGGAAGCAAGGTTCCCATCCTACGCATTTATATAGCGTATAAGATGGTTGGAGCTTGGAGCAGTTTAAAGTCATGCAGCTGGGACCTCATTTAGAATGGAACGGCTTCTCCTGGTTATTGGTAATCTCGTCATAGATGTTCCACCATATTCAGGAAGGGTTGTGAAAATTTTTATGTAAACTATAGCTCAGAGGGTTTCCAAATCTCGGGATGGACATGGGGGATCAAAGGCTAAAAGGAGTACGGAGAGAAGCATTGCCTAATGAAATATTTCCTTTGGTAGATGAGCCAGGGGTGATCAATATGCAGAGATATTGAGGGAATGGTATGCATAGTCATGAAAAGGTGTCCTTAGTTCAATGATTTCATTCTCCCGATAGTCGAGCAACTTCTTTGATCTTTGTGATTCAGGACCACCATGGGTGGTTTATGAGAGTTCGGCTTTTTTTGAGTACAATGTATGGTTTATGAGGACAGAGTTCCTGGATATGAGATAAAAATCGAGGATAAATTTCTGAGAATGGGTGAAGTCATTCCTGCTCACACTGGTGGGAGACGGTGGTTTGTGCAGGTCTAACACGTGCACTGAGGGACAGAGGAAAGCCTTCGTTCCTTACTAAACCCATGACGGGTTTGACGGTGAAATTTAACTTCATGAGGTAAAGATGACTTTTGTGAAATTTAATGTCATGCGGTAAGGATGAGGACCATTATTAAAAGATGTTGTGCAGTTCAAAGTCATGCAGTGAGGAAGGGGGTCATTTTTTAACCAGTGAAAATGCTTGTAGTTGGAGGCATTTCCCTGGATTTTTAATGCTTGGTCTTTACATCCTTATTCCAAGTGACCAAGATGTTCCGTGCAGTTTAACGTTGTGTATTAAGGATGTAGTTGAAAAGTTTGCTCTAAAGTAGAATGTAATTGGGCCTAAACATCTTGGCATGCCTCAGACGTGGAGGGGGTTGATTGGTGTAAATCACAGCTTCAGGGCTTTTTGGATCAGGATAAATGATATGGGGGCTCTGAGGCCGGTAAGCGTGCGGGGCTAGAAAGAATAGTGCTTGAGGAAGTCTTGACTTCGGTAGACAGGCCAGGGGATATCAATATGTAGAGCTATCGAGGGAATGGTATGCATAGTCATGAAAAGGTTTCCACGAGTCGATAGCTTTCCAATTCTGATGGCAGTGAATGGTTATGAGGATCTGTGATTATCCGGGCCACGAAGTCTGTCATTTGGTAAGAAAATATCAGGACATGTTGGGCATATTCGGCCTTGGTTGCTGTTAATGCTTATAGAGCTCCCTGTGCTGATTTATCTTGTGCGCGGGGGTGTAGCTTCACTCCATACAGTTTAACGTCATCTGGTAAGGACGAGAAGAATTATTGAAGGATGATGGGTAGTTTAACGTCATGCAGCGAGGTCGGGGGTCATTTTTAAACCAGCGAAAATGCTTGCAGTTGGAGGCATTTCCCTGGATGTTTAATGCTTGGTCTTTACAGATTTATGCCAAGCGGCCAAGATGTTATGTGCAGTTTAACGTCATGCGGTAATGATGTAGTTGCAAAGTCTACTCTCAATTAGAATGTAATTGGGCCTAAAAATATCGGCATGCCTCATATGTGGATGGGGGTTGATTGGTGTAAATCACGGTTCCAGGGCTTCTTGGTTCAGGAGAAATGATATGGGGGATCTGAAGCTGGTAAGCGTATGGGGCTAAGAAGAGTATTTCCTAAGGAAGTATTGCCTTAGGTATATGGGCTAGGGGAAATCAATATGCAAAGCCGCTGAGGGCATGGTATGCATATTCATGCAAAGGTGTCCATGGGTCGATATCTTTCCACTTACGGTGGCTGTGAATGGTTATGAGGATTCGCGATTGTCCGGGCCATGAAGTCTGTCATTTGGTAAGAGAATATCTGGACATGTCGGGCATATTCGACCCTAGTTGCTGTTAAATCGTAGAGATCTCCCTATGCTTATTTATCTTGCGTGCGGGGGTGTACCTTCACTCCATGCTGTTTAACATCGTGTGGTAAGGAAGAAGTACTCCTAGTTTAGCGGTCACAGAGCTCGGACCATTGGGTGACTATTGTTGTAGTCACTTGATGGATAAATGTGTTAACATGCTCTGATATACTATGAATAGGGTATGGGATGAAATTTGTAAACTGTAACTCTGAGGTTTCCCGAATCAGGAGATGTGTTGTGGGGGATCTGAGGACAGTAAGCATACGGTGTTAGGAAGAGTACCGCCCGAGGAAATCTTTCCTTTGTCAGATGGGCCAGGGGTGATCAATATTCAAGGCCGCTGAGGGCATGGTATGCATAGTCATGAAAAGGTGTCCCCAGGTCGATGACTTTCTGCTTATGATGGCCATGAATGATTATGAAAATCCGAGATTGATCACAGTACAGAGTTCGGCATGCGGAGATAATGGTGTCCGACCATATAAAAAACATCTTCACTACAATTGTCCATTGATTCAAGGTAGCCTAGCCCTGGATTGATGTTCATAGGTGCAGGTCGTCATGTGAACCACGGGCGGATACATAGGCTAATCGGGTAGGGATACCATGGAAACATTTGGATGTTAAAAGGGGGACGATCTAGTAAACCACTGCTCCATAAATTTCTAGATCAGGAGATATGATATGGGGTCTCTGAGGCCGGTAAGTGTACGGAGCTAGGAAGAGTGTCACCTGAGGAAATATTGCCTTTGGTAAACTGGCCAGGGTCTATCAATGTGAAGAGCCGCTGAGGGCATGGTATGCATAGTCATGGAAAGGTGTCCACGGGTCGATAAATTTCCACTACTGATGGCTGTGAATGGTTATGAAGATCCATAATTATCTGGTTCATGGAGTCTGATGCGTGGAGGAGATGCATTCAAATACGCAAGGAGTATTTCCATCCTATTTCGCCATATATCTCAGGTGGGTCACGATGAAGTCTGTGTAGTTTAAACATCATGCAATTAGGACGAAGTCCGTGCAGTTTAACGTCGTGCGGTGAGGATGAAGTCCCTGCAGTTTAACGTCGTGCAGTGAGGACGAAGAATACACCCCGTGCAGATCTGGTCCGTACACGGGGGGGAAAGTGCATTTTCATTCCTTCTTTTCCTTATAGTTTAATGTCTTGTGGTAAGGATGAGGAAGACACCCCGTGCAGGTCTAGTCCGTACATGAGGGGAAAGGGAATTTCTGACTTTCATTTGGGGACGGATGGGCCAGGGTGAGGGACCCTAGTTTCACCACGTATCCTACGAGGGCAGTAATCAAGAATCACATTGTTCTCTAAAGTCTGTGCAGTTTAATGTCATGTGGTGAGGATGAAGAATACACCCCTTGGAGGTCTGGTCCGTGCATGGGGGAAGAGAGCATTTTTTGAATGGTTGGGCCAGGATGGGGAACCCTGGCATCACTACATATCCAGGGACGGAAGGAATTAATCCTCACGTAGTTATTTTAAGGGAATACACCCATCGCATGTCTGGTTCATATGGGGGGAAGGGGATTTTTTTCTTTTACCCTTGTCATTGCAGTTTAACGTTGTGCGGTAAGGACGAGGAATACACCCCATGCAGGGTTGGTCTGTACACGGGGGGATATGGAAATTTTAACTTTTATTTGGGGATGGATGAGCCAAGGTGAGGGACCCTGGCATCACTACGTTTCCTGTGAGGGAAGGAATCAAGCCTTACATAGTTCTCTGAAAGAAGTACACCCCGTGCAGGGTTAGTCTGTACACATGGGAAGGGGACATTTTTTTTAATTGTATTTCATTTGGGAGTGTCTGGGCCAAGATAGGGGATCCTGGCGTCTCTACGTATCCTGTGAGGGCAGGAATAAAGCCTCACATAGTTCTCTTTGGAGTACACCCTGTGCAGGGCTGATCTGTAAATGGGGGAAAGGGTCATTTTTAAATCTTCTCATCTGTGCAGTTTAACATCATTCGGTAAGGATAAGGAATACACCACTTACAGGGCCGGTACATACATGGGGGGAAGGGAATTTTTAGATTTTTCTTATCCGAGGTTGGCTGGGCCTGGATGGGGAACCCTGGCGTTGCTACGTATCATGCGAGGGTAGGAATCAATCTATACATAGTTCTCCGAAATCCATGTATTTTAATGTCGTATGGTGAGGATGAAGCACTTATTAGTTTAAGGTCATAGATTTTGGACCATTGGGTGCTTGGTAGTTTAACATCATGCATCTCGGATGACAAATTCTTTTAGTTATACTGGTGAGAGCGGAATACTCTTTGTTTAGGGTCATAGAGTATGGATCGTTAGGTGTTTGGCATTTTAACGTCATGAAACTCAGAAGATAACTACTTTTAGTTATGCTGGTGAGGGCATAATAATATTTGTTTAGGGTCATAGAGTTTGGACTGTTGGGTGCTTGGCAGTTAAACTTCATGCAGCTCAGATGATAACTTCTTTTAGTTACTATGTGAAATAATTCTTCAGGAATATCACATTTGTAGGAGCGGTGGTGAACTGCCCGTCCATGGAGATCAGGGCATATGCTCCGTTGGAGTAGACCTTGTGTATAACATATGGTCCCTCCAACTTGGGCTCCATCTTTGGAGGTTTTTTTCTGGGTATCATTGGGGTTCAGAGTACCAACACCAATTCTCTTTCTATGAAAGACCGAAGACTGACCTTTTTATTGAAGGCTCATGCAATCTGGTTCTCGTATACTTCTAGATGGTGAAAAGTGTGCAACCGCTTCTTGTCTAGATGCTCCAATTCACCCAGTCACTTTTTTGATTTCTCATCATCAGATAAATGAACACAAACGGAAACAAGGAGCGAGGGAAATTGGAGCTCAATGGGCAGAACTGCTTCTGTTCTGTATACTAATGAGCACGGAGTTGCCCGAGTAGCGGTGCAGATTGTATTTCGGTAAGCCCACAATGCATGGAGGAGTTTATCCAGCCATGAATTCTTGTCGTTGTCATCCATTTTTTGGAGAAGGTTAGACAGGGTCTTGTTGAGAGCATCTATCTCTCAATTGGCCGATGCATGGTAGTGGGATGAGTGGTTAGCCTAGATAACGTATTCTTGGTATAGTTTCTCCAATTCAGTAGAGCAGAAGTTGGTGTCGTTATCCGTTAGTATGGTATAAGGGACACCAAATCTGGTGATGATATTGGTCTTCACAAAGATGAAAAACTTTTCTTGCCCCTACATCTTTAAGGGGTACAACATCTGCCCATTTGGAAAAGAATTCTATTGCCGTGAGGATATACTTTAGCTGTTTGGATGTGGTGGGATGATAAAGTCCCACGACGTCCATCCCCCAGATTGAAAATGTCCAGGAGTACTTAGCCTGATGAAGTAACTCTGGGGGTTGGTGTATGAAGTTGTCCTGAATTTGGAATGAGTTTCATTTTGTGGTAAAGTGCTGCAATCTCGTGACACGGTGGGCTAATAGTACCCAACCCTTCTAACCTGATGGAAAATCTTAGACCCAGATGATGTGCCCCACATACTCTGGTATGCACTTCAGTCATGACGGTAGATGTTTCTTCTCCATCAATGCATCATAGGAGGATTCTATCAAGGCCTCGTTTGTAGAGGGCCTCCTGTTGACCTCCACCGCCATTTAGGACAAAGATGATTACCCTTCTCCGTATTTGATCTCGTTCTGCCCTGTATGATGTAAGTTCTCCCCATTGAAGGTAGTTTTCAATGGGGGTCATCCAGCTGGTGGCGGGAGCATATGGCTCTGGGATAGGACATACTTCATTGATTTCTTCCGTCATGGCCTAAACAAATGGCAAGACTATTAGATGATGAGCAATGCTGATAACTATTTCATCCCAGTCTGGGTCGGCCAAGGATGTGGCTGCGTTGGCAAATACATCAGCTTGGGCATTCTGAGACCGAGGAATATAGGCCAATGTTGGTTCTACAGAGAATTCCTCCATTAACCCTCGAACATGGTCAAACAGGGGAATAATCTTGTCCTTTTTGATAGCATAGTCACCATTTACTTACTTGATGACCAGTTCCAAGTAAACTTTGACCTTAAGGTGTTGTATTTGTGTTTGGAGTGCGATCTCTCGACCTGTAATGAGGGCTTGATATTCTGCTTCATTGTTCGTACATCCTTCTAACAGGAGGAAGGAATATGGCAAGACTGCCTTTTCTTGGTACATGTGTATTATCCCCAACCCCACCTTGTTAAATTTGGGATCATCTGCCCTTTTCCTGGTTGGGCTTCGGGAGGTGTCGTCGAAGTACATTTCCCATGCTAGGAATTCCTCTTGAACTGATAAGATGTCTTCATCAGGTAACTCGGCGGCCGGTGCAGCGGTCCCTGTTGAAGGGTGCTCCGCCAAAAAATCTAATAATGCCAGTCCCTTGATGGCTTTTTGAGGAAAAAACTGAATGTCAAACAGTTATAGGATGACTGCCCATCTGGACAGGCGCCCGGTCAGCATCTGGCGGCTGAGAATATACTTTAGCGGGTTAATATGTGAGACCAAATGGACTTCATGATGCTGCAGATAATGTCGTAACTTTGGAACTGAAAATACCAAGGCCAAACAACTCTTCTCGATGTTTGACTATCGAGTCTCAACATCAATCACGGTTCGGCTGAGGTAATAGAGATTTTTTTCACTACCGACGCCATTTTTCTATGCGAGGAAGTTTCCCAGTGACCGTTCTAAGGTCGTCACATATAGGATGAGGGGTCTTCCTTAAATGGTGGGAATTAGCACCACCGGGCTTAAGAGATACTTCTTTTGGATGTTGAACGCCTCTTGGAAGTCATTTTTCCATTGGTACGTGACTCCCTTCTTGATTAACCTGGTAAAGGGAAAACATTTGCCTGGAAGGTTGGCTATGAATCGCCTGATGTAGGCCAGGTGCCCTTGGAATGATCTCAACTCAGTGAGATTGTGGGGGGTGGGTGGGGCAGGCTGAGGATATCCTTTATCTTTTCAGGGTCGACTTCGATTCCACGATGGCATGCGACGAAGCCAAGGAGTTTCCCTGAGGTAACCCTCAAGGTGCATTTTAAGGGATTCATATTCAGGTTGTGCTACCAAAGTTTGTTAAAGACGGTCTCAAGGTCTAACAGGTGATCTGAGTACTGCCTGGACTTAACCCCCAAGTCGTCCACATAGCATTCAACGAATCTCCCCAGGAAAGGTTTAAAGATACGGTGCATAGAACGCTGATATGTGGCGCCAGCATTCTTGAGACCAAAGGTCATAACCCTGTAACAAAATATTCCTTGAGGGGCCCTGAAGGGAGTGGATTCTTCATATTCTTGGGCCATCTGGATCTGATTATACCCAGAATAGTCATCTATGAAGGATAGAGCCTCATACCCGGCCATTGCATCGATTAATAACTCGGTTATCGGGACTGGGAAATCATCTTTTGGGCAATGCCGATTGAGATTCCTGATGTCAATGTAGACGTGGATTTGTCCATTCTTTTTCTTGACAAGGATGATGTTGTCCAACCAGATGGGGTACTGGACCTCCCTAATGAAGCTAACTTTAATGAGATTATCGACTTCAGCCTCTATTTTGGCAACATGTGAGGGGTGTGTCCTTATGGCATCCTATTTATAGCCCCGGTGGTCTTTTGGAAGACCTATGTGATGCGTCGCCACTTCGGGATTGAGTCCCAGCATTTCTGTATAATTCAAGGCAAAAACATCTCGATGTTGCCTCTGGAAAAAGGTATATACCTCATGCTCCTTGGCAGACATGGCTGCACTAATGAAAGTGGGCCTCAGGTCTTCCTCGGTACCCAGGTTTATTTACCTGAGCTCGTACACCATGGTGGAGATACCTTCCTCAAATTCGGGAGGTGTATCCTTGTGATCCTCCTCCTACTCTTCTCCAAAATCCTCATCTTCTTGATTTTACGGGGGGAGAGATCTTGACTCGGGCTCCTAGGAGTCTGGAGGCGAGGCATTGTGGGTATCCTCGCTCAAGTATTTTCCTTCAGATTGAGTGTTGGATAATGTTCCCACATTGTCATGCTTGACCGTTGTGGATGAAGTCATGAGGAAATCTAAGTGTGTGTCCGGACATGAACCCCTACTCTCAATATGGTTAATTGGAAGTACGTATTCTCTGCCAAGCTATCTGTGGGGGTCATCAGGAACCATTTCTAGACCATTTGGAGCGGGGATCCAGTCAACACCATTGACCAAAGGCTTCTTCTTTTTTTTTTCTCATAAAACCCGACGTCAATGTAGTGTGACTCGGTGACCTCGAAAGGGTCCTTGTCGGAATGCAATGTCCCACTTTACCTATTCACGCAATACTTAATACAATGGTGGTAGGATGAAGGAACGAGCATGTGCTTATGGAGCCACGGACTTCCCAGCAGGGCATTGAATGCTGTGTTCTACCGAACCCCCATGAATTCCGAGTTGGCCACAAGGTCTCCAAAATGGGTCTTTATCTTGATTTCTCCCATCGGCTTCTGCTTACTCTTGTCGTAACCTAGCAGAGTTGTGTCCAAGGGTATTAAATCAACCTCACTATATCCCAACTTATGGAGTGTCTTCAGTGGAAGGAGGTTAACTCCAGATCTATTTTCAATAAAGTCTTCGTGGATCTCAACATCATCTAGCATACCGGACACATAAAGTGGTTTGATGTGTCCTTGCATGATGGCATCTTCATTCAGATCGGTGAAACAAATCACCCCATCACATTCAGCTGAGCCAGTCTTTGTCCAGTAAATCTCGGCAGAATCTACCTCAGCCTGAAACTCATGGGGGCTGAGAAAGGCCTCTATAAGTGCCTCCCTGAGGTCATCTGGAAAACTCAGGGCATCCAGGATTGACATCTTGGATTCTAATGACGCCTACTGCTTAAGGATGTCATATTTCTGTTCCATCGGCTGACGCTTCTCTATTGGTGGGAGAGTCTTAGCGGGCATCTTGGGAGTTGGAATACGTGACGAGGAGGGATTGGTCGTGAGGTTGGAGGTTGGAATCATTCCCACATTCTAAGGATTCGGCTCGGGCGATCTGTTTGTGCGCACTGGGCAGCTAGGCACTTGTTACTCCTCTGATGGGTACCACAGAATGACAGGGGCAGAGTGGTTGCCTGAGGAGGTGGAGGGAAATTCATTCTCCTACTGAGTCTGTTGAAGGGCTCTCCCACAGGTTTCCATGATATTGAAGGTTTGGGCCTAAGTAAAACCATAGGGTTGGTTTCGTCCGCGACTCTGCCTTCCCCAATATCCCCTACCTCTGCGATTCCTCATCCCAACCCCTTGTGTCAGGAACATAGGTTCATAACCATACCCTTCGTCACGGAATGATTCTATTAAATGGATGACATTGATGGAACCAAAAATTGGCTCCTCATCCTCTGAGAGGTTAACCTGGTCGGTTGTCCATAATGGTGTTGTTTGGTGGGTCGGTGCCCGTGGCGCCAAGTTTGAGGGCAAAAAATTTGACAGTGTCGGGGCTAAATATGGCCTCATTATGGACTAATCCTATTGATCTTTTCTTCTCCCTTCTCGATTACGCTTGGATGACCAGCTCGAGGAGGGTTGTGAGGCCGACATTGTTGGTTGTACGACATCTGGAGCTGTTCGCGGCAACATCGACTGTTATAGTTGAGCTCAAAGTATGCCCTCAGCTCGATTGATAGCCTTCGGAGTCATCCAATTATCAAATTTATGCCCCTTTTTGCTGGTGACTTCCTGCCACCCCTCCTCTTTTTCGGTGTCAGTGGTAGAAATATATGTCACATGTGCTAGGGGTGGTCCCAGTTCGACCTGCCCAAAGTCTACCATCCTTTACTGGAGGTCTTCGAAGATGAAGCATTCCCAAATATTGTGCGCCAACATTCAATGGTAGGGACAGTAATCCGGCCTGTCATCACGACCGACTTCTTCGGGATTCCATGGCTCTGGGATGCGGAGCAAGTTGAAATTCATGGCGGCGATAAAATAGTTGCGAACTTGCTCCTCTCGGAACGAGTATTATTTTTTTCTTTATTCCTTGAACTGGTTCCGCTTCGATCCTCTCTGATCGTCCTTCTTGGACGGAGGCAGCCGATGATACACAGGTGGCCCTTGATGATTTGATGGAGGCCTAAGCAGTGGAGTAGGCGCAGGGGCTGGCATGAGCGTGACAGAGGACCCTTCAGATCTAACTGTTCACTTTTCCGGAGCCTGTGAGGATATTCAGGACATTGGATTGGTCCACTGTAGGGAGTCTTCAATTCATTGGGAAATGGATGAGAGATGGAAGAAGCTAGTGGTGCACTCCACTGGTATGAGTGGTGTTCACAGCTCATCTTGAAGATTATCGATGCATATGGAAAGCAACTCATCTTGAGGAATTGGCCTATTCATAGAGTAGGTCAGACCTTTCAATCTAGCGATTAAATCTGAGACCCTCTCATTCTCCCTCTGCTTGCTATTCATGAGGTCACTGACTATTGTCTTGGGAAACGTCGATATGAAGTAGAACCGAAACTGTTGTCAAAGGTCTTCCCATCTTTTTATTGATTGGGCTGGCAAACTAGTATACCAGACGAAGGGAGATCCTTGCAATGTCCGTACAAAGAATCTATGTTTCACCGCTTCTTGTTGTTCCGGAGTACCCATCATAGGGTCGCAATAAGACGCGTAGTGCATCAAATGTTGTTCCAGATCGCCAGATCCATTGAAGATAGGGAATAAAAGGATCCCAAAATTGGGTGGAGGAGGCGTGTTGCTCACCCAATCCTGGTAGGGCTTCCTCTCTGGTTGTATTAGAGCGCGTCGACCTTCCATTGCTTGCAATCGATCAACTAGTGCCTCGATTGTGTTGGTGAGTCCCTGGTTTACATCCTATTGGGCCCGGTCCTGGGTAGGTGTAGCCCGAGGCATTTCTTGAGGAACCTACTCGGTTGGCACCAGGGGTGCATGTTCTGTTTGTGACACCTTCAGAGGGTTCAGACGTACTTGCTCTGGTTTCATCCCGATTGGAGGGAAGTCTTGGTATTCATATGGATCCACATTTAGGAAGTTGGAAGGGTCGGTCACCTTGTTGGGTGGGAGCCCTGACCGTGCTTCGTTTTCCAAGGAAAACCTTGGTCTTTGAGGTGCACTTAATGGTAGTTCATGATATGTCTCCTCTTGGGATGCGCTTTCAATAAGACGGTTCCTCTGGAGTAGCTTGGCATTAATCCGCCATAATTATTTCATTTCATATTCCTATCGAGTGATCCTCTCTTCGAGCATGAGCATCTCATTTTTATCAAGAGAAGGAGGAGGGTTGATGGTAACTGGTCCTTTATTCTTATCCTTATTGGAAGCTCGCAGGGTTAGTGGAGGAAGGTTAACTAAAGTGGCGACCATAATTAGGGAGGCCCTATGGTTCCGGGTGTGCACACCTGGTGGTTCATTGTGAGTCACAACATGAACGGATCCATCGTCTCCCGATCGATCCGTATTTGCATCATCTTCGATGTTACCCATGGGGTTAACCTCTATGGCGTTGATGGATGCATATTGCAGGGTGGAGAATATGTCACCTTCCAAATAGGAATAGTATCTCCTGCGTCTTTTACTGGTCTTCCCTCTTCTGTCCTATGATTGATTTCGGGCTCCCTGATGAAGGGTGATGTGGAGAGTCCTTTGATGCGACCTTAAGCTATGCCTCTCTATTTAAGGGGATGATGATTCAAAGGACGGGATAGGGTAGGATCCTCCTATTTTAACTGTCCTCCCTAGATGAGAGAATATTGATTCTCATGGGGGCGGTTGTTGCTGAGGAGGTAAAAATGCCCCCATCCCTGAGGGCTGGGGTTGGCTCCCTTCCTTGGACGTTGAGTCTCTTCCCGTTTTTATTGGTCTTACAGGGGAATTTGTTGTTAAAAATGCCTCTATCCCTACAGGATGGGGTTGACATTGGATTGTGGCAGTGGACGCTGCTATCGCTACCTGCCTGATCTTGCGTGCCCCCATTCGGGGGTGAACTGGGTTTGGTGTCGAAATATCTGGTGAATCAATCCGCTATGGAGAAGCAGGAAATGACTGTTGATTAGACTCTCTTAGGCGAGAGGCCTATTTTATGCTCTCGGTGGCCTGACTCAGGAGTTCTTGAATGGCTTGTTCCCATCGGGCCTGACGCTTCTGTGACTTACTCAAGGCTTGTCTCTGTTGGGTGTGTTGCCTTTCGCAAACAGGGAGACCACTCTATTGTTGTCTTGACATGATGATGTTGCAAGAAACCATTCCAAATGGGTTCTTCTGGGTAGGGAGGCGAGTGAAATGCAGATCTCCATGTTCCCCCCATCCCCTAATATGGACTCCCATCAGAGCGTCATCGATGAGGCGGTGCAGCTGGTGCAGCACATAGAGGCAGGCTATCTCCAAGTTTCTTTTACGCCTCTTGGGTCGTTATTGCCACACCGAAGGAAGAGCTTCCAGGTCAAAGTGACGCAGGAGGTCTCCTATTTTCTTGACGTGGTCAACATACCTGTTGTAGGGTAGGAATATTGATTTCAGATGGTGGAGGTTTGTCCATATATTGTAGCGGATTTCATGCATGCATTCTTATGACACCTCTCTAGGTATGTCGAATTGAGAGGTGGTAGTGGGCCAAAACATGACCAGTATATCATCCTTGACCAGTCATTTCCTCAGGTGCAACATGTCAGCAAACTCCTCCTCCAGTGATTCATCTACCTGGTCAACCCAACTGAGATTCTCACTATCAGTGTGGTCGGAGGCAGTGGGACCAGTAGCTATTGAATTATCATGTTGGCTATTCTGAGGTGGTTCAGAAGATGAACATGGCCCCAGAACGTCTCTTGATTGAAGAAAGGTGTCATTGGCGACTAGCTGGGAATCTGACATGCTTGATCCCGTCCTTCTGAGTGCCTCGGCGTACGATTGATTTTCCATGCTTGATTCGGTAGGGGGAGGACCTTCCCATCGATATGATATTCCATTGCAGGGAGGACCTTCACAATGGCGGCCGCAATGGTGGGGACTGCCATTACTGCTTGACACCTCACTACATAGAGAACTTTTCCAGTGCATACCTTGGGGAGGGCCTCCATGGAATGTCATAGAAAGGGGAGGAACTTCTGGCTGCATACCGTTGTTACGAGGAGGGCCTTCACAACAACTGCCATCATGGTGAGGATGACCATCATTGTTTGACGTTCGATGTGTATCCTGGGGAGGACCTTCAATACACACTACGACAAGGAGAGGACCTTCTTGTTGCTTGGGGCCACTGTGGGGAGGACCTTCGCATTGGCGGCCGTGGTGGTGAGGACTACCATCACAGCTGCTGCAATGGTGAGGACTACCGTTACAGCTGCTACAGGGAGAATATCTGTAGGGTACACCCTGGGGAGGGCCTTCAGAATGTACCACAATAAGGAGAGGTCCTTCACGTTCCTTGACATCTCTACGGGGAGGACCTCCGTTATCAGGGTGGCGAGGACTACCACCATGATCTTACGCCCGGCTGTGCAGAGTGTCACTACAACGTAACCCCTAGGGAGGACCTTCAGGGCAAGCTACGACAATGCGAAAACCTTTTTGTCGTGATGATACGTCACTGTGGGGAGGGCCTCTGCAGTTTCGACTATGATAGCGGGGACTACTATCATAATTTGTGGTCCCACTGCATGTAGAGTGCTTGAAGTGTATACCCTGGGGAGAATGTTTAGGGTGGAACGCAGCAAGTGGAGAACCTTCTTGCTACTCAATCTTCTGGTCACGTGGAGGGTTTCTGTGACTCATATCAAAAGAGGATCTCTCGTGATCGATCATTATATTCCCGCGGGGGAGGCCCCTGTGGGTGCTCTGGGGAGGACCTTCAGAGTTGCGGGTAGCAACATTGCGGGGAGAACCTTCACAATTGTTACTTCCACTCCCATAATATGGTAATGGTTGGGTAGGGTTATGAGCCTTTTATACGTTCTTAACGGCATTGTAAACCCCAGTTTCCAGCAGAGCAGAGTCATGAACCTTCTCTTTATTTTCTGGCTGCCTTCGGCGCGTTCGAGGTGCTTTCTTGCGAGTAACAGGGACCGTCTGTTGTTGACAATGACCTTCACCTTTGGGTCCCTATCTAATTGGGTCCTGTGATGTTTTTGGTATACGCCAACGAACATATTAACTTTTAGCAGGGAAATATGCCTGCTCTGGAGCATCCATCGTGATGGACGGGTGTCTTCTAGTTGGAAGGAGTGGAGCTGCTCGATCTGGTATCCCTTACATCACGGAATATGGACGGTGACCCTCCTGGGTAGAAGTAGGGATGCAGATCTACTCCAAGGCAGGTATCTCATCTCTTAGATGAATCGCCTCAATTGGGGAGACATGCTCATGGGCCCGATCCCTTGCTGTTTCCACTGATCCAATTACATTCTGGAAAGTCAGCAAGATATGATCTGGGATCGATAGCTGTTCCTCCCCCATTGCTGGGATATACAAAGAGACATCTTTGGCTAGAATGGGTATGAAGGCCCATTCTCATATCGGAGTAGGAATATCCTACTCTGGTCCTCTGGTGGTTAGTGGGTACTGATAATTCTCTTGTGTCGGGGAAGGAAAACAAATCTTCCCCTGGGCTGAGATATGCTGGTTTATCTCTCCGTTTTCCACCACATCAGGGTGGCAGACATTACATGCATCTGTAGGGAGCTAGTCCTGCATGTGTTGGTTTCCCACCGTATCGAGTCAGTGACCTTTATTGGCAGGGAGAAGTGACCTCCTATTAATTGTAGTCACATATTAATGGCGGGCTTTGCTTATCTCCACCACATCGGGATGGTAGGCATCAAGAGCATCTGCTAGGAGCTAGTCCTCAGGTGCTGGGTCTCCACCACATCGGGTTGGTGGGCTTCACGACTCTGGGCAGGGAGAGGTGCATGCTGGGTAGGTGCCATCCTGTGTGATTGACGGGCTTGATGGAGCGCGACAGGGATGTGCGCCTGCTCGTATGATGCCGCCATGTCTAGATGGATGGCTTTGGAGGAGCGAACTGGTGTATGTGCTTGTTCATGATACATATCCATGGATGGTTAGCGGAGATCCTCCTTAGGGACAATGGTGATGACCGGTCCCTAGTTGTACGTCTGCCTCCCCCGTCGGGCGGTCCGAGGGGCCGGATCTCGGGGAGTGTGGGCTAGGATCCTCGGGGCGACATCCTCCTTAGCATGAGGATGCTGAGTTGCAGCGTGACTGTGATTACATCTGCCGGCGGGGGCCTTGGAGCGGAACCCCTGTTCAGTGGGGATGAAGTCCTCAACGTCGACCTCATCTGCCTCCCTAAGATAAGGGAGTTATGCGTTGTCTCCTTCTAGGGAGAGACTTCCAAAATGGTTTGAGACTTCAATAGGAACCGTCTGGATCTACATTTGTGGCTGCTGCTGGGCAGGCAACCGGTCAGTCCTGGCGGATTGGAGGGTGTGCATGGCGGCCTACACCGTCAGGATAGTACCGTTCACGTGGTACTCTCGGATCAATGAATCTGTGACCCAGCATTGAAGACGCTGAGTAGGTGATAGGTTCATCCGTTGGTGAGGAAGTCTGGTTGTTGCGTTTTTGGAAGCATGCACCTATGTGTTCCTTTGTGACTCCATTGGATCAAAGGGAGTTATGTGTGGTACTTTTAAAATATTTTAACAAGTACAAACAACAAACTCGTCAAAGGAGAATCTCATGATCCCATGCGTAATTAATGAACTTGCATGGACCTCCTTCTGAGTATAAAGGGGGAACAGGGTGGGATTCGGTTAAACCCGTCATGCTTGGTTAAATATTCACGTTGGGTTCAAGATTTTTGTTTCGGGTTGGTTCAAAACGCCCAACGGTTCCGTACCTGATGATACGTGTGCATGATTTCCAAAGGCAGACGTTCTCTGGGCGATTTGGCCAGCGACACTTAAGAACTCACATTGGTTGAGAGGATGGGAAGTCGGGATCATCACACCCTTTTTGGGGGGAATTATTTCCTATTCCGGGAATCTCTTATAGATTTAAGATGTATTCATATGTTCAAGAATATTTGGTTTATACCCAAGAATAGAATCCACGAATTAGTCTTGGTTGGTAATGGTCAGCTAAAAGCTGGGATTCTGAATCATTTAGGCCCGGGGTTTACCATCCCTCGTTGGATTAATGACCCCGAGGAGTCTAGACTCACAGAGAGGGAAAAAATTTAAAGCCTCGTAACAGGGCACTCTGGATTTTATGGTCATCCAGGGGAGACAGATAGCGGCTTGAGAATTTGGATATAACCTATGATATGGGCTTCCTATGTATCCTCATGAGAAGAACCACAATCCACATAGTTTGTTTTGTTATGGGGCTTACACTCTAGGCTACCCAGGGTTGGTGTGGTGAACCGACATGAAGATGGTGGGATTGGCCGGGTATTGGGCTTTAACCTCGAGGAGGCTTCCTATGTACCCTGTATAGGGTACAGGGATCAAAGTCCACATAGTTTGGATTTGAGTATCGGATAACCGACATGAAGGTGGACCTGGGGGGTCGGAACCACTGATTGTTGGGATTGAACCCCGGGGAGGCTTCCTACGTACCCTGCCTAGGAGACAGGGATCAAAGTCCATACAGTTCGAACAGGAGTGGGGCTTACGCTCTGAGGCAGCCTAGAGTAATGGATTAGGTCCTACACTCTAAGAATACCCATGGGAGGATTGAGGCTTGCACTCTGAGGAGGCCCATGGTGTGGATTGGGGCTTACACTCTGAGGAGGCCCATGTTGTGGATTGGGGCTTACACATTGAGGAGGCCCATGGTGTGTATTGGGGCTTACAATCTGAGGAGGCCCATTTTGTGGATTGGGGATTACACTCTAAGGAGGCCCATGGGAGGATTGGGGCTTACACTCTAAGGAGGCCCATAAGAGGATTTCATGGTCGATGATTTTACTCTATGTCCATGTGAGTCGTGCTCGTTGTGAGAAACAAAAGGCAGTAGGGACCATATCATCACATCGCAAAAGGTAAGTTCGTGGAAGGTGGACTGGTTTTTATGCATTGATCAGCCCAAAAAGTTAGGGATTACTCCAAGATGGATGCCCATGGAGACAAAGAGCAGTGGTAGAGGGACTTGTCCCCAATGATTGACGGAGCAACACACTATGACCTTCCTTTTCCATGGCCATGGGGAAGTACGGAGGTGCATGGTGGATTTTTTCTTATGGGTAGTCTGTCATACCCCGGGGAGGGGAGAAGTGCCTCAGTCCTAACAAGTGGAGGGGTAGAAAGGGGACTCTCAGGCTCAGACTCCGCATTACCGTGGGAATGTGAACACAGGAATGCTTCAGGAATCCGCTCAAGGGCCGAAGAAACCCCTTTTCCCTCGCTTACCATGGGTATACGAACTCAAAATGGCACACTTATGCACCTGAAGGTTACATCACACAGGTCTGGTGGCTTTGGTGGAGGCCTCATCTTGGGGCCGATGAATGGGCCAATGAGGGGATTGCGGAGGATCATGCCGGATTGGCAGGAATTTAGCTGGCATGGGGAATGGGAACTCCGAAGGATCTGGCGGGCCACATAAGTATATGATTGCTGGAACCCTTCATGTAGGGAGGTGATATGTGGATGGAGAGGTCATCCGTGAACCAGGGCGGTCCATGGACTGATGGGCATTCCACGAATCGGGGTGGTTCGCGGTTTGGTGGGCTTCCCGCGAACCAGGGTGGTTCGCGGCTTCGGGTTCAGCCCGTGTACTAGGTTGGTACACAGAGGGATCTGTGCAAGTAGAGGCAGCCAAAGTCGATGTCGGTCGAGGGTTCGTTGGTCGGGGCTTCACCCGCGTAGTAGGGTGCTACGCGGTGCGAGGGATTGGAGAAGGGACATAAACTCCCTGGTCTGCAGGAAGTGCATCCGTGGAGGGGTCATGGCTCGCGATCTTATTTTATTTGTTATTTTCAGTTTTTGGTTCACCATTTTGTTACGCGTTTTCAGTTACTTATTAATTATCTTCTAGTTTCATACCTATTCTGGTTCGCGAACTAGAACATCGCTGTTTGCGAAATCCTAAGCTCCTTCCTTTGAAATCCTTCCACCCAAATCTGATCGATATCCCACCTCCCTTTTTCTCGCTCTTCCCCCTCGATCTCCTTTTATAGAGTGGTGTAAGAGATGTATATGTGGTCATGAGACACCTTTTGCGGAGTCCTGTGATCGGAAACCCTTTTTACGGATGACTTGGTCAATCCACAAATCACGGGGGGCATTGAACGCATCTCCCCCGCAAACCAAACTAACTCGGGGAGTGCTTCGCGGTCGTGCAAGGTTCCACCTCCATTCTGTGAACGACAGTGGATGCAGTCCGGGTTGGTCGACGCGGTCGATAGATGGGGTGGTTTGTGATGGTGAACCAGTTTGGCACCCGTCCTGCTTCGTTCCCATAGAGGGCTTCCGCCTCCATTCCGCGAACGACAGCGGTCCACGTAGGGGGGTGCTTCATGGAACCGGTCGTGCACCATTATCATTGGACCGGTCTGCGGACAGGTTCATCTTGTTCCATCCTTGGAGTATTCTCCACACTTTCCCCAATTCTTTGGGGAAAATTGGGTAGAATCTCCCATGGATTAAAGGGGATTCTCATTCTTCCTTTTCGGATTTTTCAGGACCCTATAGAGCTATCACCAACTCAGTGTGAAAGATGCAGATATCACAAAGACATCCTTCTGAAGTAGGTATGTCTACTTAGAGTACTTGGTCATGCCCTTGGGATTGACCAATGCTCCAGCGGTCTTTATGGAACTCATAAATAGGGTGTTCCATATGTATCTCGATTATTTTTTCATGGCATTTTTGGATGAAATCCTAGTATATTAGGGATCTGAGGAGGAGCATTAGCATCAATTTCATATCATTATGGGAACCTTGAGAGAGAATTTCCTTTATGAAAAGTTGTCCAAATGCACTTTCTGGGTCAGGTAAGATAAATTTGTGGGGCATGTTATCTCAGAGCAGGGGGTTTCGGTGGACCCCAAGAAGATCAGTGCAGTTATTTCATGTGATAAATCGAAAAATGTGTTAGAGATCAAGAGTTTCAATAGAATGGCTAGTTATTTCAGGCTATTTTTTTTGTTATTTCTCTTTGCTTGCTTCACTGATGACCATGCTCACCCAGAAGGGAGTGGAGTTTGTATGGGGCCCAGAATGTCAGGCATCTTTTGAGGAGCTGATGAGGTGGTTCACTACTACCGCCATTCTGATTTTTTCAACTGCTATAAATGGTTATTTAGTGTATTGTGACACTTCATCTATGGGTCTTGTGTGTGTGCTTATGTAGGATGATCACGTGGTGGCGTATGTCTCTCTCCAACTCCGACCACACGAAAATAATTACTTGACCCATGACTTGGAGTTAGCAGTTGTGGTGCATTCTTTTAAGACATGGTGTCACTAAATATTTGGGGAGAAGTTTGTGGTCTACTATGATCACAAAATCATGGACTATATCTTTTCGCAGAAGGACCTCAACATGAGGTAGTGTCGTTGGATCGAGTACTTGAAGGGTTTCAACATTGAAATTTTCTATTCCCCATGAAAGGGTAAATTGGTGGCCGATGCATTAAGAAGAAGAGTTGTAGTGTAGGATTTCAGGAAGCCCAGTGATGAATGGACTCTAATGGAACTCTTTTCTCATATGCATGTGGAGACCCTAGAGTAAAATTCTTGGTGAGATTTCAATTGACTCCTTCTCTGGTGGAGCTAATTCAGTGGTAATAGCCCAGTGATGATATTTTTCATTGATCAATGTTGTTTCTTCATGGTAGGGAGATTTCTTCTGATTGGACATTATCTCCCGAGGGCATGCTATGCTTCAAGGGCCGTTCAATAGTGTCGTTATCTATGCGGAAGGTTGTGACGCAGGATAGCCACCAGTCTAAGTGAGCTGTCCATCCGGGTTCCAGTAAGATGTATTATGATGTCTATCGGGAGTTCTGATGGCCTGGTATGAAACAAGACATTGTATAATTCATGTCGAGATGCTACACATGCCAGTAGGTGACAATAGAGCATCAAAGGCCCTCTGATTTGCTCCATCTATTACCCATTCTTATCTGGAAGTGGCATGAGGTCACCATGGAATTAATTTTTGGATTTCCTTATATAACTCGGGGTAATAATTCCATTTGGGTATGGATTGATCATCTGGCCAAATCATCCCACTTCATTCCGATTATAGATACTGCTAAAGTGGATGAGTTGGGTTGTTTGTATCTTCAAGAGGTGGTAAGGATCAATGATGTGCCATCAATAGTTGTCTTGGATTAAGACCCCCATTTCACATATCATATTTGGAAGTCCTTCATATGGACTTGGGATCTTATATTATGATGGGCACATCATACCATCCTCAAACGTATGGTCAGATAGAGTGGGAAAATCAGATTTTGGAGGACATGCTTCTTGCTTGTGTTCTGGACATTAGAGGTTCTTGGGATAGCCATTTTGGATTGATTGAGTTTTCTTATAATAATAGTTACCAATCCTTGATTTTGATGGATCTTTTTGAGGTGCTATATTGTCGGCCTTGTCAGCCCCCCCCCCTATGTTGGGCTGAGGTAGATGAGACCTAACTATTGGGGCTGAGTCTGGTGTAGGAGACGTCTGGGAAAGTCAAGTTGATCAGGAAACTTTTATTAACATCTCAGAGTCTCCATAAATCATATGATGACAAGTGGCATCAATACCTTGAGTTTTCTATGGGTGATTGGTTTTTCCTGAAAGTGGCCCCTCATCTGGGCCATCGTGGATTGGGAAAGCAAGGGAAGCTGATGTCGTGGTATGTTGTGCCTTTTCAGATCACCACGTGTATTAGAAAGGTGGAATACATGTTAGAATTATCCTTTTAGTTGACATCCATACATGATTTATTCCACGTCCCCCAGTTGAAGAAATACAACCCGGATCCATCCCATGTACTAAATTATGAGGAGTTGGATATAGATCCGGATTAATCAATTTTTGAGCGACTGGTGTCAATAGTAGACTTCCAAGAAAATGAGCTTTAGGGAAAGTCTATTTTACTAGTCCAGGTTATTTTGAAGCATGGTAATGATACACATGAGACATGGGAGAAGAAGTCATGGGTCGAGGAAGAGTACTCGTTCTTGTTTTCTGATCAAGCTTCAGGTTGACTTTCCAGGATGGAATGTTTTCAGGGCGGGGATAACTGTCAAACCCATGTCCTTAATTTAATTTACCTTTTTATCCTATATTCTTTACCTAACATTCCCCCCTAAGTTTCTCATAGCCCCCCTTGAATTTGATGAAGTTTGGACAATTTTTGACTGGACAAAATGGGGCGCATGGTTTGGGCGCACAGTTTTCTAAATCGTGCAAGCAAATCGTGCGGCCTTGTCTAGATCATTAAAAATGTTGTTAATTTTCAATTTTCTCTCTTATTATTTATTCAAACTCTCCCCTTTCTTCCCCCATTTGACCCTAGCAGCCATGGAAGCCTCCCAAGTACCTCAAACCATCCTTGGATCTCCATTTTGAAGGGGGTTTGGTGGAGAAACATCAAACTTCCTCAAGTAAGTGAATTCCTTCCTCAGTTACTTCGATTTTCATGGGGTTTCTTCTCATATTATTGAATTTCCTAACATCCATCAAGTAGGGTTTATAACCTAGGGTTTTGTCCTATATTTCTTGGTCTATTATATTGGTTTTAGGCTTGATCTAAGTCCCATGTGGTGCGGTGGGGGTGAGGTTGAATTTTTGCACAAGATTCAAGAGTTTTGACACTTGTGGTAGGTAATTACTTGTGTAAACAAGGCTATATGAGTTATCATTTCTGAATTTATGTATTTATCACACTTATCCTTCTTTATCCTTGCTTTTAAATCTCGTTTTGGTAATGTTTTATAAGCAAATAACTTTTAGGTACCTATTTTGTGTTAAATTGAATGTTTTACTTGCCTCTTTTATGTAATCCTGAATGAGGTTGTTTCATAACTCATGTAATGGGTTTGTAGAAATTTTTTGGGTGATGAAATACTTTTTTGATGAATATGGTATTCACATGGTTTACAATGTGGGGTTTTTAAGGGATTTTGTGTGCAAAACATTGTTAAGTTTTGTGTATTAATTTTATAGAAATCTTAAATGTTTTATTGAGTAGTGTAAGTGGTGCAAAACATGTGTAGATACTATTTTGAGTTTATTATGACCAAAGATGATGATTTTATGTTCTAATGGGTTTTTTATCCTGAAGATAATTGTTTGATAACAAATGTGAAAGCCTGGGTATCTAGGATGGAGGATATGTACTAGTATGCTAGTGATCCGGATGGGTTTTATTTCTATTTAACTGAGAAAAATGGATAACGACAACACTAATAAAACTATGATAATGATGATTGGGGACCACTAGGTTATTATGTTGTTCCCTACTAGTGGATCATGCATGAGAACATATTTTTCTATGGTTACTTTACACCGAGGTACGAGGTACATGGGGCCCGAGACTAACTAGTGCTAGGGGTGTTCCTAAGATTAGTGCTCATTTCCCCTTTTGTATTTATCTTTGGAATATAGTTTTTTTTGATATAAAATACAGTAGCTTACATTTTTTACTTAAATGTTCCCACTCATGGAAAATTCCCATTGAAAACAGATTACATTCAAAAGTTTTTTTCTTTAGAAATTATTTCCACCACTTCATGTTTATCAAAAATGGCATGCTTTTTAACTTGTATTGTTTACTCTATGGAATCTCTTGGGGGTATCCTATTGAGATTAGGATAAAACACTACATACACCCCTTGGGTGTAAGTAGACTTGATCATGTTTGGCATGGGTAAAGGCAAGGCCTTGGGTGATGCTGGTTTGGGTTGTTAGTCCCCTTCTTTGGTGCGGCGTTGTGGAGACGGCTTGTGGGTGATTACCCCTTGCCGTGTAGAGACCTTGGCGCTGTTTTTCTACTATTTATATGTTTCTTCAGACCAATTTCATTATGTTTAGACCTAAATATTCAGTTTTAGGTTTGGTTTAAATCTTGTTTGGTATGAATTTTCCACATTCTTTTTATCGATTGGTTTGGATGTTTTATGTTTTCATACTTGGGTAAACTGTTCCCAAACCAAAATCTATGATTCCCAAGCACTTGTGCAACCCCCGTGGGTATAGGTAACACCATTCGGGCCTTGTCATGGGCCGGTTTTCTTCTGGTTTTGGTGGAGACCATATTTGGTTCGTGACATGTATATTCTTCTAGTAGGGGATTATGTGTCAAAATGGGTTAAAGCATGCACCAGAAGGACTGATGATTCCACGAATGTTGTGGAATTTTTGAAAACACAATTTTTTTCTAGGTTTGGATTACCTAGATTAATGATCAGGGACCAAGGTTCTAATTTATGAAATTAAACATTGCAATCACTTTTTTTTGGTATGGGGCCGGGCATCAAGTGTCAATTACATATCACCCACAAACTAATGGTCAAGCTGAGGTGCTGAATAGAGAGGAAAAACAAAATCTTGAAAAAACAGTTCATCCCAATAAGAAATATTTGAGTCTTAGACTTGATGATTCATTATGGGCTTAACTTACTACTTCCAAAACTTCCATTAGAATGTCACCCTATCCAAATATTTTTGAAATGAGTTGTCACCTCCCTGTTGAGATTGTGCATTAGGCCTACTAGGCCATAGAAAAATGTAATTATAATCTTTCTAGTGTAGGTGATCAAATGATGATTTATATTTATGAGTTTGAGGAAATGCATAGAGATTAATATGAGAACTCTAGTATTTATAATGAGTGAACCAAGGCTTCCCACACTCATCCTTAATCTTCAATTCGACATTGGGAAGAAGTTCCTCTATTAAAATGCATGGATAAAGTTGTCTCCATGTAAGCTTTGTTCCCACTAGTTTGGTCGATGCACCATTTCTAATGTTTTTTCATTTGGTGTTGTTCATGTTACAAATGAAGAAACTAAACTAACCTTCATTTTTAATGGGCAGTGGCTGATGAACTTTTATTAGGCCATTTTGGAGTCCCCTATGAAGGAACTCTTTGTTAATGAAGAAATCTATGAATGAAACCCACTAGGTTTTATACTTCCTTCCCATATTCTATTTTATTATAGTGAACACACTGCATAATCTATGTGTGGGGGGATGGATACATTCATGGGTTAGTTAGGAATTTTTATCATCTTTTTTCCTTTTATATTTTTTGATTTTGAAATAGTATTGTTACTTTACCCCATCATTTCCCCTCATTTTTATGTTAGAATATTCAATTTTATGCCCAATTAATCATGGAAAATGATGTGTATTTAATCATGGAAATTAATGAACATTCATGAGGAATTTCTCTTGTTAATATTGTTTTAACATTTTCCAAAAAAATTTATGGATTGTGTGTTTTAGCGTGAATTTAATATTGAGGTGTGAATTTTTCTTGACAATTGGTTGTTTTCAAGGATATAAATGGTTGCATCATTTTGAATCTTTTGAGAAGAATGTTATCATTTGTATGAGTCGTTTAGAGAAAATTATCACTATGGGGAAAATAGCTTTTTTGCGAAAGACTATTTGTGACGGGATTAATTCCTGTCACAAATAGCCCGTCCTGGAGATTATTTGCGACGCAGGATTCTGCTCGTCGCAAATAAATAGTTATTTGCAATGGGATTTGGGGTCCTGTCGCAAATAGTTTGGCACGGTTTGCGCACCAAACCGCGGGAAGGTTATTTGCGATAGAGGGATTCCCCCGTCGCAAATAGTGCATCGGTCGGAGGGTATTTGCGGTGGGACCCCTCACAAATACCCAACGGCAGTAAATAGGTTTTTGCGATGGGATGTTGTGTCGTCGCTAAATGTGTGTCAGCAGGTACCTTTTGTGATGGGACCCATCGCAAATACTCTTTTAAACGCAGAACTGTAATTATTGCAGGTGAAGGTTTTTGCGACGGGTCCCATCGCAACAAAGACTATTTGCGATGGGTGGGCCGTTGCAAATAGTCTCGTCACAACTAATCCAACCTATATATACCCTCATCCATTTTTTCAAATCCTCTTCTCAATTCTTACTCCCTTTCTCTCTTTGAACTCTATTTTCAAAGTGAAATTTTGTGTGAGTTAGTTTTTTTTCCACGAAAAAGTTGTGATTTCGTCTACATTAATATGAGATCAAGTTTAAAGGTATTTATATTTTATTTAAATTAGTATTTATTTTAGTTTTTATATTAATTATAATTATTTTTGATTAGTTGTAATTAAATTAGATTTAAATTTTTTTGTTACAAGTATTTATTTGTAATAATGAAAAGAAATTATTAGTACTAATTTTTAACAATTACTAATAAATTGGAATAATTCATAATAAATAGGAATAATTAGTAATAATTAGTAATAAATATAAATAATTAGTAATAAATAGGAATAATTAGTAATAAATATGAATAATTAGTAATAAAGAGTAATAAATATGAACAATTAGTAATAAAGAGTAATAAATATGAATAATTAGAAATAAATAAGAATAATTAGGAATAATTAGCAATAAATAGGAATAATAAGAAATATATATGAATAATTAGAAATAAACTGGAATAATTAAGAATAAATATAAATAATTGGGTATTAGTAGTAATAAATATGAATAATTAGTAATAAATATGAATAATTTAGAATAATTAAGAATAATTAGTAATAAATAGGGATAATTTGGAATAATTTGGAATAAACAGTAATAAATAAGAATAATTAATAATAAATATGAATAATTTGAATAAATAGGAATAATTAGTAATAAATAAAAATAATTAGTAATAAATAGGAATAATTTTTAATAAATAGCAATAATTCGTAATAAATAGAATTAAATAGTAATAATTAGCAATAAATAGGAATAAAGAGTCATAAATATGAATAAATAGTAATAAATAAGAATAAATAGTAATAAATACGAATAAATAGCAATAAATACGAACAAATATGAATAAATACGAATAAATAGGAATAGATACGAATAAATAAGAATAAAAAAGAATAATTAGCGATAATTAGCGATAAATAGGAATAAATATGAATAAATACGAATAAATATGAATAATTAGGAAAAAATAAGAATAAATAGGAATAAATAGGATTAATTAGGAAAAAATAGGAAAAAATTGGATTAATTAGTAATAAATAGAAATAAATAGAAATAATTAGTAATAAATAGTAACAAATAGGATGAATTAGTAATAAATAGAAATAATTATGAATAATTAGAAATAATTAGGAATTAATAATAATAAATAAGAATAATTAGGAATAATTAGGAATAAATAAGAATAAATAAAAATAATTAGGAAAAATTAGTAATAATTAGTAATAATTAGTAATATTTAGTAATATTTAGTTATATTTATTAATAATTAGTAATGATTAATAATAATTAGAAATAAACAGTAATAAAGAGTAATAAATAGTAATATATAATAATAATTAATAAATAGTAACAATTAGTAATAAATAGTAATAAATAGTAACTATTAGTAATAAATAGTAATAAATCGTAATAAATAGTAATAAATCGTAATAAATCGTAATAAATAGTAATAATTAGTAATAAATAGTAATAATTAGTAATAAAAAGTAATAATTAGTAATAAATAGTAATAAATAGTCATAATTAGTAATAAATAGTAAAAAATAGTAGTAAATAAAATAAATAGTAATAATTAGTAATAATTAGTGATAATTAGTAATAAATAGTAATAAATAGTGATAATTAGTAATAATTAGCAATAATTAGTAATAATTAGTAATAATTAGGTACAATTTGCAATAATTAGTAATAATAAGCAATAATTATCAATAATTAGCAATAATTAGAAACAATTAGCAATAATTAGCAATAATTTGAAATAATTATCAATAATTAGTAATAATTAGAAATAATTAGCAATAATTAGCATTAATTAGCATTAATTAGTGGTAATTGGAAATAATTAGTAATAATTAGTATTAATTAGTAATAATTAGTAATAATTAGTAATAATTAGTAATAATTATTAATAATTAGTAATAATTAGTAATAAATAGTAATAATTAGAAATAAATAGTAATAAATAGTAATAATTAGTAATAATTAGTAATATTTAGTAAATATTATTAATAATTACTAATAAATAGTAATAAATAGTAATAAATTGTAATAAATAGTAAGAAATAATAATAAATTGTAATAAATTGTAATAAATAGTAATAAATAAGAATAAATAAAAATAAATAGAACTAATTATAAATAAATAAGAATAAATAGGACTAAAAAGTTGTAATTAGTAGTAAATATTAGTAATTTGTAGTAATAAGAAATAATTAGTACTAATTAGAAATAATTAGTACTAATTAGAAGTAATTAGTAGTAAGTTGTAGTAATTAGTAGTAATTAGAAGTAGTTAGTAGAAATTAGTAATAAATATTAATAAATAGTAATAAACTAATTAGTAATAATTAGTACTAAATAGTAATAAATAGTAATAAATAGAAATAATTAGTAATAATTAGTAATAATTAGAAATAATTAGTTATAAATAATAATAAACAGGAATAAATAGGAATAATTAGTAATAAATAGGAATAATTTGGAATAATTGGTAATAAATATGAATAATTAGTAATAAATAAGAATAATTAGGAATAATATCAATTGTAATAACTTGTAATAACTTGGCACAATTTCCATTGGATTGAAAACACTCCTTTTGCTCGACGACTCTTCTTCTTTTAACTTACACTGACTCAAAACATTATAAAAAGTATGCACTTATGTTTGTATATCTAATCTCGTATACACGAGTTTGAATATGAATTCGTAGGACCACAGTTTTCATAATGTTTTCAAGTGGTGATAGCTGCATTAATATGAGTAATCGACGAAAAGGGGGCTCTTTTATCTGACGGCTCATATACTTGCATATTTCTCACATTGAAATCACAATGAAGAATCTGCTAAGAGGTACGCTTATATATTATCATATGCATGAGAATGAATATGCATACCTCCAGGAAGATTCTTTATTGTGATTTTAATGTGAAAATGATGCAAGTAAATGAGTCGTTGGGTAAAAGAGTAGTTGTCAATCCACTGAAAATTGTGTTGCCAAAAAATTAATGGTAATTATTAAAAAGTAGTTGTAATTATTTATCTTCTTTTTTTAGATAGTTTTTTTATAATTTTAAATTATTCAAAAAAAAGTGATGATTTTATATTCTATAGAAAAATATGGAAAAAGGAAATCGACATCAGTCATTATTAGTTGATCGCGCTTGGATAAATAATTGCAGAAATCCAAATAGTTCTGGTTTAAATCATGTATATATTGATGGTGTCGAAGCTTTCATATCATTTTAATCATCAAAACCAGAACATGTTTCAGAAGGCACAATTAAGTTTCCTTGTAAAAAATGTGCTCTGAGAACGTTTGACACATTTGACAAGGTTGAGGGACATCTCTTGTGGTTTTATTTTCAACCAGATTACGTTTTTTAGTATCAACATGGTGAACGCAATTCTACAGATGATACTAATAACATGATTCTAGATCCCTCAGGGTTTCAAAATTCGGTACATGTTGAGGTAGGTCCATCTGTTCAACAAACTAAAACTCACGATGATGTTGATTTCACTCCTAAGTTGGCACCATCCTGATTTTATGAGTTGTCGATGTCCGTTGAGGATACATTATATCATTGATGCAAGATAATAAAATTAGATACAGTTACAAAATTTATGGCTATTATATCAGATAATGAAATTTGAAACAACTATTTTGATCAAATAATTTCTTTGGTAAAAACATTATTACATGAAAGAAATGTGTAGCCTGAAAATTACTATGAGAGTAAGAGATTGGTTAGTAATATATATCTTAGTTATCAGAATATTTATGCATGTGTAAATGATTGTATCTTATATTCTGGTGAAAATGATTCGTTGGATAGTTGTCCCACATGTGGACAATCGAGGTATAAGGAATCTCAACCAGGAATGTCTGGATTGATTCCTATATAACAATTGAGATATTTTCCCCTTACACCTAGGCTGAAATGATTATTTATCTCTCAGAATACAACGTTAGTGATTTCATGGAACAAAGCCAATATTTCAACCGATAAATGCTTGAATCGTCCATCTTATGGAGATTCATGGAAACATTTTGACTGCCTGCATCCATCTTTTTCTTTAGAAGCCCGAAACGTGTGATTGGGACTTTCTACTGACAGTTTTTGTCCATTTGGTTCTTACAGTAGTCTGTATTACTTTTGGCCTATATTTATAAATCTATACAATTTACCTACATCGATTTGAATGAAAGATCCCTATATCTTTTTGACCTTATTAATACCAGGGAATCTGAAAAAGAATATTGATGTTTATTTGAAACCATTGATTGATGAGTTAAATTCATTATAAAGTAGTGGTGTTAGTAAATATGATGTTGTTGTGAAACAAAATTTCCTATTAAAAGCTACATTGATGTGGATGATTTGTGACAATTGGTCATATGACATGTTATCTGGTTGAAGTACACATGGTCTGAAATCATGTACTTACTGTATTAAAGACAATAAAAATTTTATGCTAATCAATTGAAAAAAAAACCTCTATATTTTGACATTCATCGTAGATTTCTTCAAACCAATCATCCTTTTCGAAGGAAAAAATCTCATTTCAGAAAATGTACAATTTAAAGGGACGAACATCCAAAAATGATCTCAGGTACGGAGTTAAAATAAGTTGTATTTTTATTACCTCCCATCACATTTGGTCCAATAGTAAACCTAAAGAAAATTCATTGCATTGGGAAAGAACATAATTGGATAAAACAAATCATTTTTGGGATCTTCTATATTGGTCTGATTTGTTGGTCTGCCACATGTTGGATGTCATACATATTGAGAAGAACTATTGTGATAATTTATTTCATACTGTTTTGGATACACCAGGTAAGACCAAAGATACTATAAAAGCACGATTAGATCTGGCCCAAATTTGGAGGCAACCAAAACTTGAACTATTTGAAAATGTAAGATCATAGAGGTTAATGAATCCAAAATCATATTAAACAATGTCCAAAGAGATTTGCTTATTATTTCATCTGTGGATTGTAGATTTGATAATTCTAGATGGCTATTCTTCCAATTTGGGTAGATGTGTTAAGAATGGTCATATTATTAGATTAAAAAGTCATGATTGTCATGTTATAATGGAAAGTCTTATGACAATTTGATTTAGAGGTTTTTTGAATTCTATTATTTGGGATTCGATAACAATCATATCATATTTTTTTCAAGACATTTGTGCAGCGACAATACACTACGATGCGCTAAGTAAACTTGAAGAAGTTGTTGTTGTAATTATATGTAAACTAGAAAAAATATTTCTGTCGTTTTCTTTGACTCAATGGAACATCTGATATTACATTTTCCACATGAAGCTAAATGTGTAGGTCTAGTACAGTTTGGATGGATGTACCCACCTGAGAGATGTATGTAGAAATTGAAGAAAAAAGTATGTAACAAAGCATCAGTAGAAGGGTCAGTTTCTGAATCATATTTTCAAGAGGCAATTTCTTTTTTCTGCTCTCACTATTTTGAATACGAACATCCCATAAAACACAACCGCATGGGATGGAACAAGAGAAATGTTAATGAAGAAAAGAAAAATTAATATTCATTTTTTAATTAGCCAAATATTGCATTCGGTGGAGTTCAAGAACGATGGCTCTCAGACAATGAACATCACAAAGCTTCTACATATGTTCTACTCAACTGTGAACAAATGGCATCATTTGTATGGTGAGTTCTTCTATCACTTATTCTATAATTTATGTTAAAGTATGTAAACTTATTTTATTTATAGGTTATATGATAATCATATCAAGAAAAAACTTCCACAAATTACTATATCTTCTCTTGAATAATGCAGAAATGTTTTTTCTCAATGGTTTAAAAAACTCGTAACATAAATTATTGATGGTTTAATATCAATTCAATTTACTATTTATTATATTGATAATTGTTTTACAAATTATCAGGTTTCTCAACATGCTGATAAAATTGATAAGTGATTGTGTATATTGACTAACCCACCACTCAAAATGGTTAAATCTTATAATGCATATGTGGTGAATATTTTTTGATTTCATACACGTGCATATGGGGAATCAAAAAACAATGAACAATGGAGTTTGTTTGAGAGGATCACATCATAGAGAAACTAAAGTTGAATTTTATAGCATTTTGGATGAAATTATTGAGATTTGTTATCTAGGACAGAATTACATAATGACGATTAAATGTCGGTGGTTAGATACTAAAAGAGGCTTGTGTGTTCATCCGACTCATGGAATCATCGATATTAAATATAAAAGGCCTCTTGCAGTAAATGTACCATTTTTACTGGCTCGATAGGCACATCAAATTTATTACGCAAAGTAATTTTCTACTTCAAGAGACCTGATTGATTGGTGGAGCATAATAAAACTGAAATCTCGGGAAAATTAGTTTCCCCAAAATGAATGTGGTTCCTCTAAAGTCGAAGAAATTGAAATTTTTCAAGAGACTACTCAAAATCCATCTTTTTCACAAAGAGACGTGAATATCGATGATGACACCCAACAATTAAGGGTCGATGGTGATGAAGATGTTAATGATGTTACTAATGAATTTGAAATGACAAGAGATGATGAAACTGAAATTCATATGGATATTGATGAAGATGAGGAGGAATATGAAGACATTGACATCATCAGATATGAAGATAGTCATGAAGATGAACATTGAAACAGTTAAATGCTAGTTATAATCAAAACTAATATATATCTATATATAATAGTTATTTTCAACTATATACTAACAACAATCATTTTGTGTTTCATATGGAACCTTTTCTATTTCGTGAGTTACATGAGGTTGATCTACCTTCGTATGAGGGGTATTTGGGATCATCTGACCCTCAGCCTACTGGCAGTTCATGGGGTATGTGGATGGGGCACTGTCTTGCACGACTGATGATTCTTGACCCTAGCCCCGAGTGATGTCCATGTCTTGGCTTTGATCCATGCACAAGGAGGTATGGTAACCTCTATATTTTTGTAATCATTCATTAATTCAATTATATATATACTAATTGTTTGATTATTTATTATATTTTCATATTTTTGCGCTTGTAGCTGTTGGAAATTGGAGCACTATCTTAAAAAAGTATTTTTCCCAGCCTTGGATCAGATTGGAATAGATTCCTGTTGATGTGCAGCTCAGCATGTTCAATCATTGGTTGGTATGTAAATAAATAATATTTATTTTGAAATTTATTTTATTAATAACTTGATATTATAAATTATTTGTAGGCTTTTTGGTATCCCATCGATGATAGCATGAGTGACGCTATCCACACCGCATGGGAAGCATCTATGTGTGACTGTTTTCTTCAGTGTTTTGCACAATTTGGGAAGGAAGACCATTAATAAAGCAGGAGTGACAGATTTTTATGAGTCATGTAGAGCCCATAGACCAGATTACATTTCATCTAATGTTTTTCATAGATTATGTTTACACTGGATTGGTGGTAGATTTCAGAGGAGGTATTTAGTGTGTCGACAGAACTATGAGAGATAGGAGGTGATGCATCGAGTTGGTAGTCATAAATTCAGAATGCATAGAGAGCATATGGTAAGTATATTTTATAAATATTTTATATAACTTTAAATATAAACAGTTTATTTTATATTTTGATAGGCATTCGAGCATCCTGATGTTACAGATTACGATGTTTATTAGAGGATGTATAGTGATTTAGCCAATGGAGAGATTATAGGTGATCGCCAGCGTCAGATTGTGGTTAGTATTATTTTTTTCAGTGTTACAATTAAATGAATTCAATATTTTCACAATTTTAATTTTAAATTGGAATTGAAGGAGTCATATGAGTCTCTGACCACTTAGAAACAGTCTGGGAGTCAGGACAAGGTGACTGATCAGACTAGTTCCCACCATTTCGATGAGGCAACATGGATGCAGGTGACTTGGTATGGCTTTGAGGAGGGATGAGTAGTTAGTATTATCTCAAATGTGACTTTGGGTACTTATTATGGTACTGTTGTGATGACAGTGTCTATCTTGAGAGGAGATCATGTAGAGGCATCATCTTTTGCCTCACAGTATCAGGAACATTCGTGAACTCAGACTGAGCTTTTAGAGAGTTTGTTGAAGCAGCATGAAGAGGTGTGTCAGCAGCAGTAGCAGGAGCAACATCACGATGAGGGCATGCGTTGATGGCAGCAGCAACATCATGATCATATGGCATACATGCGTAGTTTGACTCGTATTTTAGGGATGGAGTTTCCACCACCATCTCCTACAACTCCTCCACCTCCTCGAGAAGATGACCCCCCGTGTAATTTTTTTATGTTTAAAACATTTAAATTCAATATTTGTTGTAATATTAAATATTTGCAGTTTCTTTCTTTTACATTGGTGCAAATATTGCATAATTTTTTTAATATTTTAATATTTATTATTACTATTATATTTTTTAATGTTTGTTAATTTTTATAATAATAATAATAATTTTTATAATTTTTTTATATTTTTTTATGAATATTGAGAATTTAAATATTTTTTTATTATTTTAATATTATTAATATTTTTTTCATTAATCAAAATTTTATTAAATATATGTTTTAGTATTATATTTTTTAAGGTTTGTTTATTTTACTAATAATAATAACGATAATATTTTATGATTTTTTTATATTTTTTGGAGAATATTGAGAATTTTAATATTTTTTTTTATTTTAATAATATTAATATGATTTTTTCATTAATTATAATTTTATTAAATATAATTTTTTTTATTTTGTTTATTATTTATGAAGAGACCTGTAGCGACGGGATCCCGTCTCAAATAGTTTAAAATTTTATTTTTAAAGAGTATTTGAGATGGAACAAAGAGCCCATCACAAATACTATTTGCGATGGGCCAATCTCAAAAGGTTTATTTATATATAATGTATATAATCAGAAACTTATTTGTGATGGGAATGTTCTCCATCGTAAATACTATTTGCGACGGGCTCGTCAAAAAAAAGTTTATTTATATATAATGTGTATAATCAGAGACATATTTACGATGGAGAATATCCCTGTCGAAAAAAAAAAATTTGCGATGGGCCCATCACAAAAAAATGTATTAGAGACACCATTTTCTACAACGAGCTATTTGCGACGGGACCCCGTCGCTAAAGCTTATTTGTGACAGGATCCCGTCGCAAATAGAACAAATTCCAGTAGTTTCTGTCACTAAATATCTCCACACATTTTCCACCCAACCATGATGTATGATTTTTTCTTACTGAATATAATTTAAATATAAGTTATGATAATATTTATCTACTTTCCACAATTATTTTTCCATTTATTCGTTCATTATTCGATCATTTTCATTATTGTACCGGATTGACTTATAGGTGTGTACCTATAATCCAACTATTGTACACCCTAATGAAAACTAAAAAAAATATGGTTTGTGTCTTGTTCTAGTTAAAACCCATTCTACCTTAACTTTTAATATTGTTATAACCATTATAATTAGTGTACTGAGGAGTTCAAACAATGGTTGAGAAATTAGTGTGATATTTGTTCCATGTTCAACTCTTGAAAAAAAACAATAATAAATATATGGAGTGATGAAATGTAAAAAATATTGTAATATCTAGGTTAGGAGCTTAAGGTATGAATTCTAAGAAAGCTTAATTGAGTGGGTCTTGAAATTTCATTACAATAGATGTAAGGCGATTTTGGTAGACAGAATCATTTAAGTAGAAAAATTATAAATATCCATCATTTACTAGATAGGATGTTGAAAGAATTTCATGAAATGGATTTCACACACACACATGGGGAATTAGTGACATGGTTATCTTTTAAATTAATTTCTCAAGTTATTATCATTAATCTCCATTAATTTCATGTTGATATAATTTATGGGACATCTTTTTGTATGATCACTGAGAATAACTCCATGGTGTGATTTTTACTTTGATCACATTGCTATCACATTTTAAATTTTTAATGAATGTTAAATATTTCTGAATTAAGGAATATCTCCATGAATAATTTTTTGAAATGTGACATTTCCCAGGAGTGAAAAATTTTAGGTGTGAGGGTGTGATTGCACTACGATTCACTATTTCATTTTCACCCTTACACCACTGTGTTAAACTAGTTTTGTATTGAAAATTATAAAAATAATAAAAAATTGAAATTTATGTTTTATTCAATAATTTTTTATCACTTTTAAAAAGGTAAATGTTACTTGTTTTGGTAATTAAATTATATTTGGAGGTTACTTGGAGGACCCATGATGAAGTTCAAGAAAAATGGGCCAAACTACATGGGATCCAAGCAAACCAGTGGACTCAACCACACACTTCTATTAAAACGTGCATCTAAATGTGCTTACATTTTTTGGACAGGTCAACAATTCAATAGGATACATTTCATATTAATACACCAAATCCTAATTCATCCATTAAAGGGGCCATCCAAACTAATATTTCTAGGAGATCAAATCTTCTCTAATTCAAAAAGTGGGTTCTATATTTCATCAATATCTCTAGTTGTGATTTTCCTAATGGTGCCAAATATTCTATGTAGATATTCAGGAGGTGGGGATAAAATATTTAGATTTTTAAAAAGAGAGGTAAGAATTTATTTCCATCTAAAACCATGGTCCAAGTGGTTTATCGAAATCAGGGTGCCCAAAACCACCTTCCACATTTACTATAAATTCAATCATTGGGATTACCATTTCTAAGTTTGACCAAGGTGTGAAGTGATTCCAATTTGGAGTTCTATAGTATTCATCTCTTCATCCTATAAGTTCTGGAGGTCCCTATCCTCATTGGGAGTCAGGATGAAGAGGTATATCCACCCCAATTTCCTCCTCCTGATGATATTGGCCTAAATAGTGGGTGATCATTATGATTGAGTTACACACATGTCAAGTGAGTACTGGTGCTTTTATTACCTACTAGTTTGGAGTAATTTGGGTGTTAAAATGATTCATTCCCGGTTTATTACATTATTTAATCTTTTAATTCTTGTTTAAATTCATGTGATTGACTTTCTCTTAATTTCTAACCAATCAGTGTGAGGTTTTGAGTGTGTGACTTGTGTTGTTTTGATTGGAAAACACAAGAATTATTTTCTTTTTCACTTTCATGATATTTTAGTCTCCTTTTTAATTTCTTATTCCATGAATAATTTTTTTACCTTGAAAATATGATTGTTATGTTAAGGTTTTTTTTCTTAAAGAATTGAAATTAAAAATTAGGAATTAATCAGCATTCCAATTAATTTCAACCAAATATTTACTCCAAATATAGATGAATCTATAAGGCCAATGAACATGAAATATGTGTAGTTATATAAAAAATACACCTTGTTATATCATTATTATAAACATGCTATCATTATTTTTCGACAATTAAACTATTTAATTAAGTCATTTATTTTTATTTTTTTCAAAACCACCCACTATTTTAGTACTTTGTATTAAAAATACAAACTCGAAACCTATAAATTCTTTTTGTGAGATAACCTAGGGTCTTAACTATACAATAAAATCATATTTTAAGCATAATAAATTTGATGTGTCATGACAATGCGGTCACCCCAACTTCACTGATGAATCCCATTAATATATTTTGGCAGTGTCTAGCAAGCAGGATTATATCCCTACTCACATAAATTAGGTCTGCTCTCATATTCCATGAGCAGTCAGGGGAGGTATATATCCCCTCCTCCATACATGAAACCTATTATAATCTTCCAATGGCCTTAGGAGGAAAGGATTGGTAATATATCCCAACATCAATTGAATATGTTTGCTAACATGTCCTGGAGATTGAGAAAGTATAGGCATGTGTTCTTGTACACACATTTCTAAAATTCTACTACATTATAAAAGAAATAGAGGAGCTTCACCAACATATTTGTATAATAATATAGAGAAATGAACATATTCTTATCCTAATATACAAATAATAATTTTTACATGACATACATGAACATATAGATACTCTAAAGAAATCACATATTCTTACTCTTATCTAGGATAATTATAGGGATATTTTGATAAAGAGGCATAGGGCCAGTCTCATATTCCTATTCAGATTAGGGTTTATCAACCAACATTGGTAGTCACCTTAGGATAGTTGCACAGTCCTATCAATTAAGTCTAGTTGAATATTCTAAAGGCCAACCATGATCGGTCCCATATTCCTACTTCAATCGAGGTCCATCAGTAAATTTTGAAAATTTCCCATGGAAGGCTCAAATCCCTACCAATGAAGCTACTTAGAATTTTTTATAATCTTTCTAGATCAATGATTAGATTATTTTTCCATCAAATTAAATACTATACCAACACCCTTTACTATCTATATAGAATAATTCATGTGTCACTTCTTCCATTATATAGGTACATCATTATATTATATAGGGGGATGCATATCTCAACTAGGACCATATCCCCGATTCAACTAGGGTTGATAAGAATATTCTGGAAGCCACCCAATGGTAGGATCATATCACAAATAAAAATATATAATCTTGATGGTATACTCCAATATCTTCTTAGTAGTGGGATAATATTACTACATCAACATATTCTCATTACAATATTATTGTGATGGTCGTGAAAAAATATCATATTCCTTCTCAACTTCAAAACATAGGTTAGTATATTCTGGCCATGATATAGGATGAGGCTCATATTCCTACTCTACATAATTCTAGTGTCCCATAGGATGTACAATGAGTATCTAAAACACCTCAAGGGTCTTTAAACTCTTTTTTTGAATAAGAAGGTGATAAATATGATGGTATTCATCCATGAGGTAGTAAAGAGTTGGATTACAGGGACCCAACCCCTAACATCCACCATGGATAACATCCATAGGGTGATATCTCACCCTGGTAAACAAATCATCCCCTTTACATGGAACATTATTATAGAGAGGTTCTAAAAATATAGGGGATAAATATATATAGTACCCCATCAACTACCAAAAATACCTCACCTTGAACTGCAAGTGACCTAAAGAATATAATTCTATGTTTTGGACATGTGTAGGAGTATTCCCTAGATGAAGAAGTGGCTGACATGGATATATGGATGGAGGTGGTCAGAAACAAACTCTCAACTAAGTTTTGACCTATTGCTACTTTTGATTACAAATTCCTATATAATATGAAAAAGGATCGTGTGATTTACTTGTATGAGAACATGTGGGAAAATTTCAGAATTTTAAACCTAGGAATTTCTCTTATCAGAGATATGAGGGTATCCTCCATGTTATAAATATGCTATATTGTTAGATAGATCAGGAGGATATCTATATGCCTTGGGATCCACGAATGGAAATCCACAGGAAAGGCCTATAGAATTATTGACTCCACAACATGGAAGCCATTTAAGGGGTAATAGTTGAAGGCTCTTCACACATCTACATCTGAGTACGGGGTGAGTATGGAGCATTTCATTTCACCTCTTCCTCATGATATAAAATATCATTAGATACAACATCATGTTAAGTCATAGATGTTGGAGAAGATAAGGGAATAAATAATAAACATTCCAATTGATCAATCTAGAAAAGTTAATCTACTCATAGAATGAAATGAAGTTAAGAACAGAGGAGAGGGTTGTCAATAGGCTCCTAAGTCATGCCTCTCAACAAAATTGGATCACTTATCACATATGTAAGCTGAAGTTTTGAACTACCTAGTATCTCTCCATAGTAAATGAACCTCATAACAAGAACCCACTACACCCAGCCCATTCAAGAAATATATTATTCCAAAATAGGCAGTTAGAAATGGAATTAGTTTTGGAAGACATCTAGGAGTTAACCCAAGCCATAGGGTTAGGAGGTTTTTTACTCCCACCTCAACCTCTAGGGTCATCAAACCATAAGTGGTTTCTAAATAAATCAGAATAAGCTCAAAAATTACCCATCCCACATGGATTAGGGACTTTTTATCTCAACCACAACCACAGGAATCATCATATCCTAAAAAATGGGATCATATAGTTCTAAAAATGGAACCAAATCAACCCCATATCATCGGGTAGGGGAAATGTTTAGAATCAACCCCATGGGAATCATTCATTTCCATGCTAAGAGGTAAATACAAATGGATAACATCCTATCTTTTCCTTCCACTATGAGACACCCTCCTTTTATTTGAGCCCCCTTGGCATTAATGATCAAAAACTCCCTTGAGGTGACTATTCATAGGTTCGAGCAAGGGGGACATCTAGGAAATAAAATCAATCCCCATACTGGTAGAAAGCTAATATGGCCTAATAAGAACATGATCCATACAAATAGTCATAATGTAACCCTTGAAGGAGGATTGAATAGTTGATAATTTCAAAATTACTTAGATAGTGAATGGTTGACTACTACCACCCAGTATGCCTCAATGAATATTGTCACCATAAATTTTACCAATGATATGAACCAAGAAACAAATGTAAAGGAGAATAATGTTGAAATGGTACCTCAAGTGGTAGGTCATCTTTATGTACAAACTAATTCGACATGTATGTGGAATAAGAGGAGTAAACCAAACCTAGAACCTCTAAATGATCATTTTCTACCCCCTAGTCCAAATTCTATCAAGGATAAAGAGAAATCCATGGATACATCCCACTCACTACCTAGAATGGAAAAAATATCCTATATGGTGGAAAGAGTATCACAATATGATAATTAGATAAATAACATCAGACATATCAATTAATAATTAATAAGGTAAATATTCTTATTGGCTATCCTCTTCCAAAAAAAACAAATATCCATCCACCCACCCACTGGTAGAGAGATAATCCACTATAAGAGTGTAATTTGATAATCAATTTGTCTCTACATATTGGAAAATTATTTACATAAATGTATAAGTTGAGGAAGATCATCATTTTACTCCATTATAAAGACAAACTCCCCCATATTGGGGTGATCATTTAGTATTGGCACAGAATGAGAATCAGTATGATATAAAAGTAGGAAAACTACATCTAGTATCACCCTTTCCCTATGCATAGGATTTTGTCTAGATAGTTATACCTCTAAACCTCATCAATGCCATTGAGTCACTATCTACTCAAATAGAATCCATGGAGGGGTGGTGAACCACTTTACATCTAAAAAGGAAGCCTTTCCCTGAATGGGTGGATGAAACTTTTCCCTATCCAATTTTAGTAACCTAATACTGTTAATGTTTGATGGCATGGGGGACCCATAAACATATCCCACACACTTTGTATCTCGATGCGGCCCTATGATAGGCCCTCAATACTAGAAGGAGGTGAAAAAACTAAAATTCATTGTATAGATTTTGGTAAGGACAAGCTTCATTTGGTACAACAACCATCCAGTAGGATCTATAACTGAATGGGGATAACTTTTCATCAATTACATTATTAATTTATCTCCTTGATATTTAAAATAATTATTTTTTACCTAATAAATTACTAGCATCATGAAAATGATAGGGTCTCTAAATTTATCTTCAGATGGAATGGTAATATACTCACTTATTATATCACACTCACAAGAGAAATTGATGGATCTTTGTACTGAGAACTTGTGATACAAGTTAGATACACCTTTGATCCTGATGAAATAAACTATTATATTCTATGAGTTCATGTAAATGGAATACTTTCTAGAAGATACCATAGGGTGAACTCATTCCAAATATCATCCCATGAATCAATAGAAAATTCTTGTTATAGAAGAGTCTAATTTATTCACCCTAAACCACATAATGGTTCCCATCGGATCACCAATTTAGGCATTGAATTTTCCGATGTCTCCTGTGGAGTAGCATTTGTATAAAAACAACCCTTAACTGAAGGTATAGTAAGATCATGATCCCCTAGGATTTGAAAAATGAAATAATAAATTATATTCATTCTTATATGAACATATTCCTAGTTATTTCCATTCATCCATGGAAAATATCTTTTTAAATCTATCAAATACTAGGAAACCCAATGAATTCACCCTTAGTGATCACCCTGATTATTTTTCTTTTCATAGAATATTTTAACACAATACATGACTTATTTGTCTTTAAATTCATCCTCTAGGGAATGGTTGATTATATAAATGTGATACTAGGAAAAGTCCCAGTGCGAGTAAAATATGTTACAACACCACCCCCTTGAGGTAAGAATAATCATTTGAAATAGGAATATGTGTAAGGTAAATAGTATCAGTAAACAACCACACAGTATCTAATTCTTACTGATTTATTTGATTTAGTATCTATAGAACAAGAACTGATATAACAAACATAATCCTCATCGAATGACGTGCTCATTTTAAATTCATTTAATTCTATTAACTTAGTAAACCCTTGATTTAATTATGGATATTATCAGGAATTTGATTTACGTTTACCTAACTCAGAATCTAGAGGTCGTGGCTATAATATTCAATCATACAAGGGGCAGAACAATCATGGCTAAACCCAATATTCTATTCACATCCCTATTAAAACATTATACATAGTTGATACCTATTTGTGAGATATTCACAATCCTAATAGGATCCTTGGGATTCCCCATAGCCCTTCAGTGGTCATTTTAACCAAATAGTTTTAAACAACAAGTTGGTGGGTGTGAAACTATCTGATAATCCAAAAAGGAGGGGTATGCCTATACAGCCTACCCTATTATCAATAGATGATCCATCAAACATTAGGCCTATATTCTTTAGACACTTCAGCTCATAAGTTTCATGATAAATAGAAACCCCACATTGGGAATCATACACATTTGTCACAAAATTATGAGATTCTAAAATATTTGGAAACTATCCCAACCAAACTATCAATTTATATTCCCATTATATTTCTAAAGAACATAGGGAGGTGTTTATTCCCCTCCAAATTTCCCAAAATATTTTAAAAAATTCACCACATCCTAGGTTTACTGAGTCGAAACTACACTATTTGAAGGTCATTTCACCACATCTTTCACAAAGAAAGATCTCTAAGAAGCTATCTAGTGACATATCAGACTTTTGTACATTTCAGGAAATCTCAATAATGTTTACATATAAATGTCTCTTGTTAAAAACATTTGTGGGATTAACCTCATATTGGTTTCGACCCTTATATTTTTGGGATATGGAAAGAATTATTTTCCTCCAATAATGCTCACAATTCAAGGCTATAAAAAATTGTTAAAAGGACCCAACACATATAAATATTATGAATAAATTTGAGGACCTCTTGTATAATGATGATTTTATTTTCATCTAGTAAGACACAATATATAATGTATTTCTTGATTGACCTTGGCTTCATAGCCACATGGAAATGCCATAAACATTCAACCAATGTTTTAAATACCCCATTAATGAAATGTTCAGCATACTATATTGGTATAGTGACCCCATTGAATCATGTGAATCCATATAAACTTAGTAAATATTCTATAAGGGGGAAGGGAAACCACAAATGGTAGAGGGTGACATATAGGTTGTCGCTCCCAATGTCTTGGAAACCACCCCTAAAAATCCTTGGAGCATGCTCATTGGAGATTATGCAAGGGCAATAAACCTGATTAGGGTAGTATAATCAGTACCGATGATATTTTCCAAATAATACATTATACTATAACATGTTTATGTGTTATTTATTACTCTAGAAAAAGTGAGTTCCTCAAAGGATAGTCAAACAAATTCTATATTGTCATATGAAAATTCCCTAACTCCATTAGAGGAAATTTAAAAATCCCCACATATATTCTTGGCAACATAGGATTTACATAACTCTCATAGACTTAGGGGGAACAAGAAACAATGAAATAATACCCATGATTTCTCTACAACATCCTTTTTGGTTCATTATTCTAATTTTTCTTCTCATATCGTCTCATCCTTATACAATAATAGAGGTACTCCTACGTTGTCTACCATGCCGGAAGATTCCCCCACAGACACAATGATGGAAGAGGAAGAGGGTGAACTCAAGAACACCCCTCTTTTATTTGGGAAATTCATATACACCACCACTGATGATCTCAAGAAATTGATTCTAGGAACCCAAAAAGACCCTTGTCCAATACTGATTAGCGCTGACATACCTATCAAAGAGAATGAGATGTTTGTTTCATTTCTAAAGCATCATTGATATGTGTTCCATTCTAATTATACTCATATTCCTAGGTTAAACCCTAGTGTGGATACTTGTCATCTAGTATTGTCTAATAACCACTGAGGTTTCATGTAGTCATTCGGGAGAATGAACCCGTATCTTGCTACCAAGGTAGAATCAGAAGCTAAAAAATTGATCAAATCCAGCATCTTATGAGAAGTGTAGTGCCCACAATGACTAAAAAATATCATCCATATCAAAAATAAGAATGGGAAGATTATGGTATGCATCAATATTAAGAATCTTAATCAAAACTTCCTAAAGTATTAGTTCTCAGTACTGATCAAGGAACTTTTGATCAATGAAACTACTAGATTCCAAGAAATCTCCTTTATAGATGGGTATTCAAAGTATCACTAGATTAGGGTGGCCCCCAAATTTTAGTAATCTACCACAATTAAGGTGAATCAAGGGATATTTTTCTAATAATTCATTCCCATATGATTAAATAATGTTAGATTCACTTAACAATGTTTCATAAATCACTTTTTGAATCCATTCTTACGAAAAAATTATAGAGTTCTATATTAATGAACTGGTGATTAAATCTTGATAGTGTTGTGATCACCCCACTGTTATTTAAGAAATATTATATAAATTTTAGTAGAACAGTTTGAAGATGAATCCAATTAAGTGTTCATCTGGTGTAACATCAAGGAAATTCCTTGAATTTTTTGTATACCACTACAACATTGAAGTTGATCTAGAATAGACTATTTAAATCTTGGTAATTCCACCTCCTCAGTATCATAAATAATTTAGAGGGCCATAATAAAAACTCACTTATATCAATTGTTTTAAAGCTAACCTGGATGGAAAATCTCTCCACTTCCCCAAGTTAAAGAAAAAATGATTCGCATACTAGTCAGATGAGGACTTATGAAAATCATTTTATATTATCAAGCATTACACGTTCCATCCACCAAATTTAATGACACTGGTAGAAGGAAATTAACTTTTCTCATATCTGTTTCCCAAGTAATGATCTATCACTTCCCTACTCAGATAGAATAATGATGTGGGGAATGAAAAAATCTTATTATATCTTAGCCAAACTGTACTAGTTACTGATTCCCAATATTATGATATTGGTAAAAACATTGTTATGATCATATTCAAATTGAAAAAGATGAGGCATTACTTCTAGCATCACGAAGTCCACCATGTCTCTCATATTGATCTGATCAAGTATATTCTTGGTCTACCTATTTTAATTGGTTGTCTTCCATAATGGGTGGTTATTCTGAAATTGTGTGGTAATCAATTCGTGTCACATTAGAAAATAAAAGGAAGGAACTAGATTATTTCATCATAAAAACCCCTCCATTGAAAAGTACACTAGTAGAAAATGAACTTATAAAAGATGAATTTTTCTATTCCCATGACACTCTATAAAAATGTGTGATGTATTTTGACTCCCCATATCATATTCTTAGCAAAAAGATAACAGAAAACCTAAAGCTCAATTGGGCTAGTCTAGGGATTATATTCATTTCCCTTGATAATTCAATTTTTCCCTATTCTTTCTTATTGGCTAAATGATGCACTTATAATGAGGCAGAATACCAAGAATTTATTGAAATCCTAGATCTAAACCTATATATCTAGATAGCACAACTGAATGTCAATGGTGATTCAGAACTAGTGAACAAACAACTGAACAGTGAGTAATCAATCCATAAGGAAGATTTGACCCTATCATTGATTATGTGAGAGTAATGATGGCGGAATTACCTTTCAAACCAATATTGAATCCTATCCCTTGGTCATATAATGCATGTACCGAGGAACTGTCCAATGTAGATATAGTCTTCGTCGATCATAATTAGGATGAGGTAGTCTTCTGTATCACACACCAAAGGGTAGTTTCATGAGTCATTGTCTGCAAAATAGATGAAATTATTAAGATAAACTTCACCCTAGATCACAATGATCCAACAACTACCCTTGAATAAATGGATTTTATAATATATTAACTCCAAAATGAGTCCCTTCCGATGGATCAATAAAAAATTTAATATATTCAACATTAGGCAGTGAACTTAACCCTTCATGATGGTCTAAATGAAAAGAAATCCCTCTTTAAATGAATCATTGATGGAGTCCTCCTTATATGCATTTCATAATGACAGACTCTCTCAATTATGAAGGATTCCCATGTAAGATCCAACAATTCTCAACTATATGGAACAAGACACTCTTATCCAATTAGATGGCTTGGTTACTTTTGGATGATGATGATTCAGGACTTCATAGAATTCACTAGGAAGTTTCATACATGTCAACGTTATGGAAACTTAATCGATTAGCCCCCATAATTACTACACATAGCTAAATATTGTGAGTCATTTACTCTATGGGGAGTGGATTTTGGGGTTCCATATCTCCCATCTACGGCTAAGAAGTTTAAATATATACATAATATTACAGACTTATTTTTAAAATAGGATTATACCATACCCTCAAGGATGTTAGGAAAAAATATATCATAAACTTTGTGAAGTTGAATAATATCACTAGATTTTGTGTACCTCAAAAGATACAAACAAAAAAATGAAGTCAACTATTATTCTTCCAAGTTGAAGAAGTTTTGACAAGAGTATAAGATCAAGTCCAACAATTCGTATCACTATCATGCATTAGAAAATTGTAATATATAGGCCTTTAATAAGAATAAATCAAATATACTCTATAGAATGGTGTAAAAAGATAAAAAGTTCTCGGTTAGAAAATCTCCCTCATAATTATGGACCTATCATCCCACCACCCACACTACCACTCATGTGAACCCATATACACAGGTTTATGGAACATAGGTGGTTTCTCTAATCAAAGTCTAGTCTCCTTCACTATGAATATCTATTTGTGGATAATTATAGGGTATTGAACAATCAAAAAAGTATCTAGATGAGTTTTAAAAACTTGAAATGAATAGGCTGCATACATTTCACAACATTGATATCTATTAGAATCATATTTCACAAGCATTTAATAAAAAGGTTCTCCTTCATTCGTTCCTCCAAAAATAATTTGTACTTGTTCACAGAAACCTAATTATACCAAGGAAGACCCTACCAAAGCAGTAACCCAAGTGGGGTGGGGGAATTACATCATACATAAGGTATATTCCAAAAAAATTACTCATTAGACATAATGTATGGGGAATGTACTAATCCCCCTTACAACATATGTTCCTTAAAAATAAAATTGTGTAACTACCACCATGAGAATAAATTCTTGGTATTATCACTTTAAATAAAAAAAATCTTCATGTCCTTATCCCATGGAATTAATCTTTATGGAATATTTCATTAACACATAATGTTAAAATACATGGAAGACTTTCATGCCGCATGATGTTAAAACTATATAGAACACATCTTAGTTTTATGGAATTAAGTTTCACACATAGGGTCACCTTGTGGGACCTATATACTCTTATTTTGCATGGTTTAGATTGATTTAAAAGGTTTCAAGTGTAGAGGTTTAACAGATCATGTTGAGATTTCTCTAACAACCTTACACAAAGGGGAAGTTATCCCAACTAATTTTGGAACCAAAACAATATTCACTACTGGTTTCCCTCATTAAAAATTCATGACAAAATCATTAAATTCATTAATCATTCAATATACATGACAAAATCTATGAAGAATCAAAAATGAAGTGCCCCTATCCCTATATGAGACTCATATCTACATAAGGGATCATATTTAAGAACTACATGAGGATTAATTCCTATTACAACAGGATATATAGTGATGCTTGGATCTCAAATCATGGGTATATCCAAAATATAAGAAAAGTACCAATTCTATATGTGTGGGTCAGACCTACACAGGGAATTTTAATATAGAATAACTCAGTATGGCTTGATTCATTAATTGTAATGATATATAGTGGCACATTGAACCTCTATTTAAGGGCCATACATGAGTTTCCACCACACCTAATAGTGTACCTCCATCAGAGTTAGATTCATATAGAGGTTCCAGTCCACATTAAAATGTAAAATCACCACATATTATTTTTTATTAAATCTCACATAGCTCAATAAACCTTCCATTTATCTCTTTTTTCTCGCACAAATCATTTCCCATATGAGATTAGAGGTTCGAGAGAGTCTCCCGGACCAGCGTGGTTGAGCTTCAGTTTACCCCATATAAGGAAACATGTTTGTACCACATTAAATCAAAATACCTATAAGAAATCTTTATCATATGATGTTAAACTACATAGAAAATATCATTTCTACTTGAAATTAAACTATGCAACCCCAAAAGTCCTTAATGTAAGACTTTAAAAACAAATGGAATTCCTGGTCCTGGTTGTCAGACCTAAAATTTCTCAATATGTATTTAACATGTGGATATTTCCTCACCTTTAACACATGAATTAGATCTATATAAAATGGTTTAGGTAAAGGTTTTTACCATCTCATGATAAGTTTATTCCCATTACCCCATATGAGAACAAGTTAGTATCACATGATCTTAACACTAAAACCTCACCAACTTGGTTTTATTATTCTTCAATCTAGGAAAACATTCCCACTATCCTTATGTAAGAGTCTGATCCACATTTTTTATCATCAATGGGAACTTAATGTGGCTTTATTTCTATTCCCATAGGTTACATAGTGACGCTTGGGTCTTAAATCTAATGCCCATCAACAATGAAAAAATAACCTTACCTTTCATATGGGGTAGACCTTCATAGAGTATTTTCTATATAAGAACAATGTTTATCTTGGTTATCAAACTATGGATACACATTCACACCCATATTTTCCATTTTAGGCCCATCCATGCCTTATCATCACTCCCAACTATGTTTCTTGATAAGAATAAAATTTATTTGGGGATTCCTACTCATGTAAAAATGTGAATACCCCCCCCCCCCAAAGATTCCATTTCATATAATCTCACATGGTTGAATAAACTATCTATTTATATCTTATTACTCACATCAATCATGAATCAAGTGAGCTTAGGGAACCTAGAAAACCACTCTGACCATCATGACCAAGGAATGTTCTTGACTACGAGCCAATGTCCTAGTTTCATGATGTTAATCCGCATGACATGAGGTCTTCATGCTAAATGAATCATCCCCCTCATGAATATGTACTCATGAATAAATTTTTTTAATCCTTTTTCCATGAATTTTTTTTCAATACATATTGGTGTGGCCTTCATGTTTCTTAAACACTTCTATAGTGTTACATTATCCATGAGAAAACATCATATCTATAATATATGGGTTAATACCAACCAATTCCTTTTGTTGATATGCTTAACGTGGAACCCCATAGACATTAATTCTAGGTTCTCCTTGTTCTCCGTATAGTAAATTGGTAAAAAGGGTTAGCTAATCCAAAATGATACCACTATGATTATCTAGTGAATAACACAACATTTCAGATCTTGTGCCTAGGGGATCTTTTAGTCCTATAGAAGAGTACCCCATTAAATCTATGATTTTTTGTCTTGAATGTAGTGAATATGGGATTATATGATTATTAATTGTTGACTTGTACCCACAGATATTGATCTCCCATTGGCTCGAATATTATTGGGCTATGATTTAAACCTACCATAGCTTGGCTATTAAAGCATTTGTAGATACCAAGGATGTTACTCAACTGTTCATCGAACTCATTGTCAAAGAAATATTATCACTTTTCATTCTAGTACCCTTTCATTTTTGGGTATTTATATACTATGAATAACCAACATCCTTTCATTTCTAAATACCCTTACACACCCCATTTTCCACTAAATAAACTTTAATCCCCATTTTCATTTATAAATCAATAAATTCATTGAGTACATATTCTCTTGGAGATTATAGACATTGATCCCACATCCTCCTAGTTATCCCTTATGAAATATTGGTAATAGGGACTGACTAATCTTAAATGGCCTCTCTAGGATTTACTAGTATATAATACATTGCCTAAGAGCTTGTTCCATGGGGATGTTTATGTTCTTAAAGGGACCCCTCTAGGATTCAATGGTGAATAAAAAATCCTAAGATCTTTTTCCTTGGGTATGTCCAGGTTCTTGTGGAATGTGTAACGCCCCAAGATTTAATAGTACGTTATTTCTTCAAAGTAAATCAATAACTTTCACTACACGCAACACCGAGTTCTAGTGCACCACGACTTACCAAACTAGCCGTTCAAAAGTGGCTATGAATAGTATTAACTAAATTTTGAGCTTTATATAATCCTTATAATTGTAGAATCCATATTATGAGTTTCTTAGACATAATATAGGAACAAACTCCTTTTTTCAGATAAAAGAATTATTTATCAAAAAATAAAATTTTACCACCTTTTAATGATGAACAATTTTTAAATCAAATATTTGAAACGTTTATTCAATTTGAAAAAATAAACTTCTTCTTTAGAATCAGAAGATAAGAATTTATTTTCAATAAATTTTTGGTGTTTTTCTAATAACTTTCATATTTGGGTGAATAGTGAAAAATACTATATTTTAACTGAAAAAAACTTTTTTAATAAATTTAATTTATAGTGTTGAATTATAAATTTTAATTATTTGGAAGTATAATTAGATTATATATTTACCATTTAATCTAATTATGGTCACCGTAAGTAATTTCACTTTAAAATTGGACATAAATAAGTGTCAATCTTTTGATAATTATTATTTTTTAAAAATACTTTTTTTGGTTTTGACAATGGGAATTAAGTTTATATTAATTAGTGAAACATCTATGTTTTGAAATTGGTAAAATAGAATTAATATTTGAATTCAGAATATCAAAATTAGCTTATGGTGAAGTTTTGGTATTTTCTGAAAACTTTCTATTTTTTATGAATAGTGGAAAACACTGAGTTATTGTTTAAAACTGAGTTTTTATTTAAATAATTATTAATTATATTTAAATTTATATTAGGTTAAAATAGATACATAATAACTATATAGGTTCAATGTAATTCATTTGAGTCAGTTTATAATAATTTTAGATATATAAAAAGTTTACTGAACTTTTTGACGTCTTTTACCCACCTCCTAGGAGAATTTGCAAATTCACATAAAAATTAATTTTACCACGTCTGTGAGTGGAATTTAAAAAATCTGAGAGACATGGTTGATATCAGTATGAAAAATGTGGGTCAATAATATGAAAATAATTTTTTTGGATAGTAACATTTTTCTTTTATTTTCCACGATTAAATGTAAATAGGGTAATTAAGGGTAATAATGATATTATTATTACCCTAATGCATGTCCTAATTATATTGTATAAGTATAAAACGACCAAAAATAACCTTTGTAATAAAATATTAACCACTTTGGTCCACTTTCATTAGATTTGGACATTTATTATTATTTAATTCAAAGAAGAGTTAAAAGAGTTAAAATCAAAGTTTAATAACTAAAACATTTTTAATATACGGTTAAATATAAGATAAAATCAACTATAAACATTAATTAAAAAGATAAAATTATTTCCTACATAATGGTATTTTATTTATATTATTTAGATATTAAATAATTTGATTTATTTATGACATAATGATGATGCAGTAATTACCTAATTAATGAAATATTAAAATAATTGATATTATAAATACACAAATAAATGTAATATGAGACTTTTTAGGAATTTTAATAATATTCTAGGTTAATATGACATATTATGGTTGGTTATAGGAATTTTATTTGAATTAATAATGCTGTTATAAATTTAGAAAAAACAAAATATCAAATAGTGTCAAAATTGACGTAAAAGAGTTTTTAAAAACAAATATTATATTGTTAATTGATATTATATTCTTAAAAATATATGTTTCGGACAAAATGATTATATAATGATAGGTGTATAATTAATTAACCACTTGGGGTTCTCTTGTAAGTATATAGTAAGTTTATTAACCATATAATATAAAAATACAAAAAGACATGGTAAATGTAAAACTATTTAACTAAGAGTTAAATCTAAGAGATAAAGTTAATATAGTGACCCAAACCTGTCTAAAACCTATTTTTGAGTGGTTTTTGACCCATCCCCACCAAATCATTAAAATAATATTTTTTGGAGCCATTAGAAACCTAAAATTATTTTATTATAAAATAATATATTTCGCTTTTCCTAAGGTGCCCCTCCCCCTCTTATAAAAGGGAACTCCCTCTTCTCTCTAATTCACACCTTCAAAGCCATTTGGCTCGGCCAACACCTGACCAAATACCCTCTCAACGGTCCTACCTTCATCCTATAGGCATTACATTAGTCATAAATCCAATCTAAGGAGCATGTTTGATCAAATCAAAAGGAAGAACCCGGAGAAGAGGTAAGTATTTCATCATCTCTTTCAAGTTCCTTTTTTCTTCCACATCCTCTTTTTTGTTGTTTCCATTATAATATAACAATTACAGTATCTTCTATATACTGGGATGTTATTGTCAATATAGTACAACAATATTCATTATTTTTTCCATCGTTGAAATGACATGTCACCATACGTGCGTACGTACGGCTTACCGTCTCCACGTTGTGGGGTAATTGTTATTCAATACATTATTATTTGGATGGGAATAATATTGATGTGTACTTGATGTAAATACTAAATATATTATGATAGTGATTCTGTATATATTATATAACATCCAATTATATAATATTTTAGTATCAAAAGAATGATATTGTCACTCGTGCGTACGTACGGATTACCATCTCCACGAACGGGGTGAGATTCATTCCCCATCAAATCCATTCAAGAAAAATATTCATTTTATGATTAAAAATAATGTTTAAAGACTTGATATCATTCTGAATATGAATATGATACATACCATCCATAAGAAATATGACTCACATAACAAATAATATAATGTAAAATGAATCCGTTAACACCCGAAACGATGATAATACTAATATATTATTAACAAAGAAATGTTAAAAGATCATGTATGATATCATATTAATGTATAAGATTCTTGTATAATTTTATAACAATTATTATACCATTATAAAGGAGTTTAACCTACCCTCCACCAAGTAAAAGTAAAATGTAAGAGTTAATTTTACAATCTCTTCATTATTCGAGGTTGTTAATATGTAATTATCTACTAGGACCTCTTTATCATCCACAACCGCATTTCTTAAAAATGTATTTCAAAAAATTATAACTATTTTATAGACAATGGTTTAAAGTCATTTATACCATTTTTTAATTTTATAATATATTTATAATAGAATATTTCCGTCGTTTTCCAAACAAATTACTTTATGACCTTTTCGACAAAATTAAGGTAAGAATGTTTTTTTAACTTATACGTCGGGTGCAGCTATTTTACACCATTATAACATCGTTGATGCTTCCATTACAATCTTATAAAAATATTTTCAAATATAAATGATTTATTTTATAATTAAGTGACTTTTTAATGATTTCAAAATAGAAATATATATTTCTTTAGAAAGGTTTTGATTTCATCTATGTCAACATCCTTCGATGGATTTTAAGTTAGTTTGAAGTTGATTTATTATGATACAAAACTTCCATATTGTATTGAAGGTTTTGTGAAATTTTTGACTGTGGATGTGTTATTTCATACCATTCATGGTTTATGGATAAATGATTGACATTTCTTATACCATTTTTAATACAAATGTTTATGTTATAATTAAAACTTTTCATATGAAGAATGCATTGGACTTAGTAAGTGATGGGTGGAGCCGGCTATAGCTCCTCGATGCATTAGTAGGTCTCAAGAGGCAAACTAGTGTCTTGGAACAAGGCCTTCACAAAATCTTTTTTGTAGTATTGGCATAAGGCCTTGACTAGGTGGTTTTGAATGTCTGGAATTATGCATTCCATCATTATGAAAATGGCTATTGTTATTGCATGTGATTATTTGACTAGTAGAATATCCATGTGAGTATGTAAATGGAATTATTTTGATTTATATTTTCCATATTATGATGAAGTTTATGTTGAAAAGGCTTTTGGTTTAGTTTTATACATTGCCTTAAATGTTTATGCTTATTTATGAAAACTCTTGCTATATTGTTATCTTTACAGAGCATCTGAGATCACCCCTTTCTATGTTTTATTTTTCCCTGGATACGAAGAATTGTATTATGACTGACTTGCAGGGATAGTGTACGGGATCTCAGTGTTATCTATGGAAACAATTTTTTTGTTGTTTTCCTGAATCATCCCAAGTAAATAAAGAATAAAACATTTTCATATGTATTAATATTTACTAATTAAATATTAATTTTACTTTAAAGGGGTTTCTATGTTCGATAGCGTACCCGATACGCAATAAAGAGTTTCTTTGAAATCTTACATTGCACACTAGTAATAAAATAATATTATTTTAAATGGTAGTTAACACGTAGTCGTTGTATTGGCGGGAATGGATAGAAATAACTTAAATATGATTATATATGTTTTTTAAATGTTTTTACATTTATCCAATAAAAGATAAAGGCTTAAAATATGAAAAGAATTCAATTTTAGGCATTTATACCCTAATTTTCACTAAAGGATCAATTATCACATTTTGATGGCGAACCGTCATTAAATATAGTTTTGGTCACTCTTATACATTCTATTTTACCAAATAAAACTCTTTTTCAGAATTGGGACATCAAAATATACTTTGTGTAAATTTTTGGTATTTTTCCGATAAAGTTCATTTTTTAAAGAATAGTGAAAAATGTTGTATTTTAATTCAAAACCTCTTTTTAATCTAATTTATTTGTATGATTGGATTATCGTATGAATTTTTATTAAAGTGAAATTTGAATATATTTTTACCATTTAATCCAATAGTGGTCGTTGGAATTAATTTCACTTTGAAATTGGACTTAAACTAGTGTCAATCTTTTGATACTTATTGTTTCATAAAAACAGGCTATTTGCTCTGACAGCGGGAATATAAATATTAAATTAATTAATGTAACTTACATGTTTTGAATTTTGTAAAATAGATATCATTTTTGAATTCGTAATATCAAATATAGCTTAGGGTGATGTTTTGATATTTTTCAGAAAAACTTCAATTTTTGATGAATAGTGAAACCACTAAGTTGTACTTAAAAAAATGATTTTTCGTTTAAATGAAACTTTACCACTTCTTTGTTTTGAATTTAAAAAATCAGACATACATGGTTGTCATTAAGAAGTAAAATTTGGTTCAATGGGATTAAAATAATTTTTTGGTGAATAGTAACTTTTAAGTTTTTAATCGCGATTAGAGGTAATTAATGTAGTTTAAGGTAAAAATAATGTCTTAATAATATGAGATGAGCTTGAAACATGTCCTACCCTTAGTCTATGTGTCATGGCCGACCAATACAATCCATGGGTCAACTTGGGGACCCCATGGAGCCACTTTGGAAGGAAAATGACATTAATATCTTTCTATTTAATGGTAATGTAAAAATGACACAAACATGAGTTGTTTTACTAGAACAATTTTTAAATGGGGTTATACAAGTCAGATATTTGACTATAAAAAGTAATTGGAAATCTAAGAAGATTTCCTACATCATAGTATTTTTTCATAATTTTTAGACATTAAATAAATTAAATTATTTATGACATCATGATGATGCAGCAATTACCTCATAATTTAATGATTTAAATAAAATGAATAGATAATGTTAAAAATATAACTTACACTTCTCAAAGCCCGATTGGATGAGTATATTTCGAACTTTTATCACCTTATCCTCGAATTATATCAATTTGGGACCTTTTAAATCCGAATCGCATTTTAAAATAAAGTAACATTTCTTTACTTTCCAAGAGTGCCCCTCCTCTCCTCTTATAAAAGGCCCCCACCTCTACCACCTTACCCACACTTCCAAAGCCTTTGGATCGGCCAACCCCTGACCATTTTGTCTCTCCAAATCCCTCTATTAGTCCTATAAGCCTCACATTGGGCATACATCTTCCCAAGGAATCTTTTGATCTCAAATATAAGAGAGTTACCTGATTTTAAGGTAATGTCTTCACTTGTGTGCTTTTGATTTATTTTGCTTCTCCAACCCCCTAAGCTCTTTTTATTCATTTATTTTGTAACAAATACAGTATCATTAATATACTAGGATGTTTTTATAATAAGCATCAAATCTACAATTACACACACCTACATCTAATGGTTAAGGAACATACTGTTTCTGTGGATGGCGAATTTCTGCCTCACGAAACGATGATTGTTCAATATTATTCTATCACCTTAAAAGGTGGCCAATAAGATGTCACTATGTTTATATATGATATATAATATGTTTATGTTTTACTCAAACTTCTGTATTTTTCATTTATGGCATACCTTTATGGCTTCCATTATGGGTATACGCAATATCTTCATTTTTGGAAGTGCGGACTACCACCCCCTCAAAGTGATTTGAATCGTTAATGCCATATGTGGGACGTATAAAGGATGGATTTAAAGTTATTATATATGATGTTATAATGGAATTATAATATACCTTTATATCATTATTATTTCTTTCCATTAAAGTATGAGATATAAATGAATGTAGCGTTCATGCGTACGTATGGCTTACCGTCTCCATGAACGGTGCATTTCATTTCTTATCCACAAATGTAATGTACTATTATAAGTACATGTATATAATTGATATATATTATGTATGATACATCTAAATGATGAATATAATTATGGAATTAAAATATACATACCTCTCATTTAGTTTTAAGTCCATTAATATGACATAGAAAAAAAGTAGCGTTCATGCGTACGTACGGCTTACCGTCTCTGTGAACGGTGTGTTTCATTTCTTACCTCTAAATGATTATGTAATATTATAAATACATGTATATTATGGATATATATGATATATATGATATCCAAATCATGAATATCATTCTGGATATAATGAACCTTTGACCACACGAACAACATGTAATTGTAAGAAGTCCACTTTCGACTTAAGAACCAATTATCGAAAAAACAAACATTATTAACTTAAATGATTACATAATGTTTATAACATGGCAATAATTGATATAAAAGGAATAATGAACATGAAAAAGTTTCTTAATCAAGTATAAATTAACTCAAGTTTATTATTCAGGACGTTAAAGAACGATCGAGTCAAGTCGGACCCGAGGTAAGGGACTTCGTCTCAATCTCCTTTCATTGAGGCATACTTCATTTTATACACAACTTTCTTTTGTACGGTGTATAAACCCCTTTGACTTTTACTTTTATAGAAAATTAATCTTTTTCTATGAAACGTTATTCAAAATGACAAAAAGGAATGTTTCTTTTAACGTACGCGGTGAAAATGACCTTTTCTGCCGCTGTGAGTATTAGTTGGTCTTTGGATTCCTGAACAAGCCGTAATGTTTTTTTAAAATGAAATAAATACCATATACTCTTTTATGTATTTTGGTATTGAAAATGGTTTTTATAATGGATTTGCTATGTCAATATATTTAAGTGATATATTGTGATCAATGTGTGGAAATGTTTTCTTTCCATTATATTTGTTTTATGATTTTATAATGGTACTTGGACATTTGTCGGGTGGTTATGTGATAGACCATATGAAGGGTCGTGCTGTGAATACCCGGACGGGTGGTTACGTTATAACCTCCAATGCATTTGGTATGGCAGTTGGCTGTATGGCTATTCCATTAAGTGGTATGTGTGGAAGTCGACCATATGGTTATTCCATTTAAGTATGTTTATGTCCCAAGTTACCTTTATATGTTATGTGATCTTTATATGAGTTTTATGGTAATATTTTGGTTACAAAAGGGTAAGTAATGATCTTTTATTCAGTGAAGAGTTTTTACTACTTCATAAAGGTGAAAAGTATTACTTTGATAAAGTATACATGGTTTACTTGTTGTTTTGATAAACTAACAGTTTTCATTCTTTGTGTATCCCTTACTGTGATTTTTATGCTCACCCCATGTTTTTTGAAATGTTTTTCACAGGACTTAATGTGGAATAGGGTCAAGGATGGGATCAAGGGAAATTCATGCTATATAAAACATGGAACTATACATGTTTCTTTTAATAGTTTTTATTCTATGGAAACTTAGTAGAAGTGTCTACTTTGTAATCTTTTGAGATGTAATAGTTATGTCCTAATTCTCTAAAACTCTAAATCTGAAAAGATCCTCAACGTGAATTATTCATTGAATACAATATAAAGTAAGGTTTAAGGCCGGGGCCTTATAGTTGGTATCAGAGGTCGTTTTAGACAACTTTAGGAGTTATAAAAGTGTTAAATTATAAGTTAATTTATGGTATGATTGAAATGATATAGTATTTAAAGATTACCATGTTGCTTCAACTAAGATATTTCTTTCTTAAGAATGGTTTTTCATAGAGGAAACAGAAAAAATTTTCTGGGAAGGCATACAGAGGGAAATGACCTTTCAAATCAGTATCCTGAGATGGTCAGAATCAGAACTAAATAGTTTGTTGTAGTGATGGATCAGTTGACTCAGGTTACTACCGAAGGAGTTGAAAAGAAGATTGGTGAATGCTCCAGTTTTGGCACTTCCTTCTAGGAATGTTGAGTTTGTTATGTATAGTGATGCATCGTTGAAGGGACTTGGTTTTGTCCTTATGCAGAATGATCAGGTAATTGCATATGCTTCATGTCAGTTGAAAACTCATGAGGTAAATTACCCTACACATGACTTGGAATTAGCGGTTGTTGTTTTTGCTCTAAAAAATTGGAGGCATCATTTGTATGGATTAAAGTGTGAAATATATACCGATCACAAAAGTTTAAAGTATATATTCACTCAGAAATAATTGAACATGAGACAGAGGAGATAACTAGAATTAATCAAGGATTATGATTTTACAATTCATTACCATCAGGGAAAAGAAAATAAAGTGGCTGATGCTTTGAGTCGAAAAAGTAATGCTGCATTAGCAATGTTTTGTTTAGAACGCGATCCTTTGGTTATGGATTTGATGAACTTTGGTATAGAAGTTGTTGGTACAAGATTTCCTTCTATTTTGTTTCAGGTATCAGTGAAATATTCTCTATCAGACATAATTAAGCAAGCGCAGAGGGAAGACAGTGGGTTGGAGAAAAAGGTAGAGCTGGTTCAGAAAGGTAATTTGCCTGAATTTAAAGTTGATAATGACTGTGTTTTGAGGTTTGGGAAGAGATTATGTGTGCCTGGTGATTCACAGTTGAAGAATGAGTTGTTATGTGAGGCTCATAGTTCCCCATTTTCAGTTCATCCTGGATGTACTAAGATGTACAGAGATCTGCGGGAGTATTACTGGTGGGATGGAATGAAAAGAGATATTGCTGATTTTACTATGAAGTGTTTGACTTGTCAATAGGTTAATGAAAAGTGGCAGTTACTGAAAGGGATGCTTCAGCCTTTACTAGTGCCAGAGTGGAAATGGGAGAATATATCCATGGACTTTGTTGTGGGATTACCAAAGATATCTCAAGGTAATAATGCAATCTAGGTTATTGTTGATCGCTTGACTAAATCTGATCATTTCCTTCCTATTCAAGATACTTTCTCGCTAGATCAACTTTATTGATTGTATCTTATGGATATGGTCAGGTTACATGGAGTTCCCCTCTCCATTGTGTCCGATCGTGATCCTAGGTTTACTTCTAACTTTTGGAAAGGCCTTCAGAAGTCGTTGGGTACTGGATTAAATTTCAGTACAACTTTTCATCCGCAATCAGATGGGAAGTCAGAACGAAAAATTCAAAACTTGGAGGATATGCTACGAGCTTGTTCTATGAATTATCAGGGAAGTTGGGACCAACATCTTTCTATGGTTGAGTTTTCTTATAATAACGGTTTTCATTCCAGTATACAGATGGAACCATTTGAGGCATTATATGGGAAGCAGTTTCGAACTCTAACTTTTTGGGATGAAGTGGGTGAAAGGAAGTTGATGGGACCAGAATTGGTAGAAGAGATGGCAAAAAAAGTTCAGTTGATTCAGAAACACAAGAGAACAGTTCAGAGCAGGCAGAATAGTTATGCAGATAACTAGAGGAAGGATCTATCTTTCAAGGTAGGTGATCATGTTTTTCTCAAGGTTTCTCCATAGAAAAGTGTGATGCGATTTCGTAAGAAAGGAAAGCTGAGTCCAAGGTTCATTGGACCATATGAAATTCTGGAGAGATTTGGATCAGTTTCTTATCGAGTGGATTTACCTCTGAGTTTATCTCAGGTACACAATGTTTTTCATGTTGCGATGTTGAGAAAGTATATGCCAGATCCATCTCATGTTTTGAGCCCAGAGGTAGTTCAGTTGGAAGAGAATCTCTCTTATGAAGAACAACCAGTCCAGATTCTTGACCGAAGAGAGCAGGTGTTTCGAAATAAGGTAATTCACCAGGTAAAGGATTTTTCGAAAAACCATATGGTTGAATAGGCAATGTGGGAATCTAAAAATGCTATGAGGGATAAATACCCCCACTTATTTTGATAAGTGAATAAAATGTCGAGCACGCAATTCCCAAAATGGGGGAAGGATGTAACATCCAGGTAAATAAAGAATAAAACATTTTCAAATGTATTAATATTTATGAATTAAATATTAATTTTACTTTAAAGGGGTTTCTATGTTCGATAGTGTACCCGATACGTAACAAAAAGTTTCTATGAAATCATACGTTGCACACTAGTATTAAAATAATATTATTTTAAATGGTAGTTAACATGTAGCCGTTGTATTGGTGGGAAAAGATAGAAATAACTAAAATATGATTATATATGTTTTTTAAATGTTTTTACATTTATCCAATAAAAGATAAAGTCTTAAAATACGAAAAGAATTCAATTTTAGGCATTTATACCCTAATTTTCACTAAAGGTTCACTTATCACCTTTTGATGGAGAACCGTAATTAAATATAGTTTTGGTCACTCTTATATATTCTATTGGAACCAAATAAAACTCTTTTTCAGAATCGGGATATCAAAATATACTTTGTGTAAATTTTTGGTATTTTTCTGATAAAGTTCATTTTTTTATTGAATAGTGAAAAATGTTGTATTTTAATTCAAAACCACTTTTTAATCTAATTTATTTATATGATTGGATTATCATTTTAATTGGTCTTAAAGATAAATTAGAATATATTTTTCCCATTTAATCCAATAGTGGTCGTTGGAATTAATTTCACTTTGAAATTGGACTTAAACTAGTGTCAATCTTTTGATACTTATTGTTTCATAAAAACACGCTACTTGCTCTGAAAACGGGAATTAATTATTAAATTAATTAATGTAACTCATATGTTTTGAATTTTTTAAAATAGAAATCTTTTTTGAATTTGGAATATCAAATATATATTAGGGTGAAGTTTTGGTATTTTTCTGAAAAACTTCAATTTTTGATGAATAGTGAAACCACTTAGTGGTACTTAATAAACTGATATTTCGTTTAAATGAATCTTTACCACTTCTGTGTTTTGAATTTCAAAAATCTGACATACATGGTTTTCATTAAGAAGTAAAATGTGGTTCAATGGGATTAAAATAATTTTTTTTGTGAATAGTAACTTTTAAGTTTTTAATCGCGATTAGATGTAATTAGTGTAGTTTAAGGTAAAAATAATGTTTTAATAATATGAGATGAGCTTGAAACATGTTCTACCCTTATTGGATGTGTCATGGCCGACCAAGACAATCCATGGGTCAACTTGGGGACCCCATGAAGCCACTTTGGAAGGAAAATGACATTAATATCTTTTTATTTAATGGTAAAGTAAAAATGACACAAACATGAGTTGTTTTACTAAAACAATTTTTAAATGGGGTTATACAAGTCACATTTTTGACTATAAATATTAATAAGAAATATAAAAGGATTTCATAAATCATAATATTTTTTTATAATTTTTAGACATTAAATAAATTAAATTATTTTTGACATCATGATGATGCAGCGAATACCTCATTATCTAACGATTTAAATAAAATGAAAAGATAATGTTAAAATTATAACTTACACTTGTCAAAGACCTATTGGATGAGTATATTTAGAACCCTTATCACCTTATCCTTGAATTATATCAATATGGGACCTTTTAAATCCGAAACTCTTTTTAAAATAAAGTAACATTTCTTTACTTTCCAAGAGTGCCCCTCCTCTCCACTTATAAAAGACCCCCACCTCTACCACCTTACCCACACTTCAAAAGCATTTGGCTCAGCCATACCCTACCCATTTTGTCTATCCACATCCCTCTATTACTTCTAGAAGCCTCACTTTGGGCAGAAGTCTTCCCAATGAATCTTTGGAGCTCAAATCTAAGAGAGTTATCCGATTTTAAGGTAATGTCTTCACTTGTGTTCTTTTCATTTATTTTGCTTCTCCAACCCCTTAAACTCTTTTTATTCATTAATTTTGTAACAAATACAGTATATTTAATATACTAGGATGTTTTTATAAGAATCATTCTAGCTACACTTACACACACCTTCATCTAATGGTTAAAGAACATACTGTTTCTGTGGATGGAGAATTTCTGCCTCACGAAACGATGATTTTTCAATATTCTTCTAACACCTTCAAAGGTGGTCATTAAGATGTCACTATGTTTATATATGATATATAATATTTTAATTTTTTCCTTAATCTTCTATATTTTTCATTTATGGCATACCTTTATGGCTTCCATTATGGGTATATGCGATATCTTCATTTTAGGAAGTGCAGACTACCGCCCCCTCAAAGTGATTTGATTAGTTAATGCCATATGTGGGACATATAAAGGATGGATTTAAAGTTATTATATATGATGTTATACTGGAATTATAATATAACTTTATATCATTATTTTTTCTTCCCATTAAAGTATGAGATAGAAATGAAAGTAGCGTTCATGCGTATGTATGGCTTACCGTCTCCATGAACGGTGCATTTCATTTCTTATCCCCAAATGTAATGTAATATTATAAGTACATGTATATAATGGATATATATGATGTATGATACATCTAAATGACTAATATAATTCTGGAATTAAAATATAAATACCTCTCATTTAGTTTTAATTCCCTTAATATGACATATAAATGAAAGTAGCGTTCATGCGTACGTACGGCTTACCGTCTCCAAGAACGGTGCATTTCATTTCTTACCTCTAAATGATTATGTAATATTATAAATACATGTATATGATGGATATATGTGATATATATGATATCCAAATCATGAATATCATTCTGGATATAATGAACCTTTGACCACACGAACAACATGTAATTGTAAGAAGTCCACTTTCGACTTAAGAACCAAATATCGACAAAACAAACATTATTAACTTAAATGATTACATAATGTTTATAACATGTAAATAATTGATATAAAAGTAATAATGAAATTGAAAAAGGTTCTTAACAAGTAGAAATTAACTCAAGTTTATTATTCAAGACGTTAAAGAACGATCGAGTCAAGTCTGACCCGAGGTAAGGGACATCGTCTCAATCTCCTTTCATTGAGGCATACTTCGTTTTATACACAAATTTTTTTTGTATAGTGTATAAACCCCTTTGAATTTTACTTTTATACAAAAGTAATCTTTTTTTTATGAAGCGTTTTACAAAATGACAAAAAGGAATGTTTCTTTTAACGTACACGGTGACAATGACCTTTTCCGCCGCCGCGAGTATTATTTCGTCTTTGGCTTACAGAACAAGCCGTAATGTTTTTTTAAAATGAAGTAAATACCACATACTCTTTTATGTATTTTGGTATTGAAAATGGTTTTTATAATGGATTTTCTATGTCAATATATTTAAGTGATATATTGTGATCAATGTATGGAAATGTTTTCCTTCCATTATATTTGTTTTATGATTTTATATTGGTACTTGGACATTTGACGGGTGGTTACATGATAGACCATATGACGGGTGGTTCCGTGAATACCAGGATGGGTTGTTACGTTATAACCTCCAATTCATTGGGTATGGAATTCGGTTGTATGGATATTCCATTAAGTCATATGTGCGGAAGTCGACTGTATGGTTATTCCATTTAAGTATGTTTATGTCCCAAGTTACCTTTATATGTTATGTGATCTTTATATGGGTTTTATGGTAATATTTTGGTTACAAAAGGGTAAGTAATGATCTTTTATTCAGTGAAGATTTTTTACTACTTCATAAAGGTGGAAAGTATTACTTTGATAAAGTATTCATGGTTTACTTGTTTATTTGATAAACTAACATTTTTCATTCTTTGTGTATCCCTTACTGAGATTTTTATGCTCACCCCAAGTTTTTTGAAATGTTTTTCACAGGACTTAATGTGGAATAGGGTCAAGGATGGGATCAAGGGAAGGTCATGCTATATAAAACATGGAACTAGACATGTTTCTTTTAAGAGTTTTTATTCTATGGAAACTTAGTAGAGGTGTCTACTTTGTAATCTTTTGAGATGTAATAGTTATGTCCTAATTCTCTAAAACTCTAAACTTGAAAAGATCCTCAATGTGAATTATTCATTTAATTCAATATTAAGTAAGGTTTAAGGTCGAGGCCTTATATTTACATTTTATGATGTAATGTAAACCTTATAAATGTATCTAGTACTTCCAAGGCTACTAAACTAATCGGTCTTTCGAGACTTGATCTTTTGTGATCATGCCAATGATACATAATAATTCACCGAATTTGTGCTTCTAGGGTCAAGGCGTTATAGTTGGTATCAGATGAAAGTTAGTACAAATTGTGGAAACTATATTTAGATAAACTCTTATTAGAGCACATATCACTAAGATAGACTTTGAGGATTAGTATAGAAGAACTTCCGAGAATTTTGGTATTTTAGGGATTTTGTGAGTTTTCCAAGAATTACATCCTTGTATGGATATGAGTAGGTAGAGGCAGCTCTAGCACAGATGTACCTAGGGGTAAAACTCGAAAACACCGCTTTGAGCTAGACTCAAACGGGAACTAGTGCATGACAATGGGCCTTGCTGCAGTCTTGGTTATGACACTCCTTGGGGGATATTTTTAGGATAATTCTAATTTTCCTTACAAATAATTATGAAGGATTTAAGAGTATATACCTCCTCAAAAAAATATTTTAATTATTATGGATTATATCCATAAACTTTTCAATTAACGTTAGGTATTTTACAAGTTTGTAATTGTTCATTGTAATTAATAAACTGACCTAGTGTATTCCATTGTATAGAAATGGTACCCAGTAGAAGGAATATGAACTCTAGGAATACGTATGATCCAAAGAGTAAGAAGTATCATATCTTTCATGGTATTATGAAAAAATTTAGAAGGGAAATAGTCACCCATGAATTCTCAACATATGAATAAATAGTATCTTGTGTTAATAAGATAAGAAAAGAATTCTATGAATCCTATGGATTTGAAGAGAAGCAAGAGAAGAAAATAACGGAAGAGAGAAATATGGATAATGGGAAGAGGGAAAAGAAGGATTATACCATATATAATAACTGTGGAAAGAATCACCTTAGTAAATACTTTAAGGGAATGAGAGTTTGTTATAAGTGTGGAGAAAAAGGACACCATGTACGTGATTTCAAGGGTAAGAAAAAGGTTTCAAATGTAAAATGCTTCATCTTCAAGGCGTTGGGACACTATGTGAATCAATGTCCTAGTCATCAGTGTATACCGCAAATGATGCTATTGGATAGTAATCATGTTATGATACTACCTCATATGAAGAGTAATCACTAGTGTTCTTATGTTGTTATTATAGAATTATTTCATTTGAGTGTTGTATCAGTAATATACTGGTTATATGAATTATGGAGATAAATAAGGATTATACTGTAGTACTATTTTATTGAGCATTTGAGATTATATGGTTCTAAAAATATGAATTAATAGTAAGCTACACCTTTTGGAAATTAAATGTTTGGAAGAAAGTTAATCCTTAATATAGTCCCGATATTGAGGTAGTGATTTTGGAATAAGAGATTGTTGATTTGGATTAATTATATTGGATACTCTTGACTACCTTGAAACTGATTAATGATTTGTATATTCCATCATTGATGGAGTTTAAAATATTTTTGGATAGAAGGAGTATATCTGGTATTCAATAAGAAATAACGGAGCATGAATGTAATCAATAAGGTTTTATGGTAATTCAGGATGTTGTTGTGTTTTAAAAGAATACATGATGAAGTTTTTCACCTGTAATTATGTGGAAAAAATGATCTTCATTGTGTTTACCTTCCTCATATATTTTGTACTGTGAGTTTGGACAGAATTATTTTGGATAATTCTAGTTTTAGATTATTTTTTGATTTCCATAAAAGGACTACCCAGAGGTCGGGCAGCAACCCGTCGCGTCCGGAAAGGATGTGAGACTTGAACCCGCAACCAAAGGGCGAAAAGGGTGTATCACCTACCACTAGCCCACGTGATGTCCTGGATTGAATAATGTAGTTTTTTAAAAAGGTCTGGTAGATGAATTATAAATTCATTTTTCTGGAACCCTATTCTAATAGGATAAATAGAATTTTTTTAAGTTCTATTGTCTTTTAGAGTGAAAGATGAGTTTGTGGTGGAAATTATTTAAATGATTGGACTGTACTTGTCAACTATATTTTTTTTCTTCTCTAATTAAATGAAGAAATTAATTCTTAAATTTTTTTAAGGTATCTTAAAACGAAAAATGTGTTATCCTGATACCTTATGTTTTTTTGAACATATGATATTTTAAATCATCATAGATTGATGGATTTGAGGCCCTCAATTCTACAACTGTTTGTGACTAATGACCTCAATCACTCCCTATAAATATTTATGTTTTCCCTCCAATTATGTGTCTCTAATTTCAACCAATTTTCTCCTAATCTAGATCATAATTTGGTGCTGAATTTTTCATTCCCCTTTTCCTCTTATTAAAACTAAATTTTATTAACCCAATTTCCGATGTTGGTTTTCCCACAAAGGTATTTTCTATTTTCAACTATCTATTTTCGAAAAACAATTTCAAATATCAAGGATGCAATTTATTGAAGGAGGGAAGAATGAAACACCCCAAGATTTCATAGTACGTTTTTTCTTCAAAGTAATTTAATAACTTTCCCTACACGCAACACTGAGTTCAAGCACACAACGACTTTCCAAACTAGTCGTTAAAAAGAAGTTATGAATAGTATTAACTGAATTTTGAAATTTCCATAATCCTTATAATTTTATAATCCATATTATGAGTTTCTTAGACATAATTTAAGAACAAATTCATTTTTTCAGATAAAAGAACTATTTTTTAAAAAATGAAAATTTATCGCCTTTTAAAGATGAACCCTTTTTAAATCCAATATTTGAATCTTTTATTCATTTTGAAAAAATAAAATTCTTCTTTATAATAGGTACATAAGAATTTAGTTTCAATAAATTTCTGGTGTTTTTCTGATAACATTCATATTTGAATGAATAGTAAAAATACTATATTTTAACTGAAAACAACTTTTTTAATCAAAATAATTTATTGTGTTGAATTAAAAATTTTAATGGTTTGGAAGTATAATTAGATTATATTTTTACCATTTAATCCAATGATGGTCATTTTAAGTAATTTCACTTTAAAATTGGACATAAACAAGTGTCAATCTTTTGACAGTTATTATTTCTTAAAAATAATCTTTTTGGTTTTGACAATGGGAATTAATTTTAAATTAATTAATGCCACTTCTATGTTTTTAAATTGGTAAAATATAATTAATTTTTGAATTTGTAATATCAAAATTATCTTAGGGTGAATTTTTGGTATTTTCCTGAAAACATTCAATTTTTGATGGGTAGTGAAAAACACTTAGTTATTGTTTAAAATCGAGTTTTTATTTAAATAATTATTTATTTTATTTAAATTTATTTGAGGTAAAAATAGATATATAATACCTATATAAGTTCAATTTAATTCATTGGAGTTGGTTTATAATAATTTTAGATATATAAAAATTTTATTGAACTTTTTACCGTCTTTTACCCGCCTCCTCGGAGCATTTGAAAATTCACATAAATCTTAATTTTACCCCTTATGTGAGTGGAATTTCAAAAATACAAGAGACATGCTTTATATCATTTAGAAAAATTTGGTTCAATAAGATGAAAATAGTTTTTGGTGAAAAGTAACTTTTACATTTATTTACCACAATTAATAGTAAATAGGATAATTAAGGGTAAAAATGATATTATTATTACCCTAAAACATGTACTAATTCTATTGGATATGTATAATTTGACCCAAAACAACCTTAGGAATAACATATGAACCTCTTTGGTCTACTTGGATTAGATTAGGACATTTATTATTATTTAATTCTAAGAAGAGTTTAAAGAGTTAAAATCAAAGTTTAATAACTAAAACATTTTTAATATAGGGTTACACATAAGATAAATTAGACTATAAATACTCATTAGAAATATAAAATTATTTACTACATAATATTAATTTATTTATATTTTTTACACATTAAATTATATAATTTATTTATGACACAATGAGGAAGCAGTAATTACCTAATTAATGAAATATTAAAATAATAGATATTATAAATAAACAAATAAATTTAATTTGAGTCTTTTTATTAATTAAAAAAAATTTATAGGTTAATATGACATATTAGGGTTGGTTAAATGATTTTTATTCGATTTAATATTGTTGTTATGAATTTAGAAAAAACAAAATACCAAATAGTGTCAAAATTGACATAAAAGAGTTTTTAAAACAAATATTATATTATTAATTGATATTATATTATTAAAAATATAAGGTTTATCCAAAATACTTATATAATAACATGTGTATCCTTAGTGAACTACTTGGGGTTCTCTTGGATGTACATAGTAAGTTTATTAAGAATATAAGATAAAAATACAAAGAGACATGTTAAATGTCAAACTATTTAACTAAGAGTTAAATATGAAAGATAAATTTAATATAGTGACCCAAACCTATCTAAAACCTATTGGTTGAGTGGATTTAGACCCATACCCACAATATCCTTTATATAATCTATTTTTTATCCATTATAATCCTAAAATGATTTTATTATAAAATAATATTTCTGCCTTTTCCTAAGGTGCCCCTCACCCCTCTTATAAAAGGGCACTCCCTCTTCTCTCTAATTCACACCTTCAAAGCCATTTGGCTCGGCCAAAACCTAACCAAATACCCTATAAACTGTCCTCCCTTCATCCTAGAGGCCTTCATTTAGTCATAAAGCCACCCTAAGAATCCATTTTGATCAAATAAAATGGAAGAACCCGGAGAAGAGGTAAATATTTCATCACCTATTTCTAGTTCCTTTCTTCTTCCACTTACTCTTTTTTGTTGTTTAAATTATAAAATAATAACTCCAGTATCTTATATATACCTTTATTTTATTAAAAAAATGTTACAACAATATTCATTATTCTATCCATCCTTTGAATGACATGTCACCATATGTGCGTACGTACGGCTTACCGTCTCAACATCGTGGTGTAAATTTTATTCAATACATTATTATTTGGATGGCATAATAATGATGTGTAATTGATGTGAATAATAAATAAAACATGATAATTATTCTTTATATATGATATAATATCCAATTATATATTATTTTGGAAGTTTATTTATTATGATACAAAACTTCCATATTGTATTAAAGGTTTTGTGATATGTTTGACTGTGGATGTGTTATTTCATACCATTCAAGGTTTATAGATAAATTATTGACATTTTGTATTCCCGTTTTAATATGAATGATTATGTTATGTTTAAATCTTTTCATATGAGGAATGCATTGGACTTATTATGTGATGGGTGGAGCACGCTATAGCTCCTTGATGCATCAGTAGGTGTCATGAGACAAAATAGTGTCTTGGCACAAGGCCTTGAAAAAATGGTATTTGTAGTCTTGGCATAAGGCCTTGGCTATGAGGTTATGAAAGTCCGGCATTATGAATTCCATCATTATGAAAGTGGCTATTGATATTTCATTTGATTATTAAACTAATAGAATATCCTTGTGAGTAAGTAAATGGAATTATTTTGATTTATATTTTCCATATTATGATGAAATTTATGTTGAAAAGGATTTTTCTAGTTTTATACATTAACTTAAATTTTTATGCTTATTTATGAAAGCTTCCTCTATATTGTTATCCCTACTGAGAATCTAAGCTCACCCCTTTCTATGTTTTATTTTTCCCAAGATGCGAAAAAGTATATTATGACTAATCTATAGGGATAGTCTATGGAATATTAGTGTTGTCTATGGAAACAATGTTATTGTAGTTTTCTATTTTATAAAGTAATGTAAACCTTATGAATGTATCTAGAACTTCTAAGGCTACTAAACTAATCGATCTTTCGAGACATGATCTTTTGTGGTCATGCCAATGATACGTAATAATGCACCGACTCTGGGCTTTTGGTGTTGGGGAATTATAGAATGTCCACCCTTAACTCCATGGTTTATTTCTCTAATGGTGAAATATTATTCTCAACAATTGAAAAACAATAATCCTTAATATATACATCTAAATACATGATTTATTTCACACATTTTTTCCATATCCAAGAGGGATCATGAATGACTCAGTATTTTATGCCTTCATACCTACGTCTGGGTAGAAATATATTAAAATACATAAAATTTGTACATACTTATCACATGAAATTAAACAACACATAACACATTTAACACATTTTATTTTTCACGGGTATGGGTTCACCATATTACACTGTGTTTTCTCCAACAAACCATCATGAGGGAAACGTAATCCCACATTTATCATGGTCCTAAATTCTCAACCACATAAGGTTTCCTTATATCTCAATCCATGATATTTATTCAGTGGAAACTTACTTTTCTTGAGCTATATTTACATAGAAAATAATATGCAACATCCTTATGTGAGTGTTAGGTCCTCATAATGGTTCATATGTAAGAACTATGTTTGGAATGATTCTTATTTATATAGGATAGGTAACAATGTGTAGATCTCAAATCCGAGGTTCAGCCCTAATATAAATGGAAAAATTCCCCCACCCTGCATGTGGGTCAAACCATTGTAGGTAATTTTCCATATAATAACTATTATTTTCTTCGTTCATTTTACTATAGGATATATAGCGATGACCATATCTCAAATACTAGGCTCAACCACAATATAAAAAATTATATAAAGCAAAACAATGTCACCATACCTACAGATAGGCTGAACCTATATAGGGAGATTCCTCTTTGGGAAATATGTTTATCATGATTCCTATCATCACAGTATATTTATTGATTCTCCAATCATCTATTTTAGGCCTATCCACTGATATTTGTTACTTGTAATATTGATCTTTTATGAAAACCAAATTTGTGTAGGGATTCCTGATCATATCAAAATGAAATTTTTCCCACATATACTCTATCATGAACCCTCTCATGGCTTAATTATCTTTCTAGTTTTCTCTGAATTCTCATGTAGATAATGAATCATGTGGGCTTAGGGAACCATAATATCCACTCTGACAAGAATGATCATGGAACGTTCTAGACAAGGAATCAATTTCATGGGAACATGACATTAAGTTGTATAACATGCGGTATTCAAGCTAAATAGATCATCCCCACGATGAATATGTACTCAAAAATCACATGTTTTATCCATTCCCCCATGAAAATGTGTACAATACACATTAGTGTAGCCTTTGGGGTTCGAAAACCCTCCTTTAATTTTATTTTATACATAAAAATGTCATAACATCCATATCTATGTTAATAACAACCAATTCCCTGATTTGATACACTTATCTTAAAACCATATGGTCCTTGAGCCCGCATACTCTTGGTTACCCCTATAATAAAATTTGAAATAGGGACTGGCTAATCTGAAGGGACCTCACTTGTATTTTCTGGTGAATAACATACACTCTAAGAGCTTGTGCCTACAGAATTTCTTAGTAGCAGAGGATACCCCCCCCCCCCGTAAATTAGGTAGCTATTGTTCTAACTATATAGGATATGTAATTCTTTGATTATTAATGGTTGACCTATAACCATTGGGCTTCATATCTCAATGACTTGGATATAATTGTTTTTTGGTTTAAACCACCCATAACCGAACTATTCAGGCATATTCAAACACCCTTTATGTTACTCATCTGTTCATCATGATCAGTGTTAATTCAAGATTATGAAAAAAATATTATTTTACCCTTTCATTATGGAGTATGAAACTCCTATAAAGACCAAAATTCTTTTAGAATAATCGATCCCCATGGAAATCATATTTGGTAAAAACTGCTTGTCCGTTAAAAATTATCCCTCATACATCTTGGTTTCGGAGTGTTAAACTACATAACATATGGTTTATCCTATAGGACCTAGTCCGATTTATAGTAGGCCATAGTATCCATATTATCCATAAATATGTGCTAGGGATGTGTGATTCATCACCATACCTGGATAGTATATGGAAATTCCCTTTCCCTATGTATGAGATCAATCTATATAAAGGACCCATTTAAGTTGGTTATTATGTCAAGGCTCGCCAAGGGAAGATAAATAGTGCCTTATCTTTGTATATGAGTTTGATCTATCTGAGGAGTCTATATGAGAACTATGTGTGGACTAACTATGGTTTTCATAAGACATGTAGTGATTCCTAGGTTCCCTAATCTGGTAACTAGACATAGTATTCAAAATAATAACCCCCATCCTTTCTCATGAGCCTAATTTTTTTAAGGAACCTTCTCATATAATAACTATGTGTCTCTTGATTCCTGAACTATTAGGATATGTTGTGATGCTTCATATGTTATCCATGCCCAGACATAGGTTTTACACTATCATGACCACCCCTAATGCTTGATCCATGTTAAAATCTATCATCTTTATTTTTCCACAAGAATGCAAAGATTCTCCCACTAGTGAAATTATCTCCCAATATGATATAACTTTCACCTTGATGATATAATCTATGATTAGAGATCATGGACCTAGGTGATAGTGGGTGACTTCACTTTCTAGGGGAACATGTCTCTCTCCCCTGCATATGAGCCAAATCTATCAAGGGGGGTTGTTAAATTATCTAGAACTATGTGTTCTTTATTCCTATCCTCATAAGATACATAGTAATTCTTATACCACACATCATTGATCCCATCATTGAATTTAAAAGAAAATAAAATTCCATCTCTCTGAGAATGAGTCTGATCTATGTGGGGATCCATATAATAACTACATATGGCTTGATTCCTACTTTCATAGTATGCTTAGTGATTACTAGGATCCTTCAAACCTTGTCCCATCTACAAAATCAAATATAAAACATTCCTTACCAATTTTTACATCTATGATAGATCAGTATATAGGGATATCTTTGGGAAAGATGACTATAGAATGATTCTTTCCATTAGGAAATTCATAATATAAAATTAGGGAATCCTGACCATAGAAATTATAATTACTCTGTTACCACCCCTGAAAAATGAAGGTTGTCTCAAGGGATACATTGCATAATTTCTTGTCAGTTCCAAAATTCTTACCACATAACATTAAACTGTATGGAAGATGTCCCTATCATATGATGTTAAACGGTGTGACAATTAAATCCTTTCTTCGTGATGTTAAACTACAAGGAAGACATCTTAGTCACATAACGTTAAACTATATGACACTTATGCCCTCATCACATGATGTTAAAGTACATGGAAGGCGCATTACCACTACATGATGGTAAATTTTGTAAAACGTCATCTGCCATCCCTCCTTACAAAAGGACCACAATAGTCCAAACTTTCTCAACCAAAGTTCTAGGTGCTTCCATGATCTTTTTTATCACTTCAATCCATAAGTCACACTTCATTCCTTGAGAATATCTAGTTTCCAAAAATATTTCATAGAACTCGAAAGGGATAAAATATCCCTCAATTTACCACATACAAGTTGGATCCTTAAAAGGGACTTAGATCCATCAAAAACGTTATTTTGGACTTTCAATAATCACCTTATGATCCTTATAATCCTTGAAATCATCATAGCGGAAATATTCACCATAACGTGATTCAAGATCATCCTCATCATGACTATATCATACCATAACTCATATTCTAACAACCTAGATCCATTAATTACCTCACCTTCATCCTCCCACTCAAAATGGTGTTGGGGTACTTTCAACCTTGTATGTCCTAATTAGTATTTTTAATAACACCCCCGATACTAGTTCCAATTGCCATTACCTAAAACTATGTGCACATTGGTTAAATCATTATGACCATAACATTTATACCTTGACAATCTAAATCAAAAGTCCTTAAATTGATAGTGAAAAATAAATAACTAATTTTAGGTTGAAAAATTGAAAAGGGCAGTCTAAGAAAAATTCTAGCCTCCACTCAATAATCTCTTCATATCTAAAGTTTATGAGCATAAATAAAATCTTATAGGGACCTATGTGTGGACCTAGTAAAAGTTGATCCATTCTCTCTAGACCCCCATATTCTTGGAAGAAGTTAGAGTAATGATTTATTACATATTATCACTGTGATAATGTGTTCAGTAGGTAGTGAGAAAAGTTTTGGGGTGATCTAAATCTTCTTTAATAATATATTTCCCATAAACTGCCTTCATGTCTTTGAAGTATGAGTTTATAACCACTAATTCCTTAATTTGATTTACTTATATTGGAATTCCATGACATTGATTCATTTATCTTAGTTATCCCTATAGTGTATTGGTAATATAGACTGATTTCTCTTTATCATCTCTATAAGGATACACTGGTGAATAACACAATGCTTCAGGGCTAATTCCTAGTGGATGTTTTTGTTCTAGAAGAAAACTCACTCTTAAATATATAAGCTATTTCTCTGACTACATGATATATTGGTTTTCCCTATTACTAATAGTCTAATTTTACCCACTATACTCCCTTTCAAATTGAAGCATATACTCCTAGATCATGATTTAAAATTTCCATAACCAGACTATTCAAGTGGATTCGATATCCGTAATGTTATTTCACCGAGTATTGTACCCATTCTAAAAGTAGTAATTTTTTACTTAATTATCAAACCTTTTTATGTCCCCCATCTCATGACTTTAAAACACATGATGTAGGGCCCGGTCTTCACACTTATAAAATTGAACTACCCCCAGGGCGCTAGAACCTTTTTTGGATATCCTTTTCTTCAAATCCAACTTCATCATCTGATTGTTTAAATCTTTGCAAGTCTTTCACATACCTAGTAAATGGGTTGGGATCCCCCAACATTACCATTAAATTTGTCCTTATGTTATCATGAATAAGGTCACTTTATCCATCAACTAGAGACTTCTCTTCCTTGTATAAAAATACCTCCAATCCTCATGAGTCCTTGTAACATCATAGTGGAACTCGACACCTCAAAGTGTTTTTCAATCATCCCTAGTGTGACTTCCCTATATCATCATCTCTAATTAAAACTCATTGGGACATTATTTATGAAACCCATGTTCCAACAATACAAGTGGATTTGGCAACACTAAAATTATGTCGTTATTTACCAATAACATTTGATGAAAGGATGTAGGGTGTCAGAACCCTTCATGAATATTCATCCTCCATAACGTATAGAGTATTGATGGGTGTTAGAAACAAAAATTCATACTCATGATTCAAAGTCTAAATTAGTATTAAGGTTTTAAAAACAATTCATGAATATATATACTTTGTGTATTCATCTTCTGAATCAAAAGAAGGTCTGAGATAAAAGACCTTAAATTTTATTAGATGAAGGTTTGAACTAGAAGACAGTAAACTACAATAATGGTCTAGTTCACAGGACCTTAAACTGCCAATTGAAAGAGAAAAAACACTTTCCAAGTTGAAAATCCACAAAAGGAATCCAATGAAAAGGTTGATTATTTTATTTTTTGACACATATAATATGTGATCTGGTCAAAATTGATCACTTATAAAATGTAAAAGGCAAAAACATTATCTAGATTAAAATTAATAAATGGTTTCCCTTAAAAATATATGTATATACCCAAAATTCATTATTTTAATGTATTAATAAATAGTTATTTCTGAGAACAAGAGATAAAAATATTATAGGGACCATTATCTAGCCCTATAAAAAATCAAGCTATGCTTTATAGGTCTGTTGACCTAGGAAAAAGTTAGATCACTTCCTATTCTTGAGACATATTCACATTTGGGAATCCTTGCAAACTAAATGTTTTAGAAAGGACTACCTTATGTAGAAATAGTATTTCTTATTCTATTAATCATTATTTCTAAATTCCCATGAGATATCTTATGTAATTCGAGCATTTTATTTGATGTTTGAGTTCACTTGGTATTATGAAAATAATGGATATCTTTGATGATATGTATCATACCGAGTCAATAAATTTCTATGAACATGATGAATGAAAGAAATATTATTTTTAATGTATTCAGTTTGAACAATTTTTTCGTTGATTATTTACAAAGAAAGGAAGTAATCTCCACAACTCAGAGACTCTCCCATGAACCTCTAAACAAAATGAGGCACTTAAAATTTTAGTCCCATTATACCATTTATTCATAAGGTTACTTGAGATTCATTGAATAATTTTCTAGATAGTATATGGATTGGAATAATTTATATACTGACTTATTCTCCACCTCTTTGAACCATTATAATGTATTCACCCTAGATATAAAAACCAATTATAGACTTTGCTTCCATGGAAAGAGGCCTTTTTCCTATAACAAATTAACTCTAAGGATTTTAGCATATATTGTAACTAGGATAGCTCCTATTGAATCTTTTATATCTCATATTAGAAACTTTAAATCTCATACTTACCAACACTAACAAAATTTTGGTGGGATGATACTTATATCACATCTAGGAAGCCTCACCTATAACCTTATCCTAATACTTTTTTTTTCTGAAGATGAGGCCTTTGCTCCTATCATCCTCAGCTCAAGGGATCATTTATATTTCCTTATAGAAACTATTTCATTAACCCTACAATTAAAATCATGATATTTAAACCCCCCATATATAAGGGTGGTAAACATGAATTTTATGGCACCCAACCGGCTCTCTAGATCCTCAAAATGACTCTCAACAATAAAACTCCATATAACTCTCCATACTTTTCATTGTAGTTATTGATAGAAGGATACAAGTTCTGAGAATCAACTCATTCCTAGTCTAGGAACATGGGTATATTTCAAAACAAAATGTGTAAATACCACAATCCTAGTAACCCATAGTCGGGTTTTAGTTAATTAAATTGGCATAATATACAAGGAATCACATCCTGATGGACTGAATAGTTTAATAGTCTTAGTAAAAATGATATATACTTTAAATTCACATTAAAATTAAAAACATAAAATAAAAAAAGTGTTTTTATAATAACACCATATGTCCCCTTTGCATATCCCTACATATCAATTATAAAACAATTCATGGTATCCTAGGGAAAATAAAACATAAGAAATGGGTATGCTCAAATTCTCACTAATTGTATGGGTATAAAAAAAATGTATGAATAAAAATAATAATAATAAATATGGAATGGTAATTAACTGAAACACATTTCATTTAATCAATGACTTGAGCATAATATTAATGGAATAAATAATGATCCAATAATTCCATATGTGTAATCACATGAGCTTGAAACTTTTCCAGGGATAATATAACTAGTCGAATAATCACATGGACATAAATGATTAATCACATAATGAGTGAATGAGTAAATATGTACATATGAAACATATTTTTAAGACCTTTCACAATATAATTTAAATCTATAGGTAGAACCACATTTAATTTTTCCAACTGATTTTTCTCATGATACCTATTGATGCATCAATGGGAAATGTTATTCTAGACCCCACCTATCACTTAATATGTCTAATGTATCCCTCACATGGAATGGATGAAACAAAATCAATATCAAAATTTTTATTGAAAAAAATAACATATGAAATGTGTATAATTACCCTGGTCAACAAACATAATCATAACCTATCAAAAGTAAAATGTTGAATGGTAATAAAATTGTATATCCCCATTCAAAATGATCATAATCCATCTAGATAAATAATAATTATTGTATCAATACAACATATCCCCAATTTATCAAAAGTAAAATAAATGGATTTATGTCACTAATGAATACAAATACCCTAATAATTTCATTAAAAACATTTTTGGGGAAAATAACATTTTCACTTTGAAAATATTTTTAAAAATAAAATTTTGAGAAATATTTTTAAAATATGTTTCTTTGAAAATAATATTTCAATCTTATAAATTATGCTTAAAAACATTGAGTGGTCATGATGTTTGGAAATATTTCTCATGCTGTAAATGTTAAAACAAATATTACTTTCACATTTTTTTGTAAAGAACAAATATGATTTATTTTAAAAATAACATGAATATTCCTTTCAAAAAAATTAAAAATTAAAAAATGGAATAATATTTTCAAACCATTTTTTAAATGTATAAAAAATTTGAAAAAAGTTTTAAAAACAAGGATTTTGATGAAAATTTATTTGTGACTAAAGAGGAAAATAATATCGGATTTTTTAAAAAAAACTTTTACAATATTTTTAATACCATAGATATTAAATTGGTACTATTTCATGAAAAAATCATGAATCACCAGAGGATAAAAAATTTAAGTGGTCTTATTAGTCAATGATAAAATAATTTACTTCTATGGAAGTTCAATTATAAACAATCCCAATTAAAATGAAATTGAAACAAAAATCTCTTACCCCTTTGGTAACTTTTGAATCATATGCCCCATAAATGGAAAAATATTAAATGAAACATTAAATACCAAATAGATAAATATATTCATGATATAAAATATAAAAAGGGTAATTAAAAACACCACATAATAGAGTAATTATGGAATATGGCATATGCCTCACAGAAGTAAAAGTGAGACGAGAAAAACCTTACCTCAAGTCCAATTACTTAATTACATGTTCAAAAATACTATATAAAATATATATATTTAGTATAAATATATTAAAGTACTATAATAATATATTATATACCATATATTATTTAATTATAGTCTTTTATCATCTGTTTATTAACATTTCTTCATTAAAATCACTCTTTCGAGTGATAATTGCTTTGTTTTTCATATGTGTTTTTTATAATTTCTATCATTTTTATTTTACGATGGTTCCATAATATCCAAAATTTTAAATTTATTTAAATATAATATTTATTAATAATATATTTAATTATATTAATCTATAAAATTTAGATATATAAAATGGATCACACCATTCATGGAGACGATAAGTTGTACGTACGCATGAAGGTTGTTTGAATTTTTCTCGATGGATAAAATAAAAAGAAAATAAATGTTAAAAAAACTTTATATACTCATTATTATTATATATATATGATTTATATTATAAAAATACATCCTTATTATCATCCACTTAGAAATAAAATTAAAAACATTTCACATCGTTATGTGGAGGCGGTAATACACACTTACGCATCAGCAACATTATTATTTTCCAAGAGATTTGTGGTTAAGATGTTATATGTGATATTATATTTAAAAATTTATTTTTAATTCATAAATATGAAATATATTAATTAAATTTATCCTTAACACCTTCCATGTAAATCGTAGGTGATAAACGAATTGCATCTTTTGTGAGGCGGTAGTCTGACTTACACATGAGAAACACTATCGTATCCCCCCACAAAATGGTAAGTTAGAAGGTATATATGATATCATAATTAAATAATTATAATAATTTAATAAATATATTATAAATTTTTTAGAAACATCATTATATCCACCGCACAAAGGTGGTGATGGAAAAATAATTACATCGGTCCGTGAGGCAGTAGTTCGTTGTACACAAAATCATGGATTACTTTCTCATTTAATGGATGTGGAGGTGTATATGGGTTACCCCATTAACATAAGAAAATATTTTCATATATGATATATTGTTTTATTATGTTATAATATTTTATGATCATATAAATTTCTATTAAGAAAAAATAAAACAAATACACATGTTTATGAATTTTACCTCTTCATAGGAGAGCCTCTTTAGGTTTATACCTAAAGCCTTATTATGATAGATTCATATTCAAAATAAGGCCTCTATGATGTTTTTAGGGAAATAAATAAGGTATTTGGGTTGTTATTTTCTGAACCAAAGGGTTTTGGAAGTGATAATAGCAGGGGATAAGGGTGGCTTTTTATAAGTGGGGGGCGAGGGAAGGACACACATGTATTTTTTTTAAAGATAAGGAGATATCTAGGTTTTTTTCCTGAAACAATCCCCCAAAATGGCTCATAATTAGACATAAGATGTTATAATGTTTCAATATGGACATAAAATTGAAGTTTTATAAGTTTTATGTAATTTTTAAAACTTATCATCTTAGTTTAACCCTTGGTAAACCCATTTTTACCTTAATCATAGTAATTATTTTTTATTATTTTAATTATTCATTATTGTCAAAAATAAATTTGATCTTATTAGATAATATAAATTATTATGATCCCAAATATGTAATAAATTTATCCAAATTTAATTCATAGAATCGGTATAATTAAATTTAGAACAAAACTCGTAGACGCATCGACAAAAAATGTTTTTCCAAAAAAACCATTCACAAGTTTGAAAAAAAATCTATGTCAGAATTCAAAATGAAATTAATTAAAATGAAATAAATTAGATAAATTTTAATATAATTTACATTATTTTACTATAAAACTAATTTTAAATTTAATTTAACATTGTATATAATGTGAGGGAAAATTTAGTTTTCAATAAAATCAGTAATTTTTACTAAACATCCAAAAATTACACTTTTCAGAAAAATACCAAAAATTTACAAAAAATAAGTTTCAAATGTATATTTAAAAAATAATATTATTATCATTTAAAATAAATTTTCTAAAATTGGAAAAAAATAATTTTAAATTATGTGAGAAAGGAGCGACTAAACCGCCTTTTTGAAAAATATAGTTTTTCAGAAAACATTTCATTTCTGTTCAAATGATGATTATTATATTTATTATAAATATATAAAATATGTATTTATTTTATATATGTGTAAACAAAATAATTTCATAATTTAATTATTCGTATTTATTCCCTCCATCTTAACAGTATGGTTATATTGGTCGTGATTAAAAAATAATATTTTAAAAGAGTATCATGTTTCATTTAAACACAATGTTGTATTCATCATAAGATATCGAAGAGTTTGAATTTATTTAAAAAGAAATAAATTATAAAGTTGAAATGTGTTAAATTTTCTTCTAATCTTGGTTTTTAATATCATATACTCTATCAAAGTCTATATTCATCTTTTAAAATATTATGGTGTTACATTCTACCCCCTTAAAAACATTTGTCCTCACAATTTCATCTTGATCTCAGAAATTAAGGGTTTGACAATTGAAAATAACTTTTTTATAAACTCACATCATAGAAAGGGTTTATAAAACAAACTTTTTAAAATATAAATAGGTAAATTTGAAGGTCATGTAGAATAACACATAACTATGTTTCTAGTAGTAGAACATAGATGAGATGTGAAGATATGTACATGGAAGAAAAGCATAAATAATTGTGGAAAGTGACAGAGATCATTGATAAAACGAAAGTGGATGATCCATATAAGTATAATTACAATAAAACCATAAATATTTAAAGGGTTAAAACCCATCATTTCTATATAAATTATGTTATTTGGATAATATTTTTGTTTTAAGATCATTTTCCTAGAGTTGAGGAATTATTTTACTATATATAAAGGTAAGGAAATATACTTACTTGATATCATTATATTTCATAATTATAATTTCATATTTTCATTTTTCATTGATCAATTTCCACTTTATCTCTTACTCTACAAAATTAATATCCAAAAAATAAATTTTTATGCATAAAGCACGAAAATTATCTTTTGACGAATTGTAAGATCCATAAAAGAGTATCAAACTATTACTACTATATTTACTAAAACAAAAATGGTTATAAAAATTTATCCAATATAATACACTAATATCTAATACCTAAAAAGTAAATATAAATATTCAACATAATAAATTTCATAAATGTTTAACCTTTAGAATCATTCAAAATATTTCTAATCAAATTCAAAGTCCAAAAATTTAGAAGTATGGTCACTAAATCATCATTATATTCCCCTAAAAATATAATGTGGCTATTAAAGTCACATTCCAAATATCTGAATACCTTGATCATAATAAATCCTTAATGAAAACATGAATTCTTCCGAAAATAAAATCATATATTGTCAAATATATTCATTAAACCCAAACAAGTAGTAAAAAAAAACATAAACCATCAAATTATTGGAAAATTTCAATATCACCAATATTATCCATTAAAATTTTATTTATCTTTATTATTTGAAAATATATTAGATATTAAGGATTGTCTTCCCTCAATCATATGTTTTAAAAAAAGATCAACTTTACACTGAATTAAATTTCTTGTTCATTGATTTTAATCAATATGTGCTCTCAAATACTCAAATAAAAGTACAATAGTATAATATTTATGCATTTATTAATTTAATATAACTAGAATATAAATGATAAAATATACCAATATCATAATTATTGAATCCAAAAAATGGAAAATTAATCATTCCAAATTTTCTGTTTTACTAGAATAATCTTTACCTTTATCCCTCAGCTTCTTTTGAGTTATATTCCCTTGACACTTGGGGAATTAATTTATCATAGTACCCCATATCATATCAGTTGACTCCTTACACTTTAAAAGATTATTTAGTTCCATTGAAATCATGATTATGATGTACTTTCTGTTCACACTTATTGAAAACTCTCATTCCCTTCATGAAAGTTCTAGGGTGATTTTTTCAATAATTAATACATGTGGTAAAATCCTTATTTACATTTTCCCCCTTCATAGTTTTATTGTATTCCATCATTTTATTCTCTTACTTCCCTTTGAATCCATAATACATAAATAAATCCTTCTATATTTTGATATCACATGATACTATGTCCTCATATGGTGATATTGTATTCAAGACTATCTCCAATTAAAATATTGGATTAAGCCCATCAAGGGAATAATCATTATTACTATTTATATTACATGCATTGATATGGTTCCCATTCCGTACACTAGGAACTATTTATAAACAATGGGATATTTTACATTAGATCACAAAATTATGAAACATAATGTATAATCCCAAAAATAATGAAGCAATTAACATAAAGTGAAAATTTTATACATGGATAATATCATTATCATAAATATGGTTTCATTGGTATGTTTTTCAAATCAAAAAAATATTTTCATATCCTTCATAATAGTTTGTAAATAAAATAATAATTATACTAAGAATATCCCCCCTTGAGTGTTAAAATAGGTGTGTGGTAAGGCCCATTTTCATGTACCAGGAACTGCTCGAGTCAATCCTAATATGCCTTTTTTAGATTTAGTACCCATAGGTACATCTATTCCCAAACCATGTCCAGTTATAGTATCCATAAAGATGTGTATAGTTAGGAAAGATGACATAATCTCTACCTTACCAAATATTTAGGATGTTCTAATATAATTATCCATAATTTCTATCCTTTGGATATGTTCCCTAATCTATGTTTTACAAAATCTAGATGATAAAGTTTCTACTAAAATTACTCTCATAAGAATTGTAAACACCCCAACCCTTGTAGCCTAATGTTGGTGGTTACTTTATTACATTGAAATTGGATAAAAGAAATAACATCCTGAAGGAACTAATAGTTTAATAGTCTTATTAAACTACATATATAATTGAAATTTAAAATACAATAGAAAACATAATGTGCACTATGTTTTTTATTTGAGAATTCCATATTTACCCTTAGTATATCTCTACATATTAACCATAAATCACTTCATGTTGTCCTGTAGAAAATAAAACATAAGAATGTGTTGATCTCAAATTACCAATAAGGGTATGATTATAATAGAAACTATGACTAAATATATCATAATTAGTATGGAAAGGTAAATAATTGAAACACATTTATTTAATCAATAACTTGATAATAATATGGTAAGAATAAATAATGATCAAGTAATTCCATATAAATGAGCTTTAAAAAATTCCATAGATATTATAACTAATGTAATAATTAAACTGACATCAATGAACAATATCATAAAATGGAATGAATAATTTTGATCATCTAAAACATAATGTCAACCCATTTTACATGATAGTTTATATCTATGTGTAAAAAACTATTTAATTTGACCGATTGATTTGTCTCTTTAGACCTACCTATGCATCGAGGGGATATGTAATTCTAGGCCACGCCTATCACATAATAAGTCCATTACATTCCTAATATTAAATGGGTGAAACATAATCAACATCAATATTCATATTGAAAAACTAATATGAAATGTTAATACATACCCCAATCAATAAAAATAATCATAAACCATCTAGAGTAAAATGTTTAATGGTACTAAAATCATACATCCCCAATAAAACTGATCATAAAACAACCAAATAGATAATAAGGATTGTACCAATACAACATATCCTTAGTGGATCATAATTAAAATGAAACATTTTATGTCATTTATTAATATAAATACCTTATAATATTTATTCATTATATATTTAATTAGAGTAATCTATAAAATTTAGAGATAGAAAATGGATTACACCATTCATGGAGACGATAAGTTGTACGTACGCATAAACGTTGTTTCAATTTTTCTAGATAGATGGAATGAAAGGAAAATAAATGTTAAAAAAACTTTAAATAATCATTATTATTTTATATATATAATTTATATTAATAAAATACATTCTTATTACTATCAATTAAAAAATAAAATGAAAAACATTTCACATCATTATGTGGAGGCGGTAATCCACACTTACACATCTGCAATGTTATTTTTACCCAACAGATTTGACGTTAAGATGTTATATGTGATATTATATTTAAATAATTATTTTTAATTTATAAATATGTCATATATTATTTAAATTTATCCTTACCACCTTCCATGTAAATCATAGGTGATAAACGAATTACATCGCTTCGTGAGGCGGTAGTCTGTCGTACACAGGAGAAACATTATCATATCCCCCAATGAAATGGTAAGTAAGATAGTATATATGATATCATAATTAAATAATTATAATAATTTCATAAATATGTTATAAATTTTTTAAAATAAATCATTATATCCACCCTAAAAAGGTGGTGATAGAAAACTAATTACATCAGTTCGTGAGGCAGTAGTCCGCTGTACACACGATCGATGACTTAGTTTCTCATTTGATGGATGTGAAGATGTATATGGTTTATCCCATTAACATAATAAAAAAATTATATAGGATATATTGTTTTATTATATTATCATATTTTATTATTATACAAAATAGGTTGAAGAAAAAATAAAGCAAATACACATGTTTAAGAATTTTACCTCTCCGTGGGAGAGCCTCTTAAGGTTTATACCTAAAGCCTTATTATGATTGATTCCTAATCAAAATAAAGCCTCTAAGACTTGTTTAAGGAAATAAATAAAGTATTTTTGAAGTTATTATATGAACTAAAGGGGTTTGGATGTGTGAATAGTAGAGGATAAGGGTGGCTTTTTATAAGTGGGGGGGGAGGACACACATGTATTTTTTTAAGATTAGAAGATACCTACATTTTTTCTCATTAAAAAATCCTCCAAAATGGGTCATAATCAGACATAAGATGTTATAAGGTTTCTATATGGACATAAAATTGGTGTTGTATAAGTTTTATATAATTTTTAAAACATGTCTTATTAGTTTAACCATAGTAAACCTATTTTTACCTTAATCATAGTAATTAATTTTTAATATTTTCAATATTCATTATGGTCAAAAATAATTTTGATCTTATTAGATAGTATAAATTATTATGATCCAAAATATTTAATAAATTTATCCAAATTTAATTTATTGAATTGGGATAATTCATTTCAAAATAAAACACGTAGATGAATCGAAAAAAAATTGTTTTTCCAAAGAAAACCTTTCAAAAGTTGGAAAAAAATTTATATCATAATTCAAAATGAAATTAATTAAAATGGACTAAATTAGTTAAATTGTAATATAAATTACATTATTTTTCTATAAAACAAATTAAAATTTTAATTTAACCATGTAAATAATGTAAACGAAAATTGTTTTTCAATAAAAACTATAATTTTCACTAAACATCGAAAAATTACACTTTTCAGAAAAATACCAAAAATTTACAAAAAAAAATATTAACATGTATATTTCAAAAATAATAATAATATTATAAAAAATAAAATTGGTAAAATTGGTAAAATTTAATTTTAAAAAATGTGAGAAATGAGCGACTAAACCACATTTTTAAAAAATAGATTTTTTCAAAAAAAAAGTGCATTTTTGTTCAAATGATTTTTATTATATTTATAATAAATAGATAAACTATGAATTTATTTTTATATTTTTAAACGAAATAATTTCATAATGTAGTTATTCTTATTCATTCCCTCTAACTTAACAACATGGTTATATTGGTCATGATTAAAAAATAATATTTTAATAGATTATCGTGTTTCATTTAAACACAACATCGAATTCATCATAAGATATCGAAGAATTTGAATTTATTTTAAAATAAATAAACTATAAAGTCCAAATCTGTTAAATTTTCTTCTAACATTGGTTTTTAATATCATATACTATATCGAAGATTATGTTCCTCTTTCAAAATCATATGGTGTTACATTCTACCCCCTTAAAGAAATTTTTTCCTCACAATTTAATCTTGATCTTTGAAAATAAGGGTTTGAAAATTGAAAATACCTTTGTTGGAAACTCACATCATCGAAATTTTTAATAAAACAAACTTTTTATAACATAAATAGATAAATTTTAAGGTCATCAGAAATAACACATAACCAGGTTTCTATGTAGTAGAATATATATGGAATGTGAAGTTAAGTACATGGAAGAAAAGATTAAATAATTCTGGAAAGTGATAGATATCATTGATGAAAATAAATTGTATGATTCATAATAGTTTAATTTCTATAGAACCATAAATATTTAAAGGGTTAAAAACAATCATTTCTTTATAAATTAAGGTATTAAGATAATTTTTTTGTTTCCAGATCCTTTTCCTAGAGTTGATGAATTATTTTACTATATATGATTATAATGAAATATAATTAATTTTTATCTTTCTATTTCATAATTATAATTTTATATTTTCATTGTTCTTTGACCAGTTTCCACTTTATCTCTTACTCTAATGAATTAATATCCAAAAATGATTTTTTATGCATGAATCACTAAAATTAACTTTTGACCAATTGTAAGATTCATAAAAGAGTAAAAAACTATTCCTCTTATGTTTACTAAATCAAAAATGGTTATAAACTTTATCCAATATAATTCACTAATATCTAATACCTAAAAAGTAAATGTATATATTAAACATAATAAATTTCATAAGTGGTTATCCTTAAGGCTCATCCAAAATATGTATAATCAAATTCAAAGTCAAAAAATTTAGAAGGAATGTCACTGAATCATCATTATATTCTCCAGATAATACAACGTTTCTATTAATGTCACATTACAAATATTGTAATACCGTGATCATTATAAATCCTAATGAAAACATGCATTATTCTAAAAATAAAATCTCATATTTTCAAATATATTCCTTAAACCCAAACATGTAGTAAACCACAACATAAACTATCAAATTACTTGAAAATTTCAATATCACCAATATTATGCATTAAAAATTTGTTTATCATTATTATTTGAAAATATATTAGATATTAAGGTTTATCTTTCCTTCATCAAATGTTTTAAAAAAATATCAACTTTCCACTGAATCATTTTTCTTGTTCATTGATATCATTCAACATACAATCTCAAATACTCAAATAAAAGTACTACAGTACAATATTTATGCATTTCAAAAAAATTATGACTAGAATATAATTGGTAAAATACTCATATATCATAATTATGGAATCCAAGTATTGGAAAATTAATCAGTCCACTTTGTCTATTGTAATAGAATATTCTTGACCTTAATCCCCCAGCTTCTTTTGAGGTATATTCCCTTGACACTTGGGGCATTCATTTTTCATAAAACCCCATCTCATATCGGTTAACTCCTTACACATTGGAAGATTCTTTATTTCCCTTGAAATCATGATTATGGTGTACTATCTCTCCACACGTGCTGAAAACTCTCATTCCCTTCAAGAAAGTACTTGGGTGATTCTTTTAATAATTAATACATGTGGTAAAATCCTTATTTACCTTCTTCCCATTAGTTTTTTTCTCTTCCATAATTTTCTTCTCTTACATCCCTTTGATTCCATAATACATAGATAACTCCTTCTCCACCTTGATAGCACATGATATTATGTCTTCATATGATGAGAATGTTTTCAAGACTATATCCCTTTGAAATATTGGCTTAATCCCATCAATTAAATGATCAATCATACTCTTTAGATTACATGCATTGACATGGTTACCACTCCTTCCATTGGGAACTATTTATAAATAATGGCATACGTTACATTAGATCATAACAATATGAAACATAATGTAAAATTACAAAAATAGTAAATCAATTGGTATGAAATGAAAAATTTATGCATGGATAATCTCATTATCATAAACATGTTTTCACTGGGAAGGTATTGAAATCATATAACAATTTTCAAACCCTTAATAATAGTTTGTAAATAAAATATAAATTATCCTTAGAATATCCCCCTTGATTATTAAACAATATGTGTGGTACGTCCCATTTTTATGTACCAAGTAATGCTCGAGTCAATCGTAATATGTCTTTTTTAGAGTTACTACCATAGGTACATCTATTCAAAAACCATGTCCACTTATAGTGTCCATACAAAGGTTGATTGTTATGAAAGACCACATAATCTTCACCTTATTAAATATTTAGGATGTTCTAATATACTTATCCATAATTTCTATCATATGGTTATGTTCCCTAATCTATGTTTTAAAAAATATAGATCCTAAATTTCTACTAAAATTCTTCTTATACTAATGGTAAACACCCCAACCATAGTAGCCTAATGTTGGTGGTAACATTATTAAATTGTTATAGGATAAAATGAATAACATCTCAAAGTAACTAATATTTTATTAGTCTTAGTAAACTATATATATAATTAAAATTTACATTATAATATAAAACATATTGTGCACTATGTTTTTTATTTGACAATGCCATATTTCCCCTTAGAATATCCCTACATATCAACCATAGAACACTTCATGGTATCCAGGGGAAAATAAAGCATAAGAAAGTGTTGATCTCAAATTCCTAGTGTGGGTATGATTATAATAGAAACAATGAATAAATAAATCATAATTAGTATAGAATGATAAATAATTGAAACACGTACTATTTAATCAATAACTTGATTATAATATAATAGGAATAAATAATTATCACACAATTCCATATACATGAGCTTTAAATATTTCCATAGATATTATAACTAATATAATAATTACATAGACATCAATGAATTATATCATAATAATGGAATTCATAATTTTGGGAATCTAAAACAAACTATTATGACCTTTTTCAAGATAGTTTATATCTATGTGTAAAACGCATTTAATTTAACCGATTGATTTGTCTTATGAGACCTACTAATGCATCGAGGGGATATTTAATTCTAGACCCCAACTATCACTTGATAAGTCTATTTTATTCCTAATATTAAATTGTTGAAACATAATCAACATCAATATTCATATTCAAAAACTATCATATGAAATGATAATACTTACACATATTAATAAAAATAATCATAAACCTTCTAGAGTAAAATGGTGTGTGGTACTAAAATCATATATCCCTAATAAAACTGATCATAAAACATCCAAATAGATAATAATGATTATACCAATACAACATATCCCCAGTGTATCATAAGTAAAATAAAATATTTGTTGTCATTGATGAATAGAAATGCCATAAAATGTCATTAAAAACATTTTTGGGGAAAATAACCTTTTCAATTTAAAAATATTTTTAAAATAAAATATTAAATAATATTTTGAAAACCCTTTACATTGAAAATAATTTTTTAAACAAATAAATTAATCTTTAAAAAATTGAGTGTTCATTATGGTGGGAAATTATTATCATGTTTCAAATGTTAAAACAAAGATTCCTTTCACATTTTTAGAAAAATCCAAAATGGAATTGTTCTAAAAATGATATCAAGATTCCTTTCAAATAAAATTATAGATATAAATGGGAAAAAAATCTTTAATAAATAATTTTTAAATTATGAAAACATTTTTATAAACATTTTTATACAAAATCAATTTTTATGAAAAATGATTTGTGATCGAAGTGGAAAATAAAGTCATATTTTCTTAAAAACATTTTCACAATCATTTTAAGTACCAAAGCGAGAAAATTTATATTATTACTTGAAAAAATAATGAATAAATAGTGGATAAAAAATTAAATGGGTTTATTATTTAATTATCATATAATTTCCTTTAATAGAAATTCAAGTACAAACAATCTCGATTTAAATGAGATTGAAACATAAATCTCTTACCTCTTTGGTAACTTTTGAATCGAAAACACCATGAAAGGAATAACATAACAAGAAAATGTAAATACATGAAGATAAATTTATTCATGATATAAAATATCAAAAGGGACAGTATATACACCACATAATGGAATAAGTTATGAATATATCATATTTTTTATAGGAGTAAAGGTGAGACGGGAAAACCCTCACCTCAGGTTTAATTTCCTTAATACATGTTTAAACCTCATTTTTAATAAATATATGTTTATTATAAATCTATTATAGAACAATAATCATATATTTAGTACTATATATGATTTACGTATAGTATTTTTTTCACCCTTTTATTAATATTTCTTCATTAAAATCACTATTTTGGGTGATAATTGCTTTGTTTTTATTGTATGTTTTGGTTTGGTAATTTTGAACCTTTTTATTTTATCATGGTTACATGATATATATAATTTAAAAAATGATTTCAATATAATATTTATTCATTAAATATATAATTAGAGTAGTATATAAAATTTATTGATAGAAAATAGATTACACCATTAATAGAGATGGTAAGTCATACGTACACATGAAAGTTGCTTCCAATTTTATCAACAGATAAAATGAAAGGAAAATAAATGTTAATAAACCTTTAAAAATTATTATTATTATATATATATAATTTATATTAATAAAATTTATCCTTAATACTATCCATGTAACAATAATATGAAAAACATTTCACATCTGTACTTGGAGGTGGTAGTCCACACGTACGCACGAGCGATGATACTATTTTACAATAGAATAGAAGGTAAATTTTTTTAATGATTTTATATATATTAATGTATTTTTAGTTAATAAATATTTCATATTTTTATAAACTTTATCTTTAATATCTTTTATGTAATTTGTAATCAAGAAAAAAAATCACTTCACTTCGTGAGGCAGTCGTCTTACGTACACATGAGGGACAATATCAAATCCCCCTACAGAATGGTAAGTAAGAGGTTATATGTGATATAATAATTAAATAAGTATAATAATTTCATAAATATCATATAAGTAAGTAAAATAAATCTTCATACCCATACTTTAAATGTGGTTAAGGAAAACAAATTACATCAGTTCGTGATGAGGTAGTTCGTTGTACACATGATTGCAGTTGCAATTCCAATTTGATTGAACTGGAGATGCATCTGGGTTGTATAATTAAAAATAATAACATCTCTATATATAGGGAATACTGCTCTTATTATATTTCCATAGTTTAATATTATTTTAATGAGTTTGAAGAAGAAATAAAAAAATACAAATGTTTAATTATCTTACCTCTACTTTGGAGAGCCTCTTTAGGTTTATACCTAAAGCCTTATTAGTGTAGGTACTAGTCACATTGAGGAATCCTTGAAATATGGTATTTTATTAAAAATAGAAAATTGACATGAACTTGTAAACATCTTTGAATCACTACCTCGTATAAGCCAAGGATCATGAGTGATGAGTTTTAAGAACAAAAAAAATACCATTAATACCTGGTTTGATCTGAAGCCGTGTTTGACATATCCTTGTAATTAGTGATCACTTATCCAATAATCCAATTCTTAATTCTTCTAGATCATCCACGTTCACTTCGAAAATATATAAGATCATCAATCGTCGAAATATGGGTTCTAGCGTGGAGTTCCGACGATGCCTTTAAGGCTCCCACGATCACCACATAGCCTTACTTGATATGTGTGAAGGAGATCTCATTCTAAGATCCTATATTGAGAGCCTCTCTCTATTTATAGTAAAGGAGAGGTAATAGGAGATATAGAGGCTATTAATTGTCATTTTAAATCACCTCTCTTCCTTTATTTATAACCTATTTATAAATTACCTATAAATGTCTATTTAGCCCCCGAATAATTGACAAACTATATAAAAAATATTTTAACTACTAAATTGAGTAATATATATAATTTATTATCATTATCACCTTATTTTAAAATAATAAATATATTTCGTAATAATAATCAATATATTAAATTTTTTTATGTTCTCACAAATATTAAATGAACCTTAATTATTTTAAACTAATATTCATTCAATTAATAATTTCAGGTATTTCCTTGAGAACTTGTAAATACATTTATTAAATAAAATCAATGTGAATTATTATTAACTTGTATAATTTTAATTTATTTACTCCTTGGTGATCATTTTTCCTTGGACAAATACTAGAACTCGGTGGTGGGGGCCACCATGTTCAATATACCTATTCAACTAAATATGAAAGATTCTTGAAAATGCTATTCAGTGTGACCCTCTTGGATCTTATATCAATACTAGTGAATATTGTTCATAGACTAAGAGAGTGGTTTAACAACCCAACATGGACTCTAAATAGATTAGGACAATCACAGTAGTGACGACCAACCTATGAACCCACACTATGTAATATAATCTCATTTTCTTTAAATATCTCATAAAGAGGGATGCACACCCATCTCATCGACATCATCTGGCTTTATTTTTTATTGATCTAAATAGATGTATTTACCCTAGGAAACCATGTACAAGGTATTATGATGCCACTAACATCCCAACAAACATGGCCCCAGATATATAATTTCCTTAACCAAGAATTGAAAAATCATTTCTTGATCATTCAACCAATTCCATAGCACCAATGATGAACCCAACACAAGCTACCTCACCATGATTTTAGTATCAGGGTTTTTTCCTTTCATCAGAGTATATGATCATATTGAACACATTGGTATGATCTCAAGTCAGAAGACCATTACACATTTCTGTAGATAGGAACATCCAATGAAACCCTATACATGTGGTGTTCCTATTGGCTAGTCTATATAAATGATATTACTATTATAGATCACCAAATTTGTGCTTCATGATAAGAAGTCTCAATGCTAATGAGCCCCTAGTACCTGATTTTCAAACATATGATGTGTTTAGTCAGTAAGATGTATCTAAACCATATAACCTTTTTTAAAGATTAAGGTCATAGTATCTCGAGGATCTCGTTATATCTTGGGATCTATTTTAACCTTTTGATATGATAATTAATCTATGTACATTTCCTTTAACTAGTGGATGCATATAATTCTACACTATAATGGTAATAATATATCTTGTATATATAACTTGTATACATGATATGGAAATCAAAAGTACTACATAGTTTGTTCTAGGTCACACACTATTACAACACTCCCACTTGAACTAGATATAACTTGACAACCAAACATGTTATCTCTCACATGATCAAAATCGTATTTTTTCTGATCTAGGGCTTTAGCATCTGGGTCTACGGTGATTTTTTCGCGTTGTTATTCTTCTATTTACAACCTCACCTCCTTGAGTAAACCTTCTCAAGATATGGTATCCCTGAGTATATCCCTTTTTTATACTATAATAAATTTACATCTTGGATAGTTAGAGTATCAACATTTACATTTTTGATAATCCGATATATACTAGGTAAGATTCTAAGAACTAGAACAAAAATCATTTCATTTTACTGAATTTTAGCTGCCTCAGAAGCTACAGCGTACTTCATATTTTTAGGTATGGCTACTACTAGCTCATATGATCTTGTACTACTCAACACTTTATCTGTATTATGATATTATATCACATGGATCTAAGGAAAACTAGTTTTTTCTAATAAACTAGTATCCTTTCTTCTCTAATTACTATGTATATTTGTTTTCTACTTTTGAAGTGCAATTATATAGTTCTGAATGCATCACTTGTAGTTTTCCTAGATACAATCGATATCTATCTACTATAAACTATATCCTAGAAATAACAATTCATTTACATATCATTGAATACATGATTGATCCATAAAATAATTGTATGGGTTATAAATTACCATGTTAATCTCATCCCATGTCCCGAACATGTCATCCTGGAGAGATTATGCCACGTGACATTAGTAAAAATTATAACTTAAAGTGTTCCAACTTGTATTTTTCAATACCATGTCACTATATGTATGATTTTCTAGGTCTAAGAAACTTTTACACCTACCACAGTATATTATATTCCCTATAACTTAGGTTGCTACTTTATGTCAATCACTGGAGAATGGATTCTTCCATTCTGGTCATAAAAAAATTGAAGACCAATATTTCTGTTCCCATTTGTCGTCAAACATATTTTACTTGAAAAACAATGGTGCTCACACTAACCTATGGTAGACACATGGAAAACATTTATTCCAAAATAATTTTTTTGATCTTGTTGCTTACTTCAATCCTAATTTGGATTTTAGTAACTCGCAACCTTTATTATAATTCTATGATGTGACCAACCCATTCTAATTAGGTCGTATATACACCTTCCAAGTAAGGTGTTCTTGATATTCAATGCTCAATAAAAATGATAGTATAATGAAACTATGAAAAGTAAAATTCTAATGGATTTAGGAGGAATGAATATGTATAACCAATTAATCCTTATTAGTACCATGCTTGTACCATCCTTATATCATATTATTTAAATACCCACTGTAGTATTTAATATAATAAGCCCCTTTTCATTTTGATAAATGGAATTCATTATTAAATTTTAATTGATCTTTCCAATCTATTCTAATAGTTATATATTTCTTACATGTTGGAATTATTAATCTCAATGAATAATTTATCACTATCCATAGTGAATACAAAACTATCACTATGGTTTCAACCTTCTTACATAGTATGTGTCTCTGGATCATTCTTGTTCCACATATGTTTTTGGAATTAGTTCTTATTCAAACTACTTTTTCACCTCTAGTATTGACTAAAACCAAGTCAACCTTTCTCCCACTATCTCAAATAGATACATTCACCATTATACATAAATGTATTCTATTACTTGACTACCACTTATCTACCATAGGTATTTATGTAATATCCCAATAAACCGATAGTATATTTACTAAGATGTGCAATGTGTTTGTTCTTAATACAAGTTTTTTTGTTCTCACAAACACTTTGCATCTAATAAACAGTCTTATGACATTATGGATTTAATATCAGTCTATAACTCATATGATATATATTATGCATTATATTTAGGATATGGTTATGGGAAATCCGCGTTATTTTCAAAGAACGTCATGAAATATAATGGATGTTTCTAGATGTTCTATCATCGATACTATTTAAATCATAACTCTAATGTATAAAATGTACATTTAGGGATTTTTCTATGCTATATTTTTTATCAATTTTAACATGTTTTACTTCATCAATGATTATCATTATTAACATCAATGTCATGATGTAGATAAGGTAATGTGCATTTAGGAAATACTCCATGATATAATATATTGATCGATGAATTCGTGGTCAAGATATTCTTTTGAATATCGGCCCAAATCTACTTATATCTTTTTGACATGCATATACTACACTGTATCATTAATTAATTAATTAAATGAATCCTAAGAAGTAAATATACCTATATCTTACCCTTGTAATAATTCACGCTCACTAGCTGAACTAATTCTGAAAGCTTTGTAGAATACCTATATTTTTCAAGGTTTCTTTTTCTGAACTAAATATTGTGATCATATCAAAGGTGTTTAGATTTAAGGAGCATAAATACCAAAATGGGTAAATCATGAGTGTCTAATTTAAGTTTTTCTTTACGAATTTTTTCTTTCCATAACTAGACATATGAGTCTTGCATTTTATATTCATCCTCCATTTCCTAGGATTCATGTATTAGTGAACTATTGGCTGAGTATGAGATACCAAAAAAAACATTCATTCTGAAACATGGTATAATGTTTCCTTATATCCAAATTATATGCAAGAAAAATGTTTTGGTAATACTCAATAATATTATTATAAGAATCAATCACATGGAAATATTGAAGTCGTGTACTTCTCACCGCTGACATAAGCATCACCCCTTCTGAGCCACTTGGAAAAAAACCTTACTTCTAGTAATGATTCAATACTCACTTGATTATCATATTTAAATACATATATGTGAATGGAATATTGTATTTAATACCAAAGAATTAATATTTAAACATTACTTTTTTATTGATGACTATAGTTGAAGAAGAATTTGTAACATGCTTCTTTAATTTCGATGATTACCATTAAACTTTCATGATTTCATTTCATGGTATAAAATAACAATAGCCACCTATTGATTATCTCTTTTATTTAAATACATTATAGATGTTCTTTTGGTATTGCATTCCATTGGAATTTTCACCTTGCCTTTTATTTTGTTCACCATAAGAATTAAAGATGAAACTTTCTTTTATATTCTTATTTACTTGGCGATCTTTACCTTAAAAGGAAATGAAGTGTTTACTCCAAATTGTTCTTTTTTTACCTAAAATGTGACCGGAGTAAATTGGTGTAGGGATTGGATGACATGAAATATCATGATCTATCTTTCAATTTACAGATAGTCATGTAATCATCTCATTCTTATCTTGCTTCACATTCTCCTTGAAAACTACTCAAAGATGAGACTAAATGTTATACCATCGATGTCCAATGATGTGACCACAAATAACATCAAATTTTGAGTATTTCATAATGAAATAACCATAAAATTCTCAATAGATTAGTCTCCTATACGAAATTGTTTACACCGTCGCTTCCCGATGTATTTTGACATGTATTGGGGACACTAGAACTTTGAATTTCCAATGCCGTAGTATTTTACACAAGTTATTGTACTACTATTGAATCCCCATTCTAGTATAGAAATTTACTCTTCCTAGTATTTATCACAGTATTTATTGTGGTATAACGTACCATTTTTTACAAGGAATTAATTTTAAAAGATTTTTACTTTTTATCATGATTAGTGTTTTAAAAATTTTGACAAATTAATTTAATCATTAAATTACTCCAACTATTTTATCGAATTCTAGGAACTCCCTATTCTAGAATCATAATATTATTTAAATTTAGTATTCTTGGGGGAATGATCCCTAAAACTCCCTTTATAGTATTCAGGTTATAGCTATGCCACTACTCGGAGGGTTCATGCTTGATGTTTGGCTGGCCAACAGAATTATCATGTGATTCCTTGATCTGTTGAGTGATGTCCCAACTTCTAAAATTTTAGATTAATTTACTCAATTATTGAATATAAAATAATATCAAGATATCTATTGTTAATACTCAATAATACTCTAGTTAATTCATTCCACCACTCTCATAATAACTCCCCGGTAGTAAGAGGTCCCTTCATCTATGGCATGACGAGCAACCCAAACACTTGATTTTGTTCAAATGTTAATGAAGGAAGGTGGTAATGAGTTAATATTACATTTAGAGTTGTTTTATTTTAATGTGATAAAAGAAATAATTTTCTATTGTTTAAGCATGTTTTATGTGATCACACTCACAACTGATTATACAATAAATATAAAAATCTACCACATCACATGTTCATTTTTTCTATGCATGCTTGTTTATTATTATATGTGTTCTCTCATTAACTACGCATAAAAAAATAATAAACCATGAAAAAATAAAATGAAAACCTAATCATGATCTGATTATAATGATTTATATATTTAGTAAATAATGGATCACCCTAAACCCTAGGGGATATACCTTGAGTCGCGTGACATGCGACTAGAGTTATAGAACCTTTCATCCAATGCATCAAGCTCATATCTGGTACATTTCTATAACTTGGCATGAAATTTGTCACTACCTATCTCGTTATTATACAAAAATACTCACATGCTGATGAGGGGAACTGGGAAGTATAAAATAAAACTCTAAATTTTATAGGCAAACCTTTATACATTTAATGGAAGTGAGATGGCATGTACACCACCTTTTATTTAACTACTTGTGATAAATGATTCCATAATTAAATAAATAAATAATAATGAACCAAACATTTATTGGTTTTTCCACAGATCATGACCAGTCTTACACAAATTAATCTCACATATTAAAATAAATTTAGAAAAAAAATTAAAATTTCATTAAATATTTATTTTACGAAACTTTTATTTAATTTAAAATTACAGCATTTCTAATTCAATAATTTTCATCATTTTCTCCTTTAATTAATTTAATTATAAAACCAATAATTAAATTAATTAATTAATTCAATTTAAATCGAAAATTAAATTAATTTACCCTGTACAATTAAAATTATATGTCTTCTGTAGAAAAAAAAGATTACCTCTCAGCCTACAAGAAACTGGTAACTGGTCAAGTAGTCACCCCGGAAAGAAGAGTGGATGTCAGATGGATGTAGGAAGGCCAAATCTAGGGAATCTCGAGCAGGTAGGGTGGATGAACTAGTGGGTGGCAGTCGAAATCTGGTTTCCAGTAAGGTGGCGCAACACACAGGGGGATGGAGGCAGTGTCAGTGCTGCCTGGTGTGGCTGGGGGGTGTTGGGAGCCACTGGATAAGGTGGAGGAGGTCGTGGACTGGGATGAATGGATGCAGCGGCCATGGGGTTTTTCATGGTTGAGCTCCGTATGGGTGGAGATTCTATATAGTAAGAGGATCTAGGGATCCTAGGGACCTCCATGAAGGAGTTGGCTTTGATGCAAGGTGGATCTAGGGTGGGCCAACATGGTCCCTATCCTCTTTCTTATTACAAATTTACTTTTGATTTTTTTTACAAAAAACAGCCGCCCATCAAATCAAGTTTTGAGTGATCAAAATTTTTCAACAACCCCCCTTGTCAAAATTTTCACAAGCCCAATGTTTAGGCTTATAAAATATTATAATAATTATTATAATAATTTTATTATAACAAAAATTTAAAAAAAATTAATTTATAAATTTTAGTGACTATTCTGGGCATGGATTCACTGGTCAAGATGCAACGATTCATAAGAAATAAATTAATCCAAAATTAACCATATTTTCTTGAAAAAAATACATGTTAATCAAAAATTAAAACCATATTAAAAATTTAAGATGGTTATGAAATGTCCATCAAATATCGAATTGAATCGTTATCTCTGGTGTTGGGACAAGAACGAATCCCTTACATTAAATTTAATGGGAATTTAATTTTTTTTCTTGGATTAAATTCTCCAGCAGTCTCACTGATACCAATTATGTGTATTGGGAACATAGTGTAATCCCCAATAGATGGTATTTAAAAAAAATCCATTTTCAATCAACACGAACTCGTCGACGTTGGAGAATCGCTGCTCAGTATAAGTCAAAGATCTCATGTGAAGAGTTTTAAGCACAAAAATTAAAACCATAAATACCTGTTTTTATCTGAAGTCATAATCAATATCTTCTCATCATTAGCGATATCTGCACAAAGAATCAAGATATGAATTCCTCTAGATCTTCCAAACACACTTCAAAAATATATATGAGCATCGATCATCAAAATCTGGGTGCTAGTGCGGAGTTCTGACGATGCCTTCGATGATCCAATGATCACCACATTACCTTTCAAGCGATACGCAACAGAGAGCTCGATCCGAGCACCGAAATCTAGATCCATTATCTCTAGGGTATGGGAGAGATAACTGGATATAAAGTTTCTATGAATAGTCATTAACAATCATCTCTCTTCCTCTATCTATACCATGTTTATAAATTACCCAAAAATACCTACCTGACCCCTGAATAATTAACACACTATATAAAAAATGTTTTCACTAGAAAACTGAGTCACAAATATCATTTTTTATTATCATCACCTTCTTATATTATAATTAATATATTATTTGATTTTACATGAGCCATTAACTCATCTCTATATTCCCAAAAATATTAAATGAACCTTTGATATTTTAAACTAATATTCATTCAATTAACATTTTCATGTATTTACTATAATAATTATAAATACATTTAATAAATGAATTCAATGATAATTATTCTTGACTAGAATGATATGAATTTATTTATTCTTTGGTGGTCATTTATCCTTGGAAAAATCTCGGACCCCAGTGGTGGGGCCCTCCTTGTCCAATATACCTATTCAATTGAATAGGGAGAATTCTTGAATATGCTATTATGTGTGAACCTCAAGGAAATTATCTTGGTGGTAGTAAATACTATTCAAAATCTAGGAGCAGGATCTAGTAACTCATCATGGATCCTAAAGATATAGGGATAGTCACAACAGCGAAAACCATCCTACGAATATGCACTGTGTAATATAATTTCTTTATCTTTAAATATCTCTTAAAGCAGGATACACACCTGTTTCATCTCCCTTTTCTTGATTTATTATTTTTTGGTCTAACTGGATGGATTTACTCTTGACTTCAATTACCATTATATTATAAAGGTACTACCATTCTAATCAACATGGCTCGAGATATATAACATCCTTAACTTGGAATTGAAAAATCCATTTTTGATCATTCAACCAATTCCATACCACCGATGATCCACCCAATACAAGCTACCTCACCAGTATTTTATTATCATGGTTTTTTACTTATATCAAATTATGTGATCAAACGGCATGCATTGGTAATGATCTCAAGTTAGGAGACTACTACAAATATCTATAGATAGGAACATACAATGACACACGATACATGTGGTGTTTCAATTGGCATGACTATCCTAGTGATATCACTACTAGATATCACCAAGTGTGAACTTCATGAGATGAAGTCTCAATACATATAATCCCCCATCTCCTGATAGTCAAGCATTTACTATTTTCAGTCAGTAAGATGTATCTAAACCATATTACACTTTTTAAAGATTAATATCATAGTATCTCAAGGATCTCATTATAGCCTAGGATATAATATAACCTTTTGATATGATAATTAATTAATTGACATTAACATTAAAAAGTGGATGAAAAAAATCCTACATTATATGGTAAAAATACATCATATATATCTTACTTGTATACATGATATGATAATCTACATAGTTGGGTCTTGGAAACCCACTATTAAAACAATTAAGAGGGTTTCATAATCAAACAAAGGCATTTAAGATTTTGGTATGGAATTAAGGAAGTGATTTTTGTAGGAATTTTCTAAACCAAATAGTTTCTAATGTGTGAATATTAGAGGATAGAGGGTGGCCTTTATATGTGTGGGGGACACACATGGAATTTTTGAAAAGATAATGTTATACCCTTATTTTTTCCATGAAACGTGCCTCCAAAATATGTAATTCTTGAACCTTACCGGTTATAAGGTCTAAATATGGCCATAAAATTGTCTTTGGACAACTTTTATTAATTTTTATTCCATATATAGTTATTTTAACCCCCTCCCCCCTCTCGATTACTAGATTTTTAACTTAACCGCGGTAATTAATTTTTATTTTTCACTATTCATTATAGTCAAATATTAATTTGAAATTCTATGATAACATAAATTATTATTATTATAAATAGTTAATCCATTTTTAAAAATTCAATTCATAGAATTGGAACAATTAATTTTAAAATAGTACCCACAAATTCATTGAAAAAAAGATTTTTCAAATTAAAACATTCGAAAGATAATGATGTTTTTGTATATAAATTCAATATGAAATTCATTAAAATGACCTAAATTTGTTAAATTGTAATATAATTGAAATAATTTCTATTTATATATAATTTAAAATATAATTTTACCTTATAAATAATTCAAACAAAAAAGGAAGTTTTAAATAAATATAATTATTTTTCACTATTCATCAAAAAATTAATCATTTTAGAAAAACCAAAAAATTCACGAAAAGATAATTTTGACATGTAGATTTAAAAAAAGAATTTTATTTTTTCAAATATATTTTTTAAAGGTGGTAATAATTAATTTTAAATTATGTGTACAAATTGCGATAAAACCACCTTTTAGAAAAAAAAAACTTTTTCAGTAAACATTTTAGTTTCTTTAAAATTATTCTTATTTTATTTATAAAAAATATATAATCGTTGAATATATTTTATAAATTTGAAAACATAATATTTTTCCTAAATTATTTAATCATATTCATAATATCCAATTTAACGACTAGGTTATAATGGTCATGTTTAAATAGTAATATTTTAATAGAGTATCGTGTTTCATTTAAACAGAGTGTTTTGGGAATCGTACACTATCAAATGGTTTGGATTTATTTTAATATATATATATATATCAAAAATTAATGCTGTGTTAAACATTATTCTAAACTTGGTTTTTCTTTTTATATATTCTACTGAATATGATGTTTTTCCTTTAAAATATTAGGTCATTACAAAATCACTAAGTAGAGAACATGTACTCAAATACCTTAAAAATCATGGAGCTGACCTGGTCTCAATTTGAGTCATTCAAGTTGAGAGGAATCCTAAAGTAAGAAGATATATGTCCCTTAAGATTTTAGTAATTAGTGAAGTGAAAAAGTGTATAAGAGGTTATTAACAAAAAGATATGTAATGAAATATTTTAGGGTAGTTAATAGTTCTGATAGGCACTGAAAAAATACGCATCTCAATTGTCCCGATATAAGAATATTCCATCCTAGTACCATATTTAAGGGAATAAGTTATTCATTTTTCATCAAATATCTTGGTGGAATCTCTATATTTTTTGACTATAGGCACAATATTCACTCCAACATGAAGAGATGTAGGTGCAATTAAATTTTAGATGGAACGATACAGATTGATAAATGAATATAGCTACAAAAAAAATCCAACCCTTTCCTAGTGATGTTTCCACCATTGAAAATTCAGTACAAGAGCAATTTATGATTTTGGGCTTCACTAGGAGAGAACTTTCCTTTTATATTTTGAAATTAACGAGCACTAACACGTCATTAGTGGGCACTGGGTCTAGTTTTTCATTAACCCTGGTTGTCTCTACCTCTCTATGAACAATGGTTGATGGTGAATATTCTACTAATGAAATATAAAGAGATTCTTTTTCCATGGAAGAAAGTGCCTCAACTTCCAAGAAAACTTTTAAAGGGCATATATAATAGAGTAAGTTATAATAAATATTAATAAAACCCATGGGATGAGAAAATAAAAGGATATCATGAAGTGAATATCTCATCTGATTGTTGTTTAGAGTGGTCTGAGGATTTGGAATGTTTCCTCTTTATTTTCAATTATAGGAAAGTATATATAGAAGGGTAAGACAATGAATGTACTAAATATAACAGTAATGGAGGTGTGGAGTTTTTAGCCTCAGGTCCAATAATTTTTTCTTTCATTATCTCCATTTGACCAGGGGATCCCTCATCTTTGGCCTCTTGATTGTCACTGGAGTCATCCCTAGACATCATACCTAGAAGAGAGTATACCAGAGATCAAGGGCTTATTATTCTCTCCATATTCTTGTAATACTCTGTAGGATAAGGAGATATCATCCTAGTTTCAATAATGATTAATGTAACTTAAGGGGATAGTAAATATTATACTTACTACTTCACCAGAATCATATTGGTTTTCCCAATCCATGAAAACCACCTCCATTATAGAAACCATCATTTTCCACAATCAAGGTGAGTAGTAAATTTATCTATTTACACTATGGATCATCAAATCATGTTCCTAAAGGAATGATTCAACCTTAGTGGGTTGATGATTGAAGGAGAACCTATGGGGAGAAATGAGATGCCCAAAATATTCTGGTGGTAGATCATTAAGGAAAAATACCCCCCAAGCCTCAGAAACTGAATTTTCTATTATCTAGTCATCTCATTGTAGACATGGAATTATAATTTCCAACATGGATGGTGATTTAACTACAAGTTCCTCACCCATTTTTGATGCATCAATTGGAACATTACCCAATATCGAAGAAAGCTGAAGATGTCTTGCCTCTTTGTGTGGATCCTATGGAGCCATCAGTATGATTGATGATATTAACTTGGATTTCCTTAGGTTTGTTCCACTACCGACCATTAGTGGAAATTGTGAGTCCTTTCTCCTTGATGTGGATAATTTTTCATTCAGGTATAAATGAAACCAAGAATCAATATTGGTTTTATAGAGGCTGAATTTAGTGTCAGAATATGAAATATTACTTGAGTTTGTATCTTCTCCTTGGATAAAATTAACAAGAATTGATGATTAACCATCATATATTTTTCAAACTAGACATGGTAAGGAGAAAATAATCATGAATGATTTCTCTGAAACTATCACTCAAACTTAAATTTTTTATACCATTCATGGAGTATATTTCTCTAAATCTAAGTGGATAGAAAGTAATCAATAATAATGATCAAATATGTGCAAGCCTCAAGATCACCCTGTCCATTTTCAGTTACACTATCAGGGGTGACTCATATGGTATTAGGGTGAAATGATCATAACAGATCATGTGGTTATTGATTTTCAAATTCTTAAATACAATGGGATCAAACCGATGAATGCATTAAAAAAAGGATTTTTACCAGGTTCCAATAATGTTTTGGGTGCTCCACTATTCATACCCACCTAAGTGGGGCCCCATCCAACACCATAGTACATGGATGGGGCTAAAGACTCTATATGGGGAATTTACCCTATAGATATGATGCAACAATTGGTATAACATAGATAGTACAAGAATGGTCAGACCTATATGTATTCTCCTACCATGATCACCACCATTGTAAAATTAGAAATGTAGAATCCATCCTTATCCCAGGTCAAAAGTAGGTACCTACTGAGTTATATTGTGAGAAATCCAACTTACTAAATGGGTCTTTAGACTTCTGCAACAACCTCCCACCTCTAATTATAAAAAAAATCTTAGAATATATTATAATAGGAACCTTAAACTCCATAAGAATATTTTGTCAAGAATTAATTTGGATTCTCAACATTATGGTTAGGATGAACCTTATTGATAAAGAATATATCCCATTTCTTGAATAAAATGTCCACCCCTAGAAATTGGGCCTTCCTGAGGGCCTCTTCGACTAGCCTAATCAACTCCCTGATAATGGGGATATCTGATCTACATCATCCCAGGAAAATGATGGAGGAATAAATTTATCATATATATCTCTCAAGATTGGTGTGTTTCAGATTTTGTCAACATCCCAGAGTTTGATTTCGACCTCAACATGCATCAGGTGAAATTTAATCAAATCTAGAATCGATCAGTTAACCATGTCTTCCATCATACCCTTATTTCAATAAAAAAGGGTTTGTGAAATCCAGGTGGCCTCATACATGTGGATTCACTTTAGCTCAGTAGTGAATTATGTGGTAGTATGTTTCACCCAGAAATTCTAGCCTCATCTCATCCCAAATATTCACCCTAATCAAATTACTCAATCGGTTAGCTATCCAAATTTTTGACTCTAGTTAGATTTCCACATTATTGATCACTACATATGGATATTAGGATCCAATTTATGTTGGACACCTTTGAATTCTATCAGTGTGTACTTTATCATATACCATCAAATAATTTATCATCAGAGATGAAGTGGCCCGCGTGAGAGATATTTTCTCTAATGTTATTATGGGTATTCAAAATCTAATAAATAGGAAAAATATATAGTTGTGATGCCAAAATTGTAATGTTATTTTGGATATTGAATCCATACAAATGTAGAAAATGTAAAATAGGATATTCTAAAAGATTATTCCCCATCATTCTTGTTAACTTATTCTGAGATGAATGGATAATGAGGTGTTGATCAGTGTCTATACTAACAACAATAGAATTCCAATGAGCCAATTCCAATTCATTTTGATTTATCAAATCCATCTAGAATAATTCCAATAAAAAGGTAATTCATTAGAATAATGTTGGAATCCTAAAAATGGTGGAGTAGAAAAATAAATTGTGACTTGGATGGAATCCAATGGAGAACATGATCCATTACGAGTCTCACGATCACGTGACCTATTTATAGTATTGTAATCTCATGATTTTTTGCAAGTATCGTGATTTTTTTACCATGGGAAGGTTATGAGAATCATGTAAATCATTATGAAATCATGTGACACCAAAGTACATCATTTGAAACAACATTGTAGCCAAAGACACACAAAATAGTTAAACTAATTTTTTTTTATTAATTAGTATATTAGTTTCATGAATTTTCTAGATTATGTATTTATATGATAAAATTACATTATTAGATCACACAAATAGTTCTAATGATATAATTATACAAATCAGTATTTTGAAGAAAACATGTAAAAAAATAGAATGATCTCCAAACATCTGAGTCGCTAGTTAAATGTCTAACCCACTATCCTCTTATTTATAGAGTTCTTTAATGAATACCAAAGGTATCCCATGAGACCTAAAGTTACTCGGGATACAAACTAGTGTAATTTTGTGGGGGCTTAGGGAATAATTTACTTCCTCATAATTGATTCATCATTCCTTCCTCCAAACTTCACTTCTGAGGGGGTGTATTTTTTCATACTTTACCAGTGAATATTAGAAATTTAGGTTTGAATAAATACCCAATGAAAGAATTTCATTTTCATAAAAAAAATAAAATAATTAAGAGAGACTATATAAGAGGTCATATGTTTAGGTCACATGACTGCATGACCCTGTCATAGACTTGTGAATACATAACATTTAAAACATCACGTGATTATTTTAGGAAAACCAAATAGGAATGTTTTCCATAATGTTTACATTCCAGTGAATGGTCCATGGCGAATCATGCAACTCCCCCTTTGATTTTTTATGATCAATTCCATGAAAATAATATTATTTTCATAGATTAAAAGGTTCTCATAATCTGTTCATTATTAATGTGAAATCCCCCAAAAAATTATGGGATCCTTATGTGGTGGAAGTTATGTTGTTTTCACACCTTGGGTTTATGTGGATAATGTGATTAGTTTATTGATCCTATGAAGCACCCTAGACATGTTCGCCTAATCTCATAAAGGGACCTATACATGTCAGTATGAACTCATGAAGTCCCCTATATATGTCAGTGTGATCTCATGAAGGCCCTCAAATATGATATCATGATCATGAATATCCCTATAATATGTCAGAATGATCATGTGAGGATCTTCATATATGTCCTTATTAACATTATGACACCCCCTCCTGATGTCTCACAATCAACACCCTGATAATAAAGTCCTGTGAATTTTTTACATGATAGAAGAGGATGGTAATGATGGACCATTCATGTGGTCTTTTTTATCATGCAGTAAAGGAGGAATTACCTAATAACATTAGGTTGGATCAGATAAAGTGCATAAGACATTACCGACATTTTTTGGAACCCATTCTACAAACATAAGGAAAATTATTCAGACTAATAACCACATAAATAAGAATATATCCATGAGATACGATTTCTATAAAAATTCCCTGGTAGGATAAAAAATGGAAGGAGACACATATATGGGAGTGGAATTTTTTGGAGTGAAAGAATCACACGATCACAAGATCCTTCCACCTAGAAAAGTCCAGTGAGTAACTTGGGAGAAATAAATAAAACACGTTACATGGATCACATGATTTTTCCATTGATCTTGTGAATGAAATTGGGTATATCATCCTGATCACATGATACCTCAAATAAAAAATATCATGGAATTCATGTGACAAAATGCTATAAATTATGGGATGTTTATGAGATGTACGTTACACTTTTATTCAATTAAAGGGATCATGGTATTCACATTATATTTTTATGGATAATGGAAAGTACAATAGACATGTTAGATGAATCACATGAATCACCCTGGACATTTCATATGAATCACACAAAGGACAATGAACATGTTAAATAGATCATGTGAAGGGATCCAGACATGACAGATAGATCATGTAAAGGGAACATGTAGTTCACATGATCAGCTACTTGATCACACAAAAGACTATCCTACATGTTAGCCATGATAGAAAGACACCCTCAGAAAAGTCATTTGAATCATGTGGTTCCCATGATCAGTTCCTCGATCAGGCGAAGGACCCCAGATGTGTCAGGTGCATCATGGAGAAAACCTTGTACATGTCGGTCTTTGTAGGTGGTAACACTGAAACATGTTCCCTCAAACCATGGGAACCCCAAACGATGAGTATTTGGTCAAGTAACCCAATTATGTGGAGAGTTTATATAATGGAAAAAGGGCTATGAACTCATAGAACCTTATTCATGTCATGTCCTCATAATGTTTCTCCATGTCATCTAAACATACTCAATAGACCTCCAATGGTCCCCTATCTTTATTTTATAAAGGATAAAGGCTATATATGTTACATGGGAATCCACCTTATTGTAAGTACCTAAAAAGTTTGTCTACTCTAGCTCATAGGACCCACCTTCTATGTGTTTACCAACTTTATTCATAAAGTAGTGGATTAGGAACCTAAGTGAACTATGAGGACTCAGATTCTTATTATAGTTATGATATGTAGGATTCTTTCCTATGGACCAATTTATATATAAAAAATGAATATCATACCTTCCACTTGTGTTTATATCCTTCATGAGGTTTATAATCATATTCCATCAGATATAATTCAATGTGAAATTACCAGACATATAGGTAGTGAATCTAATTTGTTGTTATCTCTTGTTCCTTACACCAAGAATGAATCATTTGAGATTAAGGAATTAGAATGATTTCACCACTAGAATAATGAAAATTCAATAATCTGGGTGACCTCAGTGTGTAAACCCCATACAAATATCCAAGAATCCTCAGTGTTTAATCTTCATACAAGTTCAATATTGTATATATTCTGATGTATTTGGTCTTATGTTATCTCTTGTTTCTCACAACGAGCATGACTCTTGTGGGATTATAGATATTATATGATCATACTAACAACATAATAAAAATTACTCCAAAAATGGACTTATGTCAGGGTATAAGTCCCTAAATTTCCTAAACATTGGGGAAATAATCCACATAAGTGTTTATTACACTTTATCACCCATCAGCAGCGCTGGGAAAAACCTGAACTATAAGGAATCTATATCCTATTATAATTAGGATACATAGTATTCCTTTATAAGGAACAATATACATACCCAATTCATAAATTACATAATATACGTCCTTTCAATGTGATGTTAAACTATATATAATGGTCCTATACAGACTACATGGGTTTTCATTTTTGTTCTCATATGATACATAGGATGATTTTTTGTGGTTTAACCCCAAAACACCAATCTTCTTTGTGGATAGTAGTAAACAATTGAGTTCTTGTTCATATGGATTCAAAACATAGGTAGACCCTCATTATTAAAAAATAATGGGAAACAGATAGAGAACCTCCAATATATAAAAATGGTTTCATTCATAGAAAACCCTATTTAACATAGAGGTATTTGACATCTGGTCATTTTATTATGGTAAATAGTCTTAAATTAGGATTTGGAAAATAATCATGAACATATCTTAAATATATAATAGAGTCCTTGAGTATGCAATAATTCCCTTCAAAAGGGTGTGATGACCCCAACCTTCCATCCTCTACACCAATGTGTGTTATTAAGTGTCATTGGGTTTGAAACCCCAATGAACATCCTTCATTGGAAATCATTATAATATATTCTTACAGATATGAGGTCAATTAGGAGTTCCCATTATAGAAAAAAATAGTAAACAAGATGTGAATGTTATTAAAATTCCAGTGAACATGAACTTTTATCAGAAATAGACACTCAAGGACCAACTCATGAAATTAATTCCTCTAAAGGATATTAAATTTCTTAATTAAAAAAATATAAATATAATTTAACATACAAATTATTGAAAAATTAATTGTAAAAGTAATTCACTATAATTATAATTTTGTTAAATATTTAATAATAAAGTCTTAAATTATTTTAAAATTGAATTTCATTAAATTTTCAATTGTATTTAAAGAATTAAAAACTAAAAATAAATTTAAGATAATGAATTTTTAATTTTTCTATTAACAGTTAACTATTATACCATTTGGAATCAATATTTATAATATTTTCAAATAAAATTAATTATAACAAAATGAAAATTTTGATTTTAATGAATTATGAAATTTAACATCGTTCAATGGAAATTATTTTTTTAGTATATACTTTAATTTATTTTTTCAATTTTTAGGTTTTTAATTGAAATAAATTTAAAAATTAGTCATTTTTTGATATTTTCAAATTTTTAAGTATTTATGTAGGAGTAATTTCATTAGAATCATTCACTATCAATTTTCATTTATTAAATAAATTATTATTAAATTACATATTTAAATCTATAAGGTTTATCAACAAATATTCTTTAAAAATATTACCATTTTAAAGGTTAATTTTACATCCATATAACATGAAATTAAAATATAACCATTTAAAGAATAATTTTTTGTCTATTATATATAATTTAAAAAACAAATTAAATAAATATGAAACTACAAATATAATTGACACTAATCTATTAAATTGAGAAAACATTTTATCATTCATCATAAATTATGCTTTATTATATCATTTACTAATATTCATCACCTTATTTATAAGGCCCAACTGTTAGATATATGTGTAAATATTTAGGTTCAGTTGAGTTAGATCATTATAAGAGGTTTTTTTGGTTGGCTGTAACTGTTATGACATATTTTTAGGTGTTTAATGTTGTTGGGATATTTGGATGTATTTGATGATGTTTGGGTTCCAATCCGAGTAAAAGGATGAAACATAGGGAAATGTACAGTCAACAACATGTTTTAAGTTACCACAAAAATGACTATGCATCCTAGGTTTTGTTTAGAAGTTGGAAATACATGATCTTATACACAATCCAATATATCTTGTATTTAGGTAATTCATTTTTCTATAATTTCTATAAAATTTTTCATTTTTCTCTGAATGCACCCTATCTCCCTCATTATATAGCTTGTGTGGGAGAGTCCCTTCATGGGTGATTTTTTAAGGATTTATAAAGTTTTTCTCCTATTTATAACCCATGGATCTAAAGTAAGATTCTTCTCTATTATTATCTTTTTCTTATTCCCATTCATATCTTATGTCATTATACCAAGTGATTTGGGAATAAATGTTTTACCGAGGTATAGTGAAACCCTCTTAGTGGAAGGGGGATTTGTTAAAAATAAATATGGGATGTCAATATATATATATATATTATAATGTTTTAATAGATATTGATTCAATATGAAATATGTGTGAGTGTTATCTGGTTTTAGATTATTTAGGTGGATTTTTTAGAAGTGTGACTTTTGGAATTTAGAATTTATTCCTAGTATTCATTCTTATAGGGAATCTGATGCTTGAAATGATAGAATGTATTTATGTAAGTGAATCTAGGTAGGTGGATCCTTATAGTCTATATTATGTAAAACATATTCTTCCCTTGAATGTTGAATTTCAAAATAAATATTTTAAATTAGAATAAAATGTCGTTTAGGCATTATGATAAATGGATTTGGTGTTCTCGAATTCCAAGGAACTAAACTGTGACTTTTTAGAGTGTGTGAGTGGTTTCTAGAAAAGAAGAATTTGGGAAACTGGGGAATGTTTATTTACTTGTTTTTTTAATAGATATTATATAAAAACTTATTGTTCTTCTTATTGAAATTCTGGATTATCTATTTGGAAATGGATTCTTGGTTATGGGATAAGCATGGTTTAGGGGTTCCACTTAAGTGTGGGGGTGAGGGATGTTTAATTGGGTAGAAGAAGTATGGATTATAAATCACACTTCAATGTAAGGGATTGTTGGAAAGATAAGCATGGAAATTGTTAGGAGTTACATAATTTTTTGTGGTACAGTCTTAATGTAAAGACCCAGACCCTGGTATCCCAGAGTTGGTGGTTACATTATTATATTGGAATAATATACAAGGAATCACATCATGAAGGACCAAATATTTTAGCAGTTTTGAAAAATATATACATACTTGAACTTTACATAAAAATTGAAAATATAAAATCACATAAATAGAATCCTTTGAGAACACAATTATTCTTATAGCTTAACCATGTATATCAATTATAATAAACTTCATAGGATCCTGTGGAAAAATAAAATATAAGAAATGGTTGAAGTAAGATGTGCATTAAAGACATGTATATAGTGGAAGCTATCTTAAATAGGAATAAATAGCTATAGAAAGGTAAATAACAAAAAAAATTCCATTAAATCAATGATTTAAGAATAATATGTATGGAATAAAATTTGTTTAAATAATTCCATATAAATAGTAACATGATCTAGAAAACATAACCATGGATATTATAATTCTCAAATAATCTCTTGGAAATCAATTAATAATCTCATAATTATGGAATGAATAATCACATAAATTTGAAACATATCATCAATAACTCACCCAATACATCTGAAAATAAATGGTAAGGCCTTAAATAAAACCCACTCTATTTTGTCTCATTAGACATACTAGTGCATCGAGGGGCTATTGCAGGCATCGCTCATTACTTACTAAGTCCAATGAATTCATAAAATTGATAATTAATAAAAATAAATCAAAATTCCATAACAAAATAAATAATTATCCATATTTGAATAACTAGTCTTATAAAAAATCAATTGCAACACCTTAAAAATTTCAAAAGAGTAACTTTTATTTGATAGCATATAACCTATCGATACCTTATGGTATATTTAATATTTTAAATAACATTAATATATTTTATATATTTAAATTAAAAAATACCAATTTATACATAGTCTAGTTCAATAATAAGTTTCTTTTATAGATTTCATTGTACGTAGGACTGATTTTTACCAAACAACAATATATTATTAAAATTTAATTATTTAATATAATAATATATGACCTAGCTGTTAAATTTTAGGTTATAAATATAATTAAAAACATCTTAAAATATCTATATATTATATATTAAATCAAATATTTTTAATATTAAACCAATAGATTTGATAAGTATAATATAAGAACAATCCTAGTATTACCCATAAAAAACTGTATTTTTATATGGGCATTATTACAACTTTTTAATGGAGAACCTATTTTAAATCCAATTTTTCAAACTTTAATAAATTTTATATGTCCAAATATTCTTCATATTGGAAAGAATAATATAAAAATGATATTATGGTGAATTGTTTCTATTTTTCCAGGAAATTTTATTTTTTTGATAAATAGAGAAAATATTGAATTTTAATTTAAAATTTCTTTTTCATCTAATTTATTTATAAGGATAAATTATATTTTTTATTAGATTTAATGTATAAATAAAAAAAAATTATATCAAATAATCCAATTTAGTTCATTTTAATCAATTTCTCACTAAAATTGGAGATAAAAACTTACCAAACTTTAGAACATTTATTCTTTAAAAACCCGCATTGTCATTCTGTCTGCAGGACTAAATTTAAATTAATTTTTGCCATTTCTATAATTGGAATTTGGAAAATTTGATTCCATATTTGGAATCAAAATAATTTATAATGTTTAAGATGGTCATATTAGTTTTTTTAAAAATATTAATGAAAGTAATTAAAAATTAATGGTAGAGATTAGGAGAAAAATTAGCTTAACAGGAACTAAACCTTAAACATAATGGAAAAAATGACCTATTCACATTTACAAAAGACATTTTATGGTCATTTTTAGACCCTATATACCCTTGTATCTACTTAGTTCTATTATTTGATCCACTTGACATAGGAAAAACTAGGGTGGAATTCAATTTTCAAAAATTAACAAGAATTCCACTCCTCCTCCACTATAAAAAGGTACTCACCCGTCCCATTTATTCACACATATAAAGACACAATAGCTCAAAAAAATCTCTACCAAAATGGCTACTAAACATACCTACCATTATCCAATAATCCTCTATTGGGTAGGAATCAATCCAATGAATTCCTTTGGTTCAAACCAAAAGAAGTTATCCAAAAAATAGGTAAAATTTTTCCTCAAGCTCTTTCTTTTATTTTCATTCTCTACCCCCTCATCTATTATTATTACATGATTATATAATAATACTATTATCCTCAATATACTGAGATGTTTTTATTCTATGGTTTCAACCTAAACATATACACACTTCCATATAATAGGTAACTAACTTTCCGATTATGTGTATGGAAAACTACCACCTCACAAAAAGATGTCGTCCATTTTTCCTTTACCACCTCTCATGGTTGGGAATTATGATGGAAAAGATTTTTATATATGATATATATTATTTATAATTTATTTATTCTTCAGTAATTTTTATATAACACATAAATTTATGCTCTCTATTTTGTGGGAATATCATAACATTATTTGTGGAAGTGTGGACTACTGCCTCCTCAATGTGATGTGATTCATTCAAAAAATACATGGAACATATAAATGATTTTTTATTAAAACTATGTGAAATATATGATATGAATATTATAATTTAATTATATTATACATAAAACTATATATAATTGGTTTTTTCATTATTTTAAATACGACAATGAAATGAAAGTAGCGTTCACACATGCGTACGACATTTTGTCACCATGAACGGTGCATTTCATTTCCTATATAAAAATATTATGGATTTTTATAAATAAATACATATATATGTATATGTGATTTTTACATCCTGGATTACATTATGTAGATGATTAAATCATGATCTAATTAATAAGAAAAAAAATACAAAGTCAAAACATACTCCAAAAACTAGGCAATTGACACACAAAATAGTGAAAATAATGAAACGTTATTAACAAACAGATAATAATATATTATTAAAGAAAAATATATGAAGTTATAAATATAATTAGGTTTCATAAATAATTCATAAACATGTTTAAAACCATTATACATGAATTTAAAGGATGTTCACCTGAAAGGAAACACAAGGTAATGGATTACCATCTCATTTTTTACATCTATTAAATAAATGTCATATTAACCACATACTTCTTATGTTTGGTTTATAGATTTTCCATTTTTATAAAATAAATCATGAATTATTTTATCTTAATGTTATTTTGAGTTTCAATTTTAATTATTTATTCTAAGGGTATTTGAGTTAAAAATTACTAATTGATAATGAATTTCATAACCCAAATTTTTTTTATTGGGGTATATTACATCTATGTTGTCAATAATATTCTAATATTCTATGTGTAACAAAATTTTACTATATATATTTTATTCCAATAGTTTTATATAGATTTAAATTTGACACGCATAATCAATACATTTACTGAATCTCATATCAACATTATGTTCTTTTCAAGGGTTTACTTCACAGTCTCATCTTGTTCGGGATTCTGTACACTTTAATTTAAATTAGTATAAGTTATTTTATCATTGCCTAAAAACCCATTAATATTATAATACACTATATATTCATGAACTTTTTCATGTAATATTATAATTTTTCCACTCTTTGGCACATAAAATGTTTTGGAATTTTTTTAATAAAACCAAACATCATTTCTCTCTTTAGTCAGAGAACCGGTTTTCTTCTAAAAAATTATTTTCTAGAATGGATTTCAAAAATCTTTTAACCTTTAAAAAATTATTTATTAAAGAAATATTTATGCTTTCTTTCTTATAAATTTTTTTAAAAGGAGTATTTTTACTGCTTTCTGAAAAAGGTACTTTTCTAGAATTTTTACCATGAAAAAGGAATTTTATTTTTACCTTTTATGGTATGTATGGATTTACCAAAATTATTTAATTTTAAGCTTCATTTGAAAGTTTAAAAGGTTAATATTTAATAAAAGTGATTTTTAAAATGATTTAAAAAAATATTTTAAAAATATTTTTCGAAATTAAAAAGATATTTTCCACAAAAATTTATTTAAAATATATTTTTATAATATTTCCATTCAATAATGATAACAACCCTTTATTTTACTCCATGTGGTATATTTTGTATTGATTCCATCCTTATTCCTTCTCTGGAGGGTTTTTGATGGATTTTTCCTATGATATTATTTAAACTGACTTCTTTGATTCCTTTGTTTGTCCCCTTAAAATATTAAATTTCCAGTGATCATTGAACATTATCTTTACCCTAAATATACATATCATTTATTTTGGATATGATTATTTACTAAAAGGTATACCATTTTAACATACAATGTGTACTTGATAATTATTTGATTAGCTGGGGAATTTTTAAAAAATAAGTATCTTTGACTCCATACGGATATTTGTTAAGGAATATTGTTAAATCAGATATTCTATATATGAGGAATATTTTGGAAAGGTACAATATGGGTAGGGCCCGGTTATATACAACACATTGATTCATTGATAATCTCATGGGACGATTTTGTTAGTTATCCTTAGATTAGTTTTTACCTGATATAATAAAATGTCATGTGAAAGGTCTTGATAGTAAAGGTACCATGTACCTAAGAAACATGAAATCCAATAAATAATAATTTCATTCATTTAGATTTAGTTTTTATTTATCTATGGTATTTTTCTTTGAAATATCTATGGATTAATTTCATTCTCTATTTATTGATTAAATAGATTTTATTTTAAGTTTATTGCCTTTCCATGTTGATTATTCCTTATCTGATTATTTTAAATGGCATGTGTTTTTAGTTAATTACCCTTCCATATTTTTTATCTATTCATTTTATTGATTTTTTGGTAGGTTTGTTCAATTTTAACCTTCCCATATTGATTATTCTCATTTATTCATTATTTCTTCCAATATAATTAACCCTTAATAATGATTGGGGTCACCCTTATTTTATTTCCATTCCCAAAGAATCCAAGAAGTATAATAAGGAATAAATGTAAGGATATGATAGATGGAATAAATTTATTATCCAACAAGTAAGAAAATATGTTGTAATTAGTGTAGTGTCTACTTTTTGAATGGATTGTATTGTTTGTCAATGGATTGTCATTGGTTGTAAATGGTAATCAATGAGATAAGAATATCTATGTGTGGTTAATATAATGAATTAGTTACAAATTTAATGGAGTTTGAATGATGTCCTGAAGTCATGATATTGAAGACCTTCAGTTTCAAGGTTATTCCAAGAGAATTATTATAGATTCATTAGATGACATTGTCCTATCATGGTTGAATAATTCTCCCAATAAAATCAGTTGATGCTTTACTGATTTTTATTTCAAAAATATCTTAAGTTGTTTGGAGAAATATTTATTCAAACCTTATGAAGGAATGGAGGAGAAAAGATGCTTCCAATCATTTTCATGTTTTATAGAAAATAATAATGTTTCTAGAAGAAATGGATGTTACAATACATTCCATGTTAAATATTATGCTGCTAAAGTTGATTTATCCAATGATATATATCATGATATATTTATTTTGTGATGAAATAAATGGATAAAAATAGTTTGGACGGTGTTGATGAAGTAGATTTTTAGGTGGCGTCGTTTCCTAGCATTTGAAAAACATTTCGGCTTAAAAATGATAATTTAATTTATGAAAATATAAGGATTTTTTGAAAAGGAGTTCATGAAGCATAGTTCATGAACCATGAAGAATATTTCATGGACCACATAAGAGGTACAAATAGTGGTGAAGGAAAATTGGAAAAGGAAGGATTCTGCATAGCAGAGCTATGAAAAATATGAAGTGTGGTACATAGACCGCGTAGGAGAAATATTTCGCAGGAGGACCATAGTTCTCAAAAGAATTAATGTTTGTATCAAAGGTTCATATTTTTTGAAAATAAGGTGGTACACGAACTGTTGAGGGAAAACGATTCATAGAAGGAACATAGTTACTGTAATGAAAGAAATTCACTATGTAGACCCTGTGGTGAAAATGGTTTATAGGATGCCTGCAGTACACGAGAGACTTGGAGTACGAAATGAAGGCAATACCACATTGAAAATTTGGGTAAATCATATTAATGGAATTAGAATATTTCTCTTCTTATATTATGGGACCTAATCCCATAATTAAATAAGAGTGAATTTTATTAGAAGGTATCATCACTAGTTGAATAATCCAGCTATGTCCAGATGATTTCTCATGGACGAAATTCTGTGAAAGATAAGGAGTCTTGTGGGGCACTATATCATAAAAAATAAAAGGGTTAATGGGGGAGAGTTGGTCCCTAAAGTGAGTGGAGTCTACAATAAAAAGGCACTTTTTGGAGTAAAGTGATTGTCCATAAAGCATTAGAAGTCTACGAAAGTGGAGGAAGTTTGTGGGGGAAGAAGTGGTATGTGGAAAGAAATGTGGACCATGAAGCAAATATCATCCCTAGAGAAGGGGTGGTCTATATAGTATTGAATGCATGTAGAGCATCAATTATCTATAAAGATGGGATGGTATGTGGAAGAAGAATTTTTTCACAAGGCACTCATGGTATATGGTGAAAGAAATTTCATAGAGAAAGTAGAAATAGTTCGCAGGAAGTACAGGTTGTGCTCAAAAGGGAAAGTTGTCAGAAAAACACTATGCCACATGGTTTAAATAGTTTAAGGAAGATTGTTTCACAAAGTAAAACTATGTGTGTGCCTAGTTGACACACAAAAAGACTAAAATGTGTAAGCACGCATAATATGGTTGTGTAAAGATGAACCAGATGTTCACCTATCATATCGTCACCAAAGAAAAAGATAGTGAGAAGAAGAAGATAGTGGCCAACCTATATTTGGTTATTCAAGATATACTAATTGTGATGATGTTTTGATGAGATTATAATCATTCTTTTATTAATCACAAAAGAGTTTTGTGATTCTAGAATTATTGGAATAAGGTGATTCAGTATAGATGGTCTTTCATTGATGAAGAAAGATAGAAGAAGAGAATAATATCTGCTGACCAAATTGATATCAGTTGATTATAATATGGGTTAGAGAGGATTCAATATTCATCAGTCTACAACCCATTCATATACTTATTACTAATAGAAGAAGAAGATTATGTAACTATCAAGTTTTCTACTAGGTATAGATACTAGGATTTGCTTTCATACTGTTGTTCAAGTAACAAAGTGAAGAAAAAGGTTGTGGAATAACAGAGTATAAATGTGACATCATACACAAATCAATTGGTGGAGGACTTTCATGGTGTAAAAACCATCATTAGAAATTATAATACTCTCTTGGGAGGTAATATGAAGATCCATCCAAGAGAGGTAAAACTTGAACTATTAGATTGTTTTCAATGTTCCTCATGAGAGTAAGGTAAACTACAACTTATTGTAAACATAATCAAAGGATCATTTTCTAGTGGATGTGTGGTCAAGATTATTTTCAACCATGCTAAGGATGTAACTGCACTTTTTGGGTAGTGAACCTTGTAAAAATATCATGTTTCATCTTTGTTAGATTCATATACTTTCATGTGGCAAGAAAAATAATAAGATAATCAATATCTTTACAGGTATAAGTGGTACAGGGATAAAAATTTATAATTAATTTAAAAATTCCCAACAATGATTAACCCCCTCTCAGTGTTAGGCATATCCCATACTGGTCCTCTAAATTAGTATATTTATTTGTAACACTAGATTCATGTAAATATTCGGTTTACTAAGACTACCAAACTCTTTGGTCCTTCAGGATTTGATTCCTTATAATCATGTTAATATAATGGTAGCATGACACCGACTATTGGATTTTTGGGGTTGGGTTACTATAGTTGATATCAAAAGAAGTTAGAAACCTTGATAACTAGATTTAGGAAAACATGTATTAGATAACATAACCCTAAGGTAGACTTTGGGGATAAGAATTGGAGACTATCTTAGTATTTTGGTAAGGTATAGATTATGTGTTTCTTCATAGAAATTCATCATTGTCTGTATAATAAAAGTGGATATAGTTATGGAACATATGTATTAAAGAGTAACAAATCCAACAAGGTGTGTTGGGTCTGACTCAAGCATAAAATAGTACATGATAAGGGATCTTACTATGCACCTGGTTTGACAATCTCGTGAGATACTCTTAGGATAATTCACATTTACTTTACAAACCATTATAAAGGATTTGAATATTTGATGAAAATGAATAATTGTAGTTAAACCTAAGGTGTTTTATATTGAAAATAAGGTTTCATGATTAGATATCCTGTAAATGATCAAACACTTTTCTCACTATGTGTATTATTACTCACACTATGATTTCTAGTTTAATTCAATGGATGGAAACCGAAGGAGTCATGCTAACACTGAACATGAAGGACAAGGAGGTGAAAATGAGGAACCCAATGAGATGTTGATAGAAATGAAAGATATAGTTTTTTATTCATGATCAGTTTTCTTCAAATATGATTAACAACATATACTTTAACCAACTTACAAACTATGCATATAAGATAAGGATAGAGTTTTATATGAGCTCAAGAGGTGGATACCCTAGAGAGAATAAGTTTCAATTTTCATCTTGTATAAAATGTGGATGGAGGAAGCTAGGAAATTGTCTCAACTGAATGGAAAAATGATTTATGTATGGGAAATAATGACATAAAGAAATTAATTACCGAGTAAAAATGAAGAGTACAATGGAAAGAAATAAATATCACCCAAAGGATTCATTTATAGTTTGTTTCCTTAAATGTGGGGAACCTAGGAATTACCCTAGTAAATTCCCTCTTCAAAAGAATAAAACCAAGACAAAGTAAGGAAATATATCGAAATAAATTGATGAATTATTTATGTATTGAACTTGTATTGAAAACTTTATTTAAATGTTTATTTGATGACTAAATTTAATATATGTCCATTATATTTATAAAATATGGTTTTTTTAAATAGAAAACCTATATGAAGGGTGGAACCCCATGAAATCTAGCAAGGTCGTGAGACTTGAACCCTTTACCGAAGGATAATAAGTGTTTAATTATAACCACTAACCTACACAATGACAGTATTAATATGTCTTTGTTTCATGTTGAAAAATTTAATGAATAAATATTAACGATGAACTAGTAGTAGTAATTTTTAGGTTTAGAGATTAATGTATTAACCATTTTGTATTTAGATAATAGTTAGAGAAAAATAGATTGACTTTTCACTATTTTATGGGACTTATGATTCATTAAATGTTTATTTTAGTGCTCGAGGAAACAAAGTTAATTTTTTGATATCCATTTCATGAAGTAATGGATTAATTATAAATTGATTAAAACAAAAAACGAGGATGAAATTGTGTTTATATAAATATTTTATATAATTATATTTATATATATTCATAGGTAGTGAAATAATTTCTCAGCATTATTAAAATGATCAAAAAAATGTTATCCTAGTACCTTATTTTTTTGAACAAATGGTTTTTTGAATCAGCATAGATTTATATATTTCAAGTCCTCAAATTTTCATTGATCATTAACTTTTTTATGATTGATGACCTGAATCAATCCCTATAAATATTTACTCTTTTCTTCCATGTATGTATCTATACTTTCCATTAATGTTCTCCTACCTAAATAGCTAGTTTTATGTTAGTCCATGTGGAATTTATACTTCCCATTATCTCTTTTTTAGAGGATGTTTCACAAACCCTTCTCATGATATGGGATTTAAAAAGAGTAAATATTAAACAATTTATTACCAAGGTCATGTTAAAAATGTGATGACGTGATTTAATTAAGGTGGGGATAATGTAACCCCCCAAAATATTTAAAAGTTACTTTCTGATCTCAAATAACCTCTCGAGACCTTCTGGTGTATTTAATATTATAAATAAATTTAATACATTTTATTTCTTGTAATGAATAGAATACTAATTTAGCTTTCATCACACACAAAAAAGATTTTCTTTGATATCTTATGTTGTACTCAAGACTGAGTTTTACCCAAAAAAAAAATATATTATTAAAATATTATTATTTAATATAATAAGATATAAACTAGCCATTAAATTAGAAGTTATGAATATAATAAACTAACTTGTGATAATATATATATATTATTTTCAGTAAAATATTTTTTATATTCATTAAATATATTTTATACGCATAAGATAAGAACAAAACTAGTAATACATATAAAAAAGCAATATTTTTATAAAGTGGATATTACCACCTTTTAAAGGTGAACCTATTTTATATCCAATTTTTTGAACATTTAAAAAAATTATATTTCATAATAAACTTATTTTTTAAAATTTTAATAAAAAATTAATTTAGGTTGAATTTTTTATATTTTTCTGTGAATTTTTATTCAATTATGAATAGTTAAAAATACTGAATTTTAATTAAAAATTAATTATTATTCTAATTTATTTATAAGGTAAAATTATATTTATGAATGATTTAAAAGCTTAAATATATCAAATTTATATCAAGTAATACAATTTATTTCATTATATGTAATTTATCATTGAAAATGGTCATGAAAACTAACCAAACTTTTGAACATTTTTACTTTAAAACCCCACATTGTCATCCCATCTAAGTGATTAAATTTAATTTAGTTTCTACTAATTATGTGATTATAATTTGGAAAAAATGATGTCAAAATTTTAAATAATAATAATTTATAATATATAATAAGGTCAAATTAGTTTTTGAAAACAAATAGTATTGGAAGTAATTAAAATTTAATTATAGCGATTAAGAGAAATATTAGCTTAACAAGGGACTAATCTATAAACTTAACGGCCAAATGACCTATAAAATTTTATAAAATATATTTTCCAGCCATATTTCGACCCTATACACCATTTTATAGACTTATTTATATTATTTTAGCATCTTTACATAGTCAAAATGAGGGTGGAATTCCCTATCCAAAAATTTACAAGAATGCCACTCTTCCTCCACTATAAAAAGGTACACAACCTTCCCACTTATTCCCACCTATCAATCAACTTTGTATCAAGAAATATCTACCTAAATAGATCCTAAAAATACCTATCCTAATACTATAATACTCCTCTTTTGAATAAATCCATCCATATAAACCCTTTGTTTCAAACTAAAAGGAGTTACCCAAAGAAGAGGTAACATCCTCCCACAAGCTCTTTTTCTTTATTTTCATTCTCCAAACCTTAAAATATTATAATTACTTGATTATATAATAACATAATTATCCTAAATTTATTTATAATTTGTTATAAAAAAGGATATACCTACACTTACACACACTTCTATGTAATGGGTAACAAACTTATTGTTCATGTGTACGACGAACTACCACCTCACAAAATGATATCTTTCGTTTTTCTATTACAACCTATCATGGTTGGTAATTATGATGGAAATGGTGGCTATATATGACATATATGATATTTATAATGTATTTAATATTATTTAATTTTTATATAACACATTACATTATGATTTACATTTTGTGGGAATACAATAACATCGTTTGTGGAAGTGTGGACTACCTCCTCCTCAAAGCAATGTGATTCATTCACATTATACATATAATATATAAAGGATAGTTTTATTAAACCTATGTGACATATATAAAATAAATATTATAATCTAATTATAATATACATATACATTTATATCATTTAATTTTCATTCTTTGAAATATGTAAATGAAATGAAAGTAGCGTTCATGTGTACGTATGTCATACTGTCTCTATGAATGATGCATTTCATTTCCTATATCAAAATATTATGTATTATTATAAAGACATATATAATTGATATATATGATATTTAAATAATTTTTTACATTCTTTATATTATTAAATCATGATCTAATTGAGAATAAAAAAACAACAAGTCAGAACATACTCGAAAAACTAGGCAATTAACACCCGAAATAGTAAAAATAATGAAAGGTTGTTAAAAAATAGTAATAAGATATTATAAAAGAATAATATATAATATTATAAACATATTTATGGTTTTTTATAAGTTATTGAGATGTTTAAAAATATTATAAATGAAGTTAAAGGACATTTACCTGAAATGAAATGCACGGTAAGGTGTTTTCATCTCACTTTTTACATATGTGAGATAAATGTCATATTCATCGCTTACATATTTTTTGTGGTGAATATAGTAACCATTTTTATATAATATATCATTAATTATTTTATATTCAGGTTATTTTGAGTTTCAATTTGAATTATTTCTTCTAAGGGGATTTGATTTAAAAGTTACTAAGTGGTAATGATTTTCATAACCTGATTCCTTTTCATTGGGATATATTACTTTTTCATTGTTAATAATATTATATGATTATGAGTGTAATAAATTTTTACTATATATTTTTTCCACTTTTTTATGTGGATTTACATTTGAAACGAATAATCTATTCATTGACTGATTCTCACATCAATGTTATGGTATTTTCAAGGGTTTACTTCGTAGTTTTACTTTTTTCGAGATTGTTTACACAAGAATTTCCATCAGAGGAAACTATTTAATAATTTTCTAATAAACCCTTTAATTTTCTTCTACTTTGTTTATTCATGACTTTTTCATGTAATAGTACCATTTTTCAATTCTTTGGTACTAAAAAGTTTTAAAAAAATGTTTTTATGAAAACCTGACTTCATTTCTCTCTTAAGTCAGAGAAATTGTTTTCCTATAAAAACCTGTTTTATATAAAGTTTTTAAAAAATTATTTAACCTTTAAATAATTATTTATTAAATTAATTTTTACCCTTTTTTCTTTTACAAATTTATTTAATGTAATCTCATAGTTATTTTCCAAACATGTCGTTTTTCTAACCTTTTACCATATAAAAGGAATGTTCTTTTTAACTAGCATGGCATGTACGGATTTACCATCCTTCATTCCATTGATGCTTCATTTTATTGTATTAAAGGTTAACATTTAATTAAAATTTTCTTAAAAGTGATTTTTTGAATAAAGGTATTTTCTAGTTCTTTTCAAACTGAAAGGATATTTTCCTCATGATTGTTTTAAAAAGAAATTTTTATAATATTTCCATTCATCAACGAAAAAATCCTTATTTTAATACACTAGGGATATTTTGTATTCATTACATCCTTATTATTCCCCTGGTTGGGTTTTTATTGATTTTGGAAAAGATAGTATTTACATTCACTTTCATTATTAATTTTTCAGTCCCCTTAAAATATTAAATTTCCAGTGATTGTTGTACATTTAGTTTTCCATAAATATCCATATCATTTACTATGGTGATGATTATTACCTATACTCTATATAATTTTTATATATAGTGTGTACTTGATAGTTATTTTCTTAACTAGTGAAATACTAATAAATCTATAGCTTCTACTCCATATGGATATTTGATAAAGGCATTGTTAAATTGATTATTCTATATTTCAGGAATGCTTTGGAGAGGTACAACATGGGTGGTGATTAGTTATAGATATCCCCTTAATGAATTGGTACTCTATTGGGATGAGTCAGTTGACTATCCTTAGATGGTTTTTACCTGATATGCTAGAACTGTCTTGTGGAAAGTCATAATGGTAAATGTAAAACATACATAGGAAACATGGAATCCAATAATTAATAGATTCTTTCATTTAGATTATGTTATTTTTTATCCATGAGATTTTTCCTTGACATATCTATGGATGCACTTCATTCTCAGATTATTGATTAAAGGGCTTATTTTTTCAGTTTCTTACCTTTTCATATTGATTATCCCATATCCAGTTATCTTAAATGACCTGTGTTTTTAAGTATTTACCATGTTATAATGTTTATAAATTTATTTTATTGATTTTATGGCATGCGTGTTCAAATTTTACCTTTATGTTGAGATTATTCTCATTTATTAATTATTTATTACACTATAATTAACCCTTACTGAGCATTTTATCTCACCATTATTTTAATCCCTTTCCCTAGGAATCCAAGAAATATACTATGAATGATATTCAAGGATATACTATATGGAATAATGTTATTATCCAAGAAATAAAAAAATCATTATGTAATTAGTTTATTTATTTATAATATGATACTTAGTTATGTGTATAGTTTACCAAGAGTACTAAACTCTTTAGTCCTATTGGAGTTGATTCCTTCTAATCATGCCAATGTAATGATAACATGACACTGGATCCAGGATTTATGGGCTTAGGTCACTACATTAATAATTCTCCAGTAAAAATTACCATAAAACATCCAAAGAAATAAGATTAATGGTACTATTATAGTACTTCCTCAATAAAAAATTAAATATAGGATATTGACATAGATGAAAACATTTTAAATGAGATCATTGAAAAATTATTGAGGAAAATATCATTTTTCACATTGAAAACCAATTATTTTAAAAATCTTGTTCAATTATAAAAAAATATATTTTTCTTTTAAAATAACCATGTAAACATGTAAATGCATCTTAAAAGTATTAAGCTATCATGATGGTGGGAAAATATTTTCACAATGTATAAGTTTAAAAAACATTCTTTCTGTATATTTGTCAAAAAAGTCTCAAAGAACCTTGTTTAGAATGGGATAAAATTTACCTTTCGAGCCATTTTTTAAAAATTCCATCATGAGTAAAAAAAGAAGTTAAAAATTAATAGTATAATATTAAAAATTGAAAAAAAAAATTGAAAATAGGGACAAGGAATAAAAGGGAGTTTTAATGAAAATTTTAAAAAGATAATATTTTTTAAAATAAAGTCTCTTAAAAACATCATATCATTGATACGAGTGTTAATAAAATGATAAACTTATGTTTATAAGATTTTAATACACATATAAAAGTTTAAAAGCAACATAATATAGTCAAAATTCATTTCACACATAATATTAGTATAACATCCTGCTTTTTTTACAATATCAATAAATCACACATTGATAAATTATTGATATGTTAATATGGTAAAATGGTTTAGGAGTGAAAATTTGTGTTTTTTTGTTAAATGAATCATGGATGGGTAAAATTCCCAATTAATACTCTATGATATTCAATTAAATATTTTTTCAGTTAAACACTGAGTAAGTATGAGTCTCTGAGGTCTGTGAAGTCTCAGTGAAGACAGAAGAAAAATCTTAAATATATTATTTTAAGAGTGAGAAATTTATTGAAAATAATTAAATATCTTACAAAGGGTTCATTATATGAGAAATATAATGCCAATGATAGGTCTATGACATGGTGTTTACCCTAGGTGGGGTATAACATTTGTAGGTGTTGGATGTTTAAACATATCGCTCAAAAAAATAACCCTTTCTATTTTAACTAATTATTTAATTCATTTTTTGAATATTAAATAATTAATATCTCTCAAATTATTTTCCGTATGACCAATATGAGAGCACTGTTAGGTCCTGAATGGGGTGTTTACCCTATGAAGGGTATAACATTTGAAGGCAGTGGGCATTCAGATGCTCCACTCACAAGTTAAAGTTTTTAAATTGTGTTAAATAATTAAATTATTGATTAAATTATTAATTAAATTATTGATTAAATTATTAAAAATCCATTTTACTTTTCATCATCATCAAAATCATGACCCACCAACATTTTTGATGTGTGAAGGTATTAAATACATTTGTTTCTTCACTGTTTTAATCAGTTTCAGTGGCAACACATTAGATGAGAGAAATAAATCACATAATATTCAATTTTGTATTGAATATCGTATCAAAAATGGGGGTTTAGATTCACCCAAAAATTTATTATTAGGGTTAAATTTATCCAAATATTCACGTGGTTGAACCCCTATATAAACTTGGAATCCCAAATGATATCATCACCATTTCACGATTGTTGTGATTTGGGAGAGAAATCGACACTGAATAGAAGATCTATGGGTGGTCTCCTCCCTTGTGGCGCGATGATCACCCCTTCTACCTGCATATGCTTTTCATCCTTTTTTTATTTATTATTTATTTTGGTTTTATCAATTTATTTCATTAGAAATAAAAAAATAGGGTAAATAAAATAAAAAATGTAACACTCTGACCCCTTTAGACTGGAGTCGATGCATTACTTGTTATATTGGCATGGTTAGAAAGAATGAAAATCCAGAAGGAATGATCATTTTTGACATCTTGAAAAAATTAAAAACTTATATGTAACTAAAATTTTACTGGAAAAGGATACAAAATACTATATATAACAAAAACTAAAAACTAGATCCACCGAGCTCAATAAATAGTATCCTATTCATAAACTATGGAAGGTAAACAAATGAAAGGGGTGAGCTGTAATTATCAGTTAGGGTTACAAATGGAGGAATCATGAATCAATAATAATTTAATTGTAAACAATTTGACATAATCAAAATTGCATAGTGAATAAATAAAAAACTCACGCCATTAATAAACTAAGAATAAAACTGCATCCATAGACTTTGACATACTAAAAACCTCATGGATAGTAATATAGGATAATGAATAAAGAGAATGATTATTAATCATACGTAATTTATCTGGAACATGATACCATAATACTGTAAAAAAGGTTTAGTTCTGTGGGTACAAACCTGTCTGATTTCTAGAAACAAACTCAAAGGGTTTGTCACCAAATGATTTATCCCATGAGACCTACCAATGCATCTAGGGGCTTTAACGGGCCCCACCCGCCAATGCATGTTCAAATAATTCTTTATACATTGATTCAAAATAAGAGAAATATTCCTTTTCATTATCCATATAGAATAGAGGATACAGATTCATTAATATTTCCACAGTCAAGACAACATTCAAAATAAATACGGTATGTAAAATGGTATACGGCTCAGACAATAATCACATCCATGACATGATAATATGGAAATTTAAATGGAATATAATTTCAATTGAAAATTGATCTCAAATGTTCTATAGGTACACCACATAATTAATAGTAGGTGCACAATTCTAAACAAGTCACAATGAAGTGAAAACTGAGACAAAGCTCGTTACCACGTTGTAATCAATTAATTTGTATGACCAAAATTTAATAACCACCAAATGAATCACAAAATTACATGAATATAAAAATAATCAAGATAATATATATCAAATTGAAGTACCCCTATACCACATATAAGAAATAAGAGACGAACAATGGAAATCCCACAGAATTGAAAGTGAGATGAGAAAACCCCTTACATACATTTTGGCATGGTAACGAGTGTTCTTGCGAGGGATTAGTGAGAGGTAAATGGGTATACCATTATTTATATATCATAAGGGAAGTATGGGGTTGGTGAGAAAACATACCCCATCATTATGTATTAGAAATAAAATAGCACAATATAGGGTAGATTCTTGAACAAAAGTGAGAGAGAGGATCCCTTAACTTAAATTCGTTGGTGTTCTCCACTAGTTATTAAAGACCTGAATAAACTAATTAGGTTTATTTATTAGTAATTTAATAACCTATTCTATATATAATTGGTTTATTATAATCATTTTAATTTCATTTTTAACCGTTTTGATTGGTTATGATGTTCAATTTCATTGTTTGAGCTCGTTTGTTTACTTGGTTTTAATGACCATTTCGCTTATATTCATGTTTGGATAAACATATAAGATGAATGTGGTTATACATAATTGAAGTTATATTATATTAGTGCACATACAGAAGGTTACATGGTTTTAAATTTAATTTTGTTACTTTGAGTTAAGTCAAATTATTATATAAAACCACAGTGACAACCGTTTTTGTTAATTGTTGGGTTTGATTACAAAGAACATGTTTTGATTTATAAATTAATACCATTTGTAGAAAAGGATTATAGAACAAAAAATAGGATATATTACATATATAATAATCTGGTTCAACCATAACACAGATGGTTTCATGACCAGAATTGAAGATAATAATAGAAATTGATATATTGTTGTCCTTGAATGTGCTAAATTGGCACATCTCAAATGGTGCTTTCATTTCTGTCAAATAAAAGGTGGGGAAGGGAGAAAATATAATGAAATATACCATTGCAATAAAACAATTTCAGTATATTTATGTTACTGGAATTATAATACCTTTGAGATGAAGGGAGGTGAGGAAAGAAACAAAAAGGAAAGAACTTAAAAGAAAAGAAGGAATTAGAAAGAGGAATTTACCACTTGAGACTTCCTCCTTTGAGAACCTCTTAAGGATAAAGGTTTTGATATTTTTAAGAGTACAAGGGATTTTTTATATTTCGGAGGATCATGGGGAGAGATTTGGGTAGAATATTTTTAAGGCACAAGGCTTGAGAGGAGTGAAGAGAATATGAAGTGGGGGGTTATAGTGGAGGAGAGGAGGGTTTTCATAATTTTTAAATCATTAGTTTATTATTTCATCACAAGAAAAGAAATAGTAATTATTACATGACCAATAACAGTAATAAATTCATGTGACTTCAAAAAAATTGGTCTTACATCAGCAGATCACCATCAAGGACTCAATAAATCCCTTATTTAGTATTTATCATAAATTATCACATTTTACTATTCATCAAAAATTCAAGTATTTTAGAAAAATCCCAAAAATTCACCCTAACCATTTTTTGATTTGTATTATCCAAAAATTAAGTCCATTTTTCAAAAATAGTTTCATAAATATTATTATTTTAATATTTAATTAAAATCATTATTTAATCAGAAAAATATAAACACTGAAAATATTCATCTTCATTTTTAAGGTGCCAAGATTTATTTATACATCCATGGGTGTGGATACCATTCATAAGAGTCATATTACCATTCATAAGGTAAGTAACTATTCATAAGTGTAGGTTACTATTCATAAGGGTATGTTACTATTAACCAAAAATTAACTTAATTCTATAAGACTATAAATATCATCCTAAACACAATAGTGTAGGTCATATTTTAAAAAATTAGAACACACAAGTGGAAAATTTAAGTTCAATGGCTAGGATATGACTATCTCCTAAATATACAAGTTTTTTTCAAATAAACTCAGTGCTTTATGAAATATAGGCTATGACGCAAATGTATTTAAGAGAAACATACATTAAAATATTTGGGGTGCTATATTATTCCCTCCTTCAAAAATTTCATCCTTGAAATTTTTCATTTATAAAGCCCTCTAAAAAGATGCAGGTGGTTCTTCTTCATAACATCCACAGGTTCCCATGTTGCTTCCTCCATATTCTGGTTTTTCCAATGAACCTTTACTAGACGATTCGTCTGATTTCTCAATACCTACTCCATTGTGTCAGGGATCCTGATAGGCTCTTCACAGTATGAAAAATCATGTTCAAGTTCTATTTCTTCATAGGTGAGTACATGCATTAGTTCTGGAATGTATTTCTTCAACAATGACACATGAAACACATCATGAACTTTTGAGATACTTGAAGGCATTGAAAAATTGTAAGCTTCATATTGAATTCTTTACTGAATTTTAAACGGTTTGATGTACTGGGGGCTCAGTTTATCTTTCTTACCAAACCTTAAGACACCCTTCCATGGAGATACATTATGAAAGACATGGTCTCCCACTTGGAATTCCAAATCCTTTCGCTGATTGTCAGCATAACTATTCTGCCTACTTTGGGATGCTTTAATATGGTATTGAATTTCCTTCACCTTTTTTATGGTCTCTTAAATAAGTTTTGGGCCTACAAGTTTCCTCTCACCAACTTTGTCCCAATAAGTTGAATTTCAACATCTCTTTCCATATAATTCATCATATGAAGCGATTTGAATACTAGAATAGAAACTATTTTTGTAGGAAAATTCCACTAAAGGAAAATATTGATCCCACATACCTTTGATGATAAGAGAGCATAATCTTAGCTTTTCTTCTAGAGTTTGAATAGTCCTTCCAGACTATCTGTCAGTTTGGGGGTGATAAGCAGTACTCATACGAAGATCATAATTCAAAGCCTTCTGGAGACTTTTCCAAAATTTGGATGTAAATTGAGGATCTCGGTGAGACATAATTTATAGAAATTCAACATGAAGTATTACAACTTCATTAATATAAAGTCTTTCCAAGCGTTCAAATGGTAAATCCTCTATTATAGGAATGAAGTGTGCTGATTTTTTGAGACGATCAATAATTTCCCATATTTTATCATTCCTTCTAGGGGTCCTCAGTATTATAGTGGCAAAATACATCGTAATGTTATCCCACTTCAACATAGGAATAGGTAGAGGTTGCATCACTCCTCTATGATTTTGTCTCTATGCCTTCACCTGTTGAAAAACTAGACACCTTGACACATAGTCAACAATTTCCCACTTCATATTATCCCACCAAAAATATTCCTTTATATCTCTATACATATTTGTGATACCCATGTGTATTGAGAAATTTTAGAAATGGGCATTGTCTATTAGTTCCCTTTTTAGCTCAGGTACTGATAAGATACATAACCTCTTCCCAAACATCAGAACTCCTTCCTCATACACAAATTCTTCCAATCTCTCATCCTTAACAACAATAATTTTCTTGTGCAGATTCTCATCACCAGATTGAGATCTTTTTATCTTATCTAATAAATATGGTTTTGCAATCATTTGAAATATGAAAGATCTTTCCCCTTCCTTAACAATGCCCATATCCATATTCAGTAGATCCATGAATATAGGATCTCTTTCAATCCTCATTTAGGTCAAGAGTCTGTGATCTTTACTACTTAATGCATCTTCCATATTATTTTATTTTCCTAAGTGGTAGTGTAATGAACAATTGTATTCTTTGAGTAACTTGATCCATCTCCTATGCCTCATGTTGAGTTCGTTTTGTGTGAAAATGTATTTCAAGCTCTTTTGGTCGGTATAAATCTCACATCTTTCTCCATAGATATAATGCCTCTATATTTTTAGAGAAAAATTATGGCTGCTAACTCAAGATCATGAGTTGGATAATTTTTCTCTGGAGTCTTAAACTATCTTTATGCATAAGAAATAACTTTATCATTTTTCATAAGGACGCAACCCGGTCTATTCATTGATGCATCGTTGTATATTACAAATCAATCAATTCTCGATGGAAGAGTCAAAATTGGAGCATTGAACAAACTTCTTTTCAATTCATGAAAGCATTCTGTACATTCTTTTGTCCACACAATCTTAACTCTTTTATTTTTGCACTTGGTTAGCGGGTTAGCCAGTCGGGCAAAATTCGGAACTAAAAGCCAACAGTAACCTGCTATGACAATAAAATAGCATACCTCGGTTATGTTTGTTGGCGTGGGACACTGGGATTGCCTTTTTCTTTTCAGGATCAACTAGGATTCCATACTTAGACACAATATAGACTTGAAAAGAAACTGATTGAAGCTAGAATTATCACTTTCTAAACATCCCATATAATTAATTTATTATAAGAGTTTTCAGAATTATCCACATGATCCTCATGGTATTCATAGAATTTTTAGTACACTAGGACATAATCGATGAATACCACAAAAAAGTTATCAAGAAATTCCTTGAGAACTCTATTCATTAAATCCATCAAAACAGAGGGTGAATTAGTCAGTCCAAAAGGCATCACTGTAAACTATTAATTCCCATACCTGGTTTGAAATGTTGTCTTAGAAATATCTTCCTTCCTCACACATTGCTGATGATATCCCGATCAAAGTTCAATCTTCAAAAAATATTGAGCTCCATGAAGTGAATCAAATAAATCATTAATCTGAGGAAGAGGATACTTGTTCATTATTGTAATAGCTTTGATTTCCTTGTAATCAATGCATAGATGCATGGATCTATCTTTATTCTTGAAAAACAGGACCGAGGATCCTCATGGGGAAACACTATGGTGAATAAATCCTTTTTCACTCAACTCCTCTAGTTTTTTTAGCTCCACTAACTCCACAGTTTCTATTCTATAGGAGGTATTTGATACAGGCCTTGAACTAGAAATTAAGTCAATGTAAAACTCAATTTCCCACTCTGGAGGATATCCAGGTAAATCCTCTAGAAATACATCAATGTATTCTTTTACTATATGCACATATTGAATTTTAATATTTCTTTCCACACCCTTAGATATTGGGTTCTCTTCCTCTACCAGAATTTAATTCAATAGAGATACTAGGGGTGGTTCTAGATAACAATCAGATAGAGAGGTATCTCCTCTAAAGATAAGATACTCTACACCATTTTCAAAAAATTTAACTTCCTTTTTCTTGCAATAAATCATCGCATCATAGTTTGACATCCAATTCTTAATGTGAATTATATCAAATTTAGTCATTGGTATGATGATAAGGTTAGAAACTAAATCCCGTTTATGTGTCATGAGGGGGACTAGTTGAAATGAATTTGTTGAAATGATGCATCCCTTAAGAGTTTTTACTGATAACTCCTTTATTAAATCAAATGTGACATGTGTAGTTTTCTTGGAAAACCGGGATGATATAAATGAATGCGATGATCTATAATCAAATAATGTTTTGGCTAAGTTTGAGGAAACAATTTAAGTAACTTACACCACATCATTAGGAACTTCAACCTCCACGATTGTAATCGCATAAGCTCTCACTTCCTCTCTTGGTCTTTTCTGAGGAATGTTTCCCTGGTGCTGAGGACACTTATTTGCATAGTGTTTCAACTCTCTACAATTTCAGCATTGAAAATCATCAAATAGTTTCTTCCTCTTGCATTCATTAGATAAATTCCCCTTTTCTCTACACTTATAGTAGACTCCAATTCCTTTCAAGCATTTCCCGAGATGATTTTTCAAAAATTATCACATAATAGGAATTTCTTCATTCCCTCATTCTTCTTTGGCGCTTCAAATATCCCATGGTTATCAGAGTACCAATTTTTATCTTGGTTTACATTGAAAAAAATTGACTTGCAAGTTCCTTCTCTATGTGATGGCACTTGATACAATTTCATCATATAATGAAATTTTTTGAGAAGCCATTTCCCTTCAAATAATTGGATTAAGACCTTCAAATAAATGATGAATCTTGTCTGCTGAGTTCCATATGTAATCTACAGCATACCGGGCTAGCCTTGTGAACGTAGCCTTATACTCTGCAACACTATCTTCTTCCCTTTTCTTTAAGCCAAATAAATTCCTCTACATTTAGGTTCATTTCTCATGAGGGAAATATTTTTCGATGAATATTTCCTTGAAATTCCTCTATTCCATACCTTTTATTTCTCATCCATTGTGGAATTCTGAATCAAGGACCACCATTGATCAGTGTTTGCCTTGAGACAATATACAACCACTACTACCTTTTCATTTCCATTGTATCTTAATGTCATGGATATATTTTCAAAGGACTTGATCCATTGCTCAGAAACCACCGGATTAGTAGTCCCGCTGAAATATGGGGAATTCTTCCGCATGAAATGATCCAACACAGGTGTAGAATGGTTATTCGTCATACCCAGAGTAAGTTGTCCCAATATGGTCATGATCTGATCTGCTCCAACACTGACTATGTTGGCTTGCTCAGCCGGGGGATATCAACATTTCCCATGAGTATTGATTCCCCTTCTTCCATTAGATGTCATTTCTAAATAATGTAACACACTAGATTAGGGTACGAATCATAATGTATAATCTTAATTTAACAAAATACTTACCATAAATTGAGATCCTACGCATGGCTAATCCCATAATCAAAAAAATGGTTTCTTTGAGGAATAATTTACATTTCCATCCTTCATAATGTCTTGTAAAGAAAATATGAATTATCCTAAGCATATCCCCTGAGAGTTTCATAACCAAGAGTGCAGCAAGGCCCATTTTCATGTACCAGGATACCTCGGGTTAATCCCAAAACACGTTGTCGTAACTTTCACTCCTAGGTACATCTATGACAGAGCCACCTCTACCTACTCGTATCCAGACATGGATGTATTTCTTGAAAGATCCACATAATCTTTTCTGTATGAAAATACCAAGACGTTCTTGTATGTTTGTCCTCAAATACTACCTTAGGGATTTTTTCCCAAATCTATGTTTTCTAATATAGTTTTCAAGTTTGATACTAAACTTCCTCTGACACCAATAGTAACACCCACAACCCCTCTAGACCAGAATCAGTTCACTACGTGTTATATTAACATGGTTAAAAGGAATAAAAAACCTGAAGGAAAGATCAGTTTAGTCATATTAAGGAAACTAGATACATATATATAACTCAAATCTCATTGGAAAAGTTTACAAAATATAATACATAACAAAAAACTAAAAATTGCATCTACATAGCTCAATAAATAGTCTCCTCTTCATAACCTTTTGAAGGTAAAAAAATGAAAGGGGTGATCTCTAATGCTTGGTAATGGTTTAAAATATCATAATCATGAATCAATAATAATTTAATTGTAAACAATTTGACATAATCAAAATGGCATGGTGAATAAATGAAAACTCGTGCCATTTATAAACTGAGAATGAAACTGCATCCATATATTTATCATAGTGAAAACCTCATGGATAGTAATAATTAATAATGAATAAATATAATTATTATTAATTAGACGTCATGTATCTATCACATGATACTATAATACCATAAAAACAGTTTAGTTCGGTGGGTAGAAACCTGTCTAATTTTTAGAAACAAACTCGAAGGGTTTGTCGCCAACTGATTTGTCCCATGAGACCTACCGATGCATCGAGGTACTGTAGCAAGTCCCACCGACCGATGCATGTACAAATAATCTTTTATATATAGATTAAACAAAATAGAAATATTCTTTTACATTATACATATAGAATAGAGGGTACAGATTCATCAATATTTCCACATTCATAACAACATTCATAATAAATAATGTATGCAAAATGGTATACGACTCAGAAAATAATCATATCCATGATATGAGAATATAGAAATTTAAATGGAATATAATTTCAATTGAAAAGTGATCTCAAATGTATTGTAGGTACACCACATAATAAATTGTAGGTGCGCAATACTAAGAAAGTCACAATGAAGTGAAAATTGAGACAAAGCTCGTTACCACATTATAATCAATTAATTCGTATGACAAAAATTTAATAACCACCAATTGAATCAAAAAATTCTATGAATATAAAAATAATCATGATAATATATATCAAATGAAATTACCACTATACCACATATAAGAAATAAGAGGTGAACAATGGAAATCCCACCAAATTGAAAGTGTGATGAGAAACCCCCCTTACAAACATTTTGACTTGGTAACGAGTTTTATTGCGGGGGATTAATGAGAGGTAAAGGGGTATACCATTATTTATATATCATAAGTGTAGTATGGGGTAGGTGAGAAAGAATACCCCATCATTAGGTATTAAAAATAAAAGACCACAACATAGGGGAGATTCTTAAACAAAAGTGAGAGAGAGGATCCATTACCTTAAATCCATTGGTGTTCTCCACTTGTTATTAAAGACCTGAAAAAACAAATTATGTTTATTAATTAATAATTAAATAAACCATAATATATTTAATTTGTTTAGTATAATATTTTTAAGTTCATTTATAATTGTCTTGATTGGTTATGAGGTTCAATTTCATTGTTCGAGCTCATTTGTTTGCATGGTTATAATGACTGGTTCACTTATATTCATGTTTGGATAAACATGTAAGATGAAACTGGTTTTCCATAATTGAAGTTATATTATATTTGTTCACATACAATAGATTACATGGTTTTAAATTTAATTTGGTTACTTTGAGTTAAGTCGAATTATTATATAAAACCATAGTGACAACCATTTTTGGTAATTGGTGGGTTTGATTACAAAGAACATGTTTTGATTTATAACCTAATATCGTTTGTACAAAAGGATTATAGAACCAAAAATAAGATATATTAAATATATCATAATTTGGTTCAACCATAACACAAATGGTTTCATGACCAGAAATAATGATAATAATATAAATTGATAAACTGTTGTCCTTGAATGTGCTAAATTTTCACATCTCAAATGGTGCATTCATTTCTTTTAAATAAAAGGTGGAGAATGCATAGAATATAATGAAATATACAATTAGCATAAAAAAAATCATTACATTTATGTTACAGGTTTTATCATACTATTTGGGTGTAGGGAGGTGAGGAAAGAAACAAAAAGGCAAGAACTTTAAAGAAAAGAAGTAATCGGAAAGATGAATTTACCTCTTGAGACTTCTTCCTTTGAGAACCTCTTAATGGGAGAGGTTTTGGTATTTTGAAGAGGCTAGGGGATTTTGGATGTGTTGGAGGATCTTGGGGAGAGATTTGGGTAGAATATTTTCAAGGCACAAGGCTTGAGAGGAGTGAAGAGAAGATGGAGTGGAGGGTTTATAGTGGAGGAGAGGAGGGTTTTCATAATTTTTAAATCATTAGTAAATTTTTTTTCACAAAACAAGAAATAGTAAGTATTACATGAGCAATAATAGTAATAAATTCATGTGACCTCAAACTAATTGGTCTTACATCAGCAGATCATCATCAATGACTCAATATATCCCTTATTTAGCATTTATCGTAAATTATTGCATTTTACTATTCATCAAAAATTGAAGTATTCCATAAAAATCCCAAAAATTCACCCTAACCATCATTCAACATGTAGATTTTAAAAATGAAGTCCATTTTTAAAAAATAATTTTCTAAATATGATTATTTTAATATATAATTTAAATCATTATTTAATCGAAAAAATATAAACACTTAAATTATTCATCTTTATTTTTAAGGTGCCTAAATTTATTTATACATCCATGGGTGTGGATACCATTCCTAAGATTCATATTACTATTCATAAGGGTAAGTTACTATTCATAAGGGAAGGATACTATTCATAAGGGTATGTTATTATTCACCAAAAATTAAGTTAATTCTATCAGACTCTAAATATCATCATAAACACAACCATGTTTGTCAGATTTTCCAAATTCAAAACACACAAGTGGAAAATTTATGTTCAATGGATAGGATATGACAATCCCATAAACAACCAAATGTTGTTTCAATGAAATAAAATTCCTTATGAAATATATTCTATAACTAGAATGTATTTAAGAGAAACATAACATAAAATGTTTTGGGTGAAACAAAAAAAGTGAAAAACATGGAAAAGAAAATGGTGTTGAAAATAAAATGAAAAATCCTTATTTTGTTTTATTACTCCACTTATTTAAATTATGAATTACGGATGGAATTTTTTTATCAATTCTCTGAAGAATAATTTTTGAAAAAAAAATTATTTATGGATAATTATAAAAAAATCCAAATAGAAATCACATGAAATTATCAAAGATAATTATGCAATTTTATCAAGCGGAAATTGTAGCGATTTATTGAATACAATTATCAAGAATAGTTTTATACAAAAAATTATAATTATGAGGAAATTATCGCATGACAAGGATATATAAACTATCAATGAAATATCAGTTTAGTTATTAAATTATAATTACAGTGATTTATTGAAGATAATTTCTCAAAATTATCAAAATATATATATGTATGTGTGTGTGTGAATATATATATTTAATCATAAAAGGATAGGTTTTAATAAAATAAAAACTGTATAATTATTTCTGAATCTTTCTTCAGGATGTGCATCCTTCTGTCGGGGACGCACAACTGTTGCCCTGCATTCCTGCTTTCCAAAGGCTGGCAGTGTCGATCACTTCTTCAGGTATGTGTTCTCCTTGATCAAAACGTGATGATGGAATGTCGGCCTATCATTCTAGGGATTTCTCCTCAAAATTTGTTTCCTAGTTTGGGCTCCCTTAAATATTAAAATTTTGTTCGTGAAACTCTTCCCAGTTCCATATCTTTCTGGATGCAGATTAATTACAAGGATTCTGTCAGGAAATTCAGTGGGGTCAAGTCATGGGAGCAACCTTTAGTCGGGGGAGTAGACACATTGGGAATCCCTAGTGTGTTTGGATACTGAAACATAGGTACATATTATTTTCTTACCCCTGTGATAAGGCTCTTCAAGGGTACAGAAGCCCAAGGCATCCCACGTCTAATGCAGGGAATCTTTTGCCAGAGGCATGTATCTGAGGTTTTCCTTTACTTCCCATGTTTAGCACAGGGTATTCCATGAGTTAAATTTCTACGGGAGATGGATCGGATTTATCAGAACATTTATGAGAGTGGATCATTTGGTTACATCCCTAGGAGGGAGCACTAGGAAGGTCTACCGAATGGATGGATCGAAACACCCAAAAAAAAGTGGATCTAGGGTGATGAGTCCCATAAAGTGAAAATGAAACACCATAAAGGTACATAACAAAAAGTCATTACCAGATGGATGGATCCGAACACCCAAAAAGTGCAGACCCAAGGTATGTGTCCCATAAAGGGAAGATGTCACACCATGAAGGTTGATCTAAACACCTCAAAAGGGTGCGTCAGGGGATGATCTGGTCCTAGAAAAGGGGACAACAAGCTTTACCATTGGATGGGATTTAACCTCAAGGTGTTTTCATGAATACCCAAAAGGGGATCAAAAACCGCATAGTTCGAGATGGTAAGACCGATATTTGGGGTGCACATGAAAGACAACATCCCGAGAACCTATTTGGACTTAAGATTGGTTAGCATCCCTGGCATTACAAAGATAATTGGGATGAATGACATGATTTAATCAGGATGTGGTGGCTCATTTGAAATTAAAATTTATATAGATGTTGTTTCAGGGGATAGAATGAATGGATATGTGGATCGATGTGAAGATGACAGTGTTTGGATTGAACCTCAGGGAGGTTTCCTACATATCCCCATGGTAGGGAATCAACGTCCACATAGTTCTATAATGGGGTGATGAGTCACCTGAGGAGGTTTCTCATGAGAATGGATGCATGGATAGGACCCAAAGGAAGTATAATATCTTGGTTGGGGCATGACCTTTGCGAAATAAAAATGCTCAATGGAGAGACAAGGATGGGACGTGTGAGATGGGATTGAACCTCATAGAGGCTTCCTATGTATCCCCATGGTAGGGAATCAAATTCCATGTAGTTCAGGGATGGGGCGATGAGTCAGGGTGTACATGAAGGAAAACAACCCAAGAACCTATTTGTATTTTTCATAATTATTGTCCTATATCAAGACTGACACTCTTGGATGGAAGAGTATAGTTTGAGTTTGGGGCTTATGCATGTTTAGCTCTCTAGGTGGATTAGAACACCTCAAAGAGGCATATCCCAGAGATGCATCCCAAAAATGGTATATATCGCATCATGATAGTACATCCCTAGAAGGGAGCCCCAGAGTTTATCATTTGTATGGATTAAACCTTGAAGATTCTTTCTATGTACTCGGAAAGGGATCAAAACCCACGTAGTTCAGATATACAGTTTAGTGTCCTGCAAGACAAAAGGGTCATATAGTTTAACGTCATGCGGGACGTGGGTGAACCGACGTGAAGTGGACAAGACCGATGGGTGATGGTTTTGAACCTCAAAGAGGTTTCCTATATACCTTACTTGAAAAGAGGAAAGGATAAAAATACACATAGTTAGGTGGTGAGGCTTGGGGATTACAGAATAAGGTTGCCCATAGAGGTTGTCATGGTTGATGCTTACTTTAAGCCCATGTGATTTATTCTCAGTGTGAGAAAAAAGAGGCAACAAAATACATTACAATTGTGTCGTGAAAGGTACATTCTTGAGGGGTGGAGTAGGGATTATGTGTGTTTAGCAGCCCAAAGAAAGGAGTACCAGAACTTACTCTTGGAGGGATGCCTGAGTAGCTGTATAGAGGTACGAGGAGGATATGTCCACCATACATGGATCACCCAATCATGGAGCATCAGGGTTTACACAGAGACTACCTAAGGTGTACATGGCGACAAAGCTCAAAGGGAGAGGACGAGTGAGAGGGAGTTGGTTCCCATACTATTCTTGGTCCACTCAAACCTATCCCTCATGCGGTTGTCATAGTTTAGAATCATGTATTGAGGACAAATATGTTTGGTAGTTTAATTTCCTACAACTCGTATGATGAGGATTCACTCCCCACCCCTAGGACTTACATGATTGGTGCACTTCAACCCTTAGTGAAGGGAAGGAACCCACAATGTTGTTGATCAATGGGGTTGTGGAGTGATCCATTGAGGGGTTCAAATTAGTGTGGATATGTGAAGGAGTAATAGTATTTAGTGTGCCTATGTGAAGAAGCACAAGGTAGGGAAACACCACTTGAATCTCTCCTCAAGGAACTTTCAAATCACTTCATATAACCCTAGAGGGCCCTATGAGAGAAGTATGCGTAAGAAATGGGTTTTTCTCATAATAGGGGCTTAGACGTGGTGCCTTAGGATAAGGATAACACACTGAGCACATAAGGAGGGTCACACACAATATTTAAGTATTTCACAGAAGATGAGGTCTTACGTGCATGATTAGTGGGTTTCACGCAAAATGAGTGATTGTGCACAAGTGGGAACCCTACGTAAAATATTTGAACGACATAAGGGAAAACATGTTAGCAATAAATATCTTTGTATGCAATTTCCTTGGAGTAAAAAAAATAGATAGGGTCAATACCTAGTGGGTCCACTCAAAGGAGGATCCCTAGAAGACTTATCGCGAAATATCTAATACCTTGAAGTCATGTATTTCATGTGCTTGTAGAAGGGCCTTGTTTCGCATAGAAGAGTTGTTGATCATCTTCTGTAACCATCCCCAGAATGAGGGGGAAATTTCTATTTATATATGAAGACATCCATGGAGGCATGCAAGGTTTCTTGGAGCAATTGGATTTTGACATCTAATTGGGTGCAGAATATTTTGCACACAACCCCTCTTCTTGGGCATGAGTCAATCTTCTTTAGTGCCTATGGCTTGGCAATTTGTCAGAAGGTTGACATAGATGTCACATTGGGTGGAGAAGATCTTGCAAGGCTTTTCCAGCCTTGTTTGCGAATCTTAAATCATGCGTACACCTCCCTTGGGCATCACGTGATTGTTTGTTGATTCAAAATATGAATTTGGTTTGCTAAAAATTGTTCCTTCATGGAATTAATCAAAATTTATCACCAAAAAATCCACCCCCTTGGAGTTGGAGCTAAAAGGGGACCTAAAAGTCATATTATGAGGGAAATTCCAAAAGGTGGAGTGTATGACAGTTAGTGTGTCCAAAAATGCACATTCAGCGAGAAAACCACTTCTACACGTGTGAAGGGTAATTATATGCTTATAAATATGCGCGGGGTGGGGGGAAGCTCCATAATTTAAATTTCCCATGAAATAATAAACTTTTCTTTCTGTATGAAAGATCTTCCTTTTTGTTCAAAAGATCCAAAACATGGTGGGCGCCTTGCGCATGGTTGCAGATTCTTCTTCGCTTCTTATAAATTTTGTGCACACCTAACATTGCTGAATTTTTTGTGGCTAACACCCATCTGGCATGTAGCCGTCTGCCTTACACATCAAAACCCAATTCTTTCACGGAAGACCCTTTTTCATTTATGAAGTCTGATGGAAATGGTTTCTCAACATAACGACGGTCAGAGGGTAGCTGTTGCTGCTGTAAGAAAGACCCAAATGATCACAAACCCTCAAATTACTCTTGCAAGAAGAGATATGTTTGATAATTATATGCTTTTTGAAATGCTAACGCAAGTTCAAAAGGATTGTGTTCTGAGTGATTGTCTACCGTTATGGAACATCATTATTTTGGAAGAGGTTTTGATGTCAGGCTTCGAGACTGAAACTCCATAGACATGGGTAACATGTGAGGATATCCTTCCACAGTACAACATAAAGATCAATGGTTACCCCTCTAGGAAAACACATAACATGGCCATTTACATCCTGAATTTGAATACCAAGACTATAGTTGGGAGCGATGTGGATCATAAGGAATCTCCAGCTCACTATGCGATCACCTTTAAAAAAAGCATTACTGATAGGACAAAAGGATTTTAGGAATGAGACTTTACGTTCGAGGGGAAATTATGAGTTAATGGTCATGGGTATATTGGGTATGCAAGACATACGAGGAGTTTGGGGTGGAGATGCAGTCTATCTGGCTGTTTAAAGCTGGGTGGAAATCATCATTTCATTTATACCATTAGCAAGACTTGGTACCAGAGTTATTTAGTCAGTTCTCTCCTGACCCAAATACCTTCCACCTCCACCATGGGAAGGTAGGAATCATCTCATGGGACATCCATTGCATTGGGGGAATTCCCCTAGAAAGCTACTGGTATGATGAGTTCCTTCCAACAGAGAAAATTTTGGGGGACAGGATGCACACCCCCATTCTGACATGGCATCTGTTGGAGTTGTCCAAGGAGAAGCTGAAAATAAAGCACATCATGAAGGATATTGCCTATCTAGGATGGTTCGTTCTATTTTTGAAATAGGAAGAGGCAGTAAAAATGCTAGGCCAAGGGAATTAGTGCATGAACACATTATAAAGAGGAAATTTGGGATTATATTGGATGGTCCTAGAGGCAGGAGAATATCTATCAATGGGAATTAGAATAAATGAAAGTTGGGATAAGAAATTTTGATATACTGGATCTCTTACCACATTCCTAAGTGGGTGGCTACTTCCAATAAGGGACATGAGGATGGACGTATATCTAGGGATGTTGGTGATGGATGGAATCATGACAGCCAAGAATAAGGTCAATCTGTGAGTGACCATTTTTTCCAGGCTATAAGATATTTTAGGGCACATCTCCAAAGGGGTATGCCCAAGTGGATATGTGGAATGTTACAAATTCTTCATGACTGGGTTACATCTCATTATGGTGGGTATGATTTCATGAATGACATATGTCCTCCAAGTGACAGTTTTTGACCATCCATAATGAATATTTTTGGAATTTTCCTAGTGATTCTTAAATAGGAAGGGATCAAAATCATGATTGGAAACCACATGAACTTCAAATTTCATCTATTTTAGACCCCAGTTGGCCAGATGTTAGATGACGGGCTAGGTCCATTAGATCATAGGGAATACCTGCAAAGCATCAGGGGTAGAGTGTTGGTAGCTTGGATCAATGGAAAAATATTTTTTGAAACTTATGTTCCTAAGAGGTTTTCAAGGCAATTCAGGTTCATGCAGCATATTCCAATGAAAATATATACAAGGGTTCGGAAAGATTGAAATCCTTGCATCCTTCACAAATTATGGATCATGTTCACAGCTGTAGGTTTTGGTGAAGTCATCACCTTTCCCCTGACAAATGTCAATGCTGACCTATCAATAGAGTATGCCAACCATTAGATAGAAACGTACCCAAAGGTGATTCTATGGAATAGAATTCATCAAATCAAAGTGTCTAGAGTGGTGTTTAGACAGTGAGAAAGTAGATGTGGTGCTGCTAGGGAGGTGGGATAAGCGATGAGCTAGGTAGCTAGAACGGGCAGGCTAGAACTTCATCGGCAGGAGCAACACAGGGTGAGAATGCACATCCACCTTCTGAAGAGAGGTGATATCATGAGTGGCCTCATGGGACTTCTAAGGAACTCATTGGGAAGAAACTAAGATATATTCTAAAGCTTAATACTGATTCCATTTACCCATATCTATGGTATGTGTGGAGGATGCAGTGACAATGTATGTCTACTCAAGAGTTGTTGCAGAGACTGGTGTGCACTAGGCTTAACCTACCAGACGTAGGTCACATTCAGGTGGTAGAGATGGTAAACCTTTATCACTAATATGCATCCCTGAAATCCATGTAAATTTATGCATTCTAATGGGGGTCGTATTAAGAATCCCATATCTATGGGAAAATGAAGATTTTCTAGGAGAAATACCTTGAAAATATGTTGTTTGAGGATGATGATGACTTGGAAGAAGAATAAGAAGAATAATGAGAGGAAGAGGAGGAAGAGGAAGAAGAGGAATAAGAGGAAGAGAGAGAAGTGGAGGATGGAGTTGAAGGTCCTAGAGGTGAGAGACCTCAAGAAATAGTTGTCCACTAGGGAAGCCCACATGAGAGTGGTAAAATCATAGGCTCTAACGTGAAACTGGTTGAACAACTCCAGGTGAGTCTCAACTCTTACCTCTACCAGTCTTTCTCTTTTCATAATATGAATCCACTGACCAATATTTTCCCTGTTCAGGAACGCATCAATGATGATATCATGGAAGCTCCCCCCATAGGGGGTGAAAACGTACCTATAGATATGGAAGAATACCCTCATGAATCTGTATCTAGGATTGTGTAAGGCAGGGGACCAATCACGGTTTAAGTGGATGAAGGAACATCAATAATTGAAGTGGTCAGCAATAAGCTAGTAGGAGGAGATGAAATAGAAACCTCAAAGTCTCATGTTATTCCCACTATTCAGGAGCAAACTTCAATCATTGAATTAACAAGCACCGAAGGATCTCCTATGGTGGCAGCTCTTACTATGAATCAGGAACTGGATACCAATGTGCTTGGATATTATCATTGTATACCTTTTTAGGCTAACATATCTTATTGGGGGACTCGTTTGACCATGATATCGGTTCCCAATGTAGTGATCGTACGGATGGAGGATCTATAAAATGTCGAGTATGAAATATCTGTGGGATCTCTACCAGTGATTGCATCAGTTCTCATAGAGTCAATCATTCAAGATAGTCCAGCCCTAGCACCCAGTGAGCAAGAAGCTGCAATCATGGGTGATGCTGCTACCAGGTTTGAGCTCTAGGTTGGTGAGGGTGAGGTCTCTAAAGAAGAAAGAGTACCAGAAGAGGACTCTACTGATGAACTATTTGCAATTTTTATTATGTACATGCCTAAAGATCCCGATGAGATGGATGGATCTGATCCTTACATAGATGAGGAGAGTCATATGATGAAATATAAGATGTGGAAGTGCATTAAATACTTCCATAGTAATTCACAGGTAGAATAGATGATCCAAATGGGGATACTTCGCACATGGATATGCTTTTTCTACGCTGGAGGGGTGGATTCTCACCGTATTCTTATAATAATCCATGATTATAGGGTTGATAAGATATGAGAGAGTAGAAAATCTCCAATATTTCCCAATGTAGGAAGGAATTAGAGAATACCCAGAAGTTTCTTGAGGCTGAGGAGGAAGTCTAAAGCCTTGAAGAGCAATAAAATCAAAGAGAGGCATTTATCGTGAGCTAATATGAGCTCATTGAATAGTTGAAGGCCCATCTGGCAGATACCCAAGAGCAAGCAGTGTAGGAAATCCATCAAATGATTGAATTATAGGATGAGCATGAGAGAATGCAGGTTAGAGCCAACAAGATACTCTCCACATCAGCTGATGAAGAAAAGGAGATCGAGGAGCGAGAGGTAATTATAAAGGCCAGATACAACAAAGTGGTAGTACTAAGGCAGTCTATTGAATAGGATACTTCATAAGGGTTGTGTTTTGGCTGAACTCATGAAACAATTTTCTTCTTTATTTACACATCCTGAACTACGTACATGGACTTACTATTTGGTTTCTTGTTTTAATTCACGCATCTTGATCATAACTATATAGTAATTAGAGATTAATCCCTCATCTCACGTAGATCATACCCAGTGTGATAAACAAGGTAATACTACATAATCATCCATTTTTTGTATGATATTTTTAGCTATCCGTTGAATATTTGGGGTTATTCGATTGTTGACCAACCATCCAAAACATTTAGGTTGATGAAGAGACCACAACCAGAGGATAGGGTTCCCAGAACAACCAACTTGTCTTTCCCAACATGTTCTAGTTCATGAATAGGGTAATTTTAAGGGAGTTAGAGTCAATCTAAACAAAGGGTGTGAGAAATTTGAACCACGATACTTGAAATTTGGAACACAGTGAGAGGTGTCATGATGATGGAGGATAATTTTTGATCATATTCGAAACACGATATCCATATCACATTATCCTAAAATGGGGACCAAAAAATAGGGGTCATCCACTGAATGTATTAAAAACATGAGGCCTAACTCAAAACATCATCCAATATCTTCCAAAATATTGGACTTAAATGGTAGGTGAGACGAAAGGCTGACCATCCATTCCATTTGGGGGTCCCTCCATATGTGAAAGAGGGTGAGGATCCAAATAAGGGACATGAAAAGTGTGGTTGGAGTGATGGGTTGTTTGAATGGAGTCCAACACTCTTAGATTTATGCCACCATGACAAAAATGCATTGGGTGGGTGTATTGGTCTGAATCGAGATCAGGCCTACTTTTAGGATGGAACTCGCTGGTGAGGATCTAGGATGATTTAGAGTTTCATGACTTGATAATGAGGATGATAATCATGTAGTTTAACATCATATAGTGCGTATGATGCACAGAATAGTTTAACATCATTGGAACAGGACGTTGCACTTAGTTTAAGGTCATACTGCCTAGACCTTTCCCATCAGATTAATGTCTTGTCACATGGACTGGAAACTCCTAGTTTAAATTCATAGAGTTCATACCATGATTAGGAGAAAAGAAATAGGAAATTTAATGGTCCTAGGTTTGGTCTTAAGTTGAAATGATTGGGTTCCACTACGTATCCCATAAGGATGAGAATCAATCCAAATGTAGTTCTTAAACATGGCGTGAAAAAAGGCCATTGCAAGAGGGACAATGTCTTCTCAAATGTAGACATCATATGGCTGGGTAGTTATGAAAACAAAACCTAGATGAAGAAGGTGTAGTTTATCATTGTACGATAAGGACATAAAAGATCTTAGTTTATGGTCATAGAGTTCAAACCAAGAGAAGTGAAGTTCTTCCATGTAGTCACAAACCTTACTCATATCCCCAAGACCACGTGAGCTATGCTCAGTGTGGGAAACAAGGGTGTAGAATATATTTACATCACATGGAATAATCAGTATGGGGAGATGGTGTGGAGTCAAATATAACCCCACAACACTTATTTTTCCTCTTAATTCAAGGAGGTGCACGTAGGGATAACACCAAGGGTGTTAAAATTCCAGTTGAACATGATGGAGTGGAAACATATGTGAATTATTAGAAAAATATTAAGGGAATAATTGGGTTGGAAAAACAATGGAGGATAACTATTTACTATGTTCGAAACACAGCATCCATATCATGTGACCTGAAATTGGGAAAACAAAAGAGTGTCCACCGCGGACCAAATTCGCTACACAGGACATGTATCCTAATGTTGTTTGAAATCCTCTGGGATGTTGGCCCAACGTGGTAGGAAATTCATAAGGACAAGCATACATAGCGTCCGAGAGTCCTTTTATATGTGAAAGATGATCGAAACCCAGATAAAGGCAGATATGAATCATAGAAACAGATGAAATCATGTCCACGTAGAATAAAAAACTCTAATTCCTAAACCATAGTGCATCTGACCACATTGGTGGGACATAAAAAATGGTCGAGGCGTCCAGTTAAGGGTGGATGACTCAAGTAGGTGAGTGGAGGAAAAGGGGAAAATTTATTGATGAAACTAGGGTAGGAACCAAAGAATAAATTTTTGGGCATTCCTATGTGGCCCATAGGGTGGGAATCAAGCCACACATAGTTCTAGAAAGGCCATGAAATTTAACATCATGCGGTAAGGATGCAAGGGGTATAGGTTTATCAAGAGAGAAACGTGAATTGAATGGTAGAATAACCCTAAATGAATGAGGACAAAAGAAGAGCACATACCACACTATTTCTGATCCTAGGATAAATCCCATGCCATGGGGCTAGGAGAACGAGTAGAAGAACCTGAGGCTGGACCTGAGGAAAACATGTTCAGGAATTCTTATGTATCCAATAGAGATGGGAATCAAGCTATACATTGTTCTTGAAATCCGTTCATTTTAACTTCATGTGATAAGTATGAAGGAATGTGGAAGGGAGATACCCAAAGGGAAGTATATTGAATGGATATTATAAACTTGATGTGAATGAGGACCAAATAATTCCATCCCACACCATGTACTTCCAATAGAGTCCAGACCAAGAGGCCGAAAAGAAGGTTGAATTTTAGGTACCTGGGGTTGGAACCAAATATGAAATTCCTAGGTGTTCCTACGGATCCCATAAGGATGGGAATCAATCCACACGTAGTTCTAGAAGGGATTGTTTTGTAGGTTTGGCCCATGCACTGAAGGAAGAGGTATTTTATAGATCTTGTTTGTTCATTAGTGTGGGTGTATTTGTTTAGAGAAAAAAACCCAATATGAAGAATTCAGGAATCACCACAGGAATCAAGCCATATGTATGCGTTGAAAAATAGAATAGTGGATGACTGATGCTAAACACGATTCTCTCTCAAGTGAGGACATCACAATACGGTGTTATTTTTTTCATTGTGAATCCAAGACAACAGTGTCATAGTTTGAGATTGTATTATTGGACCAATCCCTACACTTTAAAATCATGCAGCAAAGGCATAATAGTTTAAATTCATGTGATACTAGGTAGTATAGTTTAATGTCATATGGTTTGGAAGCATGTGGAAGAACGAGATTCTATAGGGAATGCGCATAGAATGAAAAGGTATACCTGATGTGAATGGGGAAAAGAGAAGTCCACATCACACCATGCGCATTCCCGAGGGGGGACCTCAAGCAAATAGTCTAGAAATTATCAAAGAACCCAGGGATGGACCTAAAGACAACATGTCTGGGAATTCCTATGTATCCAATAAGGATGGGAATAAAGCCACACATAGTTCTTGAAATACCATTTATTTTAACATCATGCGGTGAGAACGATGATGATCTTAGTTTAGGGTTATAGAGCCCGTACCATAGAGGTTCCTAGTTTAATATCTTGTGCATGGGACATGAGAATGGAGAAACCTAGATATGGGTACATGGTATGGTTACTGTATACCCGACATGAATGAAGAACAAAGTCCACACCACACCACACCACATACCCCCAAGAGAACTTAGGAAAAAGGGCCAAGAGAAATAGAATGACTTAAAAGACTGGGTTGGACCTGAAGAAGAAATATCTGGGTGGTCCTACCTATCTCATATGGATGGTAATCAAGAATAACTTTGTTCTTGAATTCCATGTAGTGTAATTTCATATGGTAAGAACATAAAAGGGAGAGTTTCTAAGGGAGGTACATGGTGAGCCTATTCATAAACCCAATATGAATGAGAACCAAAGAGGCCTCATAACACCATGGAATCCTAGAATAATCAAATCCAAGAGGCTGAATGAAATATATCATTTGTGAATCCTAGGCTAGACCTGAAGAGAGATGATTGGGCATTTCTACGTATCTCATGATGTAGAGAATAAAGAACATGTAGTTCTCAAAATACCGTGCAGTTTAACATCATGTGGTAAAGACATAGATGAAGGGGAGAGATTTTTAAAGAAGGTATGTGATGCAACTATAAGTACACCCGACATGAATAGGGGTATAAGAGTCTATACATCGTCACATGATTCCAAAAGGGATTATAGGGAAAATGGGCTAGTGAACCCGGGGCTGGACCCAAAGATGAAATGTTTGGGCATTCCTGCATATCCCATATAGATGGGAATCAATCCATACGTAGTTATAGAAATTCCATTTAGTTTAATTTCGTGCGGTAGGGATGAAATAGGTTCTAAAGGGAATTCACATGGCATGATAAAGCATATATGATTTTAATGAGGATAGGAGGATTCCACATCACACCATATACTATCCCAAGAGAGATCTTGGGACAAGAGGATAGAAAGGTTGAGGGACCTGAGGCAAGGTGACATATGAAATGTCCAGGTGTCTTTATGTATCCCATAAGGATAGGAATCATTCCATACGTAGTTCTCAAAATGTCGTGGAGTTTAACATCATGTAATAAGGATGTAAAAGATCGTATGTTATGGTCATAGAGCTCAGACCATAGATTCCCAATTTAATGTCATGTGTGTGGGATAGGTTGGTAGAAAAGGGTGAATCATTGTGCCTGATATTTGGGAGACTGTGGGGATAGAGATAAAGATAGAGTATAACATCTAACCATGTTTACAAAATAGTACCCATATCATGTGACCCATAATGGAAATATAAAAGTGAGGGTTGGCCACTGACCATATTCATAATGCAGGACCTATCTAAATTCCATACAAGATATTCTAAAATGTTCGCCCAGAATGGTAGGTGATCCAAACTTGAATCTGATCCAGTCACTAAGGGTTACCTTCAAATATGAAAGATTATGGAGGCCCAAATGAGGGTCATGCTGGAAGCATGGAGGTACCCATGTAGTTTAACCTCATTCTTAAAGGAAGAAAAATATCTCAGTTTAATGTCATATATCTGAGACTATTTTTTAGTTTATCATAATTTGGGATGGGTGACGAGTGTTTTTACATCCTTTAGCCTAGACATATCATGCAATTTAATATCGTACGGTAAAGGCAGAAGCATGCATTCTTATGAAAAATATTGCTTGAGGAATTTTGAAATGGTGGGAAGAGTAATACGCTCACCATCTATAGTGACTAAGGAATATGCACCATTGGGGTAAAGCTTATAAATTATGTAAGGTACCTCCCACTTATGTTCTAAATTTGGCAGATTCTTTCTAGGTATCATTGTAGTTTTTAGGTCCAATACTATGTCACCTTGAAGGAAAGAATAGAGATGAGATTTCTTGTTGAAATCCTTGGCCATCTTGTTCTGATACCTCTCTAGATTGTGCAAGGCTTGAATCCTATTCTCATCAAGGGATTCTAGTTCATCTTGATGTAATTTTTATACTCATTTTTACATCTTTTTATTGTAAAGAGTTGTACGGAGTGATGACAACTGAATATCAATGGGTAGGACTACCTTTATTCTATACACCAAGGAATATGGAGTCACCTTGGGGGAATTATAAGTCGTTGTCTAATGAGATCAAAGAGAATTGGGGAGCTTCTCTGGCCAACATTTCTTGTTCTGACCAACCATATTCTACAATATGTTAGATATGGTTTTGTTGAATGCCTCGATCATCCCATTTCCTGGTGCATAATATCAAGAGGTATGATTAGAAAAAATGTTGTACTTGGTGTAAAATTTCTTCAATTCAGCTGCCAAAAAATTGGTTCCATTATCGGTGAGGACGGTGTGAGGGAATCAAAATCAGAGGATGATATTAGATCTCATAAAGTCAATAATAGAAATATATTTGACTTCCTAGAGTTGAATCACTTCTGCCAACTTGGACAATAAATCATTAGCTATTAGGATGAACTTGTACTAACGAGCAGTCATTGGTGGATATGGACCAACAACATCAAGTCCCCAGACTATAAAGGGCCAAGAGTACTTGGTGGTATGAAGGGGCTTTGGTGGTCGATGCACAAAGATGGAAAGGATCTGACATGCATGGAACTTCTTAGCAATCTCAATGCAGTTGTGAACCATCGTGGGCTAGAAGTAGCCGATCCTTCGGATCTGGTGGGACAGATTTTTCCCTGCCTGATGAGATCCATAGGAACCAACATGAACTCTATATATATCTGGAGGAATCTCATCTCTCTGAATTGAGTGGAGGATAACTCCATTAAAACCATGTTTTTAAAGGATCTTCTCAATCTCCATACCACTCTAAAGGGTGAACTGTGCCGCACACTGATATATTCATTCACATTCGGCTCGATATGAAAGAAGATTACTATGATGGAGATACTCAATAATGGGATTTTCCAACTAGGTGTTCCTTCTACTATGATAAGAGGACCTTGGGGTCCTGATGTGGATGCATTGGTTGTAATAGGACTTACCTGTTCATTGGTTTCATCTTTCAAAGTGACGGGAGTGATGACTCATCGGTGTTCCATATGGATGATTAGATCATCCTTGTTTAGCTATATTAGAGAGGTTGTAAGGCTAGCCAAGACATCATATTGATCGTTCTGTGACTGGGGAACATGAGTGATCTATGTTGGAGAAGGGAATTGGGCCATCAATTGGAAAGTTAACTCTTGCAAAGGTGCGAGCTATGGATTCCTAACAACATTGTAACCATTGATCTGTTTGATGATGAACTGAGAACCCCCCTTCACATGAAGATGAGGAACATAAATCTCAAGGTCCATATCGAGGCTAGTGATGAGATCCTAATACTCTTCTTTTTTATTGGTGATTCCTTATGACAAAAAGAACGAATAGGAAAAAATATCTTGTGTAAGTGTAATAAATATAATACCTAGGTATACCCTATTGAGTCTAGGATCATTGAGTCTTCTGCCAAAGGGGCTTTGAGATGCACCATCAAGGTGAATCTTCCAACACATCATGGCTTGGTCAACTGAGAGGATTTACTCATCTGTGAATTCATAGTCCAGATACTACTCTGCAGGGGCTGGATGGGTGACAAGAAAGTCTTCAAGTGCTTGGCCCTAGATATCCTTCTGGGAAACGAACCTGATATCAAACTATTAAAGGATCACTGATCATCGAGATAGATAAACTATCAATATGGGATGATATTGGATGTAATTTAGTGGATCCACATGGGACACTAATTGCATCTCATAGTGTTATAAGTAATGTCACAATTTATGCATTTCAAATACCAGTACAAGGCATCTCTTCTCGATAGGGGAATATATTGTCTCTGTATTGAGGAGTATATGGATAAGATAATATAAACTATTCTCTATATCTTCATTGTTTTTATGGGTGAAAAGGGAGCATATAGATCATTCCAGCGTGTTCACATAAAGGTCTAGTGGATTTCTGGAGATAGGTGTCATCAGAACTAGGGGTTTTAGTAGATACTATTTTATTTTCACAAAATTAGTCTAGCACTCCTAAACTCACTAATAATCGACACCTTTCTTCATTAGTTGGGAAAAGAGATTACACTTTCCAGGCAGATTCGTGATGAATCGGCTTATATAGGCTATTTGGCCTTGAAAACCTAAGAGATATCAAAGATTCCTTAGAAAAGGTATTTGGATTATACCATTGATCTTCTCTAGAAAAATATTAATGCCTCTGTATCTAAAAACAATGTAGATAAAATTTTTGGATGTAACCCCGTAGTCACATTTCAAGGGGTTCATCTTTTGGCGGCGGGGGAGGAGGAAGATGAAAACCTTCTCAAGATCTCTAATATGGTCCTGAAACTGGTGGGATTTGACCACTAGATCTTCTACATAGAATTACACCAATGTCCTAAGGAACGTCTTGAATATGCAGTTCATGGCATACTGATAGGTGGATCCTGCATTCTTCAGACTGAAGGGAATTACCTGATAGAATAGGATACCTTAAGGTTCCCTAAATTTGTTGTATTATTTATCCTAGGGGGGCATTCAGATTTGATTATATCCAGAATACCCATCCATGAAGGAAAGATCTTGGAAACTAATAGTAGCATCGTTCGATAGCTCTGTCACGGGGAGGGGAAATCAACCATTAGACAGTGAAAATTGAGATCTTGGAATTCAATTCAGACGTTGATTTGTTTTTTCTTCTTCCTGACAGGCACAATGTTGGTTAACCATCTAGGTTATTGGACCTCCTTGACAGAGTTGGCTTTAATGATCTTGTCAACCTTGACATGACCATTGAACTGTGAGAAGGGTGCAACTTTTAAGTAGGTTGTTTGAACCTGGTGAGATTTACTGGGAGACTGAGATGGTGAAAGGCAACAAGAGGGTCTAGCCTTGGAATCTCTTCATAGTTCCAAGAAAATATGTCATGATTCTACTTTAGGAAATCCACGTATTGTTCATGTTCTTCTACATACATGACTTCACGGATTAGTGTTTGTTTCAGATCTATCTTGGTACCGAGATTCACATGTGCTAACTCATAAACGGCGGTGGAGACACCTTCCTTTAATATGGGAGGGTAATATTCCAAATACTCTTCATCATCCTTGGTGATATGATCATTGGTAGGATGAAATTTTTCTAAGTTGGCCGATCTTATCAGAATGCGGGTGTCAGCCTGAGCGGTAGTAGAAACCTCATTAAGGAACTCCTACACTGGTGAAATCATGGCGATGAAATCTGTTGATTTGATTCCATCAGGAATTCGACCCAAGTGGCCAAATTTGATAATATCAAGGAAACGGTGGTGCATCATCTTGAGCCAGTTTATCCCAGCCCTACGAAATAATCAAGTATGATGTATTATCGTTGCCATGGGGCGAACATCCCGATACCTCATATAGGTAAGGGGCTCTATGATTACTCACTACTACTACATGTAAGAGTACAAAGTGATCTTCTTTCACTCCTTATATTGGGTAATGATATTTCCCATCATCCCAAAGATGAAAAAGTAGTGCCCCATGTCTAGGGATGTTTCCTCCAATCGGTGAATTGGAAAATGTAGGCATCATCTAGGTCTTCTCATGGGTCAGCTTCAATGGTAATATGATCAACCTCATTAGCATGTATCTTCTTTTCCTCTCTCTTGTAATAGTCAACATCTAGGTAATGGGATTCACAATAGGAAAAGGGAGATATTCCATCCTTTATTACCCCCACTAAATCATTGAGGGAGTAATTATGGAATTGGTGATATGAGGAAGGAACTATCGCATGCAGGTGGATATGAGGTCTACTCATTAATGCATTATAATAGGTGTCCTATGACACAACCATGAACTCAGTACTGGGAACTGGGCCACCAAATTGGGTCTTCAGGAATATCTTGTCAACAAGTGTCTTATCTATCATATTATAACCTTGAATATTCAGGTCAGAGGGACTAAAATCTATTTTACATAGCCCAATATTTTAGAGAGTCTAGCTTGGGCTAAGATCGATCCTGAAACCCATATCGACGAGACATCGGTGGACCTCCACACCATTAAACTGTCTAGTGATTTACAATTAGTGGATATTCCCCTATATCGGAGAACCTTAATCTTCTACTAAGAATGAAATGATGGTGTAACATCCCCAAATGATAAAGGGTCAAATGAATAAATGATATGACTCATGTCAACAAGGTGCACCTTCCTTTTCGAGAGCCTACCTGATTAGAACTCCACAGTTAAGCGTGCTTGGCCTGGAGTAGTGATCAGGATGGGTGACCTCCTGGGAAGTTTCTCAGGGTGTGTGTGAGTGAGGACAAAGCACACTAGAAAGGACAAGTGTTGGCCTGTGGGGACTATCATTAGTCAGATGACCCGTTCAGGCATGTGGGTGGACCCTCGGGTGGGCCCCACGTGTCTGTGGGGCAACTGGTGGTACCTGGTGGGCCCGGACCCGACGACCATGTTAAGGCGGGGTGGTTGTGCTATCACCGGGACTCGGTTGTCACATTTGGTATCAGAGGAGGAACCCAGCCTTAAGTGCGCGGTGCACTGCCTGGGTTGATATGTTGGGCCCACAACGAGGGCGTTGTGCTCTAAAGGGGGGGTGATTGTAACATCCCCAAATGATAAAGGGTTAAATGACTAAATGATATGACTCATGTCAACAAGGTGCACCTTCCTTTTCGGGAGTCTACCTGATTAGAACTCCACAGTTAAACGTGCTTGGCCTGGAGTAGTGATCAGGATGGGTGACCTCCTGGGAAGTTTCTCAGGGTGTGTGTGAGTGAGGAAAAAGCACACTGGAAAGGACAAGTGTTGGCCTGTGGGGACTGTCATTAGTCAGATGACCCATTCAGGCATGTGGGTGGACCCTGGGGTGGGCCCCACGTGTCTGTGGGGCAACTGGTAGTACCTGGTGGGCTAGGACCCGACGGCCATGTTATAGAGGGGTGGTTGTGCTATCACCGGGACCCGGTTGTCACAGATGGCCTGGCATTTTACATGCTCAACTTCCTCATTGGGGAAGGATTTTATGGTAGCTACCTCTATTTCAATCTAGAGTTGGCTCCTTGAAGCCTCTGTGAGGGATTATTAAAGCCTATGTGAGGGTTTCTTTCATATTTGGAGATAGGCAGAGTGCCTCGAGGATCGAGTGCCTTGCGAGAATGATGGAAATGTTCTTGAGCATGATATAATTCTGCACGAGTCACACACTTTTTTTGAGAGGAGGTTTCTTAGCTACAGGAGGCATGACTGGTGGTGTTGGTTGGACCAGAGTATTCTTAATGGTGCTAGGAATTTTCCACTACTCACTTGTTGAACCATATAAAGTGAAAATCGAATGATGTCCAGATGACTGAGGTCCATCCAAAACAGAACATGACTAATCATAGCATGTTTTTTGTGGATCTGTTTGATCAAGAAGTAAAAACAGTTGTAGAGGAAAATCAAATGAAATTAGATGATAAGGTTGTGCGTGTTGAGATCTGTAAAGGGCATGTTTTCTGGTCTCAGTGGCATGCACCACATGGCTGTAAGAATTGTCCAATACATTCTGAAAATTCACATACCCATGGAATCATCGGCACTTGGATCAACGGGGGACATTAGCGGGGTCGGCATGGCTCTCTTCATCATTAGGAACCATGTAAGGGTGGTTGTGCTGTCACCAGGACTCAGTTGTCACAGATGGCCTGGCATTTTACATGCTCAACTTCCTCAGTGGGGAAGGATTTTATGGTAGCTACCTCTATTTTAATCTAGAGGTGGCTCCTTGAAGCCTCTGTGAGGGATTATTAAAGCCTATGTGAGGGTTTCTTTCATATATGGAGATAGGCAGAGTGCCTCAAGGATCGAGTGCCTTGCGGGAATGATGGAAATGTTCTTGAGCATGATATAATTCTGCACGAGTCACACACTTTTTCTGAGAGGAGGTTTCTTAGCTACAGGAGGCATGACAGGTGGTGTTGGTTGGACCACAGGATTCTTAATGGTGCTAGGAATTTCCCACTACTCTCTAGTTGAACCATATAAAGTGAAAATCGGATGATGTCCAGATGACTGAGGTCCATCCAAAACAGAACATGACTAATCATAGCATGTTTTTGGTGGATCTTCCTGATCAAGAAGTACAAACAGTTGTAGAGGAAAATAAAATGAAATGAGATGATAAGGTTGTGCGTGTTGAGATCTATACAGGGCATGTTTTCTGGTCTTAGTGGCATGCACCACATGGCTGGAAGCACTGTCCAATACATTCTGAAAATTCACATACCCATGGAATCATTGGCACTTGGATCAACGGGGGACATTAGGAGGGTCTGCATGGCTCTATTCATCATCAAGAACCATGTAAGTGTCCACTAGTTTGATGGTATTGACCAAAACGTACTTCTGGTCATCACATAAAGAATACTCTATTATTGGGTGAATTCTGGAAGCAATCCACATCTCTTGGGGCATGAATTCACTGATAATATGGGATATATTTGGCATAGGTGGAGGGACCTGGTTTCCCTTGCATCATCAGTTCTAACTCCCCGGAGAAGACTAAGGATGAGTTGTTGATGTAGGTAGTAGCCGGAGGTAGCGTAGTGAATTATGAAGGGTCGGAACAATTTAAATGTGAAAGGATAATACCATGGGCTTGGTAGACTGCCTTGCGAGCTATCCAATCATCAAACTTTTGAGACCCATGGTTAGAAACCTGCTGTTATTCACCTTCACTGTCAGTGTCAAGCTTTATAAACACACATTCCACCAATGTTGGGGCTAGACCAAATCTGACTATGTTGTTATTGACCTGGACTTGGATACATTCCTTGAACATATTGCACTTATTGATGATAAGGGTAGTAATTGGAGTGATTAGTAAGATATTCCTCTTCAGGCCTCTTTCATTCTGAAAATCGTGGCATTCATTGGTCCAAGGAACTTAGGAAATAACCGGGAAACTGACCCTCATTAAGTGAGTAGGCATGGTTCCTCTGATCTGAGAAAGGATATTTGGGAAGCTTTCCATGATGTAGGGCTGGTAGAGCCTTACAAGGAAGTGGAAACTGATTATCTCAACTAAGCAGTGGTGGGGTGTTGCGTAGGGGTTCTTGATGATTCTGATGTGGGAACTGCTAAGCTGGAGGTTTTGCCTTAGGTGGTGGGCCTCAGCAAGGCACTAGAGATGGCTCTGTATGTAACAATTCTACCTACATGAGGGCCTATATTTGAAAAAAAAAATTGTGGTATAGGCCTTGGGAGCTCTTTTTGTGAGAGCTACATGAGGGAATATATTTACTAGATTGGATGGCTATAAGGTTTCTTCTAAACATCGAGCATTGTCAGAAAAATTCCGGAATCCACCTGGGAAGTTCTAAGTGATGAGATAAGGGAACAATTTGGTCTTAATATTCCCCATGCACATTATTAACAGTTGTTCTTGAGTTAGTGACATATCGATTGAATATGTGAGACCCATCCACTCGGTTACAAAGTTTGTGACTCGCTCATCTAGACTTTTCTTTCACTTAAAGAGATCAGCAATGCTAGTCTTCTAGGTAGTGGAACTGAACTAGTATAGAAACTACTTGTGGAGATCCTCTCAACCAGCTATTGACCCAATGGGTAACTGGTTGTACCAGAAATATATGGGCCCCTCCAATGTTTGTATGAAACACCAAAACATAGCATCTTCTTCTTGTTCCGGACTTCCCAACATGGGTCCACACCTTATTATAAAGTGGGATAATTCCTGTAATGGATTTCCCATCCCATTGAAATCGGAGAAGGTAGTATTTTTGAAACCTGGGGGTTCTAGAATATCATCCACGCATGCTGGATATGGTTTTCCATTAGGTGGGGTAAACACCTGTTGAGTTTCTAGAGCCTCTACACGGTTAATAAAAGGAGTCATCAGATCATCCTAGAAAGAGTTCCAGCCTTGACGAGGATTTCTGACCACCAACTCATTGTCAGACTCTTCAACTGGGTAAGCGGGTCTAGTGGCTCATGGAGCAACTGGAATAATTACATAAGGAGCTAGGGGAATGAGTTGTGGGGCTACTGGAGGAAACTAAGGAGTGGCCAATTGAGCCTACTTAATAGCCTATGGAACTTGATCCAGGTCCTGAGGTAGGCCATTATGCAGCTCAAGTGGATTTGGTGACACATATCACTAAAGATTTCCATAAACACGCTCCTCTACCCTATCTATATAGATATGGTTATAGAGTTCACAAGAAGGCAACTCACTGAGGAAAAATTTGTATCTTCCCCTGCCCCTGCTTCCCTGGTCTAGGATCTCCATAATATGGTCTTCATTCCACGTCATGCCCTGCGAGGATCCCATGAACCATAATTATCTATTCGGTGAGCTACTAGCATAGTGCCACCTTTTCAGGATCATCCCCTGTCTTATGCACCCTGCCAAATGGGTTGTGTGGTTTGAAGATCCTATCATGCTCATTACCCATGCTAGGGTCTCGGTCGAGAGGAAGTGACTCCAAAGGTGCATGAAGACTAAGAATAATTATTTTTTAGTGAGTATGGACACATGTAGGGTATACTAGGTATTGTACTATCCTAGTGGGTTATTCCTCTTATCCAAGCCCTATTATAGTTCCCCCATCTAGGTATATATCATGAACGACCATGTTCACTATGATGATGCATGAAGGCATATCTTCAATATCACCGGGTGAACCAGGTTGATGTAGGATAGTAATGAAATGTAGGGCGTCATACTACCCCCAGCCACATATCTGGACATGTGGGGAAGCCTCCTTAATAACTATGCAGAGCACTGTAAATATATGAATTCATTTTTGCTGGAGGGTTTGATGGTAACCGGGTGACACAAGGAACTTAGCAATAGGGAGTGTGTCCAACTCAATTAGGTGGAACTATTGACCAATGTCGTCATAGTGTTCATGGATTTTTGGGTAATCTAAATGTTTATGATGGATGAAAAAAATACATCTTCCCTAAGGTATGGTGGAAACACACAACCTAATACTGGGTGAGGGACTCTAGAATGTTTAAGTTTGTCGATGAAATTGGCCAGAACATCTCAGGAAAATGTTATGCTACAAGAATCTCCCACAAACTTCTCAGATCAGACATAGGATTCAGACCTTGAATTCCCAATTCATCGATTAGAGAGGGTTGAGGGACTGGTAAAACACTAATGCAGACCATTGTAATTGTCTATTGGTCGTTGGTGAGTATAGAGAACGATCTGACAAACCACTTCATCTTAAGATACTTCTTGAGGACTGTTGTGACTGTACCACCGCATCCCTATAATTAGGGGTACTTACCATTGCTTCTCATATAAGGGTGGTAGTTTTTTGCGGTGGATCAGGTTGTTTCTTACCATTGACTGGTCTGCATAATAATAATTCATGATCCCTTGTCGATGTGGAGAATTATCCTAGGGATGAAAGGGATAATTGTACAGAAAGACCCTGGAAAGGTTCCAAATCTTCCTCCTTTTGTATGTGTCAACAAAGGGATTTATGGATCCAGTGGATCTCTCTTTCTAGGATGATGAGGAAAATACACCTATTTCCTACCACATTCCCCGACATAAAGAATCAAGGTGATGGTTCAATCATCAAATCACACTCCACCTCGGAGCTTGAAAAACATATGGTATTGATTTCTATTCGAGGTTTCTCTGGGTTATTCTTCTGGCGGTGATGACCCACCCTCTTTCCCTGAGATGGTTCTTTAGGGAAAGGTAGATCTTCAACATGGGAAGGACCTCTACTTGGAAAATCCGAGGTGTAGGGATCCCCTGGGAAGATGTCGAATAGAACACGAGGAGGACCTTCGTGAGTGAGAGTGTTGGAGTGGGGAGGACCTTCATGTCAGTCGGCTCCAGTAGATGTGGAAAAAGAAGGGTATTCATATTGACTACACTGGATATAGGAATGACCTTCGTAAAGACTATTAGTGAAGTGGGTAGGGCTCCCACTAAGCTCATGAGCACGGGGATGACCTCCATGTTGATGGGTGACTTGGCGAGAGGGACCCCCATGTTGAGAACATGGTATGTGAGGAGAATTTTCATACCAAAGATTATGGTCACTGGGAGGACCTTCATTCTTGGTGTCAACAATATGGTTATGAACTCTACTTGGGCTCGTGACACTGGCATGGGGAGGACCTCCATACTAAATGCAATAGTGGGGAGTACCAACACTCTATCTGGTGAAGGTATAGGAAGGACCTCTGTATTGAATGTCTTCACCACGGGTCACCATATCATGACTGTTACTAGTCCCGATAATAGGGAGAGTCAACCTAGCCTATTCATAGGGTGGATGGTTCCTCAAACCTGATAGGGTGTGGGAATTCCCTGACTCCATAATAGTGAGGTTCCCCTGCTCAGTAGTAATAGGGGACCAATGGCTTTTATTGATGGTGGCACGGGCCACTGGGCCATGGAAGATGATGTCTCCTAGAGATCATCCTCCTGAGTCTATACCCAGTGTTGATGTTGACTTAGTCGAACTAGAGCCAGTTGTGAAGGGGTGTGAACCGCCATCTCTTTAGCCTATAAGATCGGCTGACGACATTGACGTGGCCTAGTGGGAGTCCTCCTTGGCATATCCTATGATGAATTCATAGACATGGGGACTTTTACATCCTTTACTTCGTCATTGTAAGGTAGTGAGTAATAATAATGCTCTGGGGAGAGGTTCCTAAAGCTATTGTAGACTGGAGTGGGGAGCAAGAGCTCCCAACATAGCCCTTGGGGGGTATGATGAGGCACAAAAGCATATAAATTTTGGTGAGCCATGTCCCTACTTTGGATGAACCCCTCATGTTCATATTGATGAACAAGAGTATCAATCACCATCCTTTGAATAAATTCAGAGGGTGATATGGAGAGTGGGTTCCCAACAACTATAGTCATGGGAGTCTTCATCGAATAGGTGAATCCATGAAAGATTTCCACATTTGTATTGCCCTTTCCTCTGCATCTATGGGTGGGGGTGATTGATTTCCTGTAGCTATAGCTTTGGCCCTTGAAAGCAGAAATATTTATCCATCAACTTAGATAGTAAGAAATTAATTCATAGTGCCCCAACACCATTCAGTCTTCCATGGATAGATAGAAATATCCATGTTGAAAATGTCGTAGACTAGGATGCCTAATGATTAACTACCCCAAATCTAGTTGAGTTTCATGCCAAGATGACTATTTTCATGGAAGGAGTTGGCACTAGATAATTGGATCTGATGACACGCTTATCTGCTGATGTCTCAAACTCCACTAATCCCCAGGTTTAAGAGAATAATTTCACATTGGGTTTGTCATTTTTTATTTCTAACTCTTTAGATGGGGTAAGAATGTATTTTTCAAGAACACACATCTATTTCCCCGCATTCCAAATTTCCAAAGGCAGGTGGAATCCTTCAATTATCCAGGGACATTTTCTCCTTGATTGATATGGGATGATGGAATGTTGGCCACTCTTTCTAGGGATTTATTCTCCAAATTCACTGCCTATTCTGAGTCTCCCTTAAGGATAAAGACGTTTTTCATGAAACTCTTCATGATCCCATGTGTTTGTGGAAATTGGTTAATTAGAATAATTCTTTCAAGACATTCCATGGGTTCATGTAAGGACAGAAACATTCTGTTAGGGGAGTAGTTATGTTGTGCATTTCTAGTGTGTCTATAACTGAAACATAGGTATATCTGAATTTCTTCCCCTTTTGGTAGGGATTATTGAGGGCATAGAAGCCCGAGGAATACCACATTGAATGCATGGAATATTATTCTGCAGACATGTCTCTAAGGTTTTCCTCAGCTTCCCATGTTTAGAATAGGGTATTCCACGAGTTTAACATCTAGAGGAGATGGATCAGAATGATCAGAATACTGATGAGAGTGAATAACATGGGTACATCACTATGAGGGAGCATTAGCAATGATTTCAAGATGGATGGACCGGAATGACAAAAAAAGTGGACCAATAGTGATGTGTCCCATAAAGGGAGGATTCCACACCATAAAGGAACATCCCAAAAATGGAGTACCAGATATATGGATCAGAACGCCCAAAAAGAGTGGACCCAGGGTTGTGTGTCCCATAAAGGGAAGATGTCACACCATGAAGGTTGATCTGGAAACCTCAAAATGGAGGATCATGGGATGATTGGGTCCCATAAAAGGGGAAACCAAGCTTTACCACTATTTAGGATTTACCTCAAGGATTTTTCCTATATACCCAAAAAGGGATCAAACCCCACGTAGTTTGAGATGGTTATACATGGAATCAAGGTGCACATGAAGGACAACAAACCAAGAACCTATTGGGACTTAAGCATGGTTAGCATCCCAGACATTACAAAGAGAACTTGGATGAGTGAAATGATTTCACTAGGATGCAGCGGCTCAGATGAAATCCAGATTAATATGGATGAAATATCAGGGGTAGAATGAATGGATATGGGGACCGATGTGAAGATGGTGGTGTTGGGATTGAACCTTAAGGAGTTTTCCTAATTATCCCTATGGTAGGGAATCAAAGTCTATGTAGTTATAAAATGGAGTGATAAGTCACCTGAGGAGGTAACTTGTGAGAATGGATGCATGGATTGGACCCGAAGGAAGTTGAACCTCCGGGTTGGGGCATGACCTTCTCAAAACACAAAGTCTCAAGGGAGAGACCAGGATCGGACATGAGAGAAGGGATTGGACCTCAGTAAGACTTCCTACATATCCTTGTGTCAAGAAATCAAATTCCATGTAGTTCATGGATAGGGTGATGAGTTTGGGTGTACACAAAGGACAACAACCTTAGAACCTATTGTGAATTGTGCATAGTTAGCGGCCTATTGCAAGAGGGACACTCTTGGTTGGATGATTATGGACAGAGTGTGGGGATTATGCCTAGTTAGCTCACTGAGTGGATCAGAACTCCATAGGGAGGCATATCCAAGAGATGCATCCCAAAAGGTCATTTATTGCATCAAGAGGATACATACCATAAAGGGATCCCTAGAGTTTACCATTTGTTGGGATTGAACCTCAAAGAAGCTTCCTATGTACCTGAAAATGGATCAAAACCCACATAGTTTATAGATACATTTTTGAGTCATGTGGGGTGAAAGGAGCATATATTTTAACGTCATGTAGAATGAGGGTGAACCGACATGAAGTGGTCAGGACTCATCGGTGATTGGATTGAACCTCAAAGAGGCTTCCTATATAACATACTTGAAAAGGGTAAATGATCAAAGTACAAATAGTTCGGTAGTGGGGCTTGGGGATTACACACTAAGGAATCCATTAGAGGGTGTCATGGTTGATGCAGACTCTAAGCCCATGTGAGTCATGCTCCGTGTGAGAAACAAGAGGCAACAAAAGACCCGATGATTGCATCACACAAGGTACATCTACGAGGAGTGGTGCGAGGATTAAGTGTGGTTAGTGGCCCAAATAAAGGAATATTGGGACTAAATCTATGATGGAATCCCGAGTAGGGGTCCAGATGTATGAGGAGAATATAGCCACCATACATGGAGTTCGCTCTCAAGGAGTGTCAGGGCTAATGTAGAGACTGCTCGAGGTGCGCATGGAAATGAAGCTCAAAGGGAGGGGAGGAGTGATAGGGTGATGGTGCCCATAATCTTCTTGGTCCCCTTGAACCAATCCCTCATGTGGTTGTTACAGTTTAAGATCATGTGTTGAGGATGTGGATGATATTATATTTAATGTAATGTAGCTCGAACGTTGAGGATTCACTCCTCATCCCTAGGACTTACATGACAGGAACACTTTAACACTTAGTGAAGGTAAAGAACCTACAATTTCATTGATCAAAGGGGTTGTGGACTGATCCATTAAGGGGTTCACATTATCATGGCTATATGAAGGATCAATATACTTTAGTGTGCCTATGTGAAGAAGAACAAGGTAGAAAAACATGACATGAAGCAATCCTTTGACAAGTTTGAAATCACTTTGTACAAGCCCAGAGGGACACACAGGATAACTATGCACAAAATAGGGGTGTTGCACATAAGAGGGGCTCATAAATGGTTCCTTAGGGTAAGGAAGACACACTGAGTACCTAAGGAGGGGCATGCGCAAGATTTATGTATTGCATGCAAGATGAGGTTCTACATGCAATATTGGAGGGTTGCATGAAAAATGAGTGGTTTCATGGACGTGGGAACCCTACATGCAAGATTGGAATGATAGAAGGTAAAGCATTCACGCAAGAAGTAACTTTTGTGCCCATGTTTCTTGGAGTAAAAGTAAATGGGAGAGGGTCAAATCATAGTGGGCCCACCTGAAGGAGGACCCCTGAGAGACCTAACGCACAAGATCCAGTACCTTGAGGCCATATATTTCATGCGGTCGTGAAGGGGTTGTCTTTCACACAGCAGAGCGGCGGTTCATCTTCCATAATTGTACCCATAATGATGGGGATGTTCCCATTTATAGATGAAAACATCCACAGTGGAATGCACGTTGATTTTGACATCACCTTGGGCATGGGAGATCGTGTGAGTGACCACTTTTCTTGCATGCCAACCGATCTTCTGTAACACCTCTTACTTGGTTGTTTCTTAGTTGGTTGATGTGGAAGAATATTTTTTATTTAGTATTGGGAATGCAAGATCTTGTGTGGAATTTTTATTCTTTTAAGCTGGTCTTCAATATTGTGTGCACCTCCCTTGGGAATCTCAGGATTGGTCGCTGATTCAAATTATGCCTTTGTTTTCACAAAAATTTCCACTCATGGCCTTAAATGGAATTTGGTGCAAAAAATAATTGTAATTAAAATTTGAATTTAAAATTATCAAATGCACATGATAATTTAAAGATAAATTCAAAATTATGATTGTCAATGCACATGAAAATTTATTTATAATTCAATGTTATGATTATCAATTCATAATATAGTTCAATGATAATAATTTTATCTATCATTACACGTGATGACTTAAAGGATAATTTAAAAATTATAATTATCATTTCATTTGAAAAAATAATAATTTAAATTATCAACACATGTGATATAACTTTATCATTTCATGTGATATCTTAGAAATGATAAGATAATAATTTAATTTCTCAGCACATGCAATAAAATAAAATTAAAAGTAATAAATTTTCATTTCATGTTATGTTTAAGAAATGATAAAATAATAATTTAATTTATCATCTCATGTGATAAAATTAAGTTAAAAGTGATAAATTTTAATTTCATGTGATATTTAGGAAATGAAAAAATAATAATTTAATTTATCAGTGCATGCAATGAAATAAAATTAAACATGATATATTTTCCATTCATGTGATATTTGTAGAAATGATAAAATAATAATTTAATTTATCAGTGCATGTGATAAAATTAAATTAAAAGTCATGAATCATAATTTCATGTGACTTATTAAAGGGTAAAGTTATAATTAAAATTTATCAGTGAGTGTGATAAATTTAAGGATAAATTGAGAATTATTCAAGATATAGAATGAATTATCACACGTGACATTTTATTTATTTTGAAAGAAAATAAATTTTATGATTCTAGGAAAACCATTTACATAGCTTGATCACCGATGTGCCACTAGCTTGGGAAATTGACGTATCGCCCTGATATTAGAAAAACTATAAGTGGTCTTCCAACTGTTAAGGTAGTAAGTTCCTTAACCTTTTGGTGTTGTTTACAAATTATTTACATTAATATGATAATGCGTAAAAAATTTTAATGACCATGCCAGATAGTGAATGCATGTGGGTACGTGTTTATCCTGAGAAACTCTATTTTACACTTGATTTCATAAGTACTTATAGATGTTTATTCACATTACTGTGTGATTACCTATACATTGTGTCCAACTTTACTCATGGTGATATGTTATTCTTTCACACACCTACACACATACATATATATATATATATATCCATGCTATGTATACCTTGTGTTTTTTTCTTGGATCCATGTTATGTGGACCGTCAACTTTCATTATCCTTTAGAGGAGGGATGTGCATGACTGAAGACGAGGGTCCAATGCATGGTGTGGGAACATTACGATACCCAAGGGAGGCTATGTAGTGGACCATTGTGACTTATGTAATCCTCTAGAGGGTACATGTGCATGACTGGTGATAAGGGTCCAATACGTGAGGAATAAAAACGACAATGCCTTGTGATGCACATGTTTGACAAAAAGGGATGCAATGATTCCTTGGGAGTATTGTTCAGCAGAACATAGTGAATTGTGCTATCCATTGGAGAAGGGATGTGCATGACTGATGAAAAGGGTTCAATGCAAGAGAAAATAATATGATGATTCCTTGGGATGCACATATTGAAGAGGGGACCGACTATCTCTCGGTCCCTAGTATGTATTCTTGATGGTGTTCTTAGATGAATAAGGTATATGATTAGCTCTTAGTCCTTAGTACGTCAACTCAATGATTAAGGGAAGATGGTTAGGTCTCATTTCCCCTACACATATAGAGAAACATATCTTCTTATAGAGCATTGACATTGTCGTACGATGACAATGAGAAACATGATTCATTGTCCTAATGGATAATCATTGATTCATCTAAAACTGTGGCCATCCATTTTAGCATAGAGTCGAAGAAAGTACGACCAGAGGTTGTGGCAATTTAGTTGGTGCACAATAGCTCGGTTTTGGATTTTTGTGTTTATTGAATATTATTTATTAAAGAATACACTCGTATTTTGAGCACATTAGTTTGAAGACAAATCAGTGGTGTCCTACTGAGTCTTGTACTCACATCCTACTCGGGAATTTCAGTGTGCTTTTAAATTTCCTCCCCAAAGATCTTGTGAAGGGAAAGGGTCCTATAGAGGATGGTTGAGTGGTGATGCATGGAGATGGAGCGGGCCGATATAGCAACCAAAGCACTCCACAGAGGATTTTTTATTTACATTCAATATTGGTCTAATATATACTTTAGTTTTATTTACACTTTTAGAAGTTGTTACATTATATGTATTCCATCTTTTCATTTCCACATTTTTCTCTGATTATTTATATTTTTATTTTTGATCATTTATCTTATGAATCGATTTAGAGGGTATAGTCTCCCCAAAGTTCCACTTGACAACATCACTGTTAGCCAGTGAGATGCTGTATACGGGGAGGTGCAAATGAGGTAATGTAACATTGAAGCTCGGACCTGTTGATTCGGGTTGGGACACTACAAAATGGAATCAGAGGATTGATTTTTTACTATCTTATTTATCCTCTTTTTCTATGGTTGGGAACAGTTATACAGGAGCTAGGATGGTTGAGACTCGGGCATGGGAACTTGTTCAGTGTTTGTACATCACTACATAGTGGACCTCTCAGTTTCCAAAAATTGGGAAATTTAATTTTTCATTACTGTTGATTAAAATCACCCAGTGTGATTCACATGATGTTATATATGATTTATATGATTTAGATTATGTTCATGTATTATGATTATGAACTTAGATTCACATGCCATATATATAATGATTGTTGTGGCGTATAGTAGTTCATTAATTAAATGGCTGGATTTGTACTATCTGTTATGGATAGTTTCTTCGGTGTGATATATCTATGTTGTCATACATTGTGATATATCTTTATCATCCTTAATTAGTTGAACCAATCATATTTTTGTGTTATTATATATATAATTATAGTTACTAATGTGTAAGGATGGAAACATGGGTTAGTGTTAGGAGGGGTATACCTTGGATTAAGGGTATACTCCTAGGAAAACCTATTTTGACCCCATAGACTTTTTAGGTTAAACCTTATATAATCCCATAAACTTATTAAGATTTATACTAATAACTCTGTTTCTTATTTGAAGTGTGTTCATTTTCATTATAGAATATTTCACATCTACACAGTCTTATGGGATTACTTGGTAACCATGACGAAATGCTTCTGCATGAGAGTATGTTTCTTCATTACCACAAGATATATTAGAGAATGAAGTTGAGTAAGATCTAGTACTTACTATATGTTTTTGGAAGTAGGTTTTCTTCATTTAATGTTTTTTTAGTTCCTTCTTATTCATGGGAGTTCAGTACTATTGTTGTGTTTTCCATGATTTTCATCTCCAATATTATTTATCCTTCCATAGCACCGAAGGATATTAGGATGCTAAATAATAGTTTGAAATATTTTTTGGAAATCTCTGACCTAATAGAGACTCTGAAGCATTGACACATTATGTTGTTATTGAGATCATGTTAGGAGTTAAACATTTATGATACCCCAAATCATATAGTGCAAACCAAAAATAATGTGCTGAAGGTTTATCTATAAAAATTGGAGAGGAATAAATTCATAAGTCCAGAAACTTCACTATGGTATTCACTTGTGTTTCACTTAGATGGAGAACAATAATCTTTCTCTATATATTGATTAATAGAATTTAACCAAGTGGTGGTTAAGAACCAATATCTATTTCTTGGATCAATTATCTTCTCAATTAACTATAAGGAGTTAAAGGTTCTCCATGTTTGACCTTTAATCTGGCTATCACAATTTACAAGTTAGATTGGAGGACTTTCCAAGGATGGAATTTTGAAACATGTATCGATTGAATGAGTATTTGGTAATTTTGTTCAGACTGAATAATACACCATCTATGTTCATGTACCTCATGAACAAAATCATTCAGTTATACTTGGACCATTTATTCATAGTTTTTTTAATGGAATCCCCATTTAATCACCAATATAAGAACAACCTGCTGGGAACATGGAGATAGTTTTGAGTATTCTCTGAGCTTACAAAATTTAAACTAAGATATCATAATGTGACTTTTGGATTAAATAGGTGAAGTTACATGGTCATGTGGTGTATAAAATTGGAATATCAGTAAACCCATAGAAGTTCAAAGAAGTTATGTCATGGAGACATCCCTAAAACAATTTTTAGAATAGGACTTTCATAGGGTTAGTTGAGTACTACCGACGGTGTATCCAAGACATCTCCTGACTATCAGCACCCATGGAAGCCTTGATGAAGAAAGGAATAAATTTATAGTGGTAAGAACAGTGTAAATAGGACTTCTACGAGCTAAATAAAAGGTTGATGATCACTCTAGTATTGACACTTCTGGAGATTGGGATAGGTTATTTAGTGTATTTTTATGTATTGGGAGTTGGTATGGGAGCAGTACTAATGCAAGGAGAAAAGGTAAAATACTATTGGTCTCGTCAGCTATGACACCATGAGAAAAAATACCCTACACATGACATGGAGTAAGAAGTAGTAGACCATGAAATGAAATGTTGGAGGAATTTTCTCTTTGGTGAGAGGTTTATTGATTACACATATCACAAGAGCCATTTCTATATCTTAACGTAGAGGGACCCAAATTTGAGGAAAATACATTGGGTCAAGTATCTACCGAAATTTTACTTCAAGATGGAAATTCCCCTTGAAAGGGAAATGTCATAGCAGATACCCTTAGCCAAAGGACACAAGATGAGAGTAAACTTAGTGAGAAATCCTCAAAGAGGTAGTAGCATTTGATTTTTTTTCGGATGAATAGAGGTTTGTTGCTTTGGAGGATCATAGATCTATGATTTTATCTCATTTATAATTATATCTTCCCTTATATAAAGTATGTGTACGGGTTAGGATCCATACTCGGAGTGTATTATGAAGAGATAATGACTCACTGGAGGTGACCCTTTACTCGGATGGTCGATGGAAAATATTGACATGATATTGGTCTATGGAAGAGTAGTAGTTCCTACTTAATCTATAGAATAAATGATGATATATTACCATATCTCTAAGTGGAAGGTATATATTGGTGGGAAGAAGATGTATCATGACTTCAGATTAAATTTCTGGTGTCTAGGGATGAAGAGGGACATTGCTTGTTTTTTCTCTCGTTGCCTCACCTACCAAATGGTGATGGTTGAGCACCAACATCCTGGAGGGTTGTTAGAGAAACTCCTTATACCAATGTGGAAGTGGGAGGATATTACTATGTAATTTGGGATAGGATTACTCAAGACCCCAATGAGTAGTGACATAGTTTGAGTGATCATCGATCAGTTAAGAAAGTATGCCCACTTCTTACCGATTAGAGAGACTCACTCGATTGAGGAGTTGGGAAAATTTTGTGTCTAAGATAGTGTGCACTTACATGGAGTACCCTTGAGATTTTTTGCAGATATAGATGCACATTTCATGTTGGGATTTTGGTAGGGCTTGCATAAATCCCTAGAGACTCAGATAAAATTGATCAAATCACACCATCCATGGACTGATGGATAATCGAGTCATAATAGAACCTTTTTAAAAAATTACTATAATTGTGGGAAATGGGGACATTATAATATAACTTGAATAATTACAATAGTATAATACCACAAATTTGGAAATGATAGCCATCTTAGATGATTCTACTCAAGGGTTTCCTAGAGGAGTTCTATTGGGTCAGGACAAGATTGGAAAAGTGAAACCTAGTAGAGGAAGTTGACTCCCCTAATGACGACAACATTGGAAAGTCATGGGCATGATCATGGAGCTAAGGTAGACAATGTCTATACAATGGACCTAGCAACAACTATTAGTGATAATTATACTGTTTCTGTATGAGTTATGGTTCAAATCATGTCCTTTTGATTTTCTTCCTTGTTTAATAATGTGTTTTTCCTATATTTGAGAGCCATGTCTGTACTTGATTTACGAGTATAGTTATGCATCCCTAACATACCATTTTCTAATACGTCATCAAATGATGACACAAGACCTTAGTATATTAGAGAGTGGTGGTCAGAAGTTGTTTTTTAAAGAAAGTGTTAAGGGACTTACTCAGTGGATAGCGGTTGTGGAATATCATCTAGGCCTCCCTTCTTTCTATCGAAGTATCTATGATGTGTTCCATGTGTCACAGTTTCAAATGTTTATATCTTACCCAGCGTGTATCATAGATTGTGAGGATGTTGGGTTGGGGATTTATGCATATTGTGATGAGAATCAGTGTGGAATATATTTTGAAGTGAGGAGACATTGAGAGGAAAGACAAAACCGCTGGTCTAGATTTAGAGGAAATATTGACAGATTTAGGAAGAGAAAAGAGAACGTGTTTCTGATCATAGATATCAATAGTATGAGTTGTTTGAGAAACACCTCTATAGATGCTTATCGAGGATGAGAGGTCGATAGAGGGAGATAATTGTAACATCATATTTTTTTACAATATCAATAAATCCCTCTTTGATAAATTATTGGGATGTTAATATGGGGAAAATGGTTTATCAGTGAAAAGTTGAATTTTTTTGTTAAACACATTATGGAATGGTATAATACCAAATTAATACTTCGTAATATTCAATTAAATATTTTATATGTTAAACACTGAGTAAACATCAGTCTCTGAGGTTTGAAAATTCTCAGTTAAGATGGAGTAAAAATATTAAATATATTATTTTAAGCATGGTAAATTTATTGAAAATAATGAAATATCTTCCAAATGGTGCGTCGTATAAAAAATCTTAGACCATAAATAGACCCAGTATGTGGTGTTTACCCTAGGCCGGGTATAACATTTTGTAATCATTATACATTTGAATGTCTTTCCTGAAAAAATAACCCTTTTTATTTTAATTAATTATTTTATTCTTTTTTTGAATATTAAATAACTAATATCTCTTAAATGGTGAATCATATTAAAAATATAATATCATGGATCGGTCTGGAATGGGGTGTTTACTCTAGGAAGAGTATAGCATCCAATGGCAGTGGGTATTTGGATATCCCGCTCACAAGTTAATGTTTTTTAATTGTGTTAAATAATTAAATTATAAATTTAATTACTAAAAAACCAATTTTACTGTTCATAATCATCAAAATAATGCTCTATTTTACAATTCATAATCACCAAAATCGGTTTCGGTGGAAACACATTACCTGGGAGAAATAGATGAATCCATATTCAATTCTGGATTGAATAACGGATTGAAAATGGGTGCTTAATTTCACCCGAAAATTTATTATTAGGGTCAAAGTTACCCAACAATTCACATGGAAAAACCCCTATATAAGCCCTCCATTCCAACAGATATCATCACTGCTAGACAATTGAAGTGATTTTAGATAGAAATCAACACTAAAAGGAGGATTGAGAGGAGACCTCCTTCCTTACGGTGCGATGACCCCCCCCCCCCACCTGCATATGTTCTTCTTCTTCTTTTATTTATTTATTTATTTATTTATTATTAATTTACTTCATTAGAAAAAAATAAAATAAATAAAATGTTTTAATAAAAGAAAAAAAGAGAATAAAAGGTAAATGAAAAATGGTGTTTTAAATAAAATTAAAATTTCATATTTCATTTTATTAATCCACTTATTTAAATTATTAATTATGGATGGAAATTTTTTTTAGAAATTTTCAGAAGAAGTATTTTTGAAAAAAAAATATTAATGGACAATTATAATTTTTTCCCAAATAGAAATCACCAAAAATTATCAAAGATAATTATGCGATATTATCAAATGATGATTGCAATGGTTTATTACATAACATTATCGAGAATAGTTTTATAAAAAAAATATAATTACAATACAATTATCACATGATAATGCTATCTAAACTATCAAAGGATGATCATTTTTTTATTAAATGATAATTTTAGTGGTTTATTGAAGATAATTTTTCAATATTATCAATATATATATGTGTGTGTGTGTGTGTGTATTTGTGTGTGTGTATATATATACACCGACCAGTGAATATATATATATATATAATCATAAGAGGATAGGTTTTAATAAAATTATCATTGTATAATTGTAAAGAATCTTTTTAATTATAATTATCAAATACACATGATAATTTAAAGATAAATTCTAAATTATGATTATCAATGTACATGATAATTTATTTATAATGAAAAGTTATAATTATCAGTTCATAATATAGTTATATGATAATTATTTTAATTATCATTACACATGATGACATAAAGGATAATTAAAAAATTATTATTATTATTCCATCTGACAAAATGATAATTTAACTTATCAACGCATTTGATAAAACCTTATCATTTCATTGAATATTTTAGAAATGATAAGGTAATAATTTAATTTATCAGTACATGAAATAAAATTAAACTAAAAGTAATAAATTATGATTTCATGTGATATTTAAGAAAAAAAATAATAATTTAATTTACTAGCACATGCAATAAAATTAAATTAAAAGTGATAAATTATCATTTCATGTGATATTTAAGAAACGATAAAATAATAATTTAATTTATCAGTACATAAGATAAAATTAAATTAAAAGTGATAAATTATAATTTCACATGATATTTTTAGAAATGATAAAATAATAATTTAATTTATCATCAGATGTGATAAAATTAAATTAAAAGTCATGAATCATCATTTCATGTCACTTATTAAAGGGTAAGGTGATAACTACAATTTATTAGTGTGTGCGTTAAATTTAAGGATAATTTGAGAATTATTCAAGAGAGAGAATGAATTATCACACATTTTGTTTTATTTATTTTGAAATAAAATAAATTTTATGATTATAGGAAAACCTTTGACATACCTCGAGCACCGACATGCCAACAGCTCAGGTCTTTGACATATCACCCTAACGTCAGAAAAAATATAAGCATTTTCCAACTGTTAAGGTAGAATGTTCCTTAACAATTTGGGCTGGTTTAAAAATGATTTCCATGAATATTATTATGCATTAACATGTCTAACGACAATGATAGATAGTCAATGCATGTGGGATAGTTTTTAGTCTAGGAAACTCTATATTACACTTGATGCTATAAGTAATTGTAGCTTTCTATTCACATTACTATGTGATTGTGTGTACATTGTGTGATACATTACTCTGATGATGTTTTATTCTGGCATATATATATATATATATATCCTTCCATGTTATGTATACCTTGTGTTTTTATTCTTGGTGCTAGGATAGGTGGACCGTCAGCTTACCTTATCCTTTAGAGGAGGGATGTGCATGAATGACGACGAGGGTCCAATGCATGGGGTAAGCACATGATGATGTCTAGGGGAATCCATGTAGTTGACAGTTGTGACTTGTGTAATCCTCTGGATGGGGGACGCACATGACTGAAGACAAGGTTACAATATATGAGGAAGGCACAAGATGATGCCTTGGGATATGCATGTATGACAATGAGGGATATGTTGATGCCTTGGGAGTATCATGTAGAGGACCATTACGACAAGTGTTATCCTTTGGAGGAGGGATGACATGACTGGTGACGATGGTTCAATGCATGAAAAGGGAATATGATGATTCCTTGGGATTAACTCAATAAAGAGGGGATAAACTATACCTCGGTCCCCATTATGTCTTCTCGGCAGTGTGATTCGATGACTAAGGGACACGATTAGCTCTTGTTCCTTAGTGAGTCAACTCGACAATTAAGGGAATATTATTAGCTCTCATTTCCCTTTCACATATAGAGAAACATATCTTCTTATACAGCATTGATACAGTCTCACAACGATGTTGAGAAAAATGATTCATTAGCCTAATGTCTAATCATTGATTCATCAAAACCGGTGTTATCAATTCCAGAATATAGTTGAAGTAGGTACAACCAAGTGTTGTGGTGGCATAGTTAGAACATAACTACATTTTTTTCATTTGTATGTTTATTGTGCATTATTTATTATGGAATACAGTGGTATTTTGAGCATATCATTTTGAGGACACATTGGTGGTTTCCTATTGATTCATGTCCTATCACCCTACTTGAAAATTTCTATTCGCTTGTATATTTCATCACAAGATATATGATTAAGGGAATGGCCCCTATGGTGGATGGTTGAGTAGTGTTGCATGGAGCTTGAGCGGACTAGGACAGACACCAGATCACTCCCACATATGATCATTTATTTACTTACTATATTGTTCTAATACTTACATGGGGTTTCTTTCCACTTTGTGAAGCTGTTACATTATATGTATTCCTTCTTTATATTTCCTCATTTTACTCTAATTATTTATATTTTTGTTGTTGATCATTGATCCTATGAATCGATACATTGAGTATAGTCTCCCCAGAGATCCACTTCATCCCCTCACTGTAAGTCAATAGCCTCTTTCATACACAGAGGCACACATGAGGTCATGTAGCATTCCATCTAATACCCATTTATTTGGGTTGGGATTTTACAATTAGTATGAAATAATCAATAAAATTTATTTTTAAAATAATGAATGAAAATTGAGTTAAGAAATCATTTACCACTTGTAATCAATCGAATTGTATTCCCCATAAATGTAATAATTATCAAATAAAATATTTAATAACATTAATAAAATGAGATTCATGATGTGATATATCAAGTTAATTATATACGCTACATAAAATAAATAATTGGTGAATAACTCATATATCTCACACAAGTAAAAGTGATACAATAAAGCCTTATCTCATGTTTCCCTTTAGTTTTTTGTACTTTAACCTCCTATATAAAGGTCTAATGAATTTTATTAATTCATTATATAACCATATTAATATTTATAATAAATTATATGATATTTTTTTAATATCTTACCACCCTTTTATTAATAATATTTCATTTTTTTTGTTTCAGATGTGTTCGTTTCATAATTTCATGGTTGGTTCACTTGTTTTTAATTCTAGATTTTATATTCAAATAGAAATAAAACTCTAGAATTGATATAAAAGGGTATTTATTCACTTAAAAAATTAAATGGTCCCATATATCATTTAAATTTTTTACATGAGGAAGATTTGTTTGATAAAATTTCAATGATAAATGTTTAGTTTAATTGTTCATTTTTCCAACCATCACAAACTAGTATCTTTTTATTTAATATTATATATATATATATTGGTTCTGGAACATTAAATAAGTTATAATATACTTAATAAAATATTATATAACCATAATTATTTTTTTTATGACTACCCTTGAATTATTTAATTGAAAATAAAGAAAATCATTATTCACAAATATGATTAATCACCACAATTTAGACAATGGTTTCATTTCATTGAATAAAATAAGGTAATAAAAACGGATGAATATAAGATATTAGATAAAAAAATATAAAATTATAGTATATACATGATTCTTTAGTTATTATGTCTTGATTTATTAAGTAGGTGAAGAGAAGGTAGAAAAATAAATTTAATCAAGAGTTGTTTTTTGAGAAAGTTACCTCTTGAATATCACCTCCTTGAAGGACCCCTTAAGAAAACTGGAATTGGTATTTAAGAGAGACCAGAAGCACTTGGATGTGGGGAGATTGGGTAGGAGAGGTTTTGGTATATATTTAAATATATTCAAGTATTTTTAGGAGAATGTGGGTGGTGAAGTGTGGTATTTATACTTGAGGAGGGGTGGTTTTAAGTGATTAAATAATGGTTATTTTATATTTAAATCCAACCACATTTGAATGTAACTAAATACAATGATTTATATTGATTATAAATGTAGTAAAGAACATATAAGATTTATAAACACATAAAAACCCATCTAAATTTGTATTTTTTATGTATTTTATGCCTTTGCCTTTTAACTTTAACTAGTTACATTATTTTACCTATACAATAGTAAATCGTTTTTTACCATGGTAAATTTATTACTCCTAAAAATGAAAATTACCATATAAAATAATTTTTAAGTCTTGATTCCAAATATGGATTCCATTTTTATTGATTAAATTTATAAAATAGATAATAATTAATTCAAAATATGTTATGTGGATAAATCATAAAAACAGTTGTTTTACGGTTAAAATCTTGGTTTTTAAAATTTGTAATAATCTTTTTCTAAATGTAAAACCTTTTTTATAATTTCTTTTATAAAATAAACTTTATTAAATATTAAGGTTTAATAAATTTTAAATCATGTTAATATAATAATTATCTTATAAGAGTTATAGTGTTTTAGAAAAAATAGTATTTTCACTTTTAAACCCAAAAATAATTTTTTTATAAAATTAACAAAAAAATTATACAATTATAATTTTTATGTTATGATAAAAAAAATTATTTTTTAAAATAAATTTTCTAATTGTTTTAAAAAATAATTTTTTTTCACATAAATGAATAAAAATATCTTTTGAGGAAAATATTTATTTGAAGAATAAAATGAATTTATTAAAAAGTATGTATTAATTTCCTAAGAATAATTAAATTTGTATTGAATATAACCTTCATGATATATTTAATATAATTAACACCCTCTAATTTTTCTACTAGTTTATAGTGGTCATGTAAAAATAATCATATTTTGGAGTTCTTTTAAGATAAATGTCTTGTGAAAAATATTCTATCAAACATAGTGTTATTTTAAATCTAGGGGTGTTAAATTATCCCCTCATTCAATAAATTTCATTCAAAAATTTGAAATTTCAATTAAAAAAACAATATTTTATATTTTATAATATCTTTATGGAGAATCCCATATCCTATCAAGGGTTAATAAAACACCTTCTTAAAAAGAAGGAAAGGAAAATTTGAAGTTCACCACAAAACTAGGTTTTTTAATAGGAGAAAATTAGTGGGATGTGAAATAATTAACATGAAAGATAAATAAAACTATCATGTTCTAATTGAGAGTTTTATAGAACATAGTCATTAAAAAAATTTCCATCACAAAACCATAAATCTGTTACGGGTAAAAATTCCATTGTTTTCTTGAAAAAGAAATTAAATGAATAATGATTTTGTTCCAAAATAATTTTCCTTGAGTTGAGGAATCCTTTTACTTCTGAGAGTATGAATATATGTAAATATAAAGTTTTTATAGGTGAGGTTAATCCTTTAAACAATTTTTCACCATTAGCTTATCTTTTTCAATTTATAGTTCAACCTTTAATCCTCCAATAAAATTCAAAAAAAATCTATTTATATTAATCATACTGGGATAGAAAAATGAACTTATCAAGTATCTTTGATACCATTTTTAGAAAATAAAACTATGTTATATTAATCAGGATACCATGTAGGTTAGTGGTAGTAGATTCACAGTCATCACCCTTCAATTGTGGGTTCAATCCATACATTCTAACTAGATGTGATAGGTTGTCCCCTGTCCTATGGGTTATCCTTTTCTAAAATTTTATTAATATAACATTTACAAAAGTTCAAAAATTACCTTAATATATTCATGATTGAATATATTTTTTAACCAAAAATGTTTTCTCATATGATTCCATTTTCATTCCCAAAAAATATAATAACTCATATTTCTTCATTCTTTCTTAGAGTCATTGGTAATCCATTGAAAAATTGCATAGTGATTTAATTCCTTTCTCTAAGAAATGAATTTCCCAAAAATGAATTTTTTATGCCTGAAGCACTAAGACCCACATTTAATGGATCATATTATCCATATAATAAAACAATTAATTCAGTCTCTCTCAAAATATTTTCCAAAACCAATATGGTTAGAACATGTTATCCAATAAATACATTAATATTTAAAAAATGATCCAAAGATCAACTTAAACCTTTTCATAAATGGTTAAATATACGAATCTTCCAAAATATCAAGATCCAAAACATTAGAAAGAAGGTTACTAAATTTACAAAATAAACATACCAATAATCACTCATACAACATGAGATAGATCTTAATCATAACATACCAAAAATTTCAATACCCTCATCATGCATTATCCTGAAACTTTTTAATAACTGAAATTACCATAATTACTTATTTAAAACAGTCATGCTTCCTTATTCCTTAATAAAACACATCTTTTTGGATATTTACATAAATTTAAACATGTAGTAAACTCTAACAAAGATAACATAAACCACCAAATCACTAACCAATGTCATGGTCACCCATGTTATCCCATAATAATCTCTTTATTATTTTCTCATTATTGACCATATATTAAAGGTTATATTTCCTTCGAAGAAGTTAAATTTTCCACTAAATAACTTTTCTTGGTACCATTTGGTACATTCTTTCATATCCTTTAATAATAATACTGTAGTAAAATCCTTAAATGTTTCGTGATTCATATAATGAAAATAAAATACTTTTAAAACATATGTATTGGCTTCAAATACCTAAAAATAGCAATCATTCCACTTCAGTTTTATCGATAAAATAATCTTGAACTTGATCCCATTTCATATACTATGTTATATTCCATTGAAACTTGGGGAATTAATTTTCATAGTTCCCCATATCCTTACATTTTAAACATTTCATAGCTTTATTATTTCCCTTTATATCATAAATTTGGTGGCCTTTCTTTCTAAAATTGTAAAAATAATCCATTCCCTTCATGAAATTATTAGGTTATTTATTACCACAATTATCACATGTGGGAGAATCCTTATTTATTCTCTTCCCCTTATCCATTTTTTTATCTTCTATACTATTCTAATCTTTGTTTCCGTCAGAAACAAAAAACTTGTAGATTTCTTTCTCAGTCTTGATATTATCTTATGATGAAAATTTTTGGGAGACAATTCTTTTCATAGGATTATTTTAACCCCATTAAATAAATGTAAAATAATGCTCTTTGGATTAAGTACATATTCCATATCATGCTGAGATAACCTAGTAAACATTTCAACATACTTCGAAACATTTTCTTCTTAATTTTTTGTCAGACCCATGTATTTTTGTTCTGTATTCACTTGTTTTTCTCAAGGAAAATATTTTTCAAAGATTTTTTTAAAATAATTCTATTCCGTGATTGGTATTTCTTCTGCATTCTTGGGGTTTTGGATCAATGGCCATTGTTATTCTATATCCCCTAAGATATGATAAAATATCATGATAACCTTCTCTCTTTCACTAGTTTTCAATGTAAGAAATGTCTTCTCTATTGAATTTATCCATTTCCCAGCTAGAAATGGATTTTTAATCCCATTGAATGATGATGTTTTTTATCACATGAAGTGATATAGAATTGTTACACTATGTTGTGAATCATTTTTCTTAATTTGGGTAAGGTTATTGTTCATAACTTGATTCAATTTTCACAATATTGTAAAAAATAACAACTATGGAAAGATATATAACTGAAACACATGCCATTAAATCAATAACTTGTGTATAATGTGGATAAAATAAAATTTTATCATGTAATTCAATATAAATAGTAACATGATCTAGAAAACATAACCATGTATATTATACTAAGAGAACAATCACATGGGAATTAAAAACTAATTTTATATTGATGGAATTCATAATTATGGACATCTGAAACTTATCATCGAGGCCTCATCCAAGACATATAAAAATAAATGGGTAAGGAATTAGCCAAAAACCATTCTAATTTTTCTCATGAGAAATAATAATGCATCTATGGGAAATAGAAGTCTTCTCCCATCACTTACTAAGTCTAATTAATTCCTTTTATGAATAAATTGTACAACCAAATAAACATGCCAGAAAACAATGATCACTATCCATATTGGAAGAACAAGTCATATTGAAAATAAATACTTCCCCGTTCAAACTAATCATAATCCATTTAAATAAATATTAAGAATGATGTTATTAGAATATATTATACACAACATATTCAATATATGATGTTAACATATATTAAAATACATTAAATTATATCATTAAAAATTTATTGAGGAAAATATCCTTTTTCCATTTTAAAACCACTTATTTTAAATTTTTTGGAAAATGATAAATTATAAAATTGAAAATAAACATGTAAAAATGTGAATTAATATTTAAAGTATTAATTCATATTTATGGTTAGAAACGTTTCACATTCCGTATAAGTTATAAAACATTAATTCTATATTTTTTCATAAAAGTCTCAAAGAAACTTATTTAGAAAATGAAAAAAATATACCTTTCAAACCATTTTATAAGTAGTAAAAAAAATCTAAAAATAAATTCAAACAATCATAGGATAATTGTTAAATTATTTATGGATACAATTTTATGAAACATTGAAATGGATGAAAAAATTAGTTTTAAAGAAAATTGTAAAAGGATAATTTTTTAAAATAAAGTCACTTAAAAATATAATATCATTTAAGTGAGAATTATTAAATAATTATATGATGTGTATCATCTATAAATCCACATAACAAGTTAAAATTCAAAAAAACCTAATCAATATTCATTTAACACATAATCTTAGCATGACATAATCAATAAAGTAGAAGTTTAACCCAATGAATGGAAATTTAGTTACGAAATCTCTAACAAATTAACCCAAACATTTTTAATTAACATTTAATACCATGAATATAATGATATTCATGACTTTATATATCAAATTCAGTATATTAACCACAAAAAACAAATATGTGGTGAATAAGGTATATATATCATAGAAGTTCAAGTGAGATGAGAAACACTTATCACACACTTCCCTTTAGTTTTTCATTCATTAAAAACTTATATAATTATTTAAATAATGTTATTAATTCATTAAAAACCATATTAATATTTATAATACCATATACAATGCCTTTATAACATATTACCTCCTATTCATTAATAATATTTCATTATTTCAAGTGCGTTCATTTTAAGATATCATGGTTGGTTCACTTGTGTATAATTTTGGATTTTTTGGTGATATGGAAATAAAACTGTAGAAGTGAAATAAAATGGTATTAATAAATTTTATATAATTTTAAATGGTCCCATATATCATTTTTATTTCTTACATGAGGATGATTCATTTGATAAAATGTTAATTATAAATATTTGTTTTAATTGGTTATTTTTTCAACCATCATGAACTAGTTTCATTTTATTTAATATTATATATATAAATATATTACATTCAGATCATTAAATAATTTATAATATAAAAATTAAAATCTTATTTAACCACAATAATAATTTTATGACCATCCTTGAAGGCAGAAATTGAAAACGAATAAAATCATTATTTGGAGAGATGGTTAACCGTGATAATTGGGTTAATGGTTTCATTTCTATGAAAAGAAAAGGTAATTAATGGGTTGTATATAAGGTATTAAGAAATAAATATAAAATTATATTATATACATGATACTAGAGTTACTATGTCCTGATAAATGAAGGAGGTGAATAGAAGGTTGAAAAAGAAAATAAATTAAGGGAGGCAGTTTGAGAATGTTACCTCTTGAATATCTCCTCCTTGAAGGACCCCTTAAGGAACTTTGATTTGGTCTTCCGGTGAGAAAAGTAAAAATTTCAAGTGGGAAGAGTGTGGAGGAAACACAGGTTTTGATATTTTAAGATCTTCATGGCTTTTTATGAGAAAGGGGGTTGTTTGGACTGGTATTTATACTTGAGTAGGGGTGGTTTTAAGTGATTAAATAATGGTTATTTATATATAAATCCAACGACATTTATGTGGAATTAATTTCAACTAATTAGATTAAAATTAATGTTTTAAAAAATATTTAAGGTCTAAAACACATAAATCACCCATTTAAGGTTGTATTTTTTTGGGTATTTTAATCATTTAACTTTTAACATTAAGAGCTTACTTTATTTTACTTGTACTTCGATAAATCATTTTTTTACTACGGAAACTTTTTTATGCACAAAAATGAAAAATGGAATTATAAACTAATTTAAATATATTAACTAAAAATATTTAATACATTTAAATTTATTCAATTTATCAATGCAATAAAAATTAATTCTGTGTTTTTATGCATATAACTCATAAAAACAGTTTTTATGGTTATCATCTAAATTTTCAAAATTGCTAAGCATGTGTTTTAAAATGTAACACCTTATGTATTATGTTATTCCATAAATAAATTATGATCAAGGATATGGGTTAATATATTTTAAATCATGATCATATAATAATTATTTCATCAGAGTTATGGTATTTTGTATAAATAGTATTTTCACTTTTTAACTGAAAAATTAACTTTTTAGAAAATTTTAAAAAAGGTTCCAAAAGTTATTTTTGAGGTAATGATTACAAAAATAAAGTTTATTTTTCAAATAAATTTTCTAAATGTGTAAAGAAATAATTGTATATATTTTATCATATAAATGAATTGAAATTTATTTTTGAAGAAGATATTTATTGGAATAATAAAATGTCTTTACTAAAAAATATGTGTTCATTTCCTAAGAATAATTATATTTGTATTAAATATGAACATAATATTTTTTTAATAATATATTCAATATTATTATCACTCACCAATTTTATGGCTAGTTTATAATGGTTGTGTTAAAAATGATATTTTTGAGTTTAGTTGAGCTCGCTATTCTATGCAACGTAAGCTATCGAATATAGTGTTCTTTTAAAATATCATAGTGTTATACTTAATTCTACCTCATGTTTGATAAAGGGATGATTTTTTAAATTGATTATAAAAAAATACTAATCATATGATATGTTTGGTTTGTATTTGGTAAAAAAATTCTTTTAGGTGATTAATATGTGTTGATTTGATTATATCAATTATTAAGGGTGGGGAATGTTTTTATAAATTTCATATGATCTACATGGTTTTCAAATGTATGGGGTTTAATGAAAGTCATGATGTAAATCATAAAAAGTTATTATACTCACCCACTATATGTGTATCTTTTTCAACATGTAGATGATGCATAACTTAAGTTATAAGTTGTTTTCTATGTTTATTTATTGGATTTGAGGGAGAATTAGAGTTTTAAGGTGGATAAAAGTAGAGGATTGGTCTTTAGTTTTATTTTTGGATGATTTTACAATGTTTTATTTGAAAATTTGAGATAATATTATCGATTTATTCATTTTTTTATTTATATTAATTTTTTCTACTACATTGTATTTATATGGGAATAATAAGGTTGGGTTGGGTGATTTGGTATTCCATTCCCAAATATATGTGTTGAAGGATGGGTGTTTGTTACTAATCCTTTAGTGGTTATGGATATTTCCAATGGATAAGTAACATTATAATTTGGATCAAGGTTATGATTTAAGTGGTCGGGTTGTGTTATGATATTAAAAATGGAGCAAATTTGGTTCATTTAGATTCTAATAAGAGTCAATATAAAATATTTCATGAAATCATAGGTATAATATAAAAAATTATAATCAACATTTTTATAGTGAGATAGATGTTTGTATGGAAGTATCAGTTAACTTATAATGATTCTCTCTATTTTGGTTTCTTCCAAGTTAAGTATCTTGTTTATAGTGGACCAAGATTTTATTTTAATTTCATGTATTATATAGTAATGATACCTATATTTCATGCATATCTTTTTTATATTAAAATACATTACATATATGATTTTATTGAAATTACATTTGGATATTAATGGTTTTATTCATATTTTGATGTACACAAAAATTGTAAGGAAAATGATCAAATTAATGTAAATGGAGATTAATTAATGAATAAAAATCTGTCATGCGATATATGAAATGTGAGGACCAGACTAGAGACTTATAACCAAAAAAATTAGGTAAATTAGAGCTTATAGGGTTGCAAATTGTTCCTTCATGTCATGAAAATCCTATTCCTGATTTTGAAATTGGTAGAAATCAATATGTGAGTGCATTGTATAAAGAAAAATAAGCTTTAGATAATCCTGAATTTCACCGAGTGACACTTAAGTTAAACCTTGACTTTCATCAAAAAGACCACGTTTTCAATGTGGTCTATGTAAATTACAATATTTGAAAAGAAAATTTTAATTGAAATTCTATTGAACACTAATATTGACCTTGGAAAATATTATAACTAAATTTATAGTGAATTAAATCAAACATAATCATCATGGATATCTATACAATGAGAATTAGGATACTTCCACTAGAGATCTATATAGATATCGAAACCTATGGTGAGTTACTGCACTACTATATGGTTATCCACCATCCTATTTCTTCATTTTCGTTAATTAATTATTTTATTATTCTACTTACCTCTTACTCCTTGATTACTAGTATGAGGAGGAAACACCCATCATGTTCTTGAGTGATATAGACAAAGGGGTAAGGTGCAATGGATTTTTATTTCTTTAATTTATTCATGTTGGGTTACTACAATAATATATTAATTTATGATCAATTTATTATTATATTATCATGACCATTAAGAAAAATATAGAACGTGTCTTCTTAAATTTCCCTACTAATTTCCTAAACTATTTCATGACCATTGAATAATATATGGTAGTTAGGTTTAAATATGGTATCAAGGAAAACTTGATATAGTAATTCCTTAAAGTGGTAGATGATGGGAGAGTAAATTTTTAGGGGTTGGCTGAGCCAAATGACTTTGGAGGTGTGAATTAAAAAGAAGGATAAGTGCCCTTTTATAAGAGAGGTGAGCAACAATTTAGGAAAATCTGGAAATATTAATTTATTATAAAATTATTTTCGATTTATAGTAGCTCAAAATTCATTTAATTAGAGGATAAGTTGAGTATAGATATAAATCATCTCGAAAAATAGGTTTTAGATAGGTTTAGGTCCTACAGGTTACCTTATCTTTTATATTTGACCATTAGTTAAATAGTTTAACTCTTACCATCTCTTCTTGTATTTTTACACTAATGGTTAATATAGTTACAATAAAATTAAAAGATAACCCTAATTGGATCATTTAATAAATTTTTATCACTATCCAAGTTATTTGGATAAAATTTAGATTTTTAGGATTTTAATATCATTTAATAAAATAGTATTTATTTTAAAATATCATTTATGTCAATTTTGAAACTATTTAAGACTTTATTTTTGGTTAAAGTCATAACTACTTGATTACTTCGAACCAAATGAATTAACTCCAATATAAAATTTCATATTCTTACATAAAACACATGGATGAAATCAAAATTTTCAAATTACATTTATTTTAATATTTTTAATATCATTTATTTGAATATTTCATAAATAACGTAATTACTTCATCATCATTATGTCATAAATAAATTTATTTATTTAAGTTAAAAAAATTATAAATAAATCACTATTATGTAGGAGATATTTTTTTATCTCTAATTACTATTTATAGTGTAAGATATTACTTATATAACCCCATATTAAATTTGGGTTAGTAATAAGAGTCATGTTTATGATATGTTTACCTTAACTTAAAATTAAATGTTATAAATGTATTAACCACACCCAAGTGGCATCTAGAGGATAAATATGTGTCTGAAAAGTGGTATTGATCATAAATTAATCAACCAATAAGGTAATGACAAGTTTTATGGTAATTTTATGTTATTATAATATTATTTTTAACTATAATTAGACTATTTACCTTTAATTGTGGTAAATAAGATCCAAAAGGTACTATTCACAAAAAATTATTTTAATCCTATTAGATCACATCTTTCACCCTGATTACAACCACGTATGTGTGATTTTTAAATTTCAATTCACAGAAGCAGTAAAATTTTGTTTAATGCTAATTTGCAAATGTGTATATTTTGCAGGTAAAAGACGTTCAAAAGTTCAATAAAATATTTATATCTATTTATATTATAAAAATGATTTCAATGACTTAAATTGGAATAATATATGTATTATGTATATATATTAACTTTAAAATAAATTTAAATTAAAATAATTATTTAAATGAAAAAGTCGGTTTTTATCCACAATGCTGTGTTTTTCACTATTCAACAAAAATTGAAAATTCTCATAAAAATACCAAAAATTCACCATAAGTTATTTTGATATTACTACTTCAAAAATTAAGTCTATTTTGAAAAATAAAATTTATAAAATTTCAAAATGTGGTTAATACAATTCATAACCACTTTTTAAATGGCTAGTTTGATAGGTTGTGGTGAACTCAAACTCGTTATTGTGTACATCGCACACTATTGAATTATTTAAATAGAAGCATATTGTGGAATATTGGGGTGTTATGTTCTTCCCTCCTTCAATAAACTATATCATCACGATTTAAACTCTGAAACAAAATCTATTGGATGGACTTTTCAAAATATCATTATTGAAATCCCACTTAAAAAATTGATTAATGAGACCTCCATTTTAAAATAGAGAATGCGATGTAATAAGGTCACTAGAGATAACACATACTGGGGTTACAAGTAGAAATACATGGAAATGAAATAAAATTTGACCATCATGTTCAGATGGAGAGTGATATAGAACATTATTAGGAGAAAGTTAACAATTTAAAAGTAATAAATCTGCGATGATCCAAGGGACCATTTGATTCATCAAAAAAGAAAGTACTAGAAAAATATTTTTGGTTTCATGTTATTTAACCTATATTTGAAGAATTCATTTACTTCATAGAATAATAACACAATGAAACATATTTACTTACATAACAAGTAGAGTTTCCTCCTTTAATCAATTTCCACCATAGAGTCATCTTTCTCTCCAAAAGATAATAAGATACAAAAAATATTCTTTTTATCTTAATCTTATAGGGTTAAAAAAATGAATTTATTATTTATTTATCATACCATAAAAAACTACATTATACAAAATAGGACATTATATAGACTAGTGGTAGGAAATTCACCCTTATCGCCTTTCGGTTGTAGGTTCAAGTCTCGCGGCCTTGATGGATACAATGGGTTATTGCCCGGCCTTTGGGTTGTATTCTTCATAAAATTATATCATTCCAAAAATAATCTCAAGAAATTTTTTAACCTTAAAAAATAGTATCCAATGTAAAACTTAATCCTTTCTAACCATTAGTCTTATCCAAAATACTTCTATCCAAACTCACAGTCTAAAACTTTATGAGGATAGTCACATAACATAATGTAGATCTTTTTGTCACATAACAAACATTTGAATACCTTCATCATGTATTCTAAAAAAACATCATAATACCCTAAATTATTATACATCCCTATTTGAATACGTTTTTACTTACTTATTCCTTATGTAAAACATAGAATATTGGATATAGTTTTAAAATCCAAAAATGTTGTAAACTCTAACAATGGTGGAATAAATAGACCATTAATCAGTTCCAAGGTTGTAAAACCCCATGAAATTTAAATAGTAATTTATTATAATTAATTAATTATTTTATGATTAAATATATATATATATTTATCAATAAATTTTTTTACGAAAGTATTTACAAAACTAAGATATTCTATTGAAGAAATGTTATTTTACATAAAATGTTTTTTAATAAGATAAAATATATTCTTTATTTATGGTTTTGAATATATTATTATTATAAAAAATATATTATTATTTTTTAATATGGTAATAATTTATTTATATTTACTTTTTCATTTTTGTACAAATATAAATATCAAAAAATTAATTTTGTTTGAAACTTAAAATGATTGCCTTTTAGAAAATAAATAATGAAATGTGTGTATATATATGTATCTAATAAATGTTTATGATACTAATTATAATCATACGATTATTTTGAAATAAATATAATTTGTTTTAATATTTAAATGATAATAATAATAATAGTAATAAAAATTATGGGTGAAACTTTTTTAAGAAAATTTTTATTAATATTTTTATGATAATATATTTAAGATATATGAAAATATATTGTCTTTTATTTAATTATAAATATATATGATTATAATATTACTAAAAATGGAATTATATATATATATTAAAATGTTTAAAAAACCATATATATATATATATAATATTTTTCAAAAAATGTGATGTCTATTAAAAAACCAATTTATACTTACATAGAAAAGGGAATGTTTTGTTTTTAAAAGAAAATGCTTTGAATTATTTATAAAAATGAATTTCATTTTCATTTTTTAAAAAATAAAAACATATTTATTTAATATGTTAAAAAAACAAAAACGCCAGAAAAACTATTAATAAACACTAAAGACTTTTAAAAAATTGATTAAATAAACAAGAAATGATTGCTTGGTAGCGTGTCATACACAAGATTTGAAATGTTAAACAAAATTGAAATGATACAATATATTTTAAACTTATAAAAAGTTTAAAAACGATATTATTGCACAACTTTTAAAAAAGAGGAAAAAACGAGATGATTTAAAAAATGAAATAGTAATAATAATATAAAAAAATGTTTACTGAGATTTTATTTTTGATTCCTTGTTTAGTTTTAAGATAATATTTTATTACTCAGCTTCTCATAGCAGCTTTAGTATGATTTATCTCCTTTATAAATTTGGAGAACTCCTCTATAATGGTTAGAAGACCCAACCATATTCCGCCCTAAACAACAATTTCTTTCTTCTTAAAATATTCAGCCACTCAGTCCATCATTTGATCTAAACCAAGGTAAGGGTGTATTTTAGTTTTTCAAACTATAGTTGTTACATCTATATATGTGTATATATACATATATACACATATATAACTCACTATTTTCAGTATATATATATATATGAGTCAAGGGATTATGTCTTAAATATTGAATCTAAAACTTATGAAATGGATTATTTAATTTTACATCTTAAATTGTGTGTTTTTTTAGGGTTTTAATTTCATTCCATCTATTCAAGTATTAATTTGAAAGGATATATGTATAAATTAATCCACCTAATTATTCTATTTTCATATTTTATAAAAATTGTGAATTTTTATTTTTATGAAATAAGATTTAATTATATTTTTGACAATATTTGTTTAGTACATATATATGTATATATACATATATATATATATAACTAACATAGATTATTTTCTGAACTTATAATGAAAATGGGATCATATATTTTTAGTATTTAGATTACTATTCTAAAGAAAAAATTTTAATTATTAATTCATGTTTTAATTCATGGTTGTGTATTGAATTTAATTATTCTATTATGTTATGATATTCCACATTAAATGAATACGCTATGATAATAATAATAATGTTTTAATAAATATGTCACAATATAAATTATTATTTATAATGTTTATTTTTTAATTTTATTTCATATTTATTATTATAAGGGATATTCTAATTTATCGACATTTTCTAAAACAAGAATTTATGCATAATATAGACAAAGCTGGCATTCATATTAAATTAATAATTTCAACTTAAATATTAATGATTAATTCCAAAATTAATAAGTACATGGATTTCATTGCAAGTTTTTTATTTATATTGTTCCCTTTGTAGTTTTTATGGGAAAACATAATTACTTATTATTATTATTTTAAGATGATCAATTATTTGTATAGATATCATGGGTATTACATGAATGAGAGTTTGAATGCATGGACAGATCATGCAAGGGTTATGGTAAGTCTTTTTGGTTCTAACCTAACTCAAAAGTGTTATGAAAGTTCATATACATTCATATATATATATTTATTTATATTTATGCACTTATTTATTTTTTAATGTATAATTTAATGGAGCATTAATTTTTCAATGTTAAAAACTTTGGTGAAAATATATACATAGGTAATGAAAGCTTAAAATGTTTTCAGAAAATACAACGCTTGATCGTTGGGAATATGGAAGGTCATTGGGGAGTGAACCCATCCTTCGCTAAGTGGGTTAGCCCATACAGCCTCTGGTGATTCAAGTGGCCCAGAATAGAGTTTTGTTTTCCAAAGCTTGCGTGCTTTTTTCAGAAAAACACTAGAATATATTTAAGCTATTTTTGAGTGTATTTAATTTTCAAAGCAGTGCATTATTATTTTTAAGGCATAATAGATTTAAAATGATGTTTCTAAAGGATATATATATATCCAAATGTATTTTCTATATAGAATTTTCAAAATATTTTTTTAAAAGGATATATAAAAGGTGTTAAAACCACTTTCTGAGCATATTTTTGTGCCCACACCTTTGTTTTAAATGATTTTGCAGAGGAACAGTAGAATTTTTGAAGGCATTCTCTTGGCTTACGGAGTTAGAGTGCACCGTGTTTTTGTTCATTTTTTTTCTTTTATTTCAACTCTGATAATTTTTAAGGTTGTATCAAATTCTCAAGAACCTACACCGGTGAAAGTTCCTCAGCCATGTAATGTGTAAGGGTGGATCCTTATAAATGTAGTCAATAATATCCAATATACTTTATCCAAATCAATAATCTCTTTATTCCAACATAATTATCTCAGAAATATGAAAGGTTTTCATTACCTCAACCATATATTTCCAAAACAATTAACTTACAACAATGTCACTTTACATGGTACCATACAATCTTAAATCCTTAATGAAATAGTACTGCAGTACAATCTTTATTTACTCCATAATTCTTATAACCAGCACATTTCTAAAAAGGTATTCAAATAAAATAATTATTGAATAGGCATATTAATCATTACACTTCATCTACGGCAGCATAATGACTTGATCATTATCCAATAATATCATATGGGGTATATTCCTTTGGGAATTTGGACATTGATTCACATAATGTGTCATCTCTTTGCAGTTGAAGCACTATGTATTTGGAAAGCATTTTATTACCCATGAAATCGTGAACTTGGTGTGCTTTTTCTCCACACTTATAATAAACTACCATTTCCTTTAAGAAATTACTAGGGTGATTCTTCATACAGTTATCACATGTGGGAAAATCCTTCTTTACCTTCTTCCCTTTATGCAGCTTTTTCTCTTCCATCCTCTTCATTTGATGCTTCCCTTCAAAGCCATAGGACTTAGATAATTATTTACTTGTTTTATTAACACATGATACTATTTCATCATATGATGAGAATATATGGGAGACTATTTCCCTTCTAAAGTTTGGATTCAAACCATGAAATATATTATCTTTCTTACTATTTGGATCATGTGCATTGGTGGAGTTCTCATTCCTTCTACTATGAGGCATTTCTATAAGATGGAATATACTAGATTATATTATGAATCATAATGAATAATTCCAAACATAATCTAAATTGAAAATTTTATGCATATCTAATCCATAATCATAAACATGTTTTCTTTGTGGTCATATTTAATCATTAATCCTTCATAATGGTTTTAAAATAAAATATGAATTATCCTATTAAAATCCCCCATAAGATTCAAAAAAGGTGCATAGTAAGGCTTGTTGTCATGTACTAGGTTACACCATGTCAAGCTTAAAACACCTTTTCAGAGTTTTCTCCCCTAGGTACATCTATGCCAGAACCACATCCACTTGTACTATCAAGATAGGGATGTATTTTCTAGGAATACCCACATAATAAATATATTACAAAAATTATAGGATTTTATTTTATACATATCCTCAAAGTTTATATTATGGTAATGTTCCCAAATCCTAGTTTTTTTTCTATGTCTACTTTCCATTCTTTGTAATAAACTTCCTATAATACCAACTATAACACCCCAATTCCAGATGACCGAAGCCTAAGCATTATTTTAATACATTGTCATGATCACAAGGAATCAAATCCCATAGAACTAACTAGTTTAGTATCCTTGGAAATACTCGATACAAACAATAGTTTTACATTACATCTTGAAATGAAAAAACAATATATTATCCCCTTTGAAAACACTCATATCCCTAAAACTATCCCTATAGGTCAATCATAATATAATTATTCGCATCCTGAGGAAAAAAAAACAGAATAAAGTGTTGAGATCATATGCTCAGTAAGGGTTAATAATTCAGTGGAAGCTATAATTAATAAGCATAAACTTATAAGGAAATATGTATAATAAAAACAGAATCCTTTTAAACATAAACTTGAACATAATATGGGAAGAATAAATCAAACATTACAATATAAACATGAACATGGATATTCTACTTGTAACAGACCAAAGTTTTATTAATGGAAATCCCTCTTTATAATTATGACTTAGAGTATAATCCCATTAGAAATCACAATGTAATATCATGATACTAAATATTATGCAATCATTAAACCAAATTTTTCCACTTCTATGGTTTGAATTTCGAAAATCTTACTTACACGGTTGTGATCAGTAAGATTTTTGGAGTCCGATAGGAAAAACTTAATTTTTGGTGAATAGGGACCTACCCTTATAAATATTAACATACCCTTATGAATAGTAATATGACCCTTATGAATAGTAAATCTCCCCAAATATGAGAAACCTTACCCATGAATAATTATATAAAATTTAAGCATCTTATACGTGACAATTTGACCATAGTAAAAGTATAGGTATTTTTATTAGTCATAAATAATTAATTATAATTAATTAATTAATTTAAAATAAAATGTATGTTATTAAAATATTTTAAAAAATTAAAAAATCTATTTATTATAGTTTTAATATATTTTATAAGTCCTTACATAATTTTTGAAAATATTATAAAATCAGTTTTAATTTTAAAAACTGTATTTTTCAAGTAAATTATAATTTTAATTAAAAATTAAATTAATAATATTTAAAAAATTATTTTGAAAAAATGGAATTCATTTCTGTATTCTACATGCCAAAAAATAGTTGGGGTGAATTTTAGGGATTTTTCTGAAATACATGAATTTTTTATGAATAGTGAAATACCATAATTTACAAAATAAGATAAATAAGCTAATTATAGAGTCATGTATGATGTTCTGCTGATTTAAGAAAAAAAATTTCGGTTCCACATGATAAAATTAATATTATTGGTGATTTAATACTCACTATTCCTTGTCTTGTGGGGAAATAATAAATTAATGAATTTTATATTGAGAAATCCCCTCCCCCCTCTACTAAAAATACCACCCTTCTTGCCCTCATTTTCTCACGCCTCTCAAGAATCAAAACTTTTATAAAATCATCCCAATAATATTCCCTAGACCCTCCCCTATGTCCAAGAGCTTCTAGTCTCATCAATAGACCAATCCTAGGTCCCATAAGGAGGATTCAAGAGGTAATTTCTCTCCATCTTTTCCTTTAATTTTCTTTCAATTTCAAGTTCTTTTCTTAATCTATCCCCACCTATCTTCATCCACATGGTATAGTAACTCTGGTATTATACATATAATGTAATTTTATGATACTAATGGGATATTATACCATCTAACTACATTCTCCTCTTCCTTTTATATTATAAAATAAAATGTTGTTCGTGAGGTGTTAATCTATCACCTTCAAGAATGACATGTTTTCTTTTACCATTTCTACATTAAGATCTGGTAATGAAACCATTTTTATGGTTGAAACAGAATATTTTATATGTATTATGTCCTATTTAATGTTATGGAACTAACTTATTTGCATATTTCTAAATGATTAAACAAAACAAGTTCACTGTGGTCAAAAGACCGCCCAAATTAACCCAAACAATCATCATTTAATTATTATCAAATGATTCTTCCACATGGTATATAATAAGATTAATTATAATATCATTTAAAATTATCGAATATCATTAATAACATGAAATATTAGGTCTGTATTTTTACCCATGTTCTACACGAACTTACATTTATGAATACATGTCAACCGCCCAAGAAAACCATAAAAATGATCATTCCCAAACAATGTTTTTAAACACTAAAACTCATACAAATGCCCAAAAAATAACTTAATGAAAACTTAATAACCCATATTAATGTAAAAAAGGTTTTTTAATTCTTAATTAATGAATCTAATGTTGTTATACATGACATTAAAGTGAAGAAATCATTCGGGTACAACGTAAGGGGAAGATCTCAAACCCAACTTTCTTTCTTCAGGTTCTCCCTCTTTAACTCCATTTTTGGAATGGTAACTCCTTAAAAATAATTTTTTCATCATTATCTTACCTTTTCTGGGATATAAATGTTTTCTACTGATGTTTATGTCAAAAAAATGTTCTACAGAATAATTTTTCTTTCCAAAACACACCTTTTACTTCTCACTCAAGGTTGATGGCTATCGTGTCAAGTTTGTTATTCCCACTTCATTTTAAAAACCCAATATTTATGAAAGTGTTCTTATGAGATGAAAAACATTCCATTATATGGGTTAGTTTTGTTTATTTTTTTATATTTTTCATTTTTTCATGAATGATAAATGATAATCTTATGATGTGACGAGTGTGCCCAGAATTATATAACACAATATGAATGTTTCAATGTGATGGGTGAGCCTGGAATTATACAGTGATTTAATGAATTGGGTAAGGTGATTAATCTCATGAGTTAATGTTAAATTATGTGTGAACAATATTCTAGATTTGTTCACAATTATTTGAGGTAGTTAACCACTAATACATTATGTTTCATTTTTTATGCATTGCCTTATTTCAAGTCTCTTATTAATGATTCCCCTCGTATTCATGATCTTTTTCCTCTGTTATGGTTATGATCACCCATTGTTATATTGTTTTTATCTATACTCTTACCGGTATTTTAGCTTATCCCTTTTGATATATATCCTCAGGTGACTACATGTACTAAGGAGAGGTCAAGCGCCAATAAGAAGCTAGATAAGAAAGAATTAAATAAATGTTTATGCTTGATGTTTTAATTTTTATGTGTGGTCTTATTTTTTCTAAGACACTAAACCTTTTTATCCTCTATGTGTAATACTATTATGTCTTTTATCATTAAAATTATGTAATAGTAATGTAAGAAAATACTGGGTGGCTATAGTTGGTATGAGAGGCAAGGTTTAGTTAATGTGGGAATTAGGATTAGAGAACCCTAGAGAAAACCTCTAGAGTGAAACTAAGTACAAATATTCACACAATAATATTTACATAGGGATCCCATATGTTATGATTTTAGTATAAATAAAACAAATGAATAAGTTATTCAAGAATTTTTAACTTATTTTTTCTTTTAACCTTTTCTATTTTAGAAAATGGTGGGAACCAGGAGAAACCAGGCCAATAACTCATGCGAGGGCCAATGCAACATTTTCCCGAACGGCATCCCCAATGATTTGGGAGGTAGAGTTAAAACATTCATGGCGATGCTTACCCAACTATCTCATGTATTGAACAATAAACCTAATAATGGAGAACGTCCTCCTTCACCAAAGAGGGAGAAACTGGCTATCGAGTGTTTTATGAGGTAATGACCACCGATGTTTAGTAGATCTTCTGAACCACTAGTTGTGGAATAGTGGTTCAAATCTATGAATAAGATCTTTTTTATGCTTCACTACTTTGATACAGAGAAGGTGACACTATCCATTTATCTTCTAGATGGAGAGTCCTATCAATAGCGGGATTTGATTAAGAACACCAAGCCAAGGGAGGAAATTGAAGAGATGGAATGGGAAGAATTTAAGATAATGTTTCTTAACAAGTATTTCCTAGGAACACTTCACACAATTATGGAGAGATAATTCATAGAGGTTAAGAAAAAAAATTATTATGTAATGTCCTGGATTTTTTCATGCATTATTTTTAATATTATATGAGAATTATTTCGAGATCAGGCTTTGAGATAGCACGCAGTTCCGAGGCCCAGTGAGCCCGGAACAAATGTTTGAATTTAATTAAATAATTAAATAACACCCACGTGTGGTTTACCTGAAATAGTGGTATAACTCCTAAATAGGTGCTCGGATCAGAAATATGAGGGCACCATTGTGTACAACACTAACATCAACTGGCACAGGTCGGTGGTAAAATCCAGTTTTTGGACGCAACCGTAATAAAATATTTTATTTAATTTTGTTGCAGCAAATATATTTTATCCTTTTTAAATAAAGTCTTGCGCAGGGGTCCAAGGTTACATACCTCATAACCCTGAAACCCCTGGAGGCTCTAGGAAAGCTCTAGAGGAAACCACCAATGTGGCGACGATGTTCTTGACAAAGTTCACCGACGACGACGACACGACGACTGGATCTTCTCCAACGAATGTCGCAGATCTAGGTAGGGCATTTGATCTCTTTGTGATTATTTCCCGTTCATGATTCCTACAACGAATGCGAACTAATCCACAAACATATTATCCCGCGGATCGATCGTATCTATGGGAAGGGATTTTTTGGGAATTTGGGGATTTAATTCTTGAGGTTAGTTTGGTTTTGTTCAACCTTCTAACGGTGACGAACCAAGATCAACAGGAAAATCGATTGAGGTTCATCCCTCTTGATTTGTTGTGCCTTTCTTCCCCAATTTCTCACGTTCTTCATGTGAGTTCTATGCGTTCTTCACAGAGGAATGAACGACGGATCGTTGTGCATCCATTTCAGGATGCAACGATCCTAAAATAAAGATCTAGCATCGAAACAACCCCAAGGAGGTTCGACAGCGGTGGCCACGGACAGATCGAAGTGGATCGAAATATATAATTCTTCTAACGATTTCCACGCGGATGACCAGAATCGGATTTTGGAGCCGATCGAAGGTCTGAAACCCATGGACTCTACATCACGACGATGGGGAAACCCATAATCTTGAGTTTCATGGTAAACAGACAAGAGAAACGTGATCCGGATATCCGGCTGAGACGTGAGGAGGAAGACGACGCTTCTGGAAATTTCCCGACTACACGGCATGTAGTATGGATGCATGGCGTTTGTTCGTCAGTGGGCCACCTAGTGTGTACTCCAGGAGTACACAGACACGGGTTGGGTACACGGCCAAGGACACAGTGTGTATACCCTTCCCCGGCCAGACCTGGCCAGATACACGGGATACCCCGTGTACTGGTACATGGACAGGAAACACGGACGGACACCATGTACGGGCATACGGCTAGGGTACACGAGTGTTTCCCAGTTGAAAGGACTTGGTGTGTGATTAGACCTACACTCCATGAATATGCTTTCCTACACGACATCAATTTCAGACATGGTCCATTTACACGGGCAGTACCTAGAGTCCGGGAAGACATCGTGTGATCCTTTTACACGCAGTGTAGTTTAGTTTTACACAGCTTAGATGAAGGACACGGGCCGTTTACATGGGCAGTACCCGGGGTTATGGAACACGATGTGTAACAATACTACACACTGTGTAACCTATTTTACTTGGCTTGATCTAGTTGCCTTCTATGACTTGGACTAGTTTCCTTAGGGTTTGTCCCCTTGGTCATTCTCCTGAAGGATTCCAGTATCATTTCCTACATATAGGAGTATGATACCTTTAACACGACTTCTTGAATATAGTTGTTGGATTCCCCTCTGAGACCCTTAGATCCAGATCCTCTATTCATTCCTGGAACCCAAGGTATAGTTCTTGGTATCGACGTGACCAACTTTACCAGGGCGCTGATCCTCTGCTTAGCGGATTAGTTCAGACTGAGTTGTTTGAATCACCCCATATCTATTGGTTGTGATCCTTATCTGAACATCGCATTCTCAAGTACTTGTGGAGTGTGTTCTCCCAGAATGAGTACTTTGTATCTCGCTCTTTAGACTTAGGAGTGTGTTCTCCTTGTTGCATTCTTAGTGGAATCTTCGAGCTGGATCTTAGTGGTGGTTTCTCGATGGTCGAACGTGTATGATTATATCTAGATATTCTTGTTATATGTTCTGTAGACATATACCATGTAGAGATGACTGTATCTTTTTTTTGTGGTATTTACCTTGTTTTATCCCATTGTGGTTTGGGGTTTCCTACTAGGTATTGTTATACTCACCACTGCACGGGATTTTCCGGCATGGGTCGTGTCTTGTGCATACGAGCAACCGTTTGACAGAATTCTAGGCGGACCAGAACTGGACGGTGCTCAATGAGATCATACAAGCTGAGGTGTGTTCCTCCGGCTACGGATTGCAGTTCCAGTACCATTCTATAGAGGTTGGACTTTTTTACAGACTCTATTTTGGTGGGATTGTACTTTTGGCCAAGGTTTTTACATTAATTTACATTACTTTCTGGTCGTACTCTATTGGTTGGTATTTTAGTGTATGCATGCTTTTACATTTTTAGTAGTTTTTTACTTTTTATATTTGTGGGCTTGGAGATGTGTGTGTGTGTGTGTGTATAGGTTTATAGGCAATACCTCCCATGTTAGTGATATTCCTACTCAGTGCTAGTCACCAGCCCCTAATCTATTGGAGGCGGGCTTGGGGAGTTGCGGCATATGCCCCACTGGGACGGGTCATGAAAGAGTGGTATCAGAGCTGGTCGGTTCTACCATAGGACCGAGAGTATGTGAGTTGGTTTGGGGAAACAGTGTTAAGTGTTTCAAGTTTTTCATTCAGGATAGGGACCCCAGTGTGGGTGCGGGTGGCCGATGTATCCATACACCAGGACTCGGATAACTTACTTTCGACTCGAAACACGAGAACACTAGTTACAGGGGAAAGTAAGGGAACATGCATCATATAGGAATGGGTTGTTGTTTCCATGTCCTACTTGACTCACCTCTCCAGATATACTCACTGACTAAGATACATCTTGTTTCTTTATAGGATGCCTCCGCGATGCGTACCCGCTAGGATCCAGCAGCTCGATCACGAGGATGACCCCCTCAGTGATGAAGCTTCGAAACAGGGACCAGATCCCCCAACTTTATCTTCGGGTGGTGTTCCTGTTCTTCCACCACCTATGGAGCAGTGTTTAGTGCTTGTTGTACCAGCGGAGGAGGAGTGCAGGCTGAGCGCACTCCACAAGTTTCAGAGACAGAGACCCCTCAGGTTTCGAGGTGAGCCTGACCCTCAGGCAGCAGAGGACTGGCTTGAGGCAGTGACCAGAGTTTTCCATTTGGTCAGGACACCAGCAGACCAAATGGTGATCCTGGTAGTGAGCCTTCTGTAGGGCTCAGAAGGGTGATGGTGTATTTTGGTTATCCAGACTCACAAATAGGTGACTCCTTCATTGTCATAGTTTGAGCGTCTCTTCAAAGATGATTTTTCACCAGTTTCCCTGAGAGCAGTACGTATACAGGAGATTTTTCAGCTACAGTAGGGAACCATGACGGTGGATGACTATTCATCAAGGTTTACCGACCACTCATGGTACTCAATGGATATGGTCAGGGATTAGTACTTTATAGCTCGGACTTTTGAGTGGGGATTGTGCAAAGACATTCGAGCTAGCATCATCCCTATGAGCATTCCTACTTATTCCGAGGTGCTTGAGTGGGCTTTGGTGGTCGAGAGCTTCTTGGTAGATCAGAGATAGATGGAAGTTGTCAATAGTGAGCGAGCTAGAGCAGAGACCACAGTAACAGGTAGCCGACATTAGGGACCCAGGTGTGGGAGACATTTTCAAAGGAGATCCCAGGACAGAGGATCTGTCGTACAGGGTTCGCAGGGTGCATCTAGCCAGCCTCGAGAGAGGGGATACTACTCTTGTGATGTAAGGGTACATACCGCTCAAGATTTTCCGACCCTCTGTACTACTGACATGGGAGCAGTGGATGGACCACTGAGGCAGAGGCAATGTGTGGAGCAGACAGATCCTCAGGGCGGCGGATGTGGTAGAGGATCTAGGAGAGAAGCTGTAGGTGGTTATTTGTTTGACAATTTACCACCACCACCCCAGGGAGGTCCACCCCAGGCTTAGGGAGCTGGTGGATAGAGGCAAGGACAGCTGCAGGCAGTGGACGCTTATGACCCAGGTACTCCCAGAATGATTAAAGGCACAATCTGTGTATTTTCTACTTTTGTTTTCGTACTGATAGACACATGTGCTAGTGATTATTTTATGGTTGCTTATCTTGTTCGAGACCTTGAGATTCCAATTGATCTATTGACATGCCCCTTATTCTTAGAAAAAATGACTGGAGTAGATTCAGATATCACACACCTTTGCAGACAGTGTGACCCGACCCTTGGAGGCGTGATTTTCAGTTGGAACCTCTTGGTGGTAGCATCGAGGCCTTACGATGTCATTCCTGGTATATCCACAATTCATGCCTAGATTGATTAATTTAGGCGAAGGGTGTGGTGTGTCTGCAGTGATGGAACGAGGTTCTCCGAAATCAGTGAAAAGGAGACCTAGGCAGCGCATGATGGACTCATGTGTAGGAAGGCATAGCTGATTTCACATCAGTTGGCTAGCCTGGACCTTGGCGCAGCAGATGTTATGAGTTCCCAGTTTCCATCAGTAATGGCTGAGTACGAGGACGTCTTTCTGGAGGATGTCCCTGGACTACCACCCCATCGGGAGATTGATTTCTACATTGAGTTGCAACCCAGGATGACACCGATATCAGTATCAGCATATTGGATGGCTCCTAGAGAGCTTCGCGAGCTAAGAGTGTAGCTGGAAGACTTGCAGAGTAAGGGCATCGTGAGACCCAGTGTTTCACCCTGGGCGGCCCCAGTTTTCTTTTCCAAGAAGGAAGATTAGAGCTCGAGGCTGTGTGTGGATTACCGGTTCTTGAATCAGGTGACCGTGAAGAACTGGTATTCACTACTGAGGATCGAGGACATCTTCGACCAGTTAATAGGGGAAAGATGGTTCTCAAATGTTGATTTACGATCAGGCTATCCCCAGTTGCGAGTAAAGGATGTGGATATACTGAAGATGGATTTCAGATGTCTCTACGGTCACTATGATTACTTGGTTATTCCTTTCGGCGTGACGAACGCCCCAGTAGTGTTTATGGGACTTATGAACCGGATATTTCAGTCCTATCTATACCGGTTTGTAGTGGTCTTCATCGATGATATCCTGGTGTACTCTGCGTCTGAGGAGGAGCATGCGGGGCACCTGAGGATTTTTCTGGATACACTCTAAGAGCACCAATTGTAGGGGAAACTCTCAAAGTGTCAATTTTGGATACAGGAGGTCCACTTTCTGGGAAACGTTATCTCAGCAGATGGTGTAGCAGTGGACCCTGGCAAGGTAGAGGCAGTTGTAGCATGGGAGCCACCTTAGAGCGTGAAAGAGGTGTGGAGTTTCCTTGGGTTGGCAGGCTACTATTGGAGATTCATTCCTGATTTCTCCAGGATTTCAGCACCCATGACAGCTTTGACCCAAAAGGGGCAGCCTTTCGTGTGGACCAAGAAAGGCCTGTAGGCTTTTCAGTAGTTGAGATAGAGTCTGATTAGTGCCCTGATCTTGAGATTATCGTAGGAGGGTGTTGAGTACTTAGTGTTCTGAGACACATCAGGAACCGAGCATGGTTTTGTCTTGATGCAGAGGATAGTGGTTATTACCTATGGGTCAAGTCAGATGAGGCCGCATGAGCAGAACTACGTGACCCATGATCTTGATTTGGTAGCCGTAGTCTTCGCGTTGAAGATGTGGCGGCACTACCAGATGGTCGAGTGGTTTATCTTCTACTCTAATCACAAGATTCTCATATATATCTTTTCTCAGAAAGATCTGAATTTGATATAGAGGAGATGGCTTTAGTTCCTCCAGGATTACGACTTTGAGATCATTTATACTTCTGGGAAGGGGAATGTTGTGGCAAAATCTCTTATTAGTAGATCCAGTTAATAGTTGCTGGATGAGGCGACGAGGCAGTTGGCCTCCATACATTTATCCTTCGTTGATAGAGATAAGGGAGCTTACCTTCAGTCGATGGTTCTTACCTCTCCACTCTTACAGTGAGTCAGGGAAGTGCGGCTCGGGGATGCTAGCTACGAGACTTTATGGTCTCAGATATCCGTAGGTGATGCTGAGGATGGATATTCAAAATGTTGGGAGCATGTTGTTCTTTTCAGAGGGCGCACAGTAGTACCAGTGATGTTGTGGGAGAAGGTTCTGAGGGAGTTCCATACATCTCCTTTGGCGGTGCATCCAGGCATTGAAAATATGTACCAGGATCTCCGACATCAGTTTTGGTGTCCATGAATGTAGAAGAGTGTGGCAGAGTTTGTTTCCTGGTGCCTTACTTGTTAGAAAGTAAAGGCTGAGCACCAAGTTCCAGCAGGTTTGACTCATCCCATTGAGGTGACATAGTGGAAGTGGGATGGGATATCCATGGGCTTCGTGATGGGTTTACCACGTACGTCCAGGGTACACGATTTCATCTAGGTGATCGTTGACTGACTCACCAAGTCGGCCCACTTCCTAGCTATACGGGAGCAGAGTTCGGTAGAGAGCTTGGGATTCCTCTATTTGCAAGACATAGTTCGTCTTCATGGAGTTCCATCCATGATCCTCTCAGATCATGATGCTCATTTCACATCCTGGTTGTGGAAGGTATTGTAGGAAGATTATGGGACTCAGTTACACTTGAGCACAACGTTCCATCCTCAGACTGATGGTCAGACAGAGCGGACCATCCAAGTTCTGGAGGATATACTACGAGCTTGCATACTTGACTTCAGTCCTAGATGGGAGGATCACATACCAATGTTGGAATTTTTTTATAAAAACAGTTATCATTCCACTATTAGTATGGCGCCATTTGAGGTTTTTTACGGATGGCCCATCAGGTCACCACATTGTTGGACTGACCCAGGAGAGTCATAACTCAAGGGCCCAGAGATGGTGCGAGCTACTACAGAGACGGTGCATGTCAGTCAGGAGCAGATAAAGACTGCACAGATTGTGCATAAGTCTTATGCTGGCCAGAGATGAAGGACCTTAGAGTTCTAGGAGGTAGACCATGTGTTCTTTCAGGTCTCACCTCGAATGGGATTGCAAATATTTGGCCGAGGTGGCAATCTATCTCGGAGGTTCATCAACCCTTTTCAGATTCTGAGTAGAGTTGGTGAGGTGGTGTACCTCTTGGCTCTACTGTAGCACCCCGAGATTTTATGAAAAATATTCATTTAATATCATTGATGTCTTGTGTTGTATGCTAGAACAAGATTACCTTACGCTACACGCAACACCGTATGAGCTTGCAGTATACACAACACTGTTCTTGGATCATGTTACACACAATTTTGATAGTATATATATATATATATATTCAATGTATAAATGAAATATGGTTGGATTCTGTTATACAAAACAACGAAGGAGTCTTGCACAACACGCAACACTGACTTGGCATGCATTACATGCAATCGTGACTTTCCTCGATAGCGTGTGTTGTACGCAATACCAAGTTTCACTAAACAACGATATGTGGTTATAATATTATTATGAACTAGCTGTTATGAATAGTATCAACTAAATTTTTAATTTTATAACATTATTATTTATCTTACACATTTTCTAGATCATGGTATGAGAACAAAAACAATTTTTCGAGTAAAATAGGTATTTGTCAAAAAATGTAGTTTTGCCACCTTTTGATGGCGCACCCACCTTAAATCTTGTTTTTGACATGTCTATAAGTTCAATTTGAAAAAATAAAATTCTTATTTGAAATTAGGGTATGAAAATTTACTTTGGATAAATTTTTCATATTATTATGATAACTTTCATATTTTAATGAATAGTAAAAACACGCTATATTTTAATTAAAAACAACATTTTTCATCGCAATAATTTATATGGTTAAATTATCTTTTTAATTGGTTTTAAAGTTTAATTAGAATATATTTTTACCATTTAATCCAATGTTGTTCATTGGAATTAATTTCACTTTAAAATTGGATATAAACAGGTATCAATCTTTTGATAGTTATTGTTTCTTAAAAAAACACGCAATTTGTTTTGACGACAGGAATTAATTTTTAAATTAATTAATTCAACTGATATGTTTTTAATTTGGTAAAATAGAAATCATTTTTGAATTCATAATATTAAATATATCTTAGGCCTAATTTTTGGTATTTTTCTTGAAACTTTCATTTTTTGATGAATAGTGAAACCACTAAGTGGTAGTTAAAAAAACTGAATTTTTCATAAAACATAATTTTACAGCTTCTGTGAGTGGAATTTCGAAAATCTAAGAAACACGGTTAATATCAAAGACTAAAATGTGGTTCAATGAGATGAAAATAATTTTTGGTGAATAATAACTCTTTACTTTTTTTACCACGATTAAAAGTAAATTGGGTAATTAAGGGTAAAAGTGTTATTATTATTACCCAAACACATGTCCTAATTCTATTGTATAAGTGTAATTCGACCAAAAACAACCTTAGGAATAAAATATGACCATTTAGGTTCACTTGGATTAGATTAGGACATTTATTATTAATTTATTTAAAGAAGGGTTTAAATAGTTAAAATCAAATTTTTATAAGTAAATCATTTTTAATATAGGTTTATACATAATATTAAATCGACTATAAATATTAATTAGAAATATAAAAATATTTCCTTCATAATGGTATTTTATTTATAATTGTTAGACATTAAATAATTTAATTTATTTATGACACAAAGATGATGCAGTAATTATCTTATTAATGAAATATTGACATAATTGATGTTATAAATACCCAAATAAATGTAATTTTAGACTTTTTATGAATTCCACTAATTTTATAGGTTAATATGACATGTTAGTATTTATTTAATTAACTTTTTTAGAACTAATAATTCTTCTATGATTTTCAAAAAAATCAATTACCAAATAGTGTCAAAATTGACATAAAACAGTTTTTAAAACAAATATTATATTATTAATTGTTATTTTATTACTAAAAATCTAAGGTTCAGCCAAATGACTTAGATAAGTTTATATATATTAATAATAAACAACTTATGGTTTTTTTGTATTTTTATAGTAAGCCTATTAACCTTATAGTGTAAGAAAACAAGAAGACACGGTAAAAGTAAAATTATTTAACTTAAGGTTAAATTAAATGATAAGGTTAAAATAGAAACCTAAACTTGTCTAAATTATATTGGATGAGAGTATTTATACCCATACCCACATTATATTCTAAATAAATCAATTTGGAGCTATTAAAAACCAAATATGACTTTATAATAAAATCATATTTTTAGTTTTTCCAAAGGTGCCCCTCTCCTCCCTTATAAAAGGGAACCTCATCCCTCTCTTCCTCACACCACTTTGAGCCTTCAAGCTCAGCCAACACCTGACAAATTCCCTTATCCACTTCAATAGAAACATCCTAGAGGTTCTGGTCTTCTTCAAAGACCAATTTTAGTGCCCTAATAGGAAGTCTCAAAGAGGCGCTTCAAAGAAGAGGTAATGTCTGTTACCGATGCTTTCAACTTTATTTCTTCTTCCACTTCTTCTTCTTAGGTTGTTTCATTATGAAGTAATAACATCAGTATCACTAATATACTGATATGTTATTATATGTATTAAACAACCCTATTTCACCATCTATCCATCCTACGGAAAATGGAATCATCGCGCGTGCGTACGTACGGAATACCGTCTCCACGTCGTGGTGTAATCTATTTTCCACCACCACCTTACTTGGATGGGTATAAGGGTGAAAGTAATGAATATATATGATTATTGTAAAGTTATATTGATTCTATAATATTATACATACACTTTAATACAATTACATGATCTTGGGAATGATATCATCGCTCGTGCGTACGTACGGACTACCGTCTCCACGACGCGATGAGATTCACTCTCCATGTTAACCATTCATGAATGATTATAAAGTATATATAATTAATAATAATGAAATATATGACATAATAAAGCAACTGGATTTATTTATACATATATATATATATATATATATATTTCATCTACTTAATTCCATTCAATTCAATAAGGAAACGAAAACAGCGTTCATGCGTACGTACGGACTACCGTCTCCATGAACGGTGTATTTCATTCCTTTTATCGACCTATAATATATATGTATATGATGAATATATATTATATATAAATCATGTTTTACATTCTGGAATTATGTAAATCAGGATATAAGTAATAATATCAACAACGACAAGTCGAAACACATACGATAAATGAAATGATTTTACCCAAAACGCTACTTTAACATGGAATTTACAAAATAACGGGTAATATAAAGTCATAAGTGAAACATATATGATATCATAACAATGAATATGATTATTTGATAAGTCAATGAAATTATTTAAATCATTATAAAGGAGGTTCAGATCCATAGGAAGCATATCGGACCTAAGGTAATGGAAAATTTGGCAAATCTCATTTTTATCCGAGATTGTTTATTCATATGTATTTACTGGGGTTATTTCTATCATCCATGTCCATGTTTTATAAAAGTGTTTTCATGTATTTTTAAAGTCCTTTTTACCCATTTTTGGATTTTACTATATGGTATGTAAGGAATCTTTCTTTTGTTTACGTTACGAGGTACCTTTTTGACTTTTCCGGAAAAAGTACGAGAATAATGTTTTTTTAACTTATATGGCATGAAAGGATTTTTATGGTTTTATAAAGTATTATTTTTGTAAATATTCATCCAAAATATTTCATGTCTATTTTCAATAAAATCCTTTTCTTTTAAAATTGAATGACGTTTTGTGAAAAGAAATTTATTTTGAAGAAGAAAGGATATTTTCCTCAATAATTCATTTCAAATGTTTTATAAAAACCATTTTCCATATAAGATGAAATTATTTCATATTTGTATGATTAAAATTTAATGTATCTATGATTTAAAAGGTTTCACTTTTATTATGATGAAATGTCCATTGGTTTTATATGGATTATGAAATGATGGGATGATGTTTATGAAACCCATTTTATTCTTTGGGTTATGATGAATGTTTTAAGTTTATTATGTGGCACAAGTAAGAATGATTTCAATATGAGATGAGTGGGACCTATATCTCCCTCCAATGCATTGGGTAAAGATTTTATATCTCATGAGATAGACATGGCTGGAATGGTAAGTAAATCTGGTTCAGTATTACAGGACTGGAACGAGGAGTGAACTCGGTTCAGAAAGGGACTTTGTCCACTAAGATGGTCTTGGTAGAAATGCCTTGGATACTATGGAAATCATTACATGTGCTTAATTGATGCCACAATTACATGTTATATTCCCATGCTATTTTATCATGAATTATGTTCCATTATGATCTATGCCTTATGTACTTCCATGATTTATGTCATTGCTCAATATTTTTATGTTTAAACATTATGTTCATGTTTTTATGTTCAAATGTATATGGTATGTTTTATTTTATCCATGTTTACCCTTACTGAGCATTTGAGCTCGCCCTTTTTATGTTTTAATTTCCCCTAGTATTAAAAGAAAGGTTTTATGTAAGGAAATAAATAGTGGAAGATCTTATGGAGATGTTGAAGATATTTCACCGCGATTAGAAGATTATATTCCGAGTTTCCAAAGACACTAAACTATTACGATCCTTGTGTGTCTGTTTTTGTTATGTATTAAGTATTCCGCTAAAGAAATGTAATGTCCATGTACATAAAGCTTCAAGTCTCTACAGTTGGTATCGAAGGAAAGGTTTAGTCAACCTTTGGAAACTAGGACGCGAAAACGTTAGTGAGATCCCTAGAGATATTTCTAAGGTATGTCTAGGGATGTCCCTAAGGATAAGTATACGTATAAGATATAGTCCTAGAACTACGGTAACGATCATAGAATTTAACCTAAGATGTTAGATAATGATGGAACTCCCCCTTTACTATGTTGTTTTCCCTAGCATGATTTTTTCCTCTCACACTATTCTTTTTGGGTTTTTGAAATGGATGGAAACAGGAAGATTCACGATAATAGAGGATATGACAGACAATGGAATGATATTTTTCATGAGAAACCAAATGAAACGGGATCTTGAAGTCCAAACATCGTTATTATGCCTAATTAGCAATCTCATAATATTATCAATAATCTCAACATTGGTAAGTTTCCCGACACAGATAATAAGAGAAAGATGGAGTTTCATGATGATCATAGAGGAAAGAAAGTTAAATTTCCATCATATAAATCATGTGGGAAGAGGCATCAGGGAGATTGTTTCAAAGGAACTGGAAGATGCTTTGGGTGTGGAAAAGAGGGACACAAAGACAGTAAGTGCAAAGGAAACTGTTCAATTAACACCATGGACAAGGATAATGGTATTGCTACGACATCAACAATGATTAGATGTTTTAAATGTGGAATGTACGGGCATTATGCAAACCAATTCCCTAATGGAAAGTCTCATGAAGAGAATCAGTACTGTCGTATGGGTAGTATTTATGTTGATGATGATGAGGAGACTACAAATGATATGTGAGATGAAAGAATTGTTGAAGCTCGGTCAGCGGTTTAATAATGTAGTGGAATTATTACATGTTTATCAAGTGTAATGTTGTGTAAGTAATCTCATGGTACTATGGAATAAAGAGACATCTAAGGATTGTTACACTGTTGTCTTTCCTTATGTTTTGAAAGTATATGTTGAATGGTACCAGTAACCATGGAAGGTTATTCAGATATTTTTGGAAAGTAGATGATATGCGCATAATGAAGGAATAAGAAGATAATGAGATGTTTAATTGTATTCAGGAGCTCATGATTGATATAATGACTAAGTGATATCATGGTTTGATTATATAGAATTTTGAGGATTTTTGTATGTGGAAAGTGTTAACTTTTAACTGCATTCGTGTTTTCACTAAGGTTCAATGGGTATTCATTTTTCAAGAGAATACATGATTAAGGCCTTCGAATGTTTGGAATGTGACCAACAAGACATATCTTATGATATATGGGGATCAACGATGGTATTAACATGCTTGTTATATAAAATCTCGGGTAATCATTTTCACTATATTATGAGAGTGGACTGCAGTATTATGGATAAGCCTAAAGATTGGAATGGATTATGTTGGACATAAGTTAGTATTGTTTAAGGATAAAAGTTTTTTCGATATTATTGAAGGGATGTTATAGTAATATAGTTTTAGAAAAAGGACAACCTGTATGATGGGCGACAGCCAATCGCTTTGGACAAGGATGTGGGAATCGAACCCACAACTGAAGTGTGACTGGCCTTTATCGCCTACCACTGGCCTACAGAAAGTCCCTGGTTAGTAGAAACTAGTTTTATTTTATTAAGCAGTATGATATATGAAGTATAAGTTCATTTTTGGAACCATATACGATTAATTTAACCATAATATGGACTTATAACTTTTTCTAACCTTTTATTTGAAACAGATGGAATGACCCATCATTCTATCACATGATCTGCTAACACATCACGAATAACAAATTCAACTTCATTTCTTTAAGGGATGAAGTGGAAATTGTTCAATTCACGAACAACAGTGAGATTGTACGAAAATCATGTAAGTATTTCTTTTAATTCATCAACTTTAGGGAAATGATCTTGAAGACCAAAAATTTTGTCCTAGATCACTTATATCCGATGAATCAGATGGTACCTTAGATCATCACAAATCTATATCTTTGTGATTGTTGGGTTTTTCATAGTCATGTTCTCTACCACTCTCCATCAGAACATGATGGTTAGGTTTCTCTTCCATATACATACTTTCACCTATGTTCTCCTACGTGGAAACCTAGTGGTGAGTTAATTTGGGTAACCGTTTCATTTCATACTTTAGTTTTTAATGCCAAGTTTTGGTATTCCTATTTACGATGCGGGTTTCTATTAAACAAACTTTCGAGTAGAAAACCATTTATAACCTCAACGAATTTCGAGGGAGAAATTCATTTTAAGGGGGGTAGAATGTAACACCCCGAGATTTTATGAAAAATATTATTTTAAAATCATTGATGTCGTGTGTTGTATGCTACAACAAGATTACCTTGCGCTATACGCAACACCGTATGAGCTTGCAGTATACACAACACTATTCTTTGATCATGTTACACACAATTTTGATAGTGTATATATATATATATTCAATGTATAAATGAAATATGGTTATATTCGGTTATATGAAACAACGAAGGAGTCTTGCACAGCACACAACCCTGACTTGGCCTGCATTACACGCAATCGCGACTTTCCTCGATAGCATGTGTTGTACGCAATACAAAGTTTCACTAAACAACGATATGTGGTTATAAAATTATTATGAACTAGCCGTTATGAATAGTATCAACTAAATTTTGAATTTTATAACATTATTATTCATCTTACACATTTTCTGGAACATGGTATGAGAACAAAATCAATTTTTCGAGTAAAATAAGTATTTTTCAAAAAATGTAGTTTTGCCGCCTTTTGATGGCGCACCCACCTTAAATCTGGTTTTTGAAATGTCTATAAGTTCAATTTGACATAATAAAATTCTTATTTGGAATCAGGGTATAAATAATTACTTTGGATAAATTTTTCATATTATTCTGATTACTTTCATATTTTAATTAATAGTAAAAACACGCTATATTTTAATTAAAAACAAATTTTTTCATCGTAATAATTTATATGATTAGATTATATTTTTAATAGTTTTTAAAGTTTAATTAGAATATATTTTTACCATTTAATCCAATGTTGGTCATTGGAATTAATTTCACTTTGAAATTTTATATAAACAAGTATCAATCTTTTGATAGTTATTATTTCTTAAAAAAACACGCGATTTGTTTTGATGACGGGAATTAATTTTTAAATTAATTAATGCAACTGATATGTTTTTAATTTGGTAAAATATACATCATTTTTGAATTCATAATATCAAATATATCTTAGGCCTAATTTTTGGTATTTTTCTGGAAACTGTCATTTTTTGATGAATAGTGAAACCACTAAGTGGTAGTTAAAAAAACTGAATTTTTCATAAAACTTTATTTTACCACTTCTGTGAGTGGAATTTCAAAAATCCAAGAGACATGGTTAATATCAAGGACTAAAATGTGGTTCAATGAAATGAAAATAATTTTTGGTGAATAATAACTTTTTACTTTTTTTTACCACGGTTAAAAGTAAATAGGGTAATTAAGGGTAAAAGTGTTATTATTATTACCCTAACACATGTCCTAATTCTATTGGATAAGTGTAATTCGACCAAAAACAACCTTAGGAATAAAATATGACCATTTAGGTCCACTTGGAATAGATTAGGACATTTATTATTAATTTATTTAAAGAAGGGTTAAAATAGTTAAAATCGAAGTTTTATAAGTAAATCATTTTTAATATAGGGTTATACATAAGATAAATTCTACTATAAATATTAATTATAAATATAAAAGGATTTCCTACATAATTGTATTTTATTTATAATTTTTAGACATTAAATAATGTAATTTATTTATGACACAAAGATGATGCAGTAATAATCTTATTAATGAAATATTGACATAATTGATGTCATAAATACCCAAATAAATGTAATTTGAGACTTTTCATGAATTACAGTAATTTTATAGCTTAATATGACATGTTAGTATTTATTTTATTAACTTTATTCTAACTGGTAATTCTGTTATGAGTTTCAAAAAAATCAATTACCAAATAGTGTCAAAATTGACATAAAATAGTTTTTAAAACAACTATTATATTATTAATTGTTATTTTATTCCATAAAATCTATGGTTTGGTAAAATGACTTAGATAAGGTTATATATATTAATAATAAACAACTTGGGGTTCTTTTAGATGTTTATAGTAATTTTATTAACCTTATAGTGTAAGAAAACAAGAAGACACGGTAAAAGTAAAATTATTTAACTTAAGGTTAAATCTAAATGATAAGGTTAAAATAGAAACCTAAAATTTTCTAAATTCTATTGGATGAGAGGCTTTCGACCCATACCCACATTAACTTCTAAATAAATCAATTTTGAGATATTAAAAACCGAATATGACTTTATAATAAAATAATATTTTTAGTTTTTCCAAAGGTGCCCCTCTCCTCCCTTATAAAAGGGCACCTCCTCCCTCTCTTCCTCACACCACTTTGAGCCATCAAGCTCGGCCAAACCCTTCCAAATTCTCTTCTATACTTCCATAGAAACATCCTAGATGTTCTGTTCTTCTTCAAAGACCAATTTTAGTGCCCTAAGAGGAAGTCTCAAAGAGGCGCTTCAAAGAAGAGGTAATGTCTGTTACCGATGCTTTCAACATTATTTCTTCTTCCACTTCTTCTTCTTAGGTTGTTTCATTATGAAGTAATAACATCAGTATCACTCATATACTGATATGTTATTATATGTATGAAACAACCCTATTTCACCATCTATCCATCCTACGGAAAACGAAATCACCTCGCGTGCGTACGTACGGAATACCGTCTCCACGCCGTGGTGTAATCTATTTTCCACCACCACCTTACTTGGATGGGTATAAGGGTGAAAGTAATGAATATATATGATTATTGTAAAGTGATATTGATTATTTAATATTATACATACACTTTAATACAATTCCACGATCTTGGGAGTGATATCACCGCTCGGGCGTACGGACGGACTACCGTCTCCACGACGCGATGAGATTCACTCTCCATGTTAACCATTCATGAATGATTATAAAGTATATATAATGAATAATAATGAAATATATGAAATAATGAAGCTACTAGATTTATGTATACATACATACATATATATATATATATATATATATATATATATATTTCATCTACTTAATTCCTTTCAATTCAATAAGGAAATGAAAACAGTGTTCATGCGTACGTACGGACTACCGCCTCCATGAACGGTGTATTTCATTCCTTTTATAGACCTATAATATATATGTATATGATGAATATATATTATATATAAATCATGTTTTACATTCTAAAATTATGTAAATCAGGATATAAGTAATAATATCAACAACGACAAGTCGAAACACATACGATAAATGAAATGATTTTACCCAAAATGCTACTTTAACATGGAATTTACAAAAGAACGGGTAATATAATGTCATAAGTGAAACATATATGATATAATAAAAATGAATATGATTATTTAATAAGTCAATGACATTATTTAAATCATTACACAGGAGGTTTGGATCCATACGAAGCATATTAGACCTAAGGTAAGGGAAAATTTGGCAAATCTCATTTTTATCCGAGATTGTTTATTCGTATGTATTTACTGGGGTTATAGCTACCATCCATGTCCATGTTTTATAAAAGTTTTTTCATGTATGTTTGAAGTCCTTTTTACCAATTTTTTACTTTTAGTATATGGTATGTAAGTAATCTTTCTTTTTTTTACGTTACGAGGTACCTTTCTGATTTTTCCGGCAAAAGTACGAGAAGAATGTTTTTTTAACTTATATGGAATGAAAGGATTTTTATGGTTTTATAAAGTCTTATTTTTTAAATCTTCATCCAAAATATTTCATGTCTATTTTCAATAAAATCCTTTTCTTTTAAAATTGAATGACATTTTGTGAAAAAAAAAATTATTTTGAAGAAGAATGGTTATTTTCCTCAAGAATTCATTTCAAATGTTTTATCAAAACCATTTTCCATCTAAGATGAAATTATTTCATATGTGTATGATTCAAGTTTAATATCCCTATGATTTACATGGTTTCACTTTTCTTATGATGAAATGTCCATTTTTTTATATGGATTATGAAATGATGGGATGATGTTTATGAAACCCATTTTATTCTTTGGGTTATGGTGAATGTTTTAAGTTTATTCTGTGGCACAAGTAAGAATGATTTCAATATGAGATGGGCGGGATCTATATCTCCCTTCAATGAATTGGGTAAATATTTTATATCTCATGAGATAGACATGGCCGGAACAGTAAGTTAATCCGATTCAGTATTACAGGACTGGAACGAGGAGTGAACTCGATTCAGAAAGGGACTTTGTCCACTAAGATGGTCTTGGAAGAAATGCTTTGGCTACTATGGAAATCATTACATGTGCTTAATGGATTCCAAAATTACATGTTATATTCCCATGATATTTTATCATGAATTATGTTCCATTATGATCTATGCCTTATGTACTTCCACGATTTATGTCATTACTCAAGATTTTTATGTTTAAACATTATGTTCAAGTTTTTAAGTTCAAATGTATATGGTATGTTTTATTTTATCCATGCTTACCCTTACTGAGCATTTGAGCTCACCCATTTTATGTTTTATTTTCCCCCAGGATTAAAAGAAAGGTTTTAGGTAAGGAAACAAAAAGTGGAAGATCTTATGGGAGGTGTTGAAGATCATTCACCGCGATTAGAAGATTATATTCCGAGTTTCCAAAGACACTAAACTATTACGATCCTTGTGTGTCTGTTTTTGTTATGTATTAAGTATTCCTCTAAAGAAATGTAATTTCCATGTACATCAAGCTTCGGGTCTCTACATCTACCTCCTCAGATGGACTGGGTACACAATGTTTTCTATGTGTCACAGCTGCAGAGGTACATTCACAATCCATCACATGTTATCGACTGAGGCGAGATGGACATTGATGATGGAGCGACCTTTGCTGAGTACCTAGTGGAGATTGATGATTGGTAGGATAAGATCCTTCGTGGGCGACCTATTCCCTTGGTTTGTGTCTGGTGGCAGCACGGGAATCTCTAGGAGAGCACGTGGGAACGGGAAGGCTTAGATTCGTGTGTAGTACCCACATCTTTTTTAGTATCCCTTGTTTTGGATTTTTTGCGGATGTAAGAGCCCTAAGGTGGGTGTGATGTAATGTCCCAGAATTTTCCATGTATTTTTTTTAATATTATATGGTAATTCTTTCGAGACCAGGCATTGAGACGATGCGTAGTTCTGAGGCCCGATGATCCCGGAACACATGTTTGAATTTAATTAAATAATTAAATAACACACACATGTGGTTTTCCTGAAAAAGTGTAATAACTCCTGAACAGGTGCTCGAATCAGAAATCTGAGGGCACCATTGCATCCAAAGTAGCGGGTTTACCATAGGGGAGACCTAACATCAGTTGTCACAGGTTGGTGGTGAAATCCAGTTTTTGGACGCAACCGTAATAGAATATTTAATTAAAATATTTTATTAAATTTTGTTGCAGCGAATATATTTTATCCTTTTTAAATAAAGGCTTGTGTAGGTGTCCAGGGTTACAGACCTCATAACCCTGAAACCACTAGTGGCTTTGGGAAAGCTCTGGAAGAAACCCCCAACGCAGCAACGACGTTCTTGACGAATTTCCTCAGCGACGACAACGCTGCGACCAGATCTTTTCCAACAAACACCACTGATCTAGGTAGGGCATTTGATCTCTTTGTGATTCTTTCACGTTCTTTATTCCTATGACGAACGTAAATTAATCCATGAACATATTAGCCCATGGATCTATCCTATCTGTGGGAAGGGATTTTGAGGAAATTTGGGGATTTGATTCTTGATGTTAGTTTGGTTTCGTTCAACCTTATAATGTTGACGAACCAAGATCGACACAAACATCGATCTAGGTTCGTCCCTCTTGATTTGTTGTGCCTTTATTCCATGATTTCTCATGTTCTTCATATGTGTTCTACGCGTTCTTTGTGGAGGTATGAATGATGGATCGTTGCGCATCTGTTGCGTGACTCAACGATCCCAAAATGAAGATCTAGCATCGGAACAACCCCATGGAGGTGCGACGGTAGTGGCGATGGAGGGATCGAATCGGATCAGAAGATATTGTTCTTCAAACAATTTCTGAACGGATGACCGGAATCGGATTTTGGAGTCGATCGATGGTTCAAAACCCATGGATTTGGCATCACGACAATGGGGTGACCCATAATCTTGAGTTTCGTAGCAAACTGACAAGAGAATCGTGATCCGGAGATCCGTCCAAGGCGCAAGGAGGAAGACGACGCATTTGGAAATTTTCTGACTACACGGTGTGTAGTATGGCTACATAGTGTGTGTTCATCGGCGGGCCACATGGCATGTACTTCGGGAGTACACGGACATGGGTTAGGCAGACGTCCAAGGACACGGCGTGTATACCCTTCCCCGACCAGATTCATGGCATAGCCCATGTACTAGTACACAGATAGAAAACACAGACGGACAACATGTATAGGCATATGGCCAGGGTACACAGGTGTTTCCCAGTTGACAGGAAACAACGTGTGCTTAGACCTTCACGTCGTGTATATGATTTCCTACATGACTTCAATTTCAGACACAGTCTGTTTACACGGGCAGTACCTGGAGTAAGGGAACATGACGTGTGATCCTTCTATACGCCGTGTAGTTTAGTTTTACATAACTTGGATGAATGACACGGTCCATTTACACGGGCAGTACCCGGGGTCAAGGAGCATAGCGTGTAACCATACTACACACTGTGTAACCTGTTTTACATGTCTTGAGTCAGTTGCCTTCTATGACTTGGACTAGTTTCCTTAGGGTTTTTCCCCTTGGTCTTTCTCCTGAAGCTTTTTGGTATCATTTCCTATGTACAGGAGTATGATCCCTTTAGCAGGACTTCCTGAATAGAGTTGTTGGAGTCCCCTCTAAGAGACTTAGAGCCGGATCCTCTATTCATTCCCGGAACCCTAGGTAGAGTTCTTGGTATTGACGTGACCAACTTTACCTGGGTGTCGATCCTCTTCTTAGCGGATTAGTTCATACTGAGTTGTTGGAATCACCCCATAGCTATTGGTTGTGATCCTCATCTGAACATCGAATTGTCAAGTACTTGTGGAGTGTGTTCTCCCGGAACAAGTACTTTGTATCTCTATCTTCAGACTTAGGAGTGTGTTCTCCTTGTTACGTGCTTAGTGTAATCTTCTATCTGGATCTTAGTGGTGGTTTAGCGATGGTCGAACGTGTATGAGTATATCTGGATATTCTTGTTATATGTTCTGTAGACATATACAGTGTAGAGATTACTGTATCTTTTCTATGTGGAATTTCCCTTGTTGTATTCCTTTTTGGTTTCAGGGATTCTTACTGGGTATTGTTATACTCACCCCTACACAGGCTTTTCCCGCACGTGTCTTGTCTTGTGCAGATGAGAGAGCCTTTGATAGGATTCTAGGCGGACCAAGACCGGATGATGCTTAGTGAGATCAGATAGGCTGAGGTGTGTTTCTATGGCTATGGATTTCAGTCCCAGTACCTTTCTTTACATGTTGGACTTTGTTACAGACTCTCTTTTAGTGGGCTTATACTTTTAGCCCTAGGTTTTACATTACTGTACTTTACTTTCCTTTCATACTATGTTGGTTAAGATTTTAGTGTATGCATGATTTTCCATTTTTGGTAGTTTTTACTTTTCATCTTTGTGGGCTTTGAGATGTGTGTGTGTGTACAGGTTTATAGTCAATGCCTCCCATGTTAGTGACATGCCTACTGGGTGCTAGTCACCAGCCCCTAGCCTTGCGACATGGGCCCCACTTGGACGGGTCGTGGAAGAGAATCTTTCACAACCTACGAAGAGAATTTCACAAGTCTTTCAAGGTACACTTTGGGTTTTGTTATCAACAATGATAGAAGATTGATAAATTATTTAGTGGATTAAAACCACACCATTTAAAGGATCTTGGAATTCAAGAATTTTGGAGTTATGAAGAAGTTTTTTGATGTTATCTTATTGTGGATATGGAGTTTGGAGAATGGTCCCATGGCTATAGAGATAAAAATGAAATATGGAGTTTCAAGATGGTGGATCTAATGACAAAGGTGGGAAGAAAACTCAACAACCCACATGCCAAAAAATGTGGGAAGTTGCACCATGGGAACTGCCTCAAAGGGATGGGGATGTGCTTAAAGTGTGGAAAAGAAAGACACCATGCTCAAGAGTGACCAAAATACATGAAAAGGAAGGAGAATATGGTGCAAGAAAGGAGATAACCACCCATGGTGCAATTCTACAACTATAGGTAGCTAGGGAACTATGCAAGTCAATGCACTAAACCTCTAGTTCTCGAGGGTAATCAGTGTCAGTAGCCATTGAAGCCGAAGGAATAAGAGAAGGCTTATGACATCACTATTGCAGAAGTGGAGAATGATAATGAATTCTTACAAGGTATACTTCCTATTCAATCAAGAATATAAAAAGTCTTATTTGATTTTGGTTTTACGCATTCCTTTGTATCTTGCAAGTTTTCTAGAACTATAGACTTGAATCCCCAAAACCTTGAAGTAGATATATCTATAAAAATAACAAGTGGTGCAATCATTGAAACCCAAGTGTTTGACTCATCCCCTATTGGAATATGTGGGAAGATACATCCAGTGAATCTCATAATAATTCTCTTGGTGGAATTTGATGCCATAATGGGAATGGATTGACTCCTGTTATATAGATCACATATCAACTATTGGGAAAAAGGAAATATATTTTTATATTCTAAACCATCCTATGATCCTCTACAAATTCAAGGAAGATCATGAATCTCCTTTGAAAAATCCTTCAATGGTGTGGGTGTTGATTCCCTATGAAGAAGCATACCTCGCCCAAATGGTTGAGTCAAAGGAAAGTTCCAACCTTGAGTAAATTCACATTATGAGGAAATGCGGTGATGTATTTCCCAAATAGTTACTCAGAATTCCCTCGGATCATGAGGTAAAGTTATCAATAGAACTCATACCCGGAGCTACTCTTATCTCAAAGTATCCCTAAAGGATGGATCCTATCGAACTGGATGAGTTAAAGAAGCAGCTACAAGAGAATATGGACAAAGGGTTCATATGCCCAAGTACATCACCTTGGGGTTCACCAGTGCTCTTTGTGAGGAAGGATGTAAAAATGTGGTGGTGTATCTATTGTTGGGAACTCAACAAGATCTCCATAAAAAACATGTATCCTCTTCCAGGGATTGATGACTTGTTTGATCAGTTAATAAGAGCTCAATACTTCTCAAAGGTGGATCATTGTTCTCGATATTATTAGCAAAAGGTGAAGAAGGAAGATATTCATGAGACTTCCTTCCGTAAAAGGTATGGGCAATATGAATTTCTGGTGATTCTCTTCAGACTTACTAATGACACTGAAATCTTCATGGATTTAACGAATAGAGTCTTTAGACATTACCTAAACAAATTTTTGGTAGTGTTTATTGATTATATTATAATCTAATATAAGATCAAGGAGAAACATGAATACATCTAAGACTTGTGTTTACGACATTATGAAAGGAGAAGTTGTACGCCATGTTTAAAAAGTGTGACTTTTGGATGAACAAAGTCACCTTCTTGGGATATATGATCACAAATCAGAGAATTTATATGGACCCTTAAAAAACAAAGGTGATTGAGGAATGGACCAGGCCATCTGGTGTCATATAAATCCATATTTTTCATGGATTAGCTAGGTAATACTGACATTTTGTGAGAAATTTCTCACGATTGTCATGACTGCTAACTAAGTTAACAAGCAAAGGGGTAAAGTATGTTTGGATGGAAGAATATGAGGGAAGCTTCAAGGAGCTAAAAAGAAGTATGATCACTGCATATGTACTCACACTACTAAAAAGTGGAGAATGTTTTGTGATATATAGTGATGATTCAGAAAAGGATTGGGTTGTGTACTCATGAAAAATGATAATTTGATAGCCTATGCCTCACAACAGTTGAAGATCCATAAGAATAACTACCCGACACATGATCTAGAGCTGGCATCCATTATATTTTCCTTGAAAATTAGGAGGGACTATCCTTATGGTGAAAAGTTTGACATATACACCGACCACAAGAGCCTCAAGTATATATTCATAAAAAAGGAGCACAATATGCATCAAAGGATATGGTAATAGCTAATCAAGGATTACGATTTCTCTATTTTCTATCATCCTGGAAAGGAGAACATGGTAGATGATGTTCTAAGAAGAAAGGAACCTTCTAATCTATCAATGTCGTGGATTGGGAAAGACCATATTATCTTGGATATGAAAAGGATATATTTGGAAATCATAACGGTGGGGGATACATCCTATCTTTACCAAATGATTGTGCAACCATCCATATAAGAGAAGATTAAGGAAGCACAAAGGGATGATGTGGAGATACAAAAGAGGGTGAATGAAATAAAGGAATGGAAGTTTCATGAGTTCCATATCGACGATGAAGGTGTGATTCAGTTTGTAATGAGACTTTAGGTGCCTTCATTTACTGGGATAAAGAAGAATCTATTGGACAATGCACATGGCTCAACTTTCTCTGTCCATCCGGATAGCACCAAGATGAAATGTGATCTCTGTGAACACTTCGTGTAGGATAACCTGAAGAAGGAGATCAGGAAATATATATCAAGGTGCGTAGTATGTCAAAAAGTCAAATCAGAGTAACAAAAGTCCAAATGAATGATGCATCCATTGCCTATACCCATGATTAAATGGGAGAATGTCATTGTAGACTTTGTCACGAGTCTCACGAAGACAACAAAGTGAAATAATGTGATATGGGTTTTGGTTTACTAACTCACCAAGACTTCCCATTTTATAGCTATTCGGGAAGAACTCTGGCTTGAAAAACTTGAAAATATATATGTGAAGTGGTGAGACTGCAAGTAATTCCACTCTTGATTGTCTCTGATCATGATTCAAGGTTCACATCTAAATTCTAGAGGAGCCTTCAACATGCATTGAGTACTGAATTAACATTCAACATGGCCTATCATCACCAAACCGATGTCCAATCTCAAACGAATATTCATATCCTTGAAGATATGCAAAGAACTTGCTCTCTAGAACTCAAAGGTGTATGGGATCAGCATCTCCCATTGGTTGAGTTCTCATACAACAATAGATTCCACTCAAGTATCTAGATGGCTCTATATGAAGCTTTTTAGGGAAAGTGATGTAGAACTCCAACCTATTGGGATGAATTTGGAGAAATAAATCTACTTGGACCCAATCTTGTGCAAGAAATGATAGAGAAGGTTCAAGTCATCTAGAAACACATCAAATCTACTTAGAGTCGACAAAAGTGCTACGCTGACAGCCATCGAAGGGAATTGATGTTCTTTGTTGGAGATAAATTCTTCCTTCGAATATCACCATGGAAGAGAGTCATGCTGTTTGGAATGAAAGGGAAGATAATCCCAAGGTACATTATCCCATTTGAGATCCTTAACCACATAGGTGGAATGGCCTATCGGCTTGCACTTCCACCGAATATGGCTCCAGTTAATGATGTATTTCATGTATCACTCCTAAAAAAGTACATACCTAATCCCTGACATGTACTAAACTCAGAGGTGGTGCAGCTGGAATATCGTCTCTCTTGTGAGGAACAACCAGTAGAGATTCTGGAATGGGGAGATAAGGTTCTATTAAACAAGACAACAAACCTTGTCAAGGTGTTATGGAGGAACCATAAGTTTGAAGAATAAACTTGGGAACCAGAAGATGCGATGAAGGAGAAGCACCCTCACCTGTTTGTGTAATGTTAAATTTCGAGGGCGAAATTTCATAAGGGGGAAAAATGTAATGACTCAGAGTTTTATTAATGGAAATCCATCCTTATAATTAAACCTTATAGTATAATATCATTAGGATCACAAAGAAATGTCATAATACTAAATACTATGTGACCGTTAAACATAATTTTTCCACTTCTATGGTTTGAATTTTGAAAATATGACATACACAGTTGTGATCAGTAAGATGTTTGGAGTTCGATAGGAAAAACATAATTTTTTGTGAATAATAACCAACCCTTATGAATAGTAACACACCATTATGAATATTAATATAACCCTTATGAATAGTAAATTGTCCCAAATGAGAGTAACCTTATCTATGAATAATTAAATAAAATTTAGGCATCTTATAAGGGACAATTTGACTATAGTAAAAGTATTGGTATTTTTGTAAGTCATAAATAATTAATTATAGTTAATTAATTAATTTAAAAGAAAATGTATTTTATTAAAATTTCTTCATAAATTAACAAATCATAGTATTATAGTTTTAAGATAATTATATAATACCTTACGTAATTTTTGAAAACATTATAAAATCAGTTTTAATTTTAAAAACTGTATTTTTCAAGAAATTGTGATTTTAAATAAAATTTAAATTAATAATATTTAGAAATTTATTTTGGAAAAAATGGACTTCATTTTTGGATTATACACATCTAAAAATGGTTCAGGTGAATTTTTTGGATTTTTCTGAATTACATGAATTATTTATGAATAGTGAAATACCATAATTTACAAAATAAGGTAAATAAGCAAATTATAGAGTCATGTATGACATTCTACTGATGTAAGCCCAATTATTTCAGGTTAACATGATAAAATTACTATTCTTGTTCATGGAAGACTCAATATTCCTTGTCTTTCAGGGAAATAATAAATTAATGAATTTTATATTGAGAAATCCCCTCTCCCCTCTACTATAAATACCACCCTTCACACCCTCATTTCCTCACACCTATAAAGCTCCAATACTTGTTTAGAATCTACAAAATAATCATTCTTAGCCCCTCCCCCACATCGAAGAGATTTTTTCTCATTAAAATACCAAGCCTAGGTCCCTTAATGAGGATCTCAAGAGGAGGATTCAAGAGGTAATTTCTCTCCCTCATTTACTTTAATTTCGTTTCAATTTCATGTTCTTTTCTTAATCTCTCCCCACTTATCTTCAACCACATGGTATGTTTACTCCATTATTATAAATATTTATTAATTTTATGATAATAATGTGATATTATACCATCCAACCCCCTTCTCCTCTTACATTAATTTTATAAAAGAAAACGTTTACTGTGAGGTGTTAATCTATCACATTCAACAATGACATGTTTTATTTTTCCATTTCTACCTTCAGATACGGTAATTAAACTATTTTTATGGTTTAACTAGAATAATTTATATTTATTATGTCCTATTTAATGTTCTATAACTAACTGTTGTACATATTAATAATTTATTAAACAAAACTAGTTCATTGTGGTCGAAAAACCGGCCAAATTAACCCAAACAATCATCATTTAATTTTTATCTAATGATTCATCCACATGGTATATAATATGATTTATTATAATATAATTTAAAATTATATAATATCATTAATAACCTGAAATGTCAGTTTTGTATGTTTACCCACGTTCTACACGAACATCCATTTATGAATACATGTGAACCGCTCAAGAAAACCATAAAAACGTTCATTCCTGAACAATGATTTTCAACACTATAACTCAACAAAAGTCCCATAAAATAACTTAATAAAACCTTAATGAACCATATTAATGTACAAAAGGTTATTTAATTTTAAATTAATTAATATAATGTGCTTATATAGGACATTAAAGTGAAGAAATCATTCAGATACAAGGAAAGGGGAAAATCTCGAACCAAACTTTCTTTCTTCAGTTTCTCCCTCTTTCACTCCATTTTTGGTATGGTCAGTCCATAAAAATTATTTTTTCATGATTATATTACCATTTCTGGGATATAAATGTTTTCTACTGATGTTAATGTCAAACAAATGTTTTCTAAAAGAATTCTTCTTTCAAAAACACACCTTTTACTTATCACTCGAGGTTGATGGCTATCGTTTCAAGTATGTTTTTCCCACTTAATTTTTGGAACCCAATTTTTATGAATGTGTTCTTATGAGATAAAACCAATTCCATTACATGGGTTAGTTTTTTTTATTTTTTATATATGTTCATTTTTTCATGCATGATAAATGATAATGTTATGATGTGACGGGTGCGCTCAGAATTATATAACACAATATGAATGTTTCAATGTGACGGGTGTGCCTGGAATTATATAGTCCTCCCACACAGCGGGTAAAGTGATGAATCTCATGATTTAATGTTAAATGATGTGTGAACAATAAGACTGATTTTTTCACAAGTATGTGTGGTATTTAACCACTAAGATATAATGTTTTATTTTTTATGCATTGCCACATTTCAAGACTCTTATTAATGCTTCCTCTCATGTTAATGATCCTTTCCCTATGTCATGGTTATTATCACCCATTTTTATATTGTTCTTATCAATCCTCTTACTAGGATTTTAGATCACCCCTTTTTATGTATATCCTCAGGTGACTACACTTACTAAGGAGAGGTCAACTACCAATAAGAAATAATTAAATAAATGTTTATGCTTGATGTCGTAATTGTTATGTATGGTCCTATTTTTTCAAAGACACTAAAACTTTGGATTCTCTATGTGTAATACTATTATGATGTTTATATTTAAAATTATGAAATATTAATATAGGAAACGGTTGGGTCATTGTACTACTAGTTGAATAATAACATATAATAACTAACCTTATAAAGAGGGAATACATAATGCCAGACATCTTAAATACACCATCAAGGCATTAGTCAAGAAACCATACATAATTGGGTAATAAATTAGCCAAAACCTAAACATAATTTTCTCATGAGACCTATCGATGCATCGAGGGGCTATAGCAGGCCCCTCCCTACACTTTCAAAGTCCAATTCATTCCTCTAATGAAAGGGGTAAAACATAACCAACATAAACATTCATATTAAAACTAGCATATGAAATGTCAATACATAATAAATAAGATATGAATGATATCAAAATAGAACATCCACATTCAAACATATCAAAAAACCTTCAATAAAATATGGAATATTCTATCGTAATATATTATCCTTAATTAATAATTAAATCTGACAAAGGATGCTGACATAGATGAATGTTATCTAACAAAATCATTAAAATTCTTTTAGAAATATCCCTTTTTTTCTTTGAAATCATTTGAGAGCTTGCATAATTATAAAATAAATCATTTACATTGAAAATATCCTAGTAATATTTTTAGGTAATCTTAAAAATGTTAAGGCATTATAATAGTAGAAAATATCCTCTCGCGTTATATAAGTTAAAAAACATTCTTTCCTTAATTTGTTGAAAAGGTCATATAGTACCTTATTTGGAAAATGGGAGAAATATTCCTTTCAAAATGTCTTATAAAAATTTAAACATGTGTATAAATGAAATTAAACAATAATCTAGTAATATAAATATTATTTTGAAATCATGTATAAGAAACATGGATGTGGATGATAAACATGTCCCAGTTGATACTTACGTATAAACAATCTCGGATGACAATGAGATAATGAAATTAACTCTTAACTTGTACATTCGATTAGTCGAGGGTGATTTAACCTATTGTATAATTGTTAATAATCTTTAATAAAGTATAATATTTCCATATACATATTTATTATATCATATACGATCCTCTTATCTGATTTTGTTAATAATATATCAGTATTACCATTATTTCAGGTGTTAACCGCTTTGTTTTCCTAAGCATGTTGTGTTAAGTAAGTCATGTTTCTTATGAATAGTATATATTTTATTCAAATAAAGTATGATTTTATGTTTATAAATATTATATTTACTTATCATATGATTTTTATAATTATTCTTGAATGGTTAATGTGGAGAATTAATCTCATCGTGTTGTGGAGACGACAGGTTGTAAGTACGCACGAGCGACGATATAATTTCCTCGAGGATTAAATGGTATTAAATTTGATAGAATATGGAGTTTACATAAAAAATATCATTTCATTTTTATTATTTAAATTCTTTATATTCAATTTTATACCCAACTAAATAAAGTAATGATGAAAAATAGTTTACACCAGGGCGTGGAGACGGTAAGTCGTACGTACGCATGCCTGGTGATATTGTACTTCATAGGATGAGTAAAAGGAGGAATATGGTTTTACCATAATAATAAAACCATATAAAAATATATTATATTATGGAGTGATTAATTTATTATGGATAAAACTTAAAAAGTGGAAGTATAAGAAGAAAATAACATTGAAAGAGGTGATAAAATGATTACCTCTACTTTAGGTGTCTCCTTTTGATTTGTAAAAATTGACTCCTTAGGTAGAATTTATACCCAATGTGTGACCTCTAAGATTAATTGAGAGAAGTTGGGAGAGGAAATGGTTATGTTTTGGCTGAGCCAAATGACTTTGGAAGGGTGAATTAAAGAGAAGGAGAAGTGCCCTTTTATAAGAGAGGTGAGGGGAACTTTAGAAAAATCTTGGGATATTAATTTATTATAAAATTATTTTCGATTTATAATAGCTCAAAATTAATTTAATTAGAGTATAAGTTGAGTATGAGAATAAATAATCTCAAAAAATAGGGTTTAGAAAGGTTTAGGTCATAAAAGTAACCTTATATTTTAGATTTATCCTTTAGTTAAATAGTTTAAGTCTTACCATGTCTTCTTGTATTTTTACACTAATGATTAATATAGTTACTATAAAATTACAGAAGAACCAAAATTGTATCATTTAATAAATATTTATCACTATTCAAGTTATTTTTCTGAAATTTAGATTTTTAGGATTTTTATATCATTTAATAAAATAGTATTTATTTTAAAATTTCATTTATGTTAATTTTGACACTATTTAATACTTGACTTTATTAAAGTCATTAAATCTTGATTCCTTTGAACCAAATACATTAACTCAAATATAACAAGTCATATTCATCCATTAAATTCATAGATGACATCAAAATTTTCAAATTACATTTATTTTTATGTTTACACTATCATTTATTTAAATATTTCAATAATAAGGTAATTGCAACATCATCATTGTGTTAGAAATAAACTTATTTATTTAATGTCTAAAAATTATAAACAAAATACCATTATGTAGGAAATATTTTTATATTTATAATTAATATTTATAGTCTAAGATATTACTTATATTACCCCAGTTTAAAAAAAAATAGTAACAAGAGTCTTGTTTTTGATATTTTTATCTTTACTTAAAATTAAATGTTATAAAGGTCTTAATCACACCCAAGTTGCTTCCAAAGGAAATATATGTGTCCCATGGGTTGTATTGGTCATTATTTAATGTCTCAATATGGTTAGGACAATTTTTATGGTAATGTTATATTATTATAATATTATTTTTACCTTTAATTGCCCGATTTACCTTTAACCGTGGAAAATAAAATTTAAAAGTTACTATTCACCAAAAATTATTATGATCCAATCAGACCATATTTTTCACCTTTATAACAGCCATGTATTTCATTTTTTTAAATTCAATTCACATATTTGGTAAAAGTATGTTTAATGCTAATTTGCAAATATGCCTAGAAGGCGGGTAAAAGACATTCAAAAGTTCAATAAAAAATTTATATATTGTTATATTATAAAAATGATTTTAATGAATTACATTGGAATAATATATCTATTGTGTATACATTTTTACTTTAAAATAAATTTAAATTAATTTAATTTTTTAAATGAGAAAGTTGGTATTTATCCACAATGAAGTGTTTTTCAGTATTCATCAAAAATTGAATGTTTTTAAAAAATTACCAAAAATTTACTCTAAGTTATTTTTGATATTAAAAATTAAAAAATTAATTCTATTTCCAAAAATAAAATTTAGAAAATTTAAAAATGTGGTCAATACTATTCATAACCACTTTTGAAATGACTAGTTTAATAGGTCATGGTGTTCTCAAACTCAATGTTGCGTACAACACATGCTCTTTAATTATGTAAAAGGAAGAATACCTCATAAGCTTGGGGTGTTACATTATTACCTACTTAAATAAATTACATCCTCATAATTTAAACTCTAAAACAAAATCTATGGAATCGACTTTTCGAAATATCATTATTGAAATCCCACATCAGAAATGGATAAATTATATCTCTAATTTAAAATATAGAATGGGAAGTACGAACGTCACCAGAGATAAAAAATACTAGGGTTCAATGTTAGAATACATGGAAATGAATGAAAATTTAACCATCATGTTCTGATAGAGAGTGGTAGAGAACATTATTAGGAAAAAGTTAACAATCTGAAATTTATAAATCTACGATGATCTAATGGACCATTTTATTGATTGCAAAAGAAAGTACTAGGAATTTTATTTTGTTTTATGATATTTCCCCCAAATTTGAAGAAATCATTTACCTCATAGACTAAGAACATAATGAAACATACTTACTTAATGGGTAGAGTTTCCTCTATTAATCAACTTCCACCATAGACTCATCTTTCTCTCCAAAAGATAATAAAATACAAAAAAAATCTATTCATCTTAATCATATAGGATTTCAAAAATGAATTTATACTTTATCTATCATACCATAAAAAACTACGTTATAAAAACCAGTAAATCACATAGGTCAGTGGTAGGCGATGCATCCTTGTCGATCATCGGTTGCGAGTTCAAGTCTCGCGGCCTTACCAGACGCGACATGTTGGCCCCATAACCCATGGGTTGTTCGTTTCATTAAATTATAACATTCCAAAAATAATATTAAGAAATTTTTTAGTCTTAAAAAATATAATCCAATTTATAACTTAATCCATTCCAACATTTAGGCTTATCCAAAATACTTCTGTCCAAACACACAGTCCAAAAATTTATAAGGAAGGTCCCATAACATAATGAAGATCTTTTTGTCACATAACAAGCATGTGAATATATTCATCAAGTATTCTAAAAAAACATGGTAATACCATGAATTACCATAAAACCCTATTTGAATACATATATTCTTTATTATTTCTTATGTAAAACATAGAATAATGGATATACTCCTTAAATCCAAAAATGTTGTAAACTCCAACAATGATAAAATAAATTGACCATTAATAAGTTCCAAGGTATTCAATAATATCCAATATAATTTATCCAAATCAATCTTTTCTTTATTCCATCATAATTATATCAGACATAGGAAGGGTTACCATTCCCTAAGACATATATTTTCAAAAAAATTAAGTTACAACTTTGTCACTTTACATGGTACCATACAATCTCAAATTCTTAATGAAATAGTACTGCAGTACAATCCTTATTTACTCCATAATTCTTATAACCAGTACATTGCTAAAAAGGTATTAAAATAAAATAATTCTTTAATAGGAATATTAATCATTCCACTTCATCTGTGATAATATCATAATTTGATCATTATCCAATAGTATCATCTGCAGTATATTCCTTTGATGATTGGGACATTGATTCTCATAGTGTGTCATATCCATGCAGTTGAAGCATTGTACATTGGTAACCTTTTTCATACCCTTTAAATTAAAAACATGGTTTCCTTTTTCTCCACACATATAACAAACTCTCATTCCCTTAAAGAATTTACCAGGGTGATTATTTCCACAGTTACCACATGTGGGAAAATATTTCTTTCCCTTATTCCCTTTATCTTTCTTTTTCACTATCATACTCTTCTTATCTTGGTTCCCTTAAAAGCCAAAGGACTCAGATAATTATTTACTTATCTTATTAACACATGATATTATTTTCTCATATGATGAGAATACATGGGAGACTATTTCCCTTCAAGATGATGACTTCATACAATGAATGATATGATCTGTCAAACTATTTGAATCTTGTACATTGGTTGAGTTATCATTCCTTCTACTAGGATCCATTTATATAATATGTCCTATAATGGATTAGGTTATGAATCATAATGAATAATTCCAAACTTAAAATAAATTGAAAATTTTATGCATATATAATCAATAATAATAAAAATTGTTTCATTGAGGTCATAGTTAATCATAAATCCTTCATAATGGTTTGTAAATAAAATATGAATTATACAAACAATACCCCTGGGAGTGTCAAACTAAGGGCACAATAAGGTTTGGTGTCGTATACTAGGTTACCCCGAGTCAAGCTTGGAAAACCTTTCCAGAGTTTTCACCCCTAGGTACATATATCCTAGAACCATGTCCACTTGTAGTATCCCGACACGGATGTATTTTTTAGGAATACCCATGTAATCTCTATATTAAAAAAACTCTAGGATGTTTTTTTATACTTATCCTTAAAGTATATCTTAGAGTAATGTTTTCAAATCATGGTTGTTTTCTAAATATAGTTTCCAAGGTTTGTATTAAAATTCCTCTGATACTAGCTGTAACACCACGACCCCAGATGCTCGAAGCCTTTACATTATTTTAATAGACTATCATGATCACGAGAAATTAAATCTATAAGAACCAATCAGTTAATAGAATTAGAAATACTAGATACAAATATATATTTTAAATTACATATTGAAATGAAAAAAAATATATTATCCCCTTTCAAAACTCACATATCCCTTAGACTATCCTTGGAGGTCAGTCATAATATAATTATTTGAATCCTGGGAAAAATGAATCATAATAAATGGGTTATCTCAAATGTTTAGTAAGGGTAAATATTTCAGCATAATATATGATAAATAAGAATTAAATTTTAAGGATAGAAGTATAATAAAAACAATATCCTTTCAAACATAAAATTTAACATGATATGGAAATAAAAAATCAAACATTACCATATAAACATGCATATGGATATTTTACTAGTCGAATGATCACATGTAATAACTAACCTTAGAAAGAAGGAGTACATAATGTGCGTAAACTTAAACACGCCATCAAGGCTTTATCCAATAAACCATATATAATTGGGTAAGAAATTAGCCAAAAACCAAACATAATTGTCTCATGAGACCTATCTATGCATCAACAAGCTATAGCGAGCCCCTCAAAGAACTTAAAAACTCCAATTCATTCTTATTATGAAAGGGGTAAAACATAACCACCCTAAACATTCAAATTAAAACTACCATATGAAATATCAATAGTGAAACTATAAGATATTAATGATATCAAAATAGAACATCTATAGTCAAACATATCATAAAAAATTCAATAAAATATGGAAGATTGTATCATAATATATTAACCTTAATTAAGCATAAAATCCAACAAAGGATGTTGACATAGATGAAAGTGATCTAACAATATCATTAAAACTCTTCAAAAGATATACCTTTTTTACTTTGAAATAATTTGAAAGCCTACATAATTATAAAAGAAAAAATTTCCTTTGAAAATTACCTACTTATATTGTAAGGGAAGTTTCAAAATGTTAAGGCATAATAACAGCATAAAATCTCTTCTTGCACCGTATAAGTAAAAAAATATTCTTTCCTTAATTTTTCGAAAGGAACATATAGTTCCTTGTTTGGAAAACAACAGAAATATTCCTTTAAAAAAATTTATAAAAACTAAAACATGACTATAAATGAATTTCAAAAATATTCTAGAAATATAAATATTATTTTGAAACACAAGTATAAGAAACATAGACGTGGATGATAACTATGTCCAAGTAGATACTTACGTATAAACAATCTTGGATAATAATGAGATTGTAAAATTAACCCTTACATTGTTATTTTCTTTAGTCAAGGGTGTGTTAACCTCCTGTATAATGGTTACGGATTGTGAATAAGGTATGTCGGGGCCATATACATACTTATGATATCATATAATATCCTCTTATATTTTTTTGTAAATAATATTTCAGTATTACCATTATTTTGGGTGTTAACTACTTTGTTTTCCTATGCATGTTTTTTAAGTAATTCCTATTTCTTATGCATAGGATATAATTTATTCAAATACATAATGTTATTAAGTTCATAAATATTATATTTACTTATAATATTATGTTTATAATCATTATTGAATGGTTAATGTGGAGAATTAATCTCATCACTTTTTGGAGACGGTAGGTTGTACGTACGCACGAGTGATGGTATCATTTCCTTAAGGATTAAATGGTATTGAATTGGATGGAATATTAATTTTAAATAAAAAATATCATGTCATAATTATTATTTTCATCCTTTATATTAAACATTATACCCATATAAATAAAGTAAATATGAAAAATAGTTTACACTACAGGATGGACACGGTAAGTCATACGTATGCACATATTGTGGTATTTTTCTTCATAAGATGGGTAAAAAGAAGAATATGGTTGTCCCATATTCATAAAAACATATAATAATATATTATATACTTTATTTATTAATTTATTATGGACACAACTTTGGAAGTGAAAGTATATGAAGAAAATAATAATGAAAGAGGTGATAAAATGATTGCCTCTACTTCGGGTGTCTCCTTTTAATTTGTACAAAAGGAATCATTAGGTTGTATTTATTCCAAATTTATGAAATTTATGATGAATTGGAGGATTTTGGGAGAGTAAATTGGAAGGGTTTAGTTGTGTCAAAGTTATTTGGAGGTGTGAATTGAAGAGAAGAAGAAGTACCCTTTTATAAGAGAGGTGATAGGAACTTTAGGAAAAGCTTGAAATATTAATTTATTATAAAATTATTTTCATCTTATAATAGCCCCAAATTTATTTAATTCTATTATAAGATGAGTATGAGTATAAATACACTCAACCAATATTTTTTAGACATTTTTAGGTCAAAAAAGTAACCTTATTTTTTAGATTTAACCATTAGTTAAATAGTTTAACTCTTACCATGTGTTCTTTTATTTTTACACTACATTGTTAATATAGTTACTATAAAATTAAAAGAGAACCCAGAGAGGATAAGTTATATAATTTTATCACTATACAAGTTATTTTATGAACTTTATATTTTTAGTATTTTTATATCATTTAATAAAATAGTATTTATTTTAAAATCTCATTTATGTCAATTTTGACACTATTTAATACTTGATGTTTTCTAAAGTCATAACAACTTGATCCCATAGAAACAAATTAATTAACTAAATGATAAAATTTCATAATCATACATAAAATTCTTGGATGAAATCCAAGTTTTCAATATAATCTTATTTTAATATTTATAATATCATTTATTTTAATATTTTATAAATAAGGTAATTACTGCATCAACATTGTCCCATAAATAAATATATTTATTTAATCTATAAAAACAATAAACAAAATACCATCATGTAAGAATTATTTATAGATTTATAATTACTATTTATAGTCTAATATTTTACTTATATAACCTCATATTAAATTTGTTTTTGTAATAAGAGTCATGTTTATGTTATTTTTAACTTTACATATAATTATAAATTATAAATGTATTAATCACAACCAAATGGATTAAAAATGACAAATATGTGTCCCAAGGGTTTTATTGGTTGGAAATTACTCATCCAATAATTTTTGGACAAGTGTTAGTGTAATTTTGTATTATTATAATATTAATTTTACCTTTAATCACCATATTTACCTTTAATCACGGTAAATAAAATTCAAAAGTTACTATTCAAAAAAAATGTTTTGATGCTATTAGAAAATTTTTTTACCTTGATTACAACCATGTAATCCATATTTTTGAAATTCAATTCATAGAAGTGATAAAAATGTGTTTAATGCTAATTTAAAAATGTGCCTGGAAGGTGGGTAAAAGTCATTCAAAAGTTCAATAAACTTTTTATAACTAGTTATATTATAAAAATTATTTAAATGAATTAAATTGGACAAATATATATACTATGTATATATTTTTACTTTAAAATAATTTTAAATTAAAATAATTATTTAAGTTAAAAAGTTGGTTTCTATCCACAATGTCGTGTTTTTCACTATTCATCAAATATTGAAAGTTTTCAGAAAAATACCAAAACTTCACCCTAAGATAATTTTGATATTAAAAATTCAAAAATGATGTCTATTTTGAAAAATAAAATTTATAAAATTTTAAAATGCGGTTTATACTATTCATAACTACTTTTTAAATGGCTAGTTTGATAGGTCGTGGTGTGCTCGATCTTGGTGTTGCGTACATCGCACACTATTGAATTATTTAAAAGTAAGCATATTTTGGAATCTTGGGGTGTTACATAGCCTCATATCTATAAAGGGGATTCATGTGAGATGTGTCAATAGGCATACGACTCAACGGTAGTGGTTGGAATCCTAGGATCATATCCTATGAGTTTGTCTGGATTCAGGTTCAGTATATCATATTACCCTCTTAAAATGGGTTTGGTTCTAGGAAGAAAAAAGATCTCATCATCCCACTATAAAAACATAGTAATCATATGGAAAATTTATGGTCTAGGGACAAGACTGGGATACTTTATCATTAGTTCTCCATGGTAGATGAAGGGGTCATTTGGGACGTATTAGTGGGTGTAACCAATAAATACCACAACCTTAATAGCCCAGAGTCTAGGTTTACATTATTTTATAGGTTCTATATGCAATAGATCTCTTCATGAGGAACCAAATAATTTAATAGTATTGAAAAATTAAAATACTAAATATTATTTTCTTTGAGAACACCACTATTACCTTAAGAATACCCATGCATATCAATCATAGTACATTTCTTGGAATCGTGGGGAAATGAAACATAAGAAAGGGGTGGGATCATATTCTCAGTAATTTTATGTTTATAATAGACAAAATCATGAATACATAAGGAATAGTTAATATGGAAAGTTAAATAAAAACTTGTTCCATTTAATCAATAACATGAGAATGAAGAATAATTTGGCAGGAATAAATGATGATCAAATAATAGCGTATAAATAATCACAAAATCTTGAAACTTATCCATGGATATCATTACTAATAAAATAATTTCATGTATATAAAGAAATAATCTCATAATTAGAGAATATATAATGTCAGACATTGTAAACAAACTATCAAGGCCTCATGAAAAGACATATTACGTAAATGGGTAAGGCCTCAGCCAAATACTAAAGGTAGTTTGTCTCATGTTACTTATCAACGCATCAAGGGTATATATTGGACCCCTCCAATAACTTACTAATTCCAATTCCTTCCTAATATGAAAGGGGTGAAGCATAATAAATGTAAACATTCATATTTAAAATATATCATATGAAATGTTAATAATTTCCCTAATCATTAAAGATATTCACAAACCATCAAGAGTAATATGGTGAATGATAAAAAAAATAACGAATCCCTATTAAAACTAATAATAAAAAATCTATAAAATTAATAATGATATTATCCTTAAAACATATTCCCAATGGAGAATAATTTAAATGAGTATTGTTTTTATTGAGAATAGAAATATCATAAAATCCATTAAAAACATTCTTGAGGAAAATATACTTTTCCCATTGAAAATAAATTGCCAAAATAAAAATTGTATTGAATATTAAGAAATAAATTCATTTAAAAAATTAAAACTTTTAAAGGATGATTCAAATAAATGAGTGGTCATGATAGTGGGTAATTCCATACATGTCATTAAAAATCATTCATTCCTCAGTGTTGTAAAAAGGTCAAAAAGTAACTCATTAAAAAAATGAAGAGAAGATCCCTATGAAATATTTATGTAAAAATTAAAACATGCATAATAATTTCCTTAATAATTAATTTTTATAATTTTTAAAACATTTTATATGGTATTTTTAGAAAACATAGATATGGAAGAAAAAACATTTTCGACCAAAAATATAAGTAATTTCACTTTTCGTAAAATTATTTTCACTACAAAATTAATTAAAAAAGATATAAAAATGGTAATATTAATATATAATTTCATAAATTACAAGAAGATAGTAAAATATATTCGGTTTAATATAGAATTATCAAATAATTCTTCCAATGAAGACTTAAAATTAAACAATCATGATTAATAAATAGATTGTGAATTAAACCCTTCCTACTTTGGTAAATTTTGAATCATAACCCCAATAGAATAAATAATGTATAATAAGACAATAAATTAAATTAATATAAATAGATTCATTATATAACATATAAAATTATAATTATACACACCACACAAAAGTAATAAGTGGTGAATATGGCATATGTCTCACGAAAGTAAAAGTGAGACGAGAAACCCTTACCTCATGTATGATTTCTTTTGTATGTGTTAAAACCTTCAATATAAAAAATATATATTTATTATAAATTTATTATAGAGACATATTCATAGATATCTTACCATATATGATTTTATTATAAATTTTTATCACCCGTGTATTGGAAATTCTTTATTAAAAACACTATTTTTATTGATAACTGATTTTTTTCAAGAATGATTTGGTTTAGTAGTTTTATTCCCTATTTTTTATCATTATTAAATCCTATACATAATATTTATAATGATATTAACATAATATAAGTTAAATTTATATGTATTTATAGTAATAATTAATAATTATATTGAAAAATGAATTGCATCGTCCATGGAGACGATTGGCGTACGTATGCATGAATGTTGTTTACATTTTTTTAATGAATGAAATGAAAGAAAATTAAATAATAATTCGACTTTTAATAATCATTATTATATCATATAAATCATAACTTTTCTCAAATCCAAACTTATTAATATCTATATAAAAATAAATTGAAAAATTAATTACATCGCTTCGTGGAGGCGGTAGTCCACACGTATGCACGTGCAACATTATCATTTTCCAAAAGAATAGAAGGTAAGTAGGTAAACATGATATTATAATTCATAAAATTTAATTACTTAATAAATATAATATATTTACATTAAATTCATCATTGTATCCATCCATGAAAGGTTGTAAGGTAGAATGAATTACATCGTTTTTTATGGTAATAGTTCGTCGTACACATGATCAGCGGTTTCGTTTCCCATTTGATGGAAGAGGATATGAATAAAGAATATTCCATTAACATAATAACATATTAGTATATATTATATAATTATTTTATTATTTTATCATATTTTATATACATTTTAATTATTTAGAGGAAGAAATAAAATAAAAATTCATAGTTAAGAACTATAACTCTTCACTGGACAACTTTTTTAGGTCTATACCTAAATCCTTCCTAAAATGGTATTATGATAAAAATGTACTCTAGTTAATTTATATCGGTTTCAGGAAGTTATTTTTTAGTTCATTTTATGAAAACAATTCTATTGAAGTGTGCATAGGAGAGGATAGGGGGTGTCTTTTTATTAGTGCGGAAGAGGACACACTTGGAATATTTAATAAAAATAAATTATAACCATGTTTTACAAACAAAAAATGGATCAAAAATACACCATTAACAAAACATGAATGATATAATTTATAAATATGGACCTAAAATATAAATTAGGATAGTTTTTTGGTCATTTTATCCTTTATCTATTTAGTTTAACCCCCCCCCCCCCCCCCTAGTAAACCCGTTTTAACCTTAATCATTGTACTTTTTTTTACTGTTTTTACTATTAATTGTGATAAAAATATATGTTGAAATTATCATATAAAATTAATTATTCTGATTATATATATTTAATCATTTTTATCAAATTCAATTCACTAAAGTGGTAGTATTAAATTGAAAATTAAACCCCTAGACATGATGGAAAATGATTTTGCAAAAAAAGATTTTATTATGTTTGAAAAGTATTTATATAAAAATTGAAAATATTATTGATTAAAATGAAAAAAGTTGGATTAATTATATTATGATTTAAATTATTTTACTTTTAAAACAATTTCAAAATAAAATGGAAGTTTGTAATTTCTTTAAACAAAAAATGTGGTTTTCAATAAAAAATATTATTTTCACTATTCATTGAAAAATTAATATTTTTACGAAAATATAAAAAACAAACCTAAGATAATTTTGACATGATTAGTTAAAAAATTAAATTCATTTTTCCAATTAATTTTTTTAATATTAGTAAAAAATTAATTTTAGAAGAAGTTTTCAAAATTTAAGGAAACAATTGTTTTAGAAAAATATAGTTTTTAAGCATAATATTTGATTTTGGTTTTCTTGTCCTATGATTAAAAAAAATATTATATTAATGATAAAATAATTATTCGAATATATAATATGCAAATTTCATTAAAATAAGACCTTAATATAAATTAATTTAATTTAATTTAAAAACACATTGTGTGCATTAAAAGATTTTTCACTAAAACATTTCTTTTACTTTCAAAATATTTTTATTTTATTTTTAACTTCATTCATAACCAATAAATTTGTTTTATAAATTTTTAGAAAATGTAATTTTAATAATTTATTAAGTACTATTCATATCCAAAAATTCAATATATAGGTTAAAATGTTCACATATATATTATATATTTCATGGGTCATTTAAGCTGAGTGTTGTGTATATTATACGCTATTGAACAATTTTTATTGTTTTAAAATATCAAGGTGTTACATTCTCCCTACCATAAATAAATTTAATCCTTGAAATTTGAACTTACACTTGAAAATAAAGGGTTTTCTATCTTAGAATAATTTATTTTGAAATCCCACATCGTAAAAAATCATTGAAAAACTTACTCCTAATAAAAGTGAAAGGGAAGTACGATAATAATTTAAAATTACACATAAAAAAGTTTCCAAGTAGAAAAAATAGTGGGGATTTGAGGAAAAGAATAAATAATTATGCATAGTGATATAGATCATTGATCATAATAAAGAGAATGATCAAGAGAAAGATAACAACTATAATACCATAAATGGATGAGGTGTAAAAAGTCGTTAATTCCTAAAAATGAATGTAAATGAATGACTGTTTTATTTTAAGATAATTTTACTAAATTTTAGAGATTATTTAACTATAAATATATTGAACTATATAAAATATACTTACCTGATTTCTTTTTATTTCATATGAAAATTTTCATCCTTGGTTGTGCTTCGATCAATTTCCACTTCATTTATTACTCCAAGAAACGAATATCCCAGATGAATTTATTTAATTCCAGAAGTACTAAAATGAACTTTTAATGAATAATAATATCAATAAAAGAGGGACAATTCTTTCCATATTTCTCTAAATATTTTCCAAAACCCAAAATGCTTACAACAAGTTTGCCGATATAATGCATTAATCTCTAAAACATCAATAGTAACACCCAAAGCTCAACATAATCCATTCCATAAGTATTTATCCCTAAAACAATTCCTATTATATATCCAAAAAAATAATATAATTATTCAAAGATAATCATTTATGTTAAACTTATTGTTATATCTGTATCTCAATATAATAAAACATCTCCGAAAATATCATTAATCATTTCAAAATCATAAAAATTCAAAAATATTTGATCAACTAAATTTTTTTTGTCAATCAATTTGAGTAAAAACAATAACATATTAATGAGTACATTTTAAAGGATAGTGGTAGGTGTTTCACCCTTTTTACACTTTGGTTTTGGGTTCAAGCCCTATGCCCTTTCCAAATGCAATGGTTTGTCACTCGATATATGGGCTATCTTTTTAAAAATTAATATTAATATAAATCCTATAAAATTACAAAAAATATGATAAATGTTATCCCAACTAGAATAAATACCTTTATAGGGGGATCTGGGCATGAAAGTGTAAAAAAACTTCCCCTTATGATTATATTTTATTGTTAAACAAAACTCTCTTCACTCTTCTTTCCATAGAAAAGAATAAATTGAAGTAAAAAAGTAAAGGAAACAAATTTTTTTACTTTGTTCATACTAACTAGGATACATAAAATGATCAAAAGAATACAATATTTAATGTACCAAATCCACTAAATATCACTTCTATTACAAATATCTTAGTATACACACTATCCCTTCTGGTTTATATCCAGCCACAAACTAAAATCTCACTACTCACTCAACTAAATTCTATGCATTATTCCTTCAGAATATTATTATATTGATAAAAATAATCTCATAATAATTTCACACATATATTAGTGTGACATGAATCTATTTATTCACCTATTATATGAAATACACTTCATAACATTTTGATTTCTTTATATAATTTGTTTTTCCGAACTATTTTTTTTCTGTGAACTGCATTATGCCCTTCATGAAATCATTTTCTCCACATAGTATGAGTGTAAAAAATGTAATTTTACTTCATAGATAGATGAAAAATTGACACTAAAATATCCTTTAAATGATAGAGTGAACCCAAAACAAATCTTCTCCAAAAAATAAATTTCTTTTGTGAGGTAACTTATTCGTAAACTCACCTCCATTGCGAACCACCTTCTTCACAAGCCACATTTAGGATTATCCAAATTATTAAAGTGATGATTACTTATAATTTGTTCCTTTATACTTAATTATGTCATTAGGGGTCCTTTATAAAGGAAAATAAACCCTAAATAACCTATAATAAAAAAATTAATATTAAATCCTCTGTTGTTTAGACTTTACTGTGAACATAACATACTATACAGTTCATATAGTGTAAAACTCCATCTCTGTGGACTTTAAAACAACACCTTTGACTAAAAAACACCATTTGGGATGATCTCAAACACAAAACCTTTTTACCCAAATTAAAATAACCCATGTTGGTTCACATAGTATTTTTTTCAATGTGATTAAATATTCTTTTCTAATTTTTTATTGTGGTTTCTAAAATTCTTATACAGTTCACATAGAAAATATCCAATGCAGTGAAGATGAAAATGTGAACGCATTTAGGTGATATGAGGTCCACTGATTTTTCTATCCATGATTTCTTCCTTTACCATATAACTAAACACAATTTTGAGGACCAAAAATATGGAAAACACTATGAAACTATTCCACCATCAAAACTCCTAATTAAAAAAACAATGTTTTATTTTATTCTAGTATATTTTCCAACAAAAAAACTTACCCAAAAACATTGTAACATCACCATGATGAATTTCTACCAACAATAAACATCTTAAAAAATAATATTAGTCATCATATAACATTTTAACTATAATGATTTTATATACAACTAATTTTTTCCACAAAAATAAATAATATTAATTGACTATCATTACCCTAATAGTAATGATCATATTAACTCAAAATTTTATCAAAGACCATTAAATTTATTTATAAAAAATTATAAATTCATTCTTCATCAAATAATTTATTTCACTAAAACCCATGTTAGTCCCAAGGTTTATATTTTCATAAATTTCATCCAAAATATTCTTCATTACCTCAGACTCACATAAAATAGAAACTAAAAAGGGGTTTTGAAACATTGAACTTATGATCAAACATTAACTCATAAACATATATTGGTATCCATGACTCTTAGTTTTATCTTATATGAAGAAATATATTAGTCCAAAAATTAACACAATCCTTAGATGTTTCATGATTCTTATAACCAAAGTTTTCATTGATAAAAATACTTATATAACATAATTATGTGATCTAAATATATAAATTATTAAACCTTTTATGTAAATTCCCTTTCCATAAAAAGTTTTCTTCATACTCTATATTTTAGACCCAAAAAATTTACAAACACTGGGAAACAATTCCTCCTTACACACTAAGGCCATATACAATGTAAAAACAGTTGTCTTGAAAACTTATTGATCAAACCAGTGTGGATTGAAAACAATCAAAAAATAGACTTTGTTTCTAGATTCTAGGTGTAATGGGCATTGGTTCCGAAAATCTCCCCCATTGTGTTTGTTGTACATATACTAGATAAATGAAAAAAAAGCACCATACTTGAACAAAACCATGAAATTCAAGAGAAAAATCATCTAACACTCTAATTCAATGTGGTAAAATATCAATGTATAAAACAAGAGGGGAAGCATGAACTAGGTTCTAATGTTTTGGAATGCTTAAATATGTATAAGATAATCTCTGAGAAAAATGGACTATTTGCTCATAACACCTAATTCTCATCATTTCATAGAAGCGTCGCATATTAGTTCCCCATTACACATAATTATCATCATTTTATAGAACCATTACATGGTTTTTCAAAATCATATATCCAGAAAACCATTATAACCTTGAATTTCTCTATATTTATCCATCCCCCCTTTGGAAATAAACCCAAAAAAACCTAAATCTACACTTACAGATCTCAAAAAACTCCTCCAAGATGGTATCTACCCCATTAACCTAAATTACTTCCACAAATAGATTTAAAAAGTTGACACAAATTGGAAAATGGGACCATTTGTAACCACGTCATGGATTGGGAGGTGGATTAAAACCAATGTTCAATCAATGTTTCTAGAACACATTTTCTACTAATGGTTTAGTTATAATTTCATCCACTTGGTCATCAGTTCCAACCTACTCCATTTTAATCACACCTTTTCAAATTTTTCCTTAATGAAGTGATATCTAATCTCAATATGTTTTTTTTACGTGAGTTTCGAACCAGATGATTTGTAAGATCGATCATGCTTTTATTGTCGTAGTGAATCACCATCAAAAATTTCAACTCATCACCAATATTAGTCAGATTTTGCTTCATCCACAATATTTTAGTGTAAGACTTTGTAGTAGAGATATACTCTAATTTAGCTTTACTAAGAGAAGTTCTGTCTTGTTTCTTTCTCAATCATCATACACATTTATTTCCTATGAAGAATTATCAACCACTTATATACTTTCTATCCACCACATCTTTGGGATAGTCAGAATCATAAAATACTGATAATTAATTATTTATTTTAATAGATTAGTATAATAAAAAATTGATAGTACCATGAATATATCTCATGATTATTTTAAGTGTTGAAAAACGATATTCCTCCGAGTTACATTAAAATCATTCTACTAAGAAATTTGCAAAGATGATATCGGGTCGTGTTGTAGTCAAGTATAATAAGCTTAAAATGATTATATTATATTGGGTGGGATCCAAAAAAGTCACATCCTCATGCTTTCCATGTTTTTCTACCAACCACAATTCGATTCAACATTGGTTAGGAGTCATGCATGTTTGATTTCTTCAGAATCAATCTTACATATTTTATATTAAAAATGAAATGTGTATTTATTATCTTGAATCACTTACAACCGCAAGAAGTATGTTATTTCACTAATCATAGAAATTTCAAATTATTATTTCATATCATTAGTAAATTATTCCATATAACAATACCTACTTCCTCCAAATATAATATCATCCACATACACAAGAACCATAAATTGATCTTTCTAAGAATTCTTCATATATAGATTATGGTCAAAACCTACTATTCTATGTTCAAGCTTCTTTAAATAAGAATCCACTCAATAATACCACGCTCTTGGTTCTTACTTTATACCATAGAGTGACTTTTTTAATCTAAAACCCCTAATTTAATCATTACCAATCAGAAAACCCACTGGTAGTTCAATGTAGATTTATTCATTAAGAAAACCATTTAAGAATTCCATTCTAACACCCATATGATAAACTTGTTACCCTCCTTTTATCACCATGGATTGAAAGAGCCTGATAGACTCTAGTCTATCCACTAGAGGAAATGTTTCTTCAATATCAATACGAACAATCTTTGTATATACTTTAGACACCAAGATCACCTTATTTATTATCACAATTTCATTCTCATTGATTTATTTTAATGACCCACTTTGTTCTGATAACAGATTGATTTTTAGGTCTATTAAAAAGATCACATGTCTGGGTCTTATCAATTAAATTCAATTATTCATTCATGGCCTTAACATATGATTTATCCTTCACTGATTCTTCAAACAAGGTTGGTTCCAAAATTTATAGGAAGGCAGAGTGTGATTCATTACTCATACTTCTTATCTATAAGGGTGAATTCTAATCCCCAATGATGTTGGGTTGATAAATTTCTACTCTATTATTTCTCATGTGAGGTTATGATGATGTTTCTTTAGCCATGGCTTCCTATTCATATTTTTTTTCTAAATCCTCATCATTTTATTACCCTTAAATGTTTTGAAATCCTTCTACTATTTATACATTTGAATATTCCCTTGCCCACTTTCTTCTTCATCTTCCATCATATCATCATATAAGATCCTAAGGTGTTTATGGGTTTATCTTGAATTATATTGACATCAACAATTTCCACAATTCTTACAAGATTATTATTGTAACAATTGTAGTATTTAATCTTCATTGAATATCCAAGAAATATTCCCTCTATCCACATCATCCCAATACTTTCCTCGATTTCCATTTTATTTTAGATGAAGCACTTACTTCTAAAAACATAAAAATACTTCATAGAGGGATTTATACCATACCATAAATCATATGGTGATTGTTTATCCAATAAAAATCCATATTTTATTTATAGTGTAAACTCCTACTTGAATAACCACTATCCAATAATGATGAGAAATACAACTCTCAATCAGCATAGTACTATCCATATAGTTCGCCAATTGATTTATGCATTCAACAACTCCATTTTTCTGTGGGTTTTCACTATATTCATATCATGCTTCATTACATATTTTCATGTTGATTTTAAAATTCAATGGATGTGTATTCTCCTCCATTATTATATTTAAGAATCTCTATTGTGCGGTCAGTTTCATTCTCAACAATTCTATGATAACTCTTCAAATAATCAAACACTTTTTTTTCCTCTATATAATCATTAGATAGGCCATTATACTATAATCATCAATAAAATTAATTAATTTTGTCTCTCTATATGTTTCGGCCACATTTATTGGACCACATATATGTATGTGTAGACGAGATTTATAATATTTAATTCCCTTTTGTTCTTCGGACGATATGAAATCCCAACCATCTTTTCTCACATGAAAGAATCACATGTATTTTCTCTTTAACACATTATATTTTGAATATTGATGAATATATAAAGCTTATATATATTTTCAATGATCTTTTAATTAATATTACCCAACTGATGGTGCCAAAAACTTATTTCTTATTCAACTATTACGTTACAAATGTACTCTTTTCTTTTAACCTATTATACAGTTCCATCTGTTCTAAATCCATTCATGAGAGAATTAACTATATGAACTTTGATAATGAATTTTTTTTACTAAATTTATCTATTAGTCTTGATTCACAGATTTGACTCACAATTTGGAGATTTTGATGCAAACCATCCACATAGAGAACTTCAGTTTTCTAGGCTCATAATTTATAGCTTTATAATTCCACATCCTTTGATCCTTAATTCACCATTTTTTCTAAACCTGACTTTTCCATCAACCCATTTATTAACATTATTCAATAAATCATCATTCCCCATCATATGGGATGATCATCTTCAATAAATAATCTAGGTGTTACTGTTCTTTGCAGCTTTGAGAGCTATTTCTACAAGGTTGGATTTCTTGATTTTCTTATTTTCCTTCCATGGGATACTTTATTGAGTAGAATATAAAGATATAAATTCCAATATATTTTCTATATTCATAGGTTAATCATACTTATATTTTTCTTCCATTGCATAATACCTATTTTCAAGACAAAATACACTTTGTTGGTGGGTATTGACTTTTCTCTGAGTTCTATAAGTAATGTTTTCACATTTCCTCTTCCTACAATGAATAGATTTATAGACATAGTTAGAATAGTGAAAATAATATCCATAGAAACTATTTCTTCTACATGTTGAAGGATGTGGTCTCATTTTCCTTTGTGGATTTACAAGTACTTACCCATTTAGATAACTCCTTGCCTCTTTACAGTATAACATGGTATTGACCATAAAGCCACAAAATTGACATTTCATGAGAGGAAATGTATTATTACTTCCATTAAGACGCATTTCCCCTTCATTTGTAAAGGTATTTGGATAGTTATTATCTCTAGATAATTGAGGATAATTTTCATCTTTCTTTTCCGTATTATTTGAATCTTTCTTTCTTAGGACATCATGTGCCTTTATGATTTGTCCCACTTTAAACTTCCCTTTATTTTTTCTCATCTCTTTTATAGCCTTTTATGTGTCGTCATCATAGATAATTCCACTTTTTCCCATACATGTGAATCTTCAATCATTCAAGTCCTTCTATACTCCTTTATAACCAATTTTATCTTTTTCTAACAGCTCTGTATATGAGAATATTCCAATCTATAATTTTTAATTTGTTTCCCATGATTTTATTCAATGTGTAGTTTACTCATTAGTTTTAAAAATTCTTTTTCATGTCTTTCAACTCTATTAGCCTTCTCCTCTATTATGGATGTAAATTCATTGATAAATTTTTCCTTATCTTTTTATCCTGAGGTTAAATTCCATAAATTATTTCAAGATTTCAAGAGTTTTTTAATGTTCTTTTGCTCTGGCTTCCAGTTGATCAATTTTTCCTTTATTCTGGTCAACTTACTACTATGTCTCTTCGAGAAAAGAACTCTTCTTTCTATTTCTTTTTCTTTCAATTTCATGCTTATCAATAGAATCCTCAAGTTCCACCTTGATATAAATAACACTAGTCATCTGATTATCTTTATATTTTAAATGTTCTAACATTTCAACAATAGCCACTTTGGACATTTGGGTTCAGATTTAAACTCTACTTTTGTATCCTCTAAAAAATCATTGGTATCTTATTCATATTTATCAAATAAACACTTTATCTATAATTTCTTTCTAAATTTTAGGTCTCCATTTTGGAGAAACGTTTTTTAGGCATATTCATGATTTATTCTTCACTTTCATCATCTTCAAATTTCTTTGAGAATCCTGAGGAAATTTCACTACACTACCTAACCGAAAACAAGCCAACAAAATGATTCCTTCAAATATCCCTTTTCATATCTTGAATTTCATGGAAAACCATTATCTCAATCATTATTTAATATGAATGTCTCAAGTTTTTCCAAGGTTTTTAATTAATTTTCCTTTATTACTAAATTTTATTTTACTTCTTGCTTGACTCTCATTTTATATGCCACCAGGTTTCCTAACAGATTATCAAGAGAAATCTTAAACAAAACTATTTCATCAAGGGTGGAAAATTTTTGGATTGTACAAAGGTGGAATCATTCTCAATATTTTCTACACATTGTAAATATCTTTAATTTAGTAACCAATTTCTATAATCACTGAAAAAGAATTAGTAATTCTATTAAAAACTTAATCTGTATTTTCATTTAGATGTATTTTCATATCATCTAACTTATTATAACAAACTTTGAGTTTGGACTCCTCCACTATTATATCACCTCTGTATATACTTTTTGGTTTCTCCAACACAATTTTGGATGAATTTAAACTCATCTCCCTCAGGTATACTTGATTAGATAGAGCTATAGTAAGGGAATTTTGTTCTTTGAAATATGCATCAAGAATTTTACTATATGTTTCAGTCATAGACAGTCTTATCACATCTGTGACATTAATCTCTTGGGAATTAGAAAAAAGAATTTCTATCCCAAGGGATATAAAATGAGATCTCATCATGTTCTTCCAAATATATAGGTTTCTCCTATAAAATAAAGGGACTCCCCTAATATTTACTAAATTCTTCCTGAAAACAAAAGAGAAAATATATAACTCCAATATATTGATCCCTTTAATAACACATGTAGAAGCCCAGGGCACCCTGAGAGGGGATGGGTGAATCAGGGTGTCAATTTTTTATTTAAAATATATGGATATTATTCCTATATTGGTATTTACTTGTTAAACCTATGTGATGGAATTGTGAAGTAATCAAACATTCACATGAAGAGATACAACACATCATTTTTACTTAGTTCACAAATAAGGTAAAGTCAAAGGATAATGCACTGAAAGTGTGTCATTCATACCTAAATACAATAATATTTACCCTTTTATAATATAGAAGTTCATAAATAGTCACTCTAGACTAATAAAACTTCCTTTACAATATTTTATGGACAGCACATTACCTCTCTCTGAACACTTCCATTGACTCCCCCTAGTTTACCACTTTGGGTGAAGTCTTACTCAGTTTAACAACATAAAGTTATCTTTAATATATTTTCATTATATTCATTGTCCCATACAAGCATGAGACTATACTTTCACCAGAGTCCTCAATTGATGCACTTGAAAAAAATAATCAAACAAACTAGACATTCAAAACCCACAAGTCGCGCAACTCAAGAACTTGCATGCAACACCTGTACTTGCACGCAATACCTGTACTTGCACGCAACTTTTCAATTTTTTCACACAAGATTAATTTCATGAAAAACATATCTTTCATGAAACTATAATATGAGTTTCACTTATTCTTTGTAGACACATGTAACAAACTTCGTGCATGTTTTTCAGCGCACAACTCTTTCACATGGTAGAGACACCAGATCTTCATTTGAAGAGTTAATTCCAATAAAGGGGTAATTTTGTATTTATGTAAATGTATTAACTTGCATGAAATTTCCTTGCACACCATACACTAGGTGTGAAAGTTTTTACTGGTTCTTAAATTCTCATTTTGACATCACCTTTAATGCACAAGTTCCTTCATGCATTCCTATAACATCCCATACCCAGATGCCACCCAACAGTGCCCTGAGCCCAGTTGGTCACATGACCTCAAGCACATATACCCAAATTCCATATGATTTTGATTTGTAGTGAGGGTTTAGGTGAGCCATTGGGGAGATTATTCCCTCATTAATAGAGTATATCATAGTGAAATTCAAACACATTCAATGGTAGATGTGAATACATAAGAAGACAACCGGAAAGTAAGGAAAGATAAGAATACAAAATCAATCCATAAATGGTACATAATCAATGATGTAGATGGTACATATATCTAGAAATCATCCATAATAGTACATGGAAATATAATAAAATACAAGTATCAAAAAAAATACCAAAAAGTGATTGTAGCATCTCAAACTTTAGCTTGGTCCCATGCTCCCCTCCTCCAAAGAAAAAAATAAAAAACCTCTGTTTGGGAAATTTCCCCTATCAACACATGCATCTATATAATCTCTTTGGGTCCCCAAGGGGGCCCAAATAAAGTGTGATAGAAACATCCCAGTAGGTTTCCACCCAAATTTCTATACAGTTCTAAACAGAAATATGCAGCATGCTATCAACTGTAACTAAAGTGGTAACATAAGTGTGAATGCTCATTCCATAAATCTACTGCAACAAGTAATACTAAATATCTGATCCAAGCGCCCTGCAACAAGTGTTATCTCCTTAAAAGGTAGCTATAAAAATATAAACAAACAACATGGCCTCACCATACAACCATTCACATCTTATCCACATAGATTTATCATATAATGAAACCATATTTAGAAACCAAGTCCCTAATGTACAACTATAGTCATATATTCCATGGTCGTACCATAAAATTAAGTGTATCACTAACCCCCATGACCTTTCTCTATAATAAATTTTAGAGCACAAAGGGTCAGATCCAAGGTGTCTAATACCAATGCATCATCATCGAGTCCGAGGAGAATCTAAGTGGAAACTCATTATAGGAACTGGTTAAAGAACTAGGAGCATGTGTAATGACATGTCCTATATGATTCCATGCAATCTAGATCTGAGGGGTAGCAGGGCCCAAGGAATCCCATGGAATCAATACCCAAGGAATATACCCTATCCAAGGCATCCACTACCATGTTCCAGATACATGGAGATCCATCCATGGAATCTATCAAACCATTATTTCATTTAAAAAATTTTAACATTTCAATTACATGTGATTATATACACTCACATTACCAATTTGATCACAAGAGTATACCCACTCATGTATTACATTTCACATTTAACATGTCACATGGGTGTACCCACCCATTCATCACTATTTTCACATAAAACCATTCAAGAAATTTAAAAACAACCAAGGAATATACCCACTAATTTAACCAAATCCACTTAATCCATTTAATCAATAATAGAATGGAATGAAATGATAACAAAATGGAAAGAGGAATTACATATCCTAATAAATCCATTCCATTTAAGTACAACCAGGATTCCTCTAACCTAGAAAGCACAAGAATGAACCCCTTGGGTTGTTTAACAAGGTATAACTAAGGAATTTCCAAAAGGTTCACCCCCTAGGTGACCTTGATTTGGGTCGCAGGTGCCAGCACACCATAACATATATTATGGGAATCCTCACTAGGTATGATTATATATACTACAAGTAACCCACTAAAAAATGGGACCGCACTGGAAAGTCTGACGAGCATCATATCGGCCAATAATTCTAAAAAGAACCAAATTCTGAAACAAAAGTATAAACCAGCTACATTAGCTTGTTAGTTGAGTACTAATCTAGTATCATGTCCTAATTCATCCTTTTTTGGAATAAATATGAATAATGGGTGAAGAATAATAAATTAGAGCATATGAGCCAAAATCCAAATAGTATAGTAATTTTTCTAAAGAATAAAGAATGGATAAAGAAATAATTGAGTACTTACTGATGAAGTTCAAAGATGACCAATGGTAAATAAAATGGAGTCTGGATCTACAACCTAGAGAAAATCCTACCTTTAGGCCTCAAAGGAGATTCCTAAGCTTGAAAGGGAGGATAGGTGAGCTTCTCTTTTAAAAATAGAGGCTCCTACCAATATTTTTAAAAAAAATTATTTGGGAAAGTACATGATGTGTAATTTCATTACATGACATGTAATGCTTAGTTTTCCCTTCCCGGGGAAAAACAATTTCACATTGTTCTAAGTTTTGGTCATACCATTACACACTGTGTAATCGGATTACTCGGAGTGTAATCCCATTACACATCTTATAATGGACCTGCATCCAGTACAAAACCTTCCTACCTCTTCTTTCCCCAAAAAAATTGGGGACTGTCTTAGAGTCTAAGAAAAAATAAATTTTAACAAGCATTTAGCCTGAAAAGAAAATATATGTACCTCCTTGAAAACTCAGAATCTTACAATATTAACCCCTTAAAGAAATTATTCCCTGAATTTCCCTTTAAAGGGTGGTAAAGATACATCTAAAAAACCTCTCTGGACACTGAGCATGTACATCGGCCTCCCTCTCCCAAGTCTCAACTAATAAACAGCCGTGATTCCATAGCACCCATACATGAGGAGCTAACCGGCCTTGGAGAACCTTCATTTTCCTGTCAATTATACATATCGGATTCCCCTCAAAGGGTTCATCAACCTGAAGCTCAACCTCCTCAGGATGAAAAACATGAGATGAGTCTGAATGATAGCGGCGTAGCAATGATAGATGGAATACATTGTTCATGGCTCAATACCTTTGAGGTAACTACAACTAATAGGCTACTGACCTGAATTTCTCTAGAATCTCAAAAAGCTCGACACATCATTGTAAAATCCTACCATTTATCTTGATCCATCTGTTTCCCAACCTTGGTGGAACAGGCAAGAAAACATGATCCCTGACCTTGAACTCTATAGGTCATATGTGTAACGTCCTGGTTCCGGATGCCACTCAACGGGTGCCCCGAACCTGGTTCTCCACGTGACCTCAAGTGCATTTCCCCAAATTCCAGAGGCTTCCAACTAGCAGCGAGGGCCCAGGTCTGATAGTGGGGAAACTATGCCCTCATTTGTCAATGTGTAGCACAGCGGAATACAAAATAAAACATACAACGAACAACGGAAGTAGTAAACCATACACAACTGAAATAAACAACGGCAGTGGATATAACCAACAGCATATGAATAACGATGCTACATGTCTCAAGTTCTAAGAAAACATCCAGAACATGTTATACATCAATACAATACAACAAATGCAGAGTACAACAATACAAAGAAAAACAGCTGGCAGCAACAACACGAGCCTAGGCTCGGTCCCATGCCCTCCTACTCCTCAACACCAATCATGTACCTGTATAGGGACTCTTTCCCCTATCTAAACCTGCAGCAACATAATCTGTTTGGGCCGAAAAGCGTGACCCAAACAAGGTGTGAGAAATATATCTCAGTAGGCACCCACCAAAGGCCCGTGCCCAACTATGTGTAAGTATGAAACAACAGTGCAATAGTAATATGCAATAAAGTAAGCACTACTGAAAAGTAACTAACTTAACAATTCAATTTCCGTTTTATTATTCATTTAATCCATTTAATTTAGTAACATTCTGTGCTTAACAGCACCAAGCACTCATGCCAACCAGTATCTTTCCCTCAGGCTAATATAGTGAACCACACCATCAGGCTATACAGAATCCAACCCACAGGTATTGCCCTCAGGCATAACAGACATTGCCCTTAGGCATAGGAAGTGTCCCCCTCAGGCATAGAAGTCAAGCCCCCAGGCACGAAAGGTTTCCCTCAGGCGAAATAGAACGTCGCCCTCAGGCTAATATAGTATAGTTCCCATAGGCTAATCACAACAACTCCCTCCGGATAAACAGGTAACTGGGCCATGCCCAATAGGTAAACAATCAGTAACAAGAAATTCCTCTCAAGGCAATTCTACAATTACTACTTTAAAGTCATACCCTCAGGTATCCTGGCCAAACGGCTAAACAGTGGAACACACCCTCGGGGTTGTTTCGGATCCAATCAACGATCCCAACCAGCAATTTAATATCATAATTAAATACCTAATCAATTATAGGTGCTTAATATAGAAAAGGCCTCAGCCACACGACTCCCCAAAATGGGTTCGTGGCAAAAAAACGCACAAAACACAGAGAAGTTGGAAAACTAAACACCAAGACACCTACATTATACGCCGACGAACGTTATACCCGAACACCAACTCCAAAAACGCACAAGAACGGTGTAGATATGACGAAGAAAAAAACATTATTAACCTCAAATAACTCCTATTAGGAGAATAATTGGTAAGAAGCAGTCAAGGAGATGAAAGCCCTTACCCATGCGGTTCCAACGAGATCATTCGAGGCAGAAACCAATTCCAGACGAACACTCGGTGGATATTCAAAGTTTCGGCCTCCTCCTTTGGCTCCAAAATGGCTCAAATGCCTCCTCTACCAAATGATGAGGCTACTGCCTATTTTAAGCCAAAAAAAACAAAGTACACGGCGTGTACTTCCAATTACACGGCGTGTACTCCTTCATTTAACTATTCCTCTGGCGGCTTCCTGCCAGCGCAACACCGTTCACCTACCGACATGAGTACACTGCGTGTACTACCGCCCAGCTAGAGGATGCTCCATCGCCTTAATATTTTGGCCTATCGACTAACTACACGGCGTTTAAAGGACCACTACACAACATGTAGTCGGTTCCTACACCCTTTTTCGCCAGCATGGCTACACTCCCTGTGTACTCATCCCAACACGGCCAAAAGTACATGGCGTGTGGAAAACATACATGGCATGTAGTTCCAAAATTTAGGATTTTTCCCATTTTCCATATTTTATTAAAAACAATTAAGGAAAAGAGAAAAGAATAAGCTCGTGCCTCAAAGATAAGAACCAGGTTCTTACAAAATCCCCCCTTATAGCAATTCGTCCCCGAATTTCCCTTCCAAAGGTGGAGAAGATATAGCTATGAACATCTCCGGCCACTGAGCACGTACATCAGCCTCCCTCTCACAGGTCTCATCCTGTACCTGGCCATGCTGCCATAGCACCTGTACGAGAGGAACTTACCGGCCTCAGAGAAGCCTCATGATTCGGTCAACGATACGACTCAGATTCTCCTCAAAGGACGCATCTGCCTCCTGCATAACCTCCTCGGGCTGAAAGACATGAGATGGGTCTGAATGATAGCGATGCAACTGAGATACGTGGAAGATGTCGTGCATGGATCAGTACCGCTGCGGTAACCGCAACCGATAAGCAACCAGCCCGACTCTCTCCAGAATCTCAAATGGCCTCACATACCGCGGTGAAAGTTTACCATATCTCCTGATCTTCTTGTGTCCCAGCCTCGGCGAAACACGCAAGAAAACCTGATCCCCGACCACGAACTCCAAAGGTCATTTGCGGCAATCAGCATAATATTTTTGACAAGACTATGTAGTAGCCATCTACTTCTGAATCAACTGGACATGCTCAGAAGTCTCCTGCATGAGATGTGGTCCCAGCAAAGCTACCTCACCTACCTCTATCCAGCACAATGGTGATCGGCACGACCAACCGTATAAATCCTCGTATGGTGTCATCTCCATAGTCGCCTGGAAGCTATTGTTATAGGAAAACTAGACTAAGGGTATATGATTCTCCCAAGAGCCCCCAAAGTCTATGATGCATGCTCGCAGCATGTCCTCAAGCACCTGTATAGTACGCTCTGACATGCCATTTGTATGAGGGTGGTAAGTTGTGCTCAGAAGCACCTGTGTACCCAGTCCCCTCTAGAAAATCTGCCAGAAACGAGATGTAAAACGAGCATCCCTATCTGAAATGATAGAATAAGGGACGCCATGCAGACGTATGATCTCTCGGATATACAACTTCCCGATCTTGTCAACACAAAAGGTCTCCTTGATCGAAAAAAAGTGAGCTACCTTTGTGAGTCTGTCCACAACAACCCACATGGAAACATTACCTTGAGGTGACCTTAGCAACCCAGTCATGAATTCCATCGCGACATCATCCCATTTCCACTCCGGAATGGGTAACTGTAGTAAAAGTCTAGCTAGTCTCAGATGCTCTGCCTTCACCTGTTGACAGGTGGAACACCTCGTAACAAAACCAGCTACATCTCTCTTCATACCCAGCCACCAGTACTGACGTCTCAAGTCGTGGTACATCTTGGTAACCCCAAGATGAACTCCCCAAGATGAATCATGAAACTCTCACATCAGCTCCTCGCGTATATCCCCCGGAACCCATACTCTTCCATGGAAACGCAAAACCTCATCGTTTCCTATCATCTAACCAGGAGAAGGGTCCTCACTTTTCACCGACTCCCGCAGAACTAGGACTCTGAATCAGATATCTGTCTCATCCTCACTCTATCCCAGAGGGTAGATGTCACCGCTAAAGAGGAAATATAAATCTACCCCTGACTTTAATGCACCTCCAGATGCATCTCAGATAAAAAATCCATGAGCTGCCACTCACCGATGGCTTCCTGCACTGTCTGTATCTGATTCTTCCTGCTCAGTGCATCATCTTATTCATTTCCTTTACCAGGTGTATAGGCAAGCTCAAAATTGAAGGACTGTAGGTATTCGACCCACCTCCACTGCCTCAGATTCAATTCAAGCTGAGTGAAGATATACTGGAGACTTTTGTGGTCGGTGAAGACCAAAAAACTTTCTCCCAACAGATAATGTCTCCAACAGTGCAACACATAAATAACTGCGGCCAACTCGAGATCATGCGTCGGGTAATTTCTCTCATGTGGCCTCAACTGCCGAGACTCATACGCAACTACTCGATCGGCCTGCATCAACACTTCTCCCAGCCCAATCCCTGATGCATAATATTAAACTGTATAGCTCTTCCTTGCTCTGGGAGTATCAGGATTGGTGCTGATATCAACCTTCCTTTCAGGTCCTGAAAGGTTGTCTCGCAAGCTTCTGACCATACGAACTTCACACCCTTCTTAGTCAGACCCATCAACAGTGCTTCTAAGCGGGAGATGTCCTATATGAAGCATCTATAGTAACCATCCAGCCCTAAGAAACTCTGTATCTCAAACACGTTCTTAGGATGCTCCTAGGAAACTACTGCTCTCACCTTTTCTGGGTCTATTAAAACTTCTGGCTTTGAGATGATATAACCCAGGAAGTGAATCTGGTCCATCCAAATGTGGTTCTTTGAGAGCTTAGCATAAAGACGATGCTCTCTCAGTGTAATCAATACGATATCAAGATGGGTGGCATGGTCATGTGGAGTGTGTGAGTGCACCAAGATTTCCTCCACGAATACTACCACAAAAGAGTCAACATACAGATGGAACACACAATTCATCAGAGCCATGAAAACTACTGGCACATTCGTGAGTCTGAACGGCATAACCGTATACTCATATAGACCATACCTTCTCCTGAAAGCTGTGAGAGGTATATCAGATGGTCTAACACGTAGTTGAGGATATCCTAATCTCAAATCAATCTTTGAGAACACTCGTGCTCCACGAATCGGATCAAAAAGTTCATCAATCCTCGGTAAGGGATACCAGTTCATAACCGTCAACTGGTTCAGCTTCCGATAATCCACGCAAAGTCTGAGGGTACCATCCACCTTCTTTGCAAAAAGGACTGGTGAACCCCAAGGAGAAGTACTGGGTCAGATAAAACCCTTTGACTGTAACTCCTCTAACTGCCTCTTGAGCTCCTTCAACTTAGGTGTAGCCATCCTATAAGGAGGAATGGACACCGGTGCTGCTCCTGCCACAAGATCAATAGAGAAATCCACCTCTCGCTCTGGAGGTAGACTTGAAAAGTCTTCTGGGAAGACATCCCTGAAACGATCTACCATTGGAGGGAAATCCGTCTGACAAGTCCCCTGATCATCCAGATATAAGCTCGCAATATGGGTTGTGACTCCACGTCATCCACGATGCTCTGGTCTAGCTCGACATTCCTAAACATCTCATTCACCCTTGTATAGAAAATCTCTGCCCTCTGGTGACGTGAAACGCACCCTGCGACGATAGTAGTCTACAAAGACTAGAAATGGAACCAAACAGTCTATCCCGAGAATGATGTCATAGCTCGTCATCTCTAAGACATAGAGGTACCAATGGAAGTGACACCCACCAACCTCAAGGGGGAATTCCTTACACTGACACACACCAGCCGTTCTAGTTCCCAATGGAGTTTCTAGCATCATGATATCAAAAGAAGTAGAAACACAGAGCCCAAGGCTCTCCACAACAGTTGCAGATATGAAACTATGTGTAGCACCCATATCAAAAAGTACTGAAGATAAGACAGAAGATACTAGAATAGTACCTCTGACTGTAGAAGGTCCAGGATCCTGCTCATGCTGGGTCTGTTGCACCGCATATGTTTTCCCAGTGTTGCAGCCCTACAACACAGCCTGGCTACCCTGAGTTTTCCCGCCATGCTGCCTCTGAGATCCTGGTTTCTGGCTACCATGGCCCTGCCCACCATCCCTGCTTGTACGCCCTGACGTATTCCAGTTCCCCGACTGGTAAGAAGCCACTAGTCCAGCTCTCGCATGCAGAGTCTGCACAGAACCCGTCTCACTAGTCACCAGTAGAAACGCCCTGAAAAAGCACTGTAAATGACCCATCTTGCCGCAGGATCTGCACTCCACTGGGTCTCGTGGACACTGCGGTCTCTTGTGTCCCTCTCTACCACACTGGTAGCACTTGATCGGGCCACCTAAAGACAATGTCTGGCTGGTACTGCCACCCTGAGATAAGTCCATCTATCTCTTCCTCTTCCTAGTAGAAATAGTACTAGTAACTGGTGCTAAACCGCCCTGGCCCACACCCCTAGATTCCCGTAGGTTCCTCTCTGTAATTAGTGCCTGATTTTCAATAGCATGTACAGTAGGCAACCTGAAGACATTTACTAGTGCTCGGATGTCATATCGAAGACCATCCTCAAAACGTCTGGATCTCAACGTCTCATCACCCACCAGCATGGGGGAAAAGTGCTGAAGCTCCGTAAAACGAGCAGAATAGTCCATCATTGACATAGCGCCCTGCTTTAGATTCATGAACTCTTGAGCTCTATCTTCCCTTAGCGTTTTCGGGAAGAAAAATTCATAGAAGACTGTCTAAAAATACTCCCACGCCATGTCTCTGTGATGCTCTGACTGGGTGGTGACATCCCACCATCTCTTGGCGGAGTCACGCAGCATGTATGTCACGAGCTTGAACCTCCGCCCTGGAGGCGTCTCAATATGCTCGAAAATAGTCTGCATCGACCCTAGCCAAGACTCCGCAGCCTATGCTCCACTATCCCCTGAAAACGTAGGCGGATGCTGCTACTAGAAGATACGTGTCGGCTCGGCCATAGATGTGGCAGCCTGCGGTTCTCCCTAAAAGGTCTTCATGAACCGCATAAAGACTTCACGGAACTGCGCCTCTACACCTGTGTCTGGTATAGAAATTGTCGCCGCATCTGGCTCTACTAGAGGATCAACTGGTAGCCCATGGCCGACCATCTCTAGAGTATAGTCGTTGCCACTCTCCTGGAGAACAACACACGGTCGTCTAGGCGGCATGACACCAAAAGGTCAAAATAATGCCATAGATTCAAGATTATTAAGGCTGAAACGAAGAAACCACAAAAAGAACAAGATAAATAAGGAATTCAAAAAATTTCAAAACAAGACTACACGGCGTGTATGCTGACTACACGGAATTTACTTGACTCCCCTTCTCCTGCCCGGGTCCTTCTGCACGGCTAAGCCACACAGATCCCCTTTGAACAAAAACTACATGGCGCGTATTTCATATACACAGCGTGTATGGTGTTATTTTCCAACTGCCTGTGTTGTTTGTGACACGGCCGACTACTCATCTTGACACCACACGGCGTGTTACAGCCGCACATGGCGTGTACACCACCCTATTTCCCAGTCGCACGGCCAAATCCCCACGGTATATCCTCGAACAAGACTACACGGCGTGTCCCCAAAGGTACACGGTGTGTTCAAGGAACGGTGACATTGACCTGTGTTGTTAGTTACACGGCCGAGTCCCCAGGTCATACTACATGGTGTGTACATTATTAACACGGTGTGTTCTGTGAAGGAGTTCACCGACCCATGTTGTTAGTTACACGACCGGACTCTAGGTCAAAACTACACGGCGTGTATATCTAGTACACGACGTGTTTTACAAAAGCTCTTCCATACCCCGTGTCACCGCGCACACGGTTTGTGACACAGGAAGAGACTACAGAGCGTGTACTCAGACTAAACGGCGTGTACTCAGACTACACAGCGTGTACCCAAAAAGTTTATTTTTTCTTCCCGAATAGAAGGCCATACACAGCATGTTTAAAATACTACACAACATGTATACTGGGTTTCCAGACACTATGCCTTAGAAAATTCCCTGAAACCTAGAAAATACTGAAAAACAACACCTAAGTGTCAAATTCCGACCCGTGAGGGCCCATACTCCCCACGAATCAATGTTTGGCATCTTATCTGTGTTATAACTAATAAACAGTCAATGATCCACCAAATTCCAGTCCATGGGGGACCATACTCCCCAAAAATCAAAGTTTGGTGTCCATTATATGAACAGGTCACAAAAAATTACCCTATCAAATAGAGGTTATTTTATCAGTGCAGCTATCAAAACAGCATGCTTTTCTAGCACAACAACTATCACAACAACATGCAATGTCTAATGCACCTAGAAGGAATGGAACTATGAATGGCATGTGATTTCTAGCATGTTCTTAAAGGATGCATGAGATGTCATACCCTCATCTCATCGCGTTGCAACAAAATAGAACCCATTGATAAAATATAAACAGCATAATACAAGTGTGTCACCCAATGGTGAAATCATATCAACTATAAGATTTAAAAAATCAGAAAATTGAAAAAAATGATGTAGACTGGATTTTCCCTATACACGGGTTAGCTAAGCCCAGGCACAACTTATTACCAGTTACCGTTCATCCTATCCCAGACTACAGCTCCAAATAGTAAGTCAATGAAAAGAAACCCCTTTGATACCACTTTGTAACGTACCAGTTCCAGATGCCACTCAACGGGTGCCCCGAACCTGGTTCACCATGTGAACTCAAGTGCATTTCCCCAAACGCCAGAGGCTTCCGACTAGCAGCAAGGGCCTAGGTCTGATCGTGGGGAAACTATGCCCTCATTTGTCAAATTGTAGCACAGCGGAATACGAAATAAAACATATAAAGAACAGTGGAAGAAGTAAACCATACACAAATGAAATAAACAACAGCAGTGGATATAACCAACAGTATATGAATAATGATGCTTCATGTCTCAAGTTCTAAGAAAATAGCCAGAACTTGTTATACCTCAATACAGTACAACAAAAGCAGAGTACAATAATACAAAGAAAAATAGCTGGCAGCGGCATCGTGAGCCTGGGCTCGGCCCCATGCCCTCCTACTCCTCAGCAGCAATCATGTACCTGTATAGGGACTCTTGCCCCTATATACACCTGCAGCAACATAATCTGCTTGGGCCGAAAAGCATGACCCAAACAGGGTGTGAGAAATATATCTCAGTAGGCACCCACCAAAGGCTCGTGCCCAACTGCTTGTAAGCATACAACAACAATGCAGTAGTAAAATGAAATAATGTAAGCAGTACTGAAAAGTAACTAATTAAACAATTAAATTTACATTTTATTATTCATTTAATCCATTTAATTTAGTAACATTATGTGCTTAACAGCACCAAGCCCTCAGGCCAACCAGTATCTTTCCCTCAGGATAATATAGTGAACCATGCCCTCAGGCTATACAGAATCCAACCCATAGGTATTTCCCTCAGGCATAGGAAGTGTCGCCCTCAGGCACAGAAGTCAATCCCCCAGGCACAAAAGGTTTCCCTCAGGCGAAATAGAACGTCACCCTCAGGCTAATACAGTATAGAGCCCGCAGTCTAATCACAACAATGCCCTCAGGATAAACAGGTAATCGGGCCATGCCAAATAGGTAAACAAGAAGTAACAAGCAATTCCACTCAAGGAAATTCTACAATTACTAATTTAAATGCATACCCTCGGGTATCCTGGACAAATGGATAAACAGTGGAACGCACCCTCGGGGTGGTTCTGGATCCAATCAATGATCCCAAACAGCAATTTAATATCATAATTAAATACCTAATCAATTCTAGGTGTTTAATATAGCAACGGCCTCATCCACACGACACCCCAACATGGGTTCATGGCATAGAAACACACAAAACACATAGAAGTTGGAAAACTAAACACCAAGCCACCTACCTTATACGCCGATGAACATTATACCCGAATGCCGACTCTAGAAACTCCCAAGAACGACGTAGATCTGACGAAGAACAAAACTCGATTAACCTAAAATAACTCTTATTAGGAGAAGAATTGGTAAGAAGCAGTCAAGGAGATGGAAGCCCTTACCCGTGCGGTTCCAACGAGATCGTCCGAGGCGGAAACTGATTCTAGATGAACACTCAGCGGATCTTCAAAGGTTTGGCCTCCTCCTTTGGCTCCAAAATGGCTCAAATGCCTCCTTTGACAAATGAGGAGGCTACTGCCTATTTTATACTGAAGAAACAAAGTACACGATGTGTACTTCCAAGTACACGGTGTGTACTCATTTCATTTAATTGTTCCTCTGGCGGCTTCCCGCCAGCGCGTCACTGCTCGCCTGCCGACATGAGTACACGACATGTACTCCTGAGTACACGGCATGTACTACCGTCCAGGTGGAGTCTACTCCACCGCCTTACTATTTTGTCCTGCCGACTGACTACATGGCGTGTAAAGGACCACTACACAGTGTGTAGTCGGTTCCTACACCCTTTGTCGCCAGCATAGCTACACGCCCTGTGTACTCATCCCAACACGACCAAAAGTACACCGCGTGTGGAAAAATTACATGGTCTGTCATTCCAAAATTTTGGGTTTTTCCCCATTTTCCATATTTTATTAAAAACACTTAAGGAAAAGGGAAAAGAAGAAGCTCATACCTCAAAGAGAAGAATCAGGTTCTTACAATACGCAGCGATCAGTGTATGATTTGTGATAAGACTGTGTAGTATCAATATGATTCTAAATTAACTGGACCTTCTTAGAAGTCTCCTACATGTGATGTGGTCTCAGTAAAGGTACCTCGCCTACCACTAACTAGCACATGGGAAATCATCATGGCCAACCATATAAATCCTTATAAGGTTCCATCTATATCCTCTCCTGATAATTCTTATAATAACAGAACTCAACCAGGTGAATGTTCCTCTCCCAAGATCCCCCAATATCTAGGTTATATGCTCATATAATTTCCTCTAGAACATGTATCGTATGCTTTAATTATCCATTAGTCTGAGGGTGGTATTTTTCACACATAAGCACATGTATACCCATTTCCCTATAAATTCTATGCTAGAAATGTGATGTAATGTGGGAATCCTTATATGTAATGATAGAATGAGGGACCCCATGAATTCATACTATCTATTATATATATAACATTCCAAGATCATCTATAATTAATGTCTCCATTATTGGAAAGAAATTAGCAACCTTTGTTAGCCTATCAATAACCACCCACACATCATCATTACCTTGACGTGACCTCGGTAAACCTGTCAAGAAATAAATTGTGAAATCATCCCATTTCCACTCCAGAATAGGTAACTACTATAAAATACCAGATGGTCACTGATGTTCTACCTTCACCTACTGATAGGTGGAACACTACATAACAAAACCAGATACCTCACACTTCATGCTCTGCCACCAGTACAGACGTCACAAGTCACGGTACATCTTGGGGACACCGGGGTGCACTTACCAAGATCAAGCCTGAAAATACCACATCATCCCCTCACATATATCCACTAGAACCTAAACGTTTCCATGGATATGTAGTATCTCATCCTCACCTACCATCCTTCCAGGAGGTGGATCCTCACTTTCCATACTCTCTCATAAAACTTGGCCCTCAGAATCTGATAGTCGCCTCATCCTAACTATGTCTAATAGGGTAGATTTCATAGCTAAGGATGTTAGATAAGTATATCCCTAGATGTCTTTAACCTCCTGATGCATATTAGATAAAAAATCCATAAGAAACCATTCACTACTGACCTATTGCATAGCCTATATATGAGTCCTCCTGCTCAGTGCATCGGCCACTGCATTACCTTTAATAGGGGTGTAGGCAAGGTCAAAGTCAAAGGAATATATGTACTCCACCCACCTCCACTACCTCATATTCATATCATTCTATTTAAAAATATACTTGAGGCTCTTGTGGTCTGTTTACATGAAAAAAAATATCCCAGTAAGTAATGTCTCCAATAGCAAAATGCATGAACAATTTTATCCAACTCAATATCATGTATCACGTAATTCCTCTTATGTGTCCTCAACTGCATAGACCTGTATGTCATGACTCTATCTCCTTACAACAACACTTCCCTGACACCAAAACATGATGTGTCACTGTATACAGTGTAACTCTTTTCCTATTCTGGAAGTGTTAGGACTGGTGATGATGTCAACCTTCCTTTCATCTCTAGAAAGGTTGTCTTGCAAGAATCTGAGTATACAAACTTCACACCCTTCTTAGTCAAGCCAAAATAGTACTTCTAAGTGTGATAAGTCTTGTATGAAGTCACTGTAGTAATAAAAAAAATCCCCATGAATGTTTTTATGACAAAAACATTCATGGTATATTCCTAGGAAACTATAACTCTTACCTTCTCTAGGTCAACTGATACTTCTGTCTCTAAGATGATGTGACCTAGAAAGTGAATCTAATGAGTCCAAAAGTATAACTTTGTGATCATAGAATATAACTGATGCTCTCTTAGTATATTCAAAATGATCTCAAGATGATTTGAATGGTTGTGTGGATTGTAAGAATACACCAAGATATCATCCATGAAAACCACCACAAAAGAATCGAAGAAATGATGGAACACTTCATTCATCAGTTCCATGAAAACTACTAGTGCATTCATGAGACCGAACGGGATAACAAGATACTAATAAATACAAAACTTACTCATAAAGGTTGTATGAGGTATGTCTATAGGCTGAACATGCACTTGATGGTAACTGAACCTCAAATATATTTTTGACAACACTCGGGATCCTCGAATATTATCAAACAGATCATCTATATGTGGTAAGGGATGTTAGTTTTTAACCATAAACTGGTTAAGTTTCTTATAATCTACTCATATCCTAATATTTCATCCAATTTTTTTACAATAGATACCAACTAACCCTACAAAGATGTATGGGTTCGAATAAACCCCTTAACCTCAAAATCCTCTAACAGCCACTCGAGCTCCTGCAAATCCATCATAGCCATCCTATAAGGATGAATGGATATTGGTTTAGCTCCTGGAACTAGTTCATTGGATAACTCAACCTATCTCAAAAGAGGTAAAATAGAAATTTCATTTGGGAACACATCCATTAAATGATCTACCACTAGGGGGAAGTCTTCCTGACTCGCTCCCTAATCATCCAAGAACAAATGAGTGATCTGGGAAATCACCCCACCCAGCCCACAATGCTCTGGTCTAGCTCTGCTCTCCTGGAAATCCCATTTAGCTTTTTGAGTAAACATTGCACCCTATGTTGGTGTGAAAGTCACCCTTTAGTGATAGCAGTCAATGTAATATTCATAATATACTATCTATTCCATCCCAAGAATGTCATCAAACCCTATCATCTCAAGGACATATAAACTCTAGAAGAAGTGACACCCACCAACCTCAACAGGGAACTCCTTACACTGAATCACATCATCTATTATTATTACCAATAGTGTGTCTCACATTGAAACTCCCTCAAATTACCACACAACAAGCCCAAGGATTTTCACCAAAGGTGAAAATATGAAACTATGAGATACACCTGTATCAAATAGAGAAGATACAATAGTAGAGGCTCCTATGATCGTAACTCTCACATTAGATGGTCCAACACCCTACTCCTCGGGGTTAGGCTATATATAATCGATCTAGAATGCACCAAAACCTTTTGAAACAACCTCACTGGCCGAAGTAGTTCCATCATGATTTCTTGGTGTAACTGGTGTCTGGATACCTCTTCCATGACTACCACTACCTTAGCCTGACTGGCCAGCACTGATCTAGCTCCCTTCCTGATGCGTAGCTAAGAAAAATACTCCTGAACATGATGTTCAGGTTAACCCCTACCACTCAAAGAAGGAGGGAAGGTCCTAAAAAACCACCCCACATTCCCCATTTCTCCTCAAGATCGGTACTCGATTGGGTTGTAACATCCAAGTTGCAAAAGCCTTACAGAGGTGCATCGTACCCAGTTGTTCACATGGCCCCAAGAGAATTTCCCCAAATGCCAGAGGCTACCAACTAGTAGTGAGGGCCTTGGGTGTGATAGTGGGAAAACTATGCCCTCATTGGAAGAGTAACACGGTGGAAGTAAAACAGATGATAATAGTAGAAGCAGTAATAATATCGTACAAAAGTAAACTACAGGATACTAGAAGAAATAAACTGGATCAAATATATATATATATATATATATATATGAATGATGCATAATAAATATGTCTAGGAAAACATCCAAACATGTCACAATGCTGAAATACAGTTGTTGACGCTCCTTTCGTCACAGAATCTAAAGATCGGAAAAGGGGAATATCTGAGCTCAAAGTGATTCAACCATTGAAGAAAATATCAAAAATCGACAAAGGCATGAACAAAAGATCAAAAGAAACTGCACCACGCAAGTTATATCACTGTCGTGCAAGTCCACTTGCGCGACGACCTTGGTCGCGCAATTGACTTGCGCGCCCTAAGTGATAAACGCCTGGTAACTGCCCAGGGCCTTCTTTTGACTATAAATAGACCCTGTGGGCCCCCCATTCGAGAGGATCTTTTTCCAGAAACTCGGATTGAAGCTCCCGACGCCCAAGTCTCTTTTCAAAGCTTCCGGAACACTTCTAAGGTAAATTCTTACCTAGAACGGAAGATCTAAAGAGAAGGAGGAAGTCCTAAGTGTTGAAACTCATCAACACTTGCGCGCCTGAGTGGTCAGCCCTTAAGGGAAGTGGTCACACTTGCGTGCTGCCTTATTCCTTCAATAGAACTTGCGCGTCCCTTTTCTGGGAGAAATTCAAGAGGATTCTAAAGGATTTAAGAAAGAGTCGCTCAAGTATTTTAATGCTGGTTGAAAATCGCGCAAGTACCCCACATGTCGCACAAGTATACTTGCACGACCAATACTTGCGCGCCCACGCAAGACTTGCGCGCCTTTCAAGACTTGTGTGCCCCTACCTTTTTTGGGTGTCCATCTTACCCATTTTACCCCTCTTAAGCTATTTCACCTTTCCTATTTCAAGATTTAGTCTTCAAGATACTCTTCAAAGCCATTTATGGCATGATTTCTTGATTTGAATTCCTTATTTGAAAGGAATTCTGTGGAATATCTCTCAAAACATAGTGATTTATACATCTTTATGTCACCAAAGATTGGGAGTTAATTCATTCAACCTCATCCTTTAAGATGAGAGAATCCTTAACCTGGGTCTCCTTTTCAGGAATAATCCCCAGTTATAAGTCCTTTAACTTGGGCATCCTCCTCAGGAGTAAGCCTCAATCCTTAATTCCTTAACTTGGGAATCCTCCTCAGGAGTAAGCCCCAATCATAATCCTTTATTATGGGTATCCTTCTTAGGAGTAAGCCCCAAGTCCTCTAATTTTGGGCATCCTTCTTAGGAGTAATCCCCAATCTCAAATATGGGAATCCTTCTCAGGAGTAAGCCCCAAACCTTAATCGCTAACCTGGGTCTCCTTTTCAGGAATAAGACTCAGTTATAATCTTGGGCTTCCTTTTCAGGATTAAGCCCCAAGTCCCCTAACCTGGGCCTCCTTTTCAGGAATAAGTCCCAGTCATAATTTTGGGAATCCTTCTTAGGAGTAAGCCTCGAGTCCCTTAATTTTGGGAATCCTTCTTAGGAGTAAGCCCCAATCTAAAATATGGGCATCCTTCTCAGGAGTAAGCCCCAAACCTTAATCCCTAACCTGGGTCTCCTTTTCAGGAATAAGACTCAGTTATAATCTTGGGATTCCTTTTCAGGAGGAAGCCCCAAGTCCCCTAACCTGGGCCTCCTTTTCAGGAATAAGACTCAGTTATAATCTTGGGCTTCCTTTTCAGGAGTAAGCCCCAAGTCCCCTAACCTGGACCTCCTTTTCAGGAATAAGTCCCAGTCATAATTATGGGCATCCTCTTCAGGAGTAAACCCCAAGTCCCTTAATTTCTCTTAACCAGTCCTAAATTACGTTTGATATGGGATTCCTTCTCAGGAGTAAAATCCAATTATCAATCCTCTCCTAATTTGGGTTTCCTTTTCAGGAATAAGTCCCATGTTAGAGTATTCAAATCTCTATAAAGCACATATACCTTTATGGACCCTACTCCTGGATTTTCTCCCTAAAAGTAAATCCTAAACCTTCATATATCTGGGCAGTCATACATACATAAGCCCCAAACAATTTCTTACGATTGCATCTTTCATGGCACAATTGTCTAATTTTTACCAATACCTCTTGTTTCTCACACCGAGTATGACTCACGTGAGCTTAGAGTGTAAAAGTAACTATGACATTCTTCTTTGATCCATCAATCATAAACGTCATACTCAATTACTCGAACTACGTGGGTTCTGATTCCTTTTCCAAAACAAAGGATACGTAGGTAGCCCATTTATGGGTTTGATCCCAACTTTGAAATAATCCACATCCTTCTGAATGACGATAAACTTCAAGTGCCCCACTGAGTGGCTTTAAAACCATCCTGGTCATCATAATGACCAAGAGACTTTTATATAAATGTTTTGAAGGATACCATTGACCAAGAATCTCTAAATAGATACAGATGATTCTCTATTGATGAAGAACCTCGAATACATATAAACGATTCTCTAAATTTCTTACATATTTAATCATTGATTTTTAAAACTAAAGGAAAGCTCATTTTATACTTGGTAATGTAATAAGGATTCACGAATATAACTTAAATCTATAAAGAGAGTCTCGGAGTAGACAATAATTCCCCTCAAAAAGGTGTGATGAGTCCGACCTCCCATCCTCTCAACCAATGCAAATTCTTAAGCCTCATCAATCCACAAGCTAATGAGCGCCTACCTTTGGAAAGTAGGTCCAAACGGATGTGGAATCATTGGATGTTTCCGGTTCTACGAACAAACCTGCTAGAAACCGATCGGAACGTTTGAATCTCCCGTCCAGGAGGTCATCCCCGGATTCCATGCGAAACAAAAATGGTGAACCCGACGTGAATCCTTAACCAAGTTAAAGTGATGTTATTCTTATTTGTTAGGCCCCTTGGGCGAACAAAGCAATCATTGACATGTTCTCATCCAAAAGATGCAGTGGCCAGATTCATCTTGATTATGTCTGTTATATGGAACATGCACTCTTTTCTCAAGATCTTCTGTAAAATGGCTTTCCTTAAATTCACCCCTGTGAATACTGCTGCTGTGAACACCTCTACTGTGAGGTCTGCTGCTGTGAACCCCAATGCTGCTACTCCTACTGGAACGTCGTCCGCTCTGAGGATCACATCACCAACTCAGCGTCTTCAACGCTGGGTTTCTAAGGCACTAGTTAAGGAGTACCGTCGCAACGGTACTATCCCAACTCTGGAGGCCGCTCGTCAAGCCCACCAAGTTAACAACTCTACCTGGTCGTCCGGACAACGGCGGCCAGCGATCAAGAAGCAGGCGGTGCCGACTACCGTCTCCAACCGTTTCGGGTCGTTATCCTCGGAACACAATTTCCATTTACTCCCTTACTCTGAGGAAGTGAATGAGCTGGTCCCTCAGGGCCTTAATTCAACAAGACAGGAGTCCTTCCCGAGGGCTCCCATCAACAATTTCCGCCAGACTCGTGCGGTAGTGCACCCTCAACATGATGAGGGTACCGACTCTAGGCATTCAACTCAGGTTCCTCGAACCCGAGCAGGCAAGATGAACCGCCAGAGACGGAATCCGGTTAACAATGGGCAGGTTATCATCCCTGCCATCTCCGGAGAATTCCACCAACGTAACTTGGTGGCGAACAACGAGCAGGCACACACACCTGCTCGTTTTAATTCCGTTGTCCAGCAGACTCGTCTGGCAGCATCAAGCCAATCCCACCAGGCAATTCCAGCGGAGTACTATAGGCAAGAATATACACCTGCTTATGCATCACAAGTTAGTCAGCAGGCTCGTCTGACTACAAATGATGGATCTCATCAACCGCGTTTGGCGAAGTGTAATCAGTAGGCACATACACCTGCTAATACTAATCAAGCCTACCAACAGTCTCACTTGGTAGCGCACGGAGAAGTCAGTCGAAAATCCCCGACAACAAACAGGAGGTAGACTCAACTCTCTGCCTCCACACTTGAGTACTGTCAGGATTCACTGACAGGAAAAGGAGGACAGGAGGAGGCACATACACCTACTCCAAGCCCGGAATGGACGTATATCCCCGTTCCGGCGGCTGAAGTCACCAAGCATATTTTGTCAATGGTGAAAGAGCAGAAGCAAATTCCTGCTCATATTGTGGATGCTTTCCAGGATATCATAACATCTTCAGCATCATCTCAGGGACAGACACATAAATCTATCCCTAGCAGTGGAGTGACACATCAACGATTCACTCCAAAACAGACACACACATCTGTTCCAGTCCAAGAGGGTTATGGGGCATACTCCCCCATATCATACGGACAACCAAGTCAGGCACATACACCTGATTTGAGTGGAGATCGTCAGCCTAACCTGACCATCTTTCCTGATCAGGCACATACACCTTCTCAGAGTAACCACTTTCGTCAACAAGTGGTTTCCAAAGCGAGTAAGAAGGCATCTAAGAAAAAGATCTGCCCACCACAGTCAGGAGATCAAAGGCCAATCTGCAACAAGGCCTTGCTCGATGCTGGAGTTCTTGAAGCCCTCAGACATTTATCTGTCGGAATTCAAGATTCTACTCCCTCAGTTCCCAATAACGGTAACATTAATTCTGAAGGTCTTCAACAGACACTTCCTCATGAAGGCTTGCTTCATGAAAATTCGGTCAATCTTGAAGTTTCTTCTTCAGATGAGAGCCACAGGAACCCTCTGTGTGGTCAGAAGACCAAGGAGCAAGAGATCTCATCTTTTGCTGTAACCCATTATGGTGGTCCTCCCCATGATGATGAAATTCACTGCGAAAGTCCTCTCCGCAGTAGTGATTCACATTTCCTGGAAAATACTCCAGTGGACAATGTAGTGCTGAGAAAGCCCTCTTATCTTGAGGCACTTGCAAATGCGAAACCAGTCATGTCTGATGCTTTATCGCTAACAAGTAAAATACTTTCTCAATCAGAAGATAGCCCAGGGTGTAGGTCATTCTCCGAACCACCCCTAAGTCATGCATCTTCTAGTTTGATCAATGATCTCACTACCAATCTTGTTGAATCTGATGAAGCAACAAGGAAATACCAACTCTGGTCAAAACATGTAGACGAATCTTCATTTAATGATAAAGAGGAAATGCTGAACATGAGGAAAAAACTGGCAAAAGGTGAGGTACCAGTCATGTTTTGGCCTTTGGCTGACTCCCAATACGACATTCCAAAGATGTTGACGAATGATGGAATCCATGATATTCGTCTCAACATATGGAAAACTCTTTGTCAATTGAAGAAGAAGGTATTATCTTATGATGAATATGAAAATCATCTTAAGATAATAGAAGGGCTACAATGTCAGATTGATTTGGCATCTCTATCAGTCTCTCGGTATCTGAAGGCTGAAAAGCAACAGAGAACCCTTCAACGTTCATTCCTTGGCACACTAAGAAAATTGCATCAGTTAATTGACAATGCTCCATCTGATGTTCATATCAGAGGATGGGGTGTTCACGGAGCACTACATTTCACAGTTCTTTCCAGTCAGCAAAGCCCGCCGAAAATGGTCTCATCCAATGTTATTTCCCATGGCCGGCCACAGTCAATGGGCTTTGTTCATAATCAAAGGCTTGCTCAAGAACATGCTTTAACTAGTTCCTCTCAAAATCAAGCATATAGAGAACAAGCTGTTGAATTGATCCTACATCAAGCAGGTGAGAATATTGCACAAGCCTCTCGTATGGAGCAAACACATCATCAAATGACAGAAGTTTCGGAAATCATCCAACGGTCTGTTGAACTAGGTGATAAAAGTGGATACAGGTTAATGCATCCAGCTAATTTCCGAACTAAGATTCGAAAGATCAAGAGAGATTTTAAGAAGATCTCAGACATAGCATGTCAAGAGACACCCCAGCTTGTCAGACTGGGGACTTCTTTAAACCAACCCTCAGAGTCAACAAATGGGATTCAAGGAGATGAGCAGAAGCAGCAGGAACATCCCCAGTTCTCGAGACTGGGGACTCTTTCAAATCATCAATCCCCTCCTCATAGAATGTCGTTCTTTTCTAGATTGGGGAAGAAGTCACAAGAGGAACGAAGAGACAAATTATCAGGAGATTCCCTCCAAGTTATAGCTCATCAAGAAGTTCCTAAAATATTGAATCAACAAAAGGCAATGTCTCGTCAAAGACATGAAAGAAGACAATATCACAGAAATGTTGATAGAAGGTATGTGGTGCATTATTCATCAATCAATGTCATCAATGTCGTTTTTGCTAATCCACCAGAGGATGTTCACTCAGGGGACTCAGATGAAGAGCGTCTTGCTCAAGAAAATGTACGCACCAATACAAATGAAGAAGGTGTACGTACACGAAGTCAAAGAATTACTCAGAACCTAGGTAATCCACTTCCCTCCCTCCAAAAGGTATCCAACAAAGGGAAAGGAAAGAATCAGGTTACATATCCTTCCTCTGAAGAAGGTCAATCGCTCTCATTAGAGCAAAGGTTTTCATAACAGGAGGAAGAAATGAAAGAATTAAGAAGGTTGAATGCAGAACTACTTCAGAGTAGTCTTCTTATTAAGAATGCTAAAGTATGACAACCGAAGGAATTTGTTGTAACTACTGATATGGATCAAGAATATCCTCCTTTATCAGTACACCCTCAGAGGTCTAATCCTACGGGTCAAACGCAACAACGGTTGGCAGCACTACCATCAGTTGCAGCACCAACCACCACGTCTGTCCAAGCTCCATTCATTGCACCTACCCAAAACCAAGTTCAACCTGATGTTTCTCAAAAGTTAATAACTACTATTGAGTCATTAAAAACTCGGTTAGAAACTATGGAAGGGAAACGGGCGCAAGTTCAACCAGAAAAGAAATTTTACCCTGAATGGGTAGATTCAATTTCTCCTCCATCCAGTTTTGGAAACCCTGTTTTCCCTACTTTCAATGGATCAGGCGACCCTGAACAACATTTGACGCATTACGTGTCTTGTTGTGATCCTATAATGGGAACTCCAGAGCAGCAAGAAGCAGTGAAACTCAGATGCTTCGTGCGAACCTTGCAAGGACCAGCTTTTGTCTAGTATACAAGCTTGCAATCCCGGTCAATCATCGGATGGGAGGATCTTCTTCAAAAATTCCTTCTTCAGTTCAGCTCAACTTTTCCAAAAATGACAGTTTCTGATCTTACAAACTACAAGCAAAGGGAGAATGAAAGAGTCTCTGATTTCACTGCTCGCTGGAAGGGATTAACGTATTCCCTGAGTTTAGCACTCCCTCAGGAGGAACTGTTGCCAATATGTGTGGCAAATTTGCGTGACGAATTACGCACGCCATTGATCCCTGTGAAATACACAGGAGGGTTTCGAGACCTTACTTCAATCGCACAACAGATTGAAGATTCCCTTATACAGGCTAAGGTTAAATCTCGTTTAATTCCATCAGTTCCAGGAAGGAGAATGGGTAAAGCAGAAACTACTACAGTTATGCTTAAACAAGCACCTGTACCTATTTATACTTCAAAACCTTCATTTTCTCGAAGGTCTCCACCTCCTTAACACCAACAACAAAGGCCGTTTCGTCCAAATGATCAAAGAGATCAACGACGAAAACAATTTGAGTATTTGAAGAGTAAAACATACTATTTCTGAAGTGAGCAAGTTCTTGGTTACTTCATTTCCGCTCTGGAAAATAATTTGGTTCAATTACCAGTGCCCAAGAGGCCAAACAAGGAAGGAGATGAAGACCGTCCCAATTATTGTCCCTTTCATCAAATGTTGGGGCATCCCATCCAAGAGTTTTTTGTCTTTAAAGACCTCCTGCAAAAGATGGTCGACTTGGGACAAGTCAAATTGAAGGTTTCTTCAGCTCATGTAGCATGTATTACTGCTACAGATCCAGAGGAAGGAGGCGAGTGGCAGGAAGTCAAAAGCAAAACTGCGCAAAAATATGATGATTGGATGGTCAGAAAGACAATCAATCGGACCCATGCCATTTTGAGAACACAATTGAAGAATCCAATTGTGTCTCCTACAAAAGCTGCAGTGAAGCCTCCATCAAAAGACAAATCCTCAAAAGGGCAGCGCAATTCAAAGAAGAAAGAGGAATCAGAAGAAGATGAGTATGTATCGAGGCCTAAGTTGTCTTTGACTCTGGCAGATTTCATGCCATCTACTTCAAAACCACGGGCAACGCCCCACCAAATGGGACAGCCTAAACAGGCTAATCAGGAAGAGTATTTATCAGACGAAGAGTTAATCTTTGGTTCTATTAATATGATTCAATTAACAGATCCATATTCCAGTCTTGATGAGCCTGAATTCCCTGTATCAAATAAGGGAATCCGAGGAAGTTCTAGAGGTTCAGGATACATGGGAAGACGTGGATCTTTCCAAAGCCACTACTCTAATTCTACCCCTGCTAGCACTATATATGCAGCAGAAACTCGTGGTAGAGCCCTTCAGCGAGCTCAAAAAGAACAAGCAAGTTCTTCTGCCAATGGCCAACTCAGTTTTGGCACAGTTATTTTGGAAGACCGATTAAAGGTTCCATCTTCTTTATCTCAGCAAGTAAATGGATCTAATCAGTCTAATGTTCCAAAACCAAGGATGTTTCCAACTTCAATACAAGATGCATCAGCTTCCAAAGCATCTGCTTCCAAGGTACCTGCTAAACTGCATATTCCTGTTGGGAAACGCAGACCTCTAGATCAAAAGTATGATATATTGAAACACTTGGCCCAAGTACCAGCCAAGTTATCGATTTTGGATGCTTTGAATATGTCAAAATATCTTCGGTAAGTATTCATCGAAGCTTTGTCAAGTCCTCATGAGTTTGAAGCTGAAATTGCTGCAGCTGAAGTCTATCACATAGAGAATAATCCTGCAGAATTCCATGCAGTGATATCTTTTACTGATAAAGATGAAGATGATGTTGTGCATGGGCACATAAAACCTTTGTACTTATCTGGAAAATTCAATGGTGTAGATATTCGAAGAGCTTTCATTGACAATGGTTCAGGAGTCAACCTCATGCCCATTCGTACACTTCATCGATTGGGCCTCACGGAATCTGATTTATCTCCTTCTACCATGATGTTACAAGGATATGATAAAAATGAACAAGAACCACTGGGAGAAGTTACACTCAGAACTCAGTTTTGAGATCTTGTATCCAATTCGGATTTCATGATTGTTGATCAAGACTCGGCTTTCAATGTCTTGCTTGGAAGACCCTGGCTACATCAGCATGCAGTTATTCCTTCATCATACCATCAATGTCTCAAATACTATTTCAATGGTCAAGTTGGAACATTGTATGGTGATAAGACCCCGTTCAATACATGTGAGTCTCAATACATTGAGGCGGAATTTTATCACATGAAGGGAAGAGAAAAATCTACAATGAAGGAAATTACCAAAGTTAATGCTCCATATGGTTTGGAGAAGATTCCAATAAATCCATTTACACATGTGAGTACAGATTATGTGTTACCTATCAGTCAAATTGACAAAATAGGCCCAAATCAAAATACTCTTATGGAAAGATCCATAATGTCAATTACAGCAATTGAGCCAGACAACATGGGAGAAATTGGTAACCTACCAAACATTGATGAAAGCACAAGTGATGACATTTTCATTTCATCTGCTGAAGTCCAACAGGTCTATACTTCACCAATCAGGCCAGAAGAAGTTATAGCAACATCAGAGGTGAATAATGATGTCGATTCTCAATCCATCATCTCCTCTTTATTTCCAAGAGAAGACCCTTTATCATCAATAGGGTTGGAAATGGAAGCCTCTTCTTCAAAATGTGAAAATTTTGAAATCTCTTATGATCATGAGAATTTCATTTTTTCATCTACTTTTCAAGTAGAAACGGAAGAAATATCACGTGATGAATAGGAAGAGGAAGATCTTAGAGATTCTCCTCTAGCATTTGAAGAGGGTATCTCTACCACTGTGGATGAACTCAGAGAAGTAAATCTGGGTACAGAGAAAGATCCACGCCCCACTTTAATTAGTGCGGCCATGACCCTTGAAGAGAAAGAGATGTATATTTCTTTTCCAAAGAAAAATAAAGATATTTTTGCTTGGAATTATACAGAAATTCCTGGGCTTGATCCTGATGTTGCTACTCATCATTTGGGTTTACCAAAAGAACATCAAGGATTTAAGCAAGCCGAGAGAAGAACACACCCAACTTATGCTTCCAAAATTGAAGCTGAAGTGGATAATCAGATCAAAGCTAACTTCGTCAGAGAAGTTCATTATCCCAAGTGGTTGGCTAATATTGTCCCTGTAAAGAAAAAGAACAGACAAATTAGGGTTTGCATCGATTTCAGAGATCATAATCGGTATTGTCCTAAAGATGATTTCCTAGTTCCGATTACAGAAATCTTAATTGATGCGACGGTGGGCTATGAAATACTTTCTTTCATGGATGGATATTCCAGATATAATCAGATCTGAATGGCCCCAGAAGATGAGGAATCTACAGCCTTCAGAGCTCCTCAAGGTGTGTTTTGTTACCGGGTGATTCCCTTTGGTTTAAAGAATGCAGGTGCAACATATCAACGCGCCATGCATCGTATCTTCAAACCTTTCTTAGGGAAGTTTGTTGAATGCTATGTAGACGATTTGGTGGTTAAATCCAAACAACTTTCTAATCACTTGGCTGATTTGGAAGTCATATTCCACAATCTTCGACAACATAATTTGAAGATGAACCCCTTAAAATGTGCTTTTGGGGTAACCTCGGGAAAATTTATCGGCTTTGTTGTACGCCATCGTGGTATTGAAGTCAATCCTGAGAAGACCAAGTCAATCCTTGGTATGTCACCTCCTCAGAATTTGAAAGAATTAAGAGGACTTCAAGGACACTTAGCCTATATTCGGCGTTTCATCGCCAATTTGACAGGCAAAAGTTTACCCTTTACCAAATTATTGAAGAAAGGAGTCACTTACCAGTGGACTGAAGAATGTCAAGAAGCATTTGATGTTCTCAAGAAATACCTCTTGATTCCACCAGTACTCATGCCACCTGTTGAAGGTAGACCACTTATCCTCTATGTGACAGCTCTAGAGTGATCACTGGGTGCCTTTCTCGCTCAAAAGAATGATGCTGGGAATGAAAATAGCCTCTACTATCTCAGTAGAACTATGCTTGAAGAAGAAACTCGGTATTCAAGTATTGAGAAGTGTTGCCTGGCATTAATCTTTGCAGTTCAGAAACTGAGACACTACCTTCAACATCACGAGGTCCAATTGGTATCTCGAAATAATCCGCTCAAATTCATCCTTAGTCGTCTAATGATTACAGGACGTCTAGCAAGGTGGGAAGTCATTTTGCAGCAGTTCGACATTCAGTATGTGTCTCAAAAGGAAATAAAGGGCCAAGCTCTGGCTGATTTCCTGGCTGAACATCCTTCAATGGAAGACACGTCTTCAGATATTGAACTCCCTGATGAGGAAGTTTTCTCTATTCAAGAGAATCCTCAAACATGGGAAATGTATTTTGATTGTTCTTCCAGGAGTCCAATAGGGAGGAAAATGGAAAATCCCAAATTCAACAAAGTTGGTTTAAGAATTGTGCTCATTTCTCCAGATAAGGCAGTGCTACCTTATTCCTTTTTATTGTGGGAAGGTGGTACCAATAATGAAGCTGAATACCAAGCTCTCATTATAGGCTTGGAGTTAGCGCTCCAAGCACAAGTGAATCACTTAAAGGTGAAAGGTGATTCAGACCTGGTAATCAAACAACTCAACGGGGATTATTCCATCAGAAAAGAAGAATTAATCCCTTTGTATGATTACATTAGAGAGTTAATGGCAGAATTCCCTTCAGAACCGACATTTTCTTATGTCCCAAGATCACAAAATGCTCAAGCTGATGCACTGGCTAATATAGCCACAGCTTTAGCAGATCCAAATCGGGATGAGACAACCATCAGTATTTCCCACCGTCATGCAATTTCACCTTATGTTCAAGCCAGAACAGAGGAAATTAATGAAATTAGTCCCATTCTTGAACCGTATGGTCATACTACAGGATGGATGTCACCTATCAGGGAATACCTTCAAAATGGAACACTTCCACCTGATAGAGCCGAGAAAGAACAAATCTGGCGGCGTGTGGTCAATTTTACTCTTTATGATAGTCCAATCCACCTAGAGAAAATTCTCTATAAACGTGGTTTTGATGGAGTTCTCTTCATATGCATTGATGGTGAAGAGACAATGGATGTCATGAAAGAAGTGCATGCATGAGTCGGTGGTGCCCACCAGTCTGGACATAGATTGTCTGATCAAATTCGAAGGCTTGGATACTTTTAGCCTTCAATGATACAAGATTGTGTTGATTTCACAAAGAAGTTTCATTCATGTCAAATATATGCCAACTTCATTCATAAACTTCCAGAGTTGCTTCATACAGCTAAATACTCGTGGAAATTTGCCACATGGGGAATGGATGTGGTGGGACCTTACCCTTCAGCTACGGCCAAGCAGTCTAAGTACATTCTTACTGCTACTGATTTCTTTTCCAAATGGGAAGAGGCAGTACCTCTCAAAGAAGTCAGTTCTAAATGCATTGTTAGCTTCATCAAGTCTAACATCATTACTAGATTTGGTGTCCCTCATACCATATTGACGGACAACGGCACCAACTTCTATTCTTCTGAGGTGAATAAATTGTATCAAGAATACAACATTAAATCCAACCATTCATCTCGGTATCATGCGGCAGCCAATGGCCAAATAGAAGCCTTTAACAAGACTCTTTCAAATATACTGCAAAAGATGGTAGATAAAGATAAGAGGTCATTGCCTGATAAACTCTTTCATGCTTTATGGGCTTATCGGACTACCACCCGCAATGCAACGCGGTCAACTCCATATTCGTTGGTATATGGAACAGAAGTAGTCTTGCCAATTGAAGTTTGATTGCCCTCACTCAGAGTAGCCATTTGTGATCAATTATCTACAGATGAGCAATCCCAAAAGCGATTGAATGAATTGGAACAGTTAGATGAGAAAATATTGTGCACTTTGCACCACTTGGAAATCTATCAGAATTGAATAGCACGAGCTTTTAACAAAAAAGTTCGTCTTCGTTCATTCATTCAGGGAGAATTGGTTTTAGTTCTTAGAACTCCAATGATTCCAGGAAAGAAACCTCCCAAGCTTGAGCCAAAATGGGAAAGACCTTATTCAATACATAGGGTCTACTCCAATGGAGCTTATTCATTAATCTCAATGGATGGAGAACTCATCACGACTCCAACCAATGCCAGATTTTTGAAGAAATATTTTGTATAAACACAAAATATGGTCCCCAGAACCAAGATTCTTACAATTGGTTCATACAGCAATGGTCCAGTATGACCTTAAACTGCAACTTCGTCCAACATGACATTAAACTGTAGGAAAGTCCCTTTTTCGTCCAACATGGCATTAAACTGTAGAAAAGAAGATGTCCCCGCAACATGACACTAAACTATGCAGCACGAGTTCGTCCTTGCTATATGACGTTAAACTATACAACAATGGTCCAGTATGACCTTAATCTGCAACTTCGTCCAACATGACGTTAAACTGTAGAAAAGAAGATGTCCCCGCAACATGACACTAAACTGTGCAGCACCAGTTTGTCTTTGCTATATGACGTTAAACTATACAGCAATCATCCAACATGATGTTAAACTATAGGAAAGTCCCTTTTTCGTCCAACATGACGTTAAACTATAGAAAAGAAGATGTCCCCGCAACATGACACTAAACTGTGCAGCACCAGTTCGTCCTTGCTATATGACGTTAAACTATACAGCAATCGTCCAACATGACGTTAAACTGTAGGAAAGTCCCTTTTTCGTCCAACATGATGTTAAACTGTAGAAAAGAAGATGTCCCCGCAACATGACACTAAAACTGTGCAGCACTAGTTCGTCCTTTCTATATGATGTTAAACTATACAACAATGGTCCAGTATGACCTTAAACTGCAACTTCGTCCCACACGACATTCAACCGTGAAAAAGTTCCCTAAAAAGTCCCGTATGACTTTAAACTACACCATGGTCCAGTATAACCTTAAACTGCAACTTCGTCCCACGCGACATTAAAACTTTGTCACCTTCAATGTCCCCGCAACATGACACTAAACTGTGTAGCACCATTTCGTCCTTGCTACATGACGTTAAACTATATAGCAATGGTCCTGTATGACCTTAAACTGCAACTTCGTCCCACACGACGTTAAACTGTGAAAAAGTTCCCTAAACCGTCCAGCATGACCTTAAACTGCATCATACCTGGTCCATGCGTATGACCATAAACTATTTGCAAATCCCTTATGTCCAGCAAGACGTTAAACTGTGACGTCCTAACTACATGACGATGAACTGTATAAAATTCCCTTATGTCCGGAAAGACGTTAAACTATATAATCATCAAAGGTCCAACATGACATTAAACTGCACCATCCACGGTCTATGCATATGAACTTAAACTATTCACACTTTCATCCAACTTGACATTAAACTGTGAAAAAAATCCCCAATGCGTCCAACATGATGTTAAAATGATGCACTCTTCTGTCCTCACTGCATGACATTAAAACTGCACAGTCCCCCTTTCGTCCAATATGACGTTAAACTCTATTATTCCCATCGTCTTAACTACATGACGCTAAACTGTACCGAAAGTTCATAATACGTCCTACATGACATTAAACTGTATTTTGTCCCTGCTACATGACACTAAACTGTGCAGCACCAATAGTCCTAACTGCAAGACTTTAAACTGCATAGCCCCTTGATATGTCCTACATGACATTAAAATGTGCATTGTTAAGGTTGTTGTTACGTATTGTTTCTCACACCGAGTATGACTCACGCGAGCCTAGAGAAAACCTCAACCATGACACTCTCTTTGGGCTGCTAACCATGTGTAAGTCCCAACAACATTTTTATTAGATCGTTGTACCCAAGAACAACTTGATCATTAATTCATTCTTTAATTGAACTACACAGACTTTGATCCTTTCCCTCCAGGCTGGGTATGTAGGCAACCTCCCAGGGTTCAAGCCCAAAAAAAACAATCTCTTCACATCGGTTCACCACCATCTCATATGATGTTTATTTGTGAAACCGCCCCTGGAATCAATATCTTTACATTGATTCACTTTCATCCTTGTTATATGATGTTAAACTATGCAACACTTTTGTCCGGTACGACAATAAACTACAATACTCTTCGATTTCCTCATTTGAGAGGGAACTACTATTGACATTGATTTTTCAATCATGTTTTATTTCAAAAGACTACATGCATACATGGCAATGCCTAAACTTTTTATCTTCGGTTAAACCATCATTGTACTAAAGTCCCCTTTCACCCTTCACATGTACGAACCAAATTTGTACAAAGGGTAGTTCTAGAACTACGTGGGCTTGATTCCCATCCTTATGGGATACGTAGGAACATTCGATTATCCCTCGAATCTGGCCCCAAGTCTTTTGGGCCTAACCCCAAATTTCACTTTCAGTCCCTTAGCTGAAAAGTCCTCATGGAAACACACACTGTGTATTCATTATTATGGTCCGAATTCTATGACCCTAAACTAAGATCTCTCATACTTTCGTCCTGAACGACGTTAAACTGCATTTCAAGAACTACTTATGGCTTGATTCTCATTCTTATGAGATACGTAGTGAAGTCCAAAATTTCAATTTAGGACCCAGCCACAACATGATTATGGTTATCATTGATCTATGTATCTCTATATACATTGGACAATACCCATATTTAAGTGTTATAATCCTAACCTTAAATATTTTCAGATCTTCATAACCCTTTTCTTGAATTCTAGTCACAAAAATGTCAAACTTCTGAGAATTCTTTTGCCTGACTATGCAGCACGTGCCCATAGGTGGCTTGCATAAACAGTCCACATAACAGACTTGTTAGCCAAAAGATACTATTTTATTTAACTATACAGCCAATGCCCTTAGGTGGCCCTGCATAATTCAACCCCCTAATGGGTTTGTTAAATGATGGTAACTTCATTCTTGGGAAGAATGCCTCTTTTGTCCTTATTTGTCTTAAACGACAGTATGTAGGGATCCACAAAAAAATAGCCATCCTTAACATATTTAATCCATATCCTTTTTCATGATCTGAAAGTATTCAAGTCTATGGTTTATTCTTCTTCCCTACGTTTGGGTCAGACCTTTGTGGGAGTGATATTCACCCAGTTCTTCGATAATCTTGTCTGGAAATATCTTCTCCATATTCAAGTCCCTCTTTCCATACAACAAACTCTATACTTTAGAAAATTTGAATCTCCATAAACTTTCACTGGCTTTTAGCACTAGGAAAGTAAATTTCTGGGAGTTCTTTTGCCTGACTATGCAGCACGTGCCCATAGGTGGCCTTGCATAAACAGTCCACATAACAGAATTGTCAGCTGAAAGATGTTATTTATTTAACCATGCAGCCAATGCCCTTAGGTGGCCCTGCATATTTCAACCCCCTAACGGGTTTTGTTAAATAATAGTAACTTCATTCTTGGAAACTACTTCTTCTAATTCCTTTTAGCTCTTTTTCATATCATTCCTCAGATTCAAATATTCTTTATGCCATAGTTTACATTTTTTCCCTCATACTCGAGTATGGTAATATGTTTTCCGATAAATTGTCAAGGAATTGAATCAATTTTAATCCATTTAGGTCAAAGCTATTTCGACCTTAAACATTAGCCCCTTTATGTCCAGCATGCATGACTTTAAACTGCCCACAAAAGACAAAGGAACTCTGAATAAAAGTCATGTTCCAGCTCACTAAATATACATTTTTGTATGATTTAGGTAATATTGAGCAATTAAAAGGTTCAAAGTTTGTAGGATTATTTGTAATAATCCTAGTAAAAATAAAACTATGCTTACTAGGCCCATTGGCTTAAGTAAAATTGAAGCAGGTAATGAAAGAATGCAGGTACAAATGGTTGAAGACAAAAGTATTTTTCATTGATACAAAAGAGTTAGAAGGACATCCACAGACTGGAGTCTCTTCACTTTTTCAAGAATTACAAGAGGCTTTCAACATAACACTTCATTTGATTTACGGAATCCCGAGCTTCATCAGCAACCACCTGGAATTAATTCATTCAACTGGATACAAAGAGAGATGCAGTGATACCAGCTCTTCTGGGAACAATTGTAAAAGGATGTTCTTGAGTGCGGTTTGAGAAAATTTTCTACTGATCAAACAGTGACTCTGTTTCTGTCCAAGAGACTTGGAAGATGGATACATGGATTTGAGAATGGTGCATTGGAAGTAAAGAGCCATTTGGGGAGAGTACTCATTTCAGATATTGCTCTAATACCATGTTTGTCTTCTCTCCACCAACCGGTAGTGGAAAAAATTTCAGCCCATGGGTTTTCCATTTTCATATCTGCAAGGAAATAACATGGAGGAAGAATTTGAAAGTTCACACCATTGTTGTTTCTCTTAATGCACAACATAACCGAAATGAAGGAGTAGAAGCGCAGTTTCATTTCAGGTGTATAGTTCTTTTCATCTGGAACATTGACTCCTTGCAGGTGACCATGACCACATAAAGACAAGTAGATGCTCTGTGGGAAGTTAGGATAATATTTCTTCAAATACTTAACCAAATCTTGGAAAGTGTTGTCACAGATATCATAGTAATTGTGGCCAATGATGTTCATCATGTCATCAATCCGCTTGCTAGCCAGTTCATCAGCCGTTCCAATTCCCTTGGGAACCAGTGAATCTGCACAAAAGATGAATAAACTAACTCTTAAATAGGTTTATTTTTCATAAAATTTGTGATGAAATTTGAAAAATGGCTAAGGTATTAAGGCGCGCAAGTCTAAACAATGGCGCGCAAGTATTCGTGTGTCGCGCTAGTTTTTAACGCGCAAGTATAAACCGCGCAAGTACATATACCTTTACAGTAGCACGACATCAAGGAAAACACTAGAAAACAGAGCAACCTGCGCGGCTAAGGTGACCTGCGCGGCAAGAGCTCGAAGGTATGAAGTCCGGAAATCCGAATGCTTGTACGAAGGTGAGGCCATGTATTTATAGGCCAGGAGGCTGATCTGCGCGCTGTACCCAGTGCGTTTAAGGCCTGCGCGATGCAAACTTGTGTGCCGCCCTCTGTGCCCTGAAGACTTGCGCGCCCCCTTTTCCTTTGGATGGATTCGATTTCCTCAGAGTCAAATCCTCATTTCTCTCCGGATCCAACTCTGAGGGGGGGGACTTTTGTGGATGCTCCTTTCGTCACAGAATCTAAAGATCGGAAAATGGGAATATCTGAGCTCAAAGTGATTCAACCTTTGAAGAAAATATCAAAAATCGACAAAGGCATGAACAAAAGATCAAAAGAAACTGCACCGCGCAAGTTATATCACTGTCGCGCAAGTCCACTTGCGCGACGACCTTGGTCGCGCAAGTGACTTGCGCGCCCTAAGTGATAACTGCCCGGTAACCGCCCAGGGACTTCTTTTTCCTATAAATAGACCATGTGGGCCCCCCATTCGAGAGGATCTTTTTCCAGAAACTCAGATTGAAGCTCCGGACGCCCAAGTCTCTTCTCAAAGCTTCTGGAACACTTCTAAGGTAAATTCTTACCTAGAATGGAAGATCTAAAGAGAATGAGGAAGGCCTAAGTGTTGAAACTCATCAACACTTGCGCACCTGAGTGGTCAGCCCTTAAGGGAAGTGGTCACACTTGCGCGCTGCCTTATTCCTTCAATAGAACTTGTGCGTCCCTTTTCTGGGAGAACTTCAAGAGGATTCTAAAGGCTTTAAGAAAGAGTCGCTCAAGTATTTTAATGATGGTTGAAAATCGCGCAAGTACCCCACATGTCGCACAAGTATACTTGCGCGACCAATACTTGCGCGCCCACGCAAGACTTTCACGCCCCTACCTTTTTTGGGTGTCCATCTTGCCCATTTTACCCCTCTTAAGCCATTTCACCTTTCCTATTTCAAGATTTAGTCTTCAAGATACTCTTCAAAGCCATTTATGGCATGATTTCTTGATTTTACTTCCTTATTTGAAAGGAATTCTGTGGAATATCTCTCAAAACATAGTGATTTATACATCTTTATGTCACCAAAGATTGAGAGTTCATTTATTCAACCTCATCCTTTAAGATGAGAGAATCCTTAACCTGGGTCTCCTTTTCAGGAATAATCCCCAGTTATAAGTCCTTTAACTTGGGCATCCTCCTCAGGAGTAAGCCTCAAACCTTAATTCCTTAACTTGGGCATCCTCCTCAGGAGTAAGCCCCAATCATAATCCTTTATTATGGGCCTCCTTCTTAGAAGTAAGCCCCAAGTCCTCTAATTTTGGGCATCCTTCTTAGGAGTAATCCCCAATCTCAAATTTGGTCATCCTTCTCAGGAGTAAGCCCCAAACCTTAATCCCTAAACTGGGTCTCCTTTTCAGGAATAAGACTCAGTTATAATCTTGGGCTTCCTTTTCAGGAGTAAGCCCCAAGTCCCCTAACCTGGGCCTCCTTTTTAGGAATAAGTCCCAGTCATAATTTTGGGCATCCTTCTTAGGAGTAAGCCCCGAGTCCCTTAATTTTGGGCATCCTTCTTAGGAGTAAGCCCCAATCTCAAATATGGGCATCCTTCTCAGGAGTAAGCCCCAAACCTTAATCCCTAACCTGGGTCTCCTTTTCAGGAATAAGACTCAGTTATAATCTTGGGCTTCCTTTTTAGGAGTAAGCCCCAAGTCCCCTAACCTGGGCCTCCTTTTTAGGAATAAGACTCAGTTATAATCTTGGGCTTCCTTTTCAGGAGTAATCCCCAAGTCCCCTAACCTGGGCCTCCTTTTTAGGAATAAGTCCCAGTCATAATTATGGGCATCCTCTTCAGGAGTAAACCCCAAGTCCCTTAATTTCTCTTAACCAGTCCTAAATTACGTTTGATATGGGATTCCTTCTCAGGAGTAAAATCCAATTATCAATCCTCTCCTAATTTGGGTTTCCTTTTCAGGAATAAGTCCCAAGTTAGAGTATTCAAATCTCCATAAAGCACATATACCTTAATGGACCCTGTTCCTGGATTTTCTCCCTAAAAGTAAATCCTAAACCTTCATCTATCTGGGCAGTCATACATACATAATCCCCAAACAATTTCTTATGATTGTATCTTTCATGGAACAATTGTCTAATTTTTACCAATACCTCTTGTTTCTCACACCGATTATGACTCACGTGAGCTTAGAGTGTAAAAGTAATTATGACATTCTTCTTTGAGCCATCAATCATAAACGTCATACTCCATTACTCGAACTACGTGGGTTCTGATTCCTTTTCCAAAACAAAGGATACGTAGGTAGCCCATTTATGGGTTCGATCCCAACTTTGAAATAATCCATGTCCTTTTGAATGACGATAAACTTCAAGTGCCCCACTGAGTGGCTTTAAAACCAGCCTGGTCATCATAATGACCAAGAGACTTTTATATAAATGTTTTGAAGGATACCATTGACCAAGAATCTCTAAATAGATACAGATGATTCTCTATTGATGAAGAACCTCAAATACATATAAAAGATTCTCTAAATTTCTTACATATTTAATCATTGATTGTTTAAACTAAAGGAAAGCTCATTTTATACTTGGTAATGTAATAAGGATTCACGAACATAACTTAAATCTATAAAGAGAGTCCCAGAGTAGACAATAATTCCCCTCAAAAAGGTGTGATGAGTCCGACCTACCATCCTCTCGACCAATGCAAATTCCTAAGCCTCATCAGTCCACAAGCTAATGAGCGCCTACCTTTGGAAAGTAGGTCCAAACAGATGTGGAATCATTGGATGTTTCCGGTTCTACGAACAAACCCGCTAGAAACCGATCAGAACTTTTGAATCTCCCGTCCAGGAGGTCATCCCCGGATTCCGTGTGAAACAACAGTACTAAAACAAAGTAAAAGAGAAAACATATAAACTCCAGAAGCAACAAAAGCCTCTTCTTGGTCCTATGCTCTCCAGCTCCTCACCAATCAAGTACTTAAAGTAGATGGGATCTTGCTCTTATCTAGACCTGAAACCATAAAATCTTTTTGACCCAAAAAGTATGACCCAAATAGGGTGTGAGAAGAATCCCAGTAGAGAACCACCCAAAGATCTGTGCCTAACAGTTAGTGAATATATATGGAAGGAAATTAACAAAAGTAGCAATAAACATGAAAGTACTCAGAAGTAAACAATCCTACAGTTTCAACGACATTCATTTTCTCCGATCAAGTAAGCAGATAAATACAAATAGGTAAACCTTTTAGAATTAATCACAGCCTAACCCCTATAGTTCAACAAAAATCACAATCAACCCTTTGGGAAGTACACACAGTCTAACCCCTCTTGTTCAGCTTTATCAAAGACTCTCTTAGGAAGCTCTCACGGTCAATTCCCCATATAGTCTCGTATCGGTAACTATAGACACTCTAAAAACAAACTCACCATCCAATTTACCATGTGGTCTCTCAATGTAGAACTACAGACACTCTAAGGGAGAACTTAGGTCTATCCCCCCTATAGTTTCACAACGTAAAAGTAAACCGAAACTCTAGAGAATCCCTCAACGTCTATTCTCTCTATGGTCTACTACACTAGGTTCCCACATCCCCATGTAAGTCAGTCATGCACAACGAAAAATGGAACCAAATGTAAACCTCAAGAACTACTTGGATAAATAGTCCACATCATAACACAACATATCAGATAAAATCACTCCATCCTACAATACTAGGAATGGAAAGCAAAGCATCCTAACATGAAAGCTAGACCAAATGGTCAAAAAAAGAAAACATGGGCAAAAAATCCATAGCATGGAAAAGTTAACCGTATTCATAAACAATTAACCTATATCCAAACAAACAAGGTATATTTGGTAATAATAGGGCTAAATACCATTAACACGCAATACCCCAAACAAGGTTATTGGGTACTTTTACACATATAACTCAAAAAATAACTACGAAAAGGCACAAACCACCTACCTCGGTGTTATATATATGATATATGTGAACCTTAGACCTTGAATCTCCCTATAACTCCATAGATTGACAAAAACAAAAAAAACATTTAACTGTGGATATCTCATTATAGAGGAAAAATCAAAAGATAAAGCTCTAGAAGAAGGAAGAACTCACATATGTGATTCCAACACAACCGATGGAGTTCAAATCGGAGAATAACCAGTGAGTCAGAGGATGAGAGAAGATTCACAGTCATACATACGCTCCTGGATGAGATAGGCTGAGATGAATATGGTTATTTCCATTGGATGTGACCCTGGTCCGTTTAATGAAATAAAAAAAGTACAGGGAATGTACTTTAGAAGTACAAGGTGTGTACTTTACTTAGCCAACCCCCACTTTAGGCAGTCTCCAGGTCACCACACATGGCCATGTGCTCGGTCATTACATGGCCAGCACATGGCTATCTGCGGTAACCAAGTACATGGCATTTACATATTAGTACATAGCGTGTACTTCTGAAATTTCCAAAAACACATTTTTTTATAAAAAACACCAGAAAAAAATATTTACACTGGAAAATAAGATCTGAGTTCATAAAAACTTCCCCCATTAAATAAATTCTTCCCCAAATTTCACTATCAAGGCGGGGTAGAAGAAGAATCCTCGAACAGCTCTGGCCACTACGATCGTACATCAGCCTCCCTCTCCCATGTCTCGCCTTGAACTCGCTCGTGCTTCCATAGCACTCGTACTAGAGGAACAGACTAGCCACAGAGAACCTTAGCACTGCGATCAAAAATCTAGATAGGATGATACTCAAATAATGCGCCGACCTCTAACTCAAACTACTCAGGTTGGAAAACATGAGACAAGTTTGAGAAGTAACACTGGAGTAGAGAAACGTGGAAGACATCATGCATAGTCTAGTACCTCTGAGGTAACTACAATTGATAGGCAACTGGCCAGACTCTCTCCAACACCTTAAATGGCCTGATGTACCTCAGTGAAAGCTTACCCTATCTTCTAACCATCCTATATCCCAACCTCAATGTGACACATAGGAAAACCTGATCTCTGACCTCAAACTCTGGAGGTCATCTCTTCCGAACAACTTAATACTTCTATCTTGACTATATAGTAGTCATCCTCTTCTGAATCAAATCTATCTTCTTTATGGTCTCCTAGAAAAGATGAGGTCCTATAATATCTATCTCTCTACCTCCATCTAGCATAAAGGTTATCGACATGGCCTACCATACAAGGCCTCATAAGGTGCCATCTCAATAGTTGCTTGAAAACTGTTATTGTAGGAAAACTAAAATAGATGCATTTGTTTCTCCCACGAACCTCCAAAATCCACGATGCATGATCAAATAATGTCCCCAATCACCTGAATCGTACGCTCATACTGGCCATCTGTTTAGGGGTGGTAATTTGTACTCAAAAGTACATGTCTACCCAAAGCCTTCTGTAAACCCTGGAAGACATGAGAAGTAAAACAAGCATCCTTGTCTGAAACGATGGATTTTTTAACTCCATGTAAATGTATAATCTCTTGGATGTAAAACCTTCCCTTCTCATCAATATTGAAAGTCTATTTGATCCGTAAGAAGTTAGAAACCTTCATGTGTTTGTAAATGAAAACCCAAACCACATAATTCCCTCAAGTAGACCTTGGTAACCTTGTTATGAAGTCCATTGCGACATCATTCCACTTCCACTCGGGAATGGGTAACTGCTGTAAAATCCCTTCTAGTCACTGATGCTCCACATTTACCTACTGAAAGGTGGAACGCCTCAGGAAAAAACCAGTAACATCTCTCTTCATACCTGGCCGCCAATACTAACGGTGTAGATCACGATACATTTTGGTGACACGAGGATGAACTGCCCAAACTAAGGAATTAAAATCTTGCATCAGCTCCTCGCGTATTTCTGCTAGCACTAACACACACCAATGAAAATACAAGATTTAATCTTCTCCTGTGGTCCATCCAGGAATACGGTCCTCCCTTTACACACTCTCCAATTGGACTATACCTTCATATTCTGATAGTTGCCTCATTCGAACTCGATCAAAAAGAGTAGAGGTAACAGCCAAAGTTGAATGAAACGCCTTCCCCTATCTGTCATGAACCACCAAATGCATCTCAAAGAATAGAGCAATAAGCTTACACTCAATATTGGCCTCTTAAACTGCCTGTAAATACATTATTATGATCAACACATTAGCCATATCATTTCCCTTCCCATGCATGTAGGCAAGATCAAAGTCAAAAGACTGAAGGTACTCAACCAACCTTTGTTGTCTCAGATTCATACCACACTGAGTGAAGATATACATGAGACTTTTTCTATCAGTGAAAACCACAACATACTCTCCCAATAGACAATGTCTCCAACAATATAAAGCATGAACAACTATAGCCAACATGAAATCATTTGTCGAATAATTCCTCTCATGTGGCCTCAACTGCTGAGACCCGTACACAATGACCCCTTCTCCCTACATAAGCATCGCTCCTAGCCTGATACCTGATGCATCACAGTAAACAGTATATCTCTTTCCCAGCTCTAAAAAAACTTGTAGCGTTGCTGAAGTCATCCTTCCTTTCATCTCCTGAAAGGCTGACTCACAAGAATCTGACCACAAGTACTTCACACCCTTCTTAGTTAGACCCTTCATTGGCACTACTAAGCGTGATAAGTCATGTATGAAACTTCTATATTAACCATACTACCCTAGAAAACCTTACACCTCAAAGAAGTTCTTCAGCTTGTCCCAGGAAACACCTTCCCTCACTTTATCTGGGTCTACTGATACTCCTGTCTCTGAGATAACATGACTCCAAAAGTGAATTTGGTTTATCTAAATGTGGCATTTTGAGAGCCTATCATATAATTGATGCTCTCACAGTGTACTCAAAATGATCTCAAGATGTGTAGCATGGTCATGTCGAGTGTCAGAGTACACCAAGATATCGTCCATGAAGTCTACCATGAATGAATCCAAGTATGGATGGAACACACGATTCATTAGTTCCATGAAATATATAGGTTGGTTTGTGAGACCAAATGACATAACCACATACTCTTATAGACCATACCTGCTTTCAAAAGATATAAGAGGTATATAAGATGGTCTAACGTGAAGCTTATGGTAACCTGATCTCAATTCAATCTTCGAGAACACTCGGGCTACTCAAAGCTGACCAAAGAGATCATCAATCCTTGTTAAAGGATATCGTTTCTTGACCATCAACTGGTTCAACTTTCAATAATCCACAAAAAGTTTTAGGGTTCCATATTCCTTATTCACAAATAGGACAAGCAAATGCTAAGGGGAAGTACCGGGTCAGATGAAACCCTTTTCCTGCAACTCCTCTAGCTGCTTGTGTGGCCATCCTATAAGGATAAATGGACACCAGTTCCAATCCTGGCACACAAGATCAATATAAAAGTACACCTCTTTCTCTAGAGTAAAATCTGAAATGTCCTCTAGAAATAAATCCCTGAAACGATCCACCAATAGAGTAAAGTCCATCTATGAAGTCCCTTGGTCATCCAGATATAGACTAGAAATCTGGGTTGTAAGTCCTCCCAACCCATGATGCTCAGGTCCTACTATGCTTTCCTGGACATCTTACTCTCCCTTATGAAGAAATTATCCTCCCTCTGGTGATGTGAAACTCACTCTAAGGTAATAGAAATCGACAAGTTCCTTGAAGGGAACTAACAAGTTCATTCCATTAATGACTTTATAGCATGTCATCTCTAAAATGTAGAGGTCCCATGAGAAGTGACACCCACCAACCTTAAGAGGTCACTCCTTGCACTGATGTACACTGTCTGTTCTTGTCCCTAACAGAGTGTATAACATCAAGATATCAGTAGAAGAAAATTTACAGAGATCAAGGATCTCCACAAAAATAATAGATATAAAACTATGGGAAGCCCCTGTATTGAAAATAGTATAATCTAAAACTGAGGTAACTAGGATCGTAACTCGAACTGTAGAGGGTTTGAGATCCTAATTTTTCTGGGTCTGCTTCACTACAAAAGTATAACTTGTACTGTGGCCCAGCAACCCTACCTGACCACCTTGAGATGATCTACCCTACAGTTGCTGAAATACTAGCGACTAGATACCACAACCACGACCTCCACCTCAGCCTGAACGGCCGGAAGAACTCAAGTTCCTAAAATGGTGAGATACGGGTGGAGCTTATCATGAACGTAGAGTCATAGAAAAACCCTTGTCACCTGCTGTTGGTGAGAAAATATGACAAAAATGATGATGGTGCCCCATCTTTCCACAATATCGGCACTCCATTGGGTCTCTCAGGAAATGTGTCCTCATATTATTGACCTTCCTAAACCAGTAACATACCACCTGGCTACCTAAAGAAGTACCTGCTTCTTTGGATCCCTGCGTGTAGACTCCCTACGGTTCTTCCTGTTGTCAGTAGGAGGGGTGCCTACTCTAGATGTTGAGTCGTCCTGGCTCACAACTCCATAATCCCTCATATTGTGCCCTATGATCAGTGATTAGTTGAATATAGAAGTGATGAATGTCAACCTGAAGATGTTCACCTAATATCAGATGTCATGGTTGAGACCATCCTCCAACATCCTTTCCAAGAATAACTCATCACCACCTAGGATGGGTGTGAAGCACTACATCTCTGTGAAGTGAGAAGAATACTCCATAACTGAAAGAGTACCCTATTCCAGATTCATGAAATCTCAGGCTCGATCGGACCTCAAAGTCTCTGGGTAAAAGTAGTCATAGAATGCACGTTGGAACTCATCCCAATCCATAAACTCTTGGTGTCCTACATGTGAGATCACATCCCACCATCTCTTGGAAAAGTCCTGTATCATGTACATAGCGAGATTCACCCTTCTCTTTAGAGGCATCTTCAGATGCTCGGAGATAGAAATCATGGATTATATCCATGACTCTATATCTTGATGTCCTCCTTCCCCTGTGAAGGTGGGAGGATGCTGCTACTAGAAAACTCATGTCAATTCTTCCATTGAGGGGGTAGGATGTGATTCTCCCTAGAAGGTCTGCATGAACCTCATAAAGACCTCTCAGAACTGTGTGCCAGCACCTTCATCTGGAATGACAGCCGATTCCAAGACTAGCACTACAAGGAGGATCTGGTAGTAGTACTTGATCATCTATGTCTGGTGTCTTCTCACTTCCCTGTAACTGGCATACAGCCAGAGGACGCCTCAGTGGAATGACTCTACTAGGTCAAGCGCACACCTTAGATAAAGATTATCAAGGACAGAAAACTATAAGTCTAATAAGGGAACATGATAAATAAATCATTAAAGTTTTTCAAAACATGTATACATGGTGTGTATTACCCTTACACTACATTTTCCTTTAAGCATTCACATGGGCACGAACTTCTGCCCAAACTGATCATGTAACACCCTATATACACGATGTGTTTCTCCAAGACACAGTGTGTACTTGAATCGTGTTACCTTTCTCTAGTTCTTCTACACGACTAACCTAAATGGTTCTCCTAGGATATGAAAACACGGCGTGTTTGTTCCAGACATGGTCTGTACTGCTTAGGTTTCAACTTCTTGTGTTACTAGTCACACAGTTAGACACACATCTTACTCTACACGGTGTGTTTTTTCCAGACACGGCGTGTACTAGAAGGATTTCACCGACCCGTGTTGTTTGTCACATATCCAGATACATGGGTTTCACTACATAGCGTGTTCAATATTGACACGACTTGTATAACATAAGTTTCATCCATCTGTATCATTAGTCACACGGGTGGACATACGGTCTATACAGCACGACATGTATGTCCGGTACACGGCGTGTGCTACCAAATATTTCTCAAACCTCATGTCTCTACCCACACAACCAGTGACATGGTTAGAGACTACATGGTGTTTACATAAAGTACACGGTGTGTACCTAATAAAACAGTTCCTTCCCAAATAGAAGGATACATGGCATGTATTAATCATTACACACCGTGTATTCTGAGTTTTTCCAGATAGTAAGTCTTAGAAACTACTCTGGAACCCAGAAAACCCAAAAAAGAACATTAATGTTCCAAATTCTGATCTGTGAGGGCCCATACTCTCTGCTAATCAGAGCTTGACATCTTATAAATGTCATATACAAGGATACAAAGTCAATGATCCACCAAATTCTGATCCAAGAGGGCCCATAACACCTCAAGAACCAAATTTTGGTGTTCATTAAAACTAATACTTACACAATTTTATACTCTATCAATAGGAAGTATCATATCAAGGAATCTATCACAAAAACATTCATATCTAGAAGAACATCTATCACAACAACATGCAATCAGAAATTCCCCATAAATGGAATGGAAAAAATACCTGACATGTGATTTCTAGCAAGTGCCTATATGATGCATGATATGACATACCCACATATCATCAGGTTGAAACAGAAATAGAACATTAATAATATCAATAATAACATCACAAAACATGTGAATCACCCAACAGTGAAATCAAATAAACTGTAAAATTACAAAACCAGAAAAATTGCAATAACTGAGGTAAATTGGATTTTCCCTATACACAGGTTAGCTACCCCCAAGCACATATTATTACCAACTACCTAATCCTTCATATCCCTAGCTATGGGATCCAAACAGTTATTCAAGAAGAAAATAATTCCTCTGATAACACTTTGTAACGTCCTGATTCTAGAAGCCACCCATAGGTGCCTGTGTCAGGTTGGTCACATTGCCTCAAGGGCATTTCCCCAAATGTCAGAGGTTTCTGACTAGCAATGAGGGCCTTAGGTGTGATACCTAGGATACTATACCTCATTGGAAGAGTAACATGATAGAATTAAAACAAATAACAATAGTAGAAGCAGTAATAATACCATACAAAAGTAAATAGCAGGATAATGGAAGAAATAAACTGAATCACACATATATATATATGAATGATCCATGATACATATGTATATGAAAAATGCCAAACAATTCCCAATGCTAAAATATAGTACTAAACCAATTTAAAAAGAAATAGATAAACTCTAGCAGCATCGCAAGCCTCAACATGGTCTCACTATCTCCAGCTCCTCAGCAATCATGTACCTGAAGTAGAAGGTTGCTTTCCCTTATCTGGACCTGCAACTATATAATCTGTTTGGGGCCAAAATCATGACTCAAAAAGGGTGTGATATGAATCCGAGTAGGAAAACACCCAATGATCTGTGCCTAACATTCTGTGAATATATATGGAAGGAAATTAACAAAAGTAGCAGTAAACAAGGAAGTACTCAAAAGTAAACAATCCTAAAGGTTCAACTGCATTCATTTTCACCTATCTAGTTAGCAGCTAAACACATACAGGTAACCCTATTGGAATTACTCACATCCTAATACCTCTGGATCAACCAAAAAATTCATGAAACCATTTGGGAAGTACACACAGTCTAACCCCTCTGGTTCAGCTTTTGCAAAGACTTTCTGAGGAAGCATGCACCGTCAATTCTCCATGTAGTCTCATATCAATAACTATAGACACTCTGAGGAAGAACTCAATTTCCAATTCCCCCTTTGGTCTCTCAACTTGGAACTACTAAAACTCTGAGGGAGCACATACTCCCATCCCCCCTTATGGTCTCGCAACATAAAAGTAAACAGACACTTTGGAGAATCCCTCAACGTCCATTCTCCCTATGGTCTACTACACTAGGTTCCCATAGCCCTGTGTAAGTCAATCATGCCCAAAGATATATGGCATCCAAATTAAACCTCAAGAACTACTTGGATAAATAGTCTATAACATAAAACATAAAATTAGATAAAATCACTCTATCCTACAATACTAGGCGTGGAAGGAAAAAAGCCAAATAGGCAAGCTAGACCAAATAGTCAAAACAAGAAAACATGGGAAAACCATTCATAGCATGTAAAGTTTAACCCTATTCACAAAAAATTAACCTATATCCAAAAAAACAAGGCATGTCTTTTAATAATATGGCTAAACACCATTAACACACAATACCCCGAAAAATGGTATTGGGCACTTTTGCACATATAACTCAAAAGCTAACTATGGAAAGGCACAAACCACCTACCTCAGCATTGTACGGACGATATATGTGATTATAGGGCCATGAATCACCCTTAAACACCATAGATCTACAAAAACACTAAAAACATTCAACTGAGGATATCTCACGAAATAGGATAAATCAAGAGGTGAAGCTCTAAAAGAAGGAAGAACTCACCGATGCGATTCCAACATAACTGACGGAGTTCGAATCGGAGAACGGACAGTGAGTCAGGGGCTCAGAGAATATTTTCAGCTGTACAGATGCTCTTAGATGAGATATGTCGAGAAGAAGATGGTTCTGTCCATTAGACACAACCCCAGTCCATTTAATGAAATAAAAAAAATGTACACGGCGTGTACTTTAAAAGTACATGACATGTACTTTCCTTAGATGGACCCCACTTTAAGAGGTCTCAAGATTGCCACACATAGCCATGTGTTTGTCTGTTACACAGCCAACTCATCGCTACCCATGGTACCATATTACATGGCATATACTACTATAATTTCTAAAAACTCCCATTTTTCTTGAAAATACTATAAAACAATATTTATACCTGAAAAGTAGATCCGGGTTCTTATAGGGTTTTGGTCTCACTAATATTCCATGTGGCCTCACCTACCACAGTGATGAAAGAATACCAATCTACCAGTACCCACAACCTGACTGGCACTCATCTCACAGGAATCCTCAAAATGGTGCCTCTTGCCTAAAGACGTAGACCCACTAGGTCGAGAAGTAGCATTTCCCTACTCTGTACTCCTAGTTTCACTTAGGTTACACTCTATAATTAGTTCTTAATTCACAATTTATGTGATAAAAGTCCATCATGAACATGTTGACCTAAGATTTGATAGAATTTAAAAGACCTTTCTTGAAGCATCTAGCTCTAGACAACTCATCAACAAGGTACATCGATGAAAAATGATGCAACACTGTAAATCATGTTGAGTACTCCATAACCGTCATCACACCCTACTCCACACACATGAATTAACAAGCCCTCTCTGCCCACAGAATATCGGGGTAAAATTAGTCATAGAAGTGGGTCTAGAGAATAGTCCAAACCATATCTCATTATGAAATTATCCTAGTTCAGAACATCTTACCAGTGATTTTCTACTCCACGTGGAATTTAAGCTGCAAGATTTACCCTCCTCTTAGGAGGTGTTTCAATATTCTTGAAGATGGATAATGTGGTCTCAAGACATAGATCAGCATCCTGTAGACCTCTATCCTCTGAAAACATGGGATGATACTGCTACTTGAACACTCGTGTAGATCATATATTAATAAGGCAGGTTTTGGTGCCCCTTGAAAACTCTATATATAGTTAAATAATCCTTCATGTAACTGTACCTTAGCACTTGTATCTGGAACAACCTCTGGTTCCACAGCTATCACTAAAGAAGGATCAACTGGTAGACCATGGCCCACCCCCTCTGGAGTGTGGTCATCTCCACCCTCTGGGAATACCATTGGAGGTCAACATTGTGCCATGCCTCTGTAATTCCAAACACACACCTCAAAAAGGAATGATTTCAATTTCAAAACTCAAAATAATAAGATAAGTCAAAATCCCCCTAAAAACCAATCATAACCCATAACTTTTTACTAAAGCCAAGACTGTATAATGAAAAGTCACTAAACCACAAGAAACTCTACCTCTTTCCCACTCAAAATTTGAGTCCAGGTAAAGTATCTATTTTCCATTTCATTTATTTTCATTTTCACTTTTTTATTATTCATAAACTTCAACCAAGGGTTTACCTATCTCAAATCCATGAGGGCCCATAACACCTCACGATCCCAAAACTGGGTTCCCATTCTATTCACACATTTTAGATTCTCTTTAGCATTTTCATTTCACTGGTGTGTCATTTTCCAATTCATAAGGTCCCATATTCCTTATGAATATAAAGATGAAATCATTCCTCTATCCTCTACACAAAGCCTATCATAAAAGTAAACACAACTATCACAACATCTATCACAATATCATTCAATAAATAATGTATCCTAAATAGAATGAGATAATTCATGGAATATGATTTCTAACATGTTCATATATGATTAATGATATGGAATACCCTCATATCATCATGTTTCAATAGAAATAGAACCTAATCATCTCAATAGTAACAACAAAAATCATGTGTTTCAACCAACGTCCAAATCAAATTAACTGTAATAGTCAAAATTCCTAAAATCAAAATTCCATTCAAGGTAATTTGGTTTTTCCCTATACATAGTGTAGATACTCACAGTCATGACTTATTACCAGATCTCATTTCTTTCCTATCCCCATCTATCAATGACAAATAATTATTCAAACTAGAAAAGATTTCTCTTATAGCACTTTGTAAGACTCTGGAACTTGATGCTACCCAACAGTGCCCTGAGCTCGATTAGTCACAAGGAATCAAGCCCATATCCCCAAATTCTAGAGGCTACCTACTAGAAGTGAGGGCCTGGGTGAGTCGGTGGGGAGACTATGACCTCATTGGCATAGTATATTTGATTGAAGTCAAACACATTAAATATAGGAACTGAATAAATAAGTAGCTAGCCAAAAAGTAAGGAAAGACAGGAATACATAATCAATCCATAAATGGTACATAATCAGTGATGCAGATAGTACATGTATCTAGAAAGTATCTAGAATAGTACATTTAAATACAATACAATACAAGTATTAAAAAACAGACCAAAAGTGCATGTAGCATCACAAGCCTCAGATTTTTCCCATGCTTCCCTGCTCCAAAGAAACAGTCAACAACCTGTTTTAGGGTTCTTTCCCCTATCACCACCTATATCCATAAAATTTGTTTAGGTATTTAAGGAGGCCCAAATAGGTTTTGATATAAACATCCCCATAGGTTTCCAACCAAATATTTATACAGTTCTAAATAGTAATATGCAACATACTAGCAAGTGTAAGTAAAGCGGTATCATAAGTGTGAATTCCCATGGAATAAGTCCACTACAAAAAGTAATACTAAACGGCCTATCAGGGATCCCTCTAATAATTTTTATCTCCTAAAAAGGCATCTACAAACAATATAAACAAACAACATGGCCTCACAATACAAAAATTCAAATCCTTTCCACACCGGCTTTCCATATAATGCAACCATATCAAGAACCCATGACCTTTCCATACAACCACATTCATATATCCCACAACCTTTCCATATAATGATGTTTATAAAAAACACACATGAACTTTCTATATAATGAAGTGTAGACCATGAAGGTCCGTATCCAAGGTATCGAAGCCCATGGAATCCTCTTCGAGTCCCAGAATAATCTCGGTGGAAACTGAGTATAGGCATTGGTTAGAGTCATAGTATAATGTTTACCGACATGTCCTATGAGAGTCCAAGCAAGATGGGTCCAAGGGGTAGCAAGGCCCAAGTCATCCATTGGAATCAAGACCTAAGGATCATACTCTGTCCAAGGTGTCCACTCCCTCATTCCAGATCCATAGAGAGCCATCCATGGCATTTATCAAACCATTCATTCATTTCATACAATTTAAAAAACATTAATTCCATGTGAGTATACCGACTCACATTACCAATATCATCACATGTGTATACCCAGTCATGTATTCCATTTCTTTTTTATAATTTCACATGAGTATACCCACTCATTCATCACCATTTTTTGAAAAAAACATTAAATCAATTTAAAAATAACGAACAAGTATACCCACTCATTTAACCAAATCCACTTAATCCATTTAATCAATATAAGCATGGTGTGACATGATAACATTTGGTAAGGAGGCAGTACATATCCTATTTAATCCATTCCATTCCATGTAATTATAACTAGGATTCCTCTAACGTGGTAAGCACATGAACGCACCCCTTGGGTGGTTTAATAAGTAACAAAAATGGAATTTTAAAAATTTTCACCCCATGGGGGACCTTGAATCAGGTCACAGGTGCCAACACATAGAAATAGAACCTATGGGCATCCTCACTAGGCCTGGTTACATCTACTACAAGTAACCCGCTCAAAATATGGGGTCATGCTAAAAATTCCAACAAGCAGTATATCATATGGTCACTCTAAAAGTCACCAAATTTCAAAATAAAAGTATATACCACCTAACTTTGCTTGGTATTAGAGTTCTCATCCTGTATCATGTCCTGATTCATCTGGGTTTAGAAAAAATCTGAAGAATGGATGAAGAGTGAGAAATTAGGGTATATGATCCTAAATCAAAATAGTGCATTCATTTTTCTAAAGAATCAAGAACAACTAAAAATTAAAAGAGTACTTATTTATGTGGTTACAACGTGATATATGAAAAAAAACGGAGTTCTGGTCTACAGTCAGAATTAAATCCAACCTTTATCCCTCAAAGGAGATTCCTGTGCATGAAAGGGGGGAGAGGTGAGCTTCTATTTCAAAAATAGAGGCTCCTGCCTATATTTTTTAAAAAACAAAGTCAAGAAATTACAAGATGTGTAATTGAAATACAAGGTGTGTAATTATTGGTTTTCTCTTCCTAGGGAAAACCCATTTCACGCCATCACAAGTCATGTCCATACAATTACACGTCGTTTAATTGGTCTGCAGCCAATACACAACCTTCCTACCTCTCCATTCCCAAAAAAACAACCCAGGTACTGGCTTAGGGTCTTAGACAAAAGAATGTTTGACAAGAATTTAACCAAAAAATAAAATATATGTACTCAATAAAAACCTGGGATCTTACACTTCCACTGTTCATATAACTTCTTGTGTCACGTAACTATGGGTTTCATGCAATTTAATATCCTGTGTGAGATTATTTCATTTTCCATATTTTTATTATATGATCTCAAAACATAATAATCATGCAACATTTTGATGCACATTTCTGTAAAACAACTTTCTTCATCCTCCAAATCATGGACCCAAAAATTGGTCAGACACTGGGAAACAATGCCACCTTTAACACTAAATCCATCTATGCTGTAAAAAAACTTTTCAGGAAAACTCCTTGATTAACATAGTATGGATTGACAATAGATATAAACTAGAATCCATTTCCAACTTCCAACTATAATCGTGCTGGGTTCCAACATTGTCTGGGATAATTCCCAAGTTCTCCACATTTAAGACAAAAAATATATAAATGGACCTCTAGGATAAAATTTATTTCTCCCTGTTGAACTCCACACTTTTCGTCTACAAATTGTTTCTATATTCCCTTTTTTACCACAAATAAAACATTTTTATGTTCCTTTTATAAATTCACATGGGTTTCTCTTCCAAATTTTTTGACATGAAGTAAATTTATCCTTTTTTCTCCATAGTCTCCACCACCCAAACTCTTATAGTAATCCATCCTTCACTTATTTGGTGAGTCTAGGAGTTTGTTAAGGTATAGGTTGTTATTCATGTATTGGGATAACTGATTTGGAATAATCACAATATATTTTACTTCTATCATCATCCTATTTGATTTCTCATAATCTCCACATTTTCTATCATATTAAATTTTAACATGATTCCTTTGGGTTCTATCCATTGACTAATACAAAAAATCATAGTGTGAGAAATAATAATCATAGTGGAAAATAATATAATAATTTACGGTATTTATAAATCATGACACATTAATTTCAATATAAGAAACATTAGGATTAATATAGCTTATCCATTACTTTAATCTATCCAAATACTTTATGATGGTTTATAAAAAAATGTTAATTAACCCTATAATATCCCCTTGGAGTGTCAAATAAGTTGTGTAAAAAGGCTTGTTATCATGCATCAGGTGGTGATCAAGTCAAAGACCAATGAATTTTGTTGGGATTTATTACTCAACGATACAGTCGTTCTATATCCATATCCACCTATAGTATCCATACTAAGATGAATTTCTAGAAAATCAAAATAATCTATACCTAACCAAAACATTATGATTTGATACTATAATCAGAATTATCGCTAATTTCAATCAGAGTGTTATGTTCTCTAATATATGTTTTACTAAATCTAGTTCCTTTGGATTTCACTAAAATTTCTAAGATACCAACTATAAATAACCTATCCCTACTACCCTAGAGTTAGTTTTTACATTATTACATTGGTGCTAGATACTAGTGATTGTATCCAAAAGGGATAAATAGTTTATTAGTATTACAAACTAGATATATACTTTAATTTCAAATAAATTTAAAAACATAAAATAAAACATAGTACCTTCTTTGATAACACCATTTTAACCCTTAGAATATCCTTCTATATCAATCATAATACATTTCATGGCATCCCAAGGAAAGGAAACAAAAGAAATGGGTGAGATCAAATGATCATTAAGGGTATGCATGAAAAGTATCCTCTCATGAATATATGAGGAATAATTAATATTTTAAAGTAAATAAAAATTACATTTAATCAATAAATTTATCGTGATGAATAATAAGACATGAAAAAATGATGCTCAAATAATTCTATATAAATAATCACATGAGCTTAAAACTTATCCATGCATATAATACATTATAAAATAATCATTTTGACATGAATATCTAACCTCAGAATGAGGGAATTGATAATTTTAGACATCATAAACATACCTTTAATTCCTCATGTGAAGACATCTTACATAAATTGGTAAGGACTCATCCAAATACCCAATCCCATTTCTCTCATGAGACCTATCAATTCATCAAGGTTCAATATCAAGCCTTGTCTGACATTTACTGAGTTCAATGCATTCCTCATATGAAATAGAAGAAACATAATCAATAAAAACATTCTTATTGAAAATATAGAATATGAAATGTTAATAATTTCAAAAATAATTAAACATAATCATAAATAATCTAGAGTAATATAGTGAATGGTATCAAAATAGTACATACCAAGTGCAACTGAATATAATCCATCTAGAGAAATAATAATGATTATATCATTACAATATATTATCTATTTGGTATAAGTGAAATTAGGGTTTATTTTTTGTTGATGAATATAAATACCAAAAAATTTTTATTAAAACATTATTGAGGAAAATATCCTTTTAGCCTTTAAACCCACTTTCAAAAACTAAAAATTTATAGAATATTACAAAAAGAATTTTCTTTGAAAATAAATATGGAAAATTATAAAGGAATATTCAAAGTAATGAGTTCTAATTATGGAGGGTAATTCCATATATTCTATTAAAATATATTCCTTTATCATAGTTGTAAAAAGGTCAAAATGTACCTCATTCCGAAAATGACAAGAATATTCCATTCGAAACATTTTATAAAAATTAAAACATGAATAAAAATTTATTTAATAAATTGTTGATATTGTTTTGAAAACATTCTAAAAATATTTTTAGAAAACATGTATATAAAAGAAGAATCATTTGTGACCCATTAAGATAAATAAGTTAGATTTTATTAAAATCACATTCTCAATAATTTTAAGTACCAAAGAGAGGAAAATTATAATATAAGTTGAGAAAATCATGAATAACTATAGTAGAACAAAATATATTTGATTTATGATATAAATATCAAATAATTCCCCCAATGAAGGCTAAAACAAAAAAATACTGAATAATGATGAGATTAAGAATTAAACTCTTACCACTTCAGTAACATTTGAATCATAACCCCCATAGAAGAAATAACATCAAATGAAATATTAAATACCATGAAGATAAATATATTCATTATATAACATATCTAAGGGTAATTATATACACCACACAAAAAGAATAAGTGGTGAATAGGTTATATGTCTCATTAAAGAAACATTTATGTCTGATTTCCTTTGTATGTGTTTAAACCTCCCATATGATAAATATAAATTTATTATACATGTATAAAATAAAAATTCTCATATATATAATATCATATTTTATTTTATAATAACTTTTTATCACCTTTTTTTAACAATTAATTATTAAAACACTATTTTGAGTGATAAATGCTTCATTTTTCAAGTATCTTTTAGTTTAGTAGTTCTGTTCCTTTGACATTGATCATGGTTAAATCATAAATAGAATGTTAATAATGATATAAATGTCATATATATATTTATTTTATATGTATTTATAGTAATCCAAAACATTTATATATATAAATGAATTACACTGTTCAGGGAGATGATAGACTTTACATATGCATGAACGTTGTTTCCATTTTTTAATAGATGGAATGAAAAAATGTTAAATAATGATACTCCATTAAAAAATAATTATTATATCAAAAATATTATATATTTTCATAAAATACACCCTTGTTACCATAAATCTCAAAATAAAATGAAAAATTAATCACATCACCTCATGGATGTGGTAGTCCACGCATACGCACGATCAATGTTATCGTTTTCCAATGGATTGTAAGGTAAGAAGGTAGATGTGATATTATAATTCAAAAATTATATTTATAAAATAAATAATATATATATATATATTAAATCCATCATTTTATCCATCTATGATAGTGGTGATGGAAAATTAATTATGTCGGTTCGTGAGGTTGTAGTCCACTATACGCAGGATCAAAAGTTTCATTTCCCATTTTATGTAAGAGGTGATGATATAGGTCATTGTAAGGAATTAGACATAAAAATTACATATTATATTTTATTTATACTAGAATAAGCTTTCTTAAATTCCCAAATATCTTTTTTTAGTGTTTTATATAATTGTTTCATAACTCATACACAACAAAACCATATTTTACAAAATGGAATCTTCTAATAAGTATCCATTTTTAAAACGATATTAAACTTATAAAAAAACATGTTTTATTTTCTGGAAAAATATTCATGAGTTTTAACTTGACTTATTCCATATTCTTATCCATCCTTAAACCCCATGAAAAACATTTTAAAACATTGGATGAGCACAAAAAACGTAGTAAGGGACATGAAAAGAATAAATCTATTAGTCAAGTGAGAAAAATGAAAACCCATGTGATGGAGACAAAATTTTAACATATTTTATACTGTACATAAATGTATTAAATCCTACCATAGTGTTATTTTATGGTTAATTTTCACATTTTTAGTTTTTAGATGAATATAGAGCATAATTGCTAAATGGCCTAATTTTAGGATTTAATTATTTTATTTATATTATGTATTTCGAACATTACTTTTTCCACACTTAATGAAATTGTGAAATTACTTTTTTTAGGTTTCCATACATTATGGGTACTATTTAATCCTTCTGGATTCAATGATCAATTACTTATTTGGAGGCTCAAATCTACCTCACAAATTACGCCTTGAAAACTAGGTGCAGACCTGGACACTTTTACTATTGAGATTATATCACTTTGGGGACTGGTCCAATGAAGCTAAAATTATTCATGGAGATATAAAAGAATCTAGGGATAAACTTTAATACAGGATTACATGTGTTATTCATCTTTATTAAAGGTCATAATGGTGTGGGAATTTGGAAAAGTAGAATATGAAAAGTCAACTGAACAGATTAAATGTTCTGAACTAAAATAGTCATAACTATATACACATGTCTCGATTAAATATGAAATTTGGAGGGAGGACCCAGGAAAAAATATAGAAGAACTTTTATGAATGAAAATTCCCAATATTCAGCCATTTTTTGAGGGTAATGTGTGGATCAATCATGAGGACAGATTGGGAACCAAATTTTCTCACCCATTTTCTCTATAAATTGTCACCACTTCTACCTCTTAGAAGATATCCATTTACAATGGAGAACGGTGGATTTTTGAATATTTAATATCTTTTTATATTTTAATTATATTTTAGATTAGTTATTCTTCTTATTAAGTGAATTTCTATTCTCTTTCATTTTCTATTTTGTGTTCCCCCGTAATGATCCTTCTAATCTCCAAGAAAAAGGAGAACTAACACTTGTTGTTTTTCGAGGGGGAGTGGAGGTTCTTGAGTTCATTATGTTTAAATTTTTCACTTTATTGTATTCTAAAATTTTCAATAGTACTGAAATGTTTTTTGTATAGGGTTCACCCCACTTTCATTTCTATTGAGTTCTTCTTCCCATTTTAAAATTTTTCCTCTCCATCATTATAATATTGTATCCAAGGTGGAGTAGCATTGTGGTGATGATGTGAGTGAGTATTATCTTCCATGTGGAGGGTCAGTGTGGGATAATAAAAATTCATGGGAAGGTGTTGCGTGATAGGGTTGATCTCAACATGGATTAGAGAATAGAGAATAAATATTTTTAAAGAACAATGATTTTATCACCATGATCTCCCAAGAACGACAAGGATTATTCACTAACTTCTTTGTGGATTCATTCTTTCCTTTGTGTTTTTAATTTTATTATAAATATATATTATATTTTATGTATTTTTATAATCAAACCCACATTTATATTAGTATATGATTAGTTTTATATTATTTATGTCATAAATAGTGATAATAGAAATTTGGCATGTTGTGAGCGACCTCCTCGAGATCGACCCTAGGTTGTGCCATTATGGTACACTCTTAGGTAATAATAATTTAATGGTAACGTATATATGAAAAAACCATATAATCATTTTGGAATATCTTCTAGGAATTCCAATCACTTACTCACACTATTTTTCAAAAAAACCAAAAATAATAATAAATTTCATAGACCAAAAAAATTGAACTTCATTGCATATATTTATTTTCTTGGTTCAATGATGGAATTTGAAGGTAATTTTTCGCATTATTTTCATAATTAAAATATTTTTAAGGTTATAAAAGAAGTTTCATTAAAGATTCATTTGTATGAGAATGAAAAAATTATAGAAGAGTTGAGGAATCAAATTTAATTTATTTCCTCTTCCTTGAAGGAATTGGTAGCTCAAAAGGAGGCTCAAGAAAAAGAAGAATCAAATATTATTTTCCAACATTATTAATTGAAGAGCCATGTGAGGATAAAAATATGAAGGAAATAACCTCAAAACTATCCATATAATTTCCATATGAGGTTGAAGAAGAAGTATTTCTAGCTTATACAAATGTGGGAGATCAAGTTTAATTGGATGAATATTGGGCTGATTTTGTTGAAGTTGAAAAGGTAAGTAATTTTCTGATATTTGATAATGAAAAATCAGAACCATTCAACCTCTATATTGATTTTCAAGATGATACATAAGATATACCAGTTGTGATGGATTTTCCAATGTCCTTTCCAGAAGAGATCAATTTCCAAGATGACTTACTTGAAAGGGAATATTTATTTATTGAACTTTCATGTTTTAATCTTATTCAAGATGAACTATTTGCAGAGTTTTCCTTTAATAATTTTTTTGAAAGGAAAAAAATGGATCAGACATTCAACGTTAAGGAAGGAAACACCCAAGTGGTGGTGGTAAAATAACAAGAAGAGATAGAGAGTCATGTAGTTCGACTACCTCCTCTTCAAAAAATTTCATAACATATTGAGGAGGAAATCATGAAAGTCATCAGGGAGTACCCCTATCTTCTTTTCTATCCCACACTGGACCTCAATTTATCTCTTTATTCATTCTTGGGGGTTGGAAATTTTCTTATCTTCTTCAGGGTTCTCCATTCATGGTTTCTAATCATGGACACTAGGAAAAGTCACATGTGGCGGTTCATCTCAATGAAACCACGCCCACCATCTGATTGGGGTTAAATCACTACAAATTCTTCATTAAGGGAAGTAAAATCCTCTCACCCACTTGGGGATATAAACCATGTTCTATCCTATTTTCCCTACCTATTTATTTTTATTTATATTTTTTATAAATGTTTCCTGCTTTCTAGGAAGAAGTGGTTTCATCTAGGAGGTTATCTCAATGTTTCCACTGAAAAATAATGTTAGGTTGTATCTTTCATTTCCTTTCCTTTCTACCCTTATATTTATTTTTATTATACTAAAATGAGGAGTAGTTAAATCTAAAGTGTGGTGGGAGTGTCAACCTACTTAGTTGTTCATGTGTGCTTTTACATTTTGTTTTTCATTTTTTAAGGATTATCCATCTTCAATGTAAATTCTGATTATTTTTCACACATCGACTTATTTTAATAAAATTGAAATTATTTTTGAAAAAATGGATTTTAAATGATTATTGATGTGAAACCATTCTATTTGAATTGGATTTCCAAGAATTTTTATGAGTTTGGACAATTTTTGAAATCCTTGACCATGAAACACTAACTCAAGTCATTTTTCCAGTACTATGAGGTATTCTGAACCACTTTGAAATATTTTTCCTTATACCCACACATTCTTAAGGGAAACATGGACTTTGTGTGAGAATGAGAATTTGTGATTTTTCTCTTTTGAAGCATTGGATTTCATGGAATATTTTTTATATGATTGAGGAATATATTTGGATATCCACATTTTTATCTTTAGACCCACCCTTAAATCTATCCTTCATTTTCCCTTAGATGATATGAATTGCCTTATTGGTTTAAGCCATATTAAAAGATTATTTTTCCTTACCTACCCGCACTCTTGGTAATTTGGCATGGATATTTCAAGTTTGAGTATGGGGGAAGGGCCTTTAGTTTGTGTTTTTCGGGATGTGTTTCATTTTTTAGTGGTTTAAGGTTTGTGTAAATATTATGGGTAGTGTATAATGAGAGAATTGGGTTTGATTCATCATTTCATTATGCTTCTTTCATTCGTCTGGTTCTCCTTCAAAAAAATGGAAAAATATGATGAAAAAAGTGGAGATGATACTGAATATTTCTTTGTACCTACTTATATAACTCATGTTCCTCTTTCAAATAAAGGGCATGATTTTAATCCATTCATTTTATTCAGTTTTCACCTCATTCTTGAAGGGAAAAAACAAAAAAAATGATATCCCTTTTTGAAGATTTAAAAAATAAGACAAAAGGGGGGAAAATTGGATGATATAATTAATTGTAATCACTGATTGGCTAATGTCCCATGTCATAAAAGGGGGTTTGGATTTCTGTCTCACACTTTTAAGGGGATTTGAGTGAGGTTTATCTTATGTTTTCACTTGAATATTCATGCATTGTACTTAAGAGTCAAAACCTCCGCTTTTCCGCATTAAATTTTCAATAATTTTATCACCAAACCTAAGAAACATAATTCACCTATAAAAGACCTAATTATTGAATATATTTTCAAGTTTCATGCTATGTAGAAATGATAATTGTTATAAGAATATGGTGATACATGCAATTTCCAAGTATGAACATAACTCCAGATTTAATTTCTCTTGAGTGAAGAGTGACATAAAATTCAATGTGAAGTAGGTTGTGATTGGGACATGGATGGATTTATGGGGTTGGACAAATTTAAATGTGAGGAATGAAAATTATAGTGAATTGTATTTCATAGGGGAGACATGATATAATTCTACTTTGAAAAATGATCATTGATGTTTTCTCATGGTTGATTATTGTGTGGATTATGATTTTAATATATGATGATTTCCCGAGAGTGAAATGGATTAGTGTGGGGGAGTGATGAAAAAACATTTTAACATATTTTATAATGTAATAATATGTTTTAAATCCAACCATAGTGTTATTTTATGGGAAATTGTCACATTGTTATTTTTTAGATGAATTTAGAGCATAATTTCTAAATGGCCTAATATTGGGATTTAATTATTTTATTTGTATTCTGTATTTCGGACATAAATTTTCCCAACATAAATGAAATTGTGAAATTCCTTTTTTAGTTTTCCAAACATCATGGGTCCCACTTCATCCTTCTGTAGACAAATCTCAATCATTCATATGGAGGATCAAATCTAGCTCACAAATTGGGCCTCGGAAACTATTTACAGATCTGGACACTTTTACTATTTAGATTATATCTCTTTTTGGATGGGTCCAATGAAGCTAAAATTTGGCATGGAGATAGATAAGAAAATGGGGATAAAATTTAATAAAGTATTACATGTGGTATTCAGTTTTATTAAAGGTCATAATGTCGTGGGAATTTGGAAAAGTATAATATTAAATGTCAACTAACCAGATTAAATATTCCAGAATAATACAGTCATAACTATCTAAAACTATCTCCATTAAATATAAAATTTTGTGGGTGGATGAGGAAAAAATTATGGAACAAACATGATGAAATAAACCTTCCAAGATTCAACCATTTAATGAGGATAAAGTGTTGATCAATCGGGAGGACATATTGGGATCTAAATTTTCTCACCCATTTTCTCTATAAATTGTCACCTATTCTTCCTCTTAGAAGATAGTCATTTTCAAGGGGGAATGGTGGAGTTTGTTATATATAATAGTTTTTTATATTTTAATTATTTTATATCTTAGTTATTATTATTCTTCTGTGCATTTAATTTTCTATTTTGTGTTCCCCCACAACGATCCTTCTTATCTCCATGCAAATGGAGAATTAACACTCGTTGTTGTTCGAGGGGGGAGTGGTGATTCTTGATTTCATTGTTCTTAAATGTTTCTCTTTATTTTATTATAAGAATTTAAATAGTAAGAAAATGGTTTTGTTGTAGGGTTCACCCCACTTTAATTATTATTGAGTTCTTCTTACCATTTTAAAATTTTCTTCTCCATCATCATAATATTGTATCCATGGTGGAGTAACATTATGGTGATGATATGAGTGAGTATTATCTTGTATTCAGAGGGTCGGTGTAGGATAATAACAATTAACAGGAAGGTTTTCAGTGATAGGGATGATCTCAACATTGAGTAGAGTTTTGAGAATAAATATTTTTAAAGAATAATGTTTTTATCACCATGATCTCCCAAGAATGACAACGATTCTTCACTAGCTTCTTTTTGTTTTCTTTATTTTATTTGTGTTTTTTATTTTATTTTAAATATATATTATATTTTATGTATTTTTATAATCAACTAGACATTTATATTAGTATATAATTAGTTTCATTTTAGTTATGTTATAAATAGTGACAATAGAAATTTAGTATGTTGTGAGTGACCTCCTCGAGATCGAACCAAGGTTTTTCCATTATGGTACACTATTAGGTAATAATAATTTATTAGTGAGGTATCTGTGACAAACCCATATCATCACCATGTAATGTTTTCCTTTATCCTCAAATTTAGTTTATTGCATAAAATAAAATAATTCTACCTGGAAAACATACACAATGTTTTCTCAAATAATACCTTTAACGCCCATAGGAAAAAAAAATCCCATTTTTGGAATCTTAGAGAATATTATTCATAAAACCCTTTCAAAACCCTTGAAATTAGAATAACCATATAGTTAACTTAAAATATAATTCTACAGAGAACATAATCATTAACCAATGCATTGGAGAGTTATAATGGGGTTCACCCTTCGTATAAGATCTATCAATCTCACCTATTTTTTATGATCATGAATGAGGATCAACCCTTCATATAAGATATATTAGGATCACGCATGAGATATAATATGGGATCAACTAGTTGTATGAGTTTTATCAGGATCACCCATTTATTTTATAATTCTCAATTACCATATCATTAATAAAAGATTTTATGTTTGTAAATTTTTGTCATAATTGAAACATTATTTTAACCCTTTTTCAAAATCCAGATATCAAAATATAGTTTAATTTTAAAAACTCATTCTCAAATTACACATCACCCAGAATATGGGGAATATGGTATTCCATTGAAGAAAACATGGAATATTATAAAATAATCCAAATTTCAAATAATGGTTACGGTGGTGGGATAATTTTTTAACTCCATATATGATAAATTAAAACATTATTTTTTTATTTATTTTTAAAATATCTCATATAAAACATGTAAAAGTATTACTTTTGAAAATATTAGAAATAAATTCAAAATATACTTAAAAAGTCCTTTATAAATTTATTATTTCGATATAAAATTCCCATAAAATAATATTAAAAACATAGATATATAATAAAAAGGCTTCAAAAATAATTCCTTAAGAGTTGATTTTTTAAAATAAAGTCCCTTACATAAAACCTTAAAAGGAATCCTTATATTTTTGAAAAATTCAAGAAAATAAAATATGGTCAAAAGTGACATTTATCATTCATTGAAACAAAAATAATAATTTTTTTGAAGCATTTAGAACAACATTGAAGAAAAATATTTATAAATTAAATCTTTGAAACGTTTTAAAATGTGGGTTCAAGTAAAATATTCCCTTACCTCAATTATGATTCATCATATACATTAATTATCTTCTTTAATAATGAAATTATGTTAGTTATTTAATTTATTATATTTTCCCCAAGGATGAGAATAAATAGCATGTGTCGAGATTTGGTTCAATTCCACTTAGGGCTAGAATTCTAAGGATCTATGAATGAGACTGAAATTATGATCCCTTCAATATAAGGAATACTCACACATAGTTATATATTCACATATGTTGACTCAATTAGGTATATTGTCACCTTTAATCCTTTGGGATATGGCCTCATCAGTTGGGAATCCAATTAGACTTGATAGGAAGACTAATAATCTAAGGTTGAGAAATTTTGAAAGAGTCTTGGTTGGTGTTGGCATGGTTTCCACACTATTCAAGGAGGTTATCCTCACCTCATGCGATGATAGTATCAAAATGGGGAACTTTTATGAAAGGAAAGAAAAATTTTGTAGGGACCACATCCTATTTCGAAATATTTCATTTGAATGAAACATGCATAAATATTTTTGCATATGTAATTCTATGGGGCACGATGACCCCCTGTAGAAGTTCATTGACAAATGGAATAGGAAGGAACATCCTATTTCCACTTCCAATATCTCTATACGGATTGAACTTGTGAAGGGACATAATACTGACAATAGGGTTGGGGGTTCCTCCCAACTTCCATAGGTTTCAATAAGTAGTGTCTTATCTCATATTTGAGTAGAATACTTGTTTGGATTAGGATCCGAATTCAATTTTTCTAATTGTTGAGGTGGAATAATCTTATAAATCACTACATATTAAACAATTTGTCATCCCCATGGTTGTGGTTGACATGTATGCAGTATGTAATATGGGGGATGTTTTCTCTAACCTTCTCACACCTTCGATATATGGAAATGTTGGGATGTCTAGTAATATAGAGTTGAATGACTCTTAAAAGTTCTCTAAGCCTTGATATCCTTTTAATTTTTCTATGTATCCACCCCATGAGTCTTTTGAAATGATCCTACAAGACCATGATAAGGAGGGAGTCTAGGATCATATTTTTCTGGAATCATTGAACCTATCCTCTGATTAGATAAAAAATCCAATATAGGATCAACTTTATGACCATACTACACTAAATTCATCTAATATAATGTAGGGTAATTCTCATTCTTATTTAGATGATGTAGTTTTTCCTAATACTGGGTAGCATAGTTATGTACAACAAGATCCTATGGTGTAGCAGTAAGATTCTCTTAAATCTATTCTAGTTTGTGTTTTCAATAGGATGGTAACATATATGTTAGTATCATAGGAATTTCATGAGATGTATCAAGATGATGGAGGGAATAAGATTGATGGACAAGTTTATGGAAGAACTATGAATCAGCCTCAGTAGGATTATTCTGATCTCAAGGCCACTATGAACATGTCTAGAAAAACAAATTAAGAGGGTTTTATTTATTCTTATAAGGACACAAATATTTTTCGATATTCATATGAAGATTAATATGGATTGATATAATAGAACTACCTTCCTCATTTTGAATATCATATTGTGAAATTGGCCCTGTAAAAGGAGAGGGAAGATCCTCTCTCTCAAATCCCACCCATAAAATATTCCAAGAGGAAGACCCAGATGGACACATCTTTAAGAATTTAACATTATCCCAATAAATTCACTCCTCTTAGTGGTTGGTTATGGGAGGATGGTAGTGAGGTTTTCCCTCTATAATACCTCATCTAAACCCTCAGAAAAGATTGATGAATTCATTAATGGTATTATTTATAAAAAAATGAAAAGTGAAGGGTAAGAAAAAAATGGTTTTACCATTGACGGTAGGGCCTCAAAATAAATTCAATACATCTCTTAATAAATTAAGGTCCTTTATTGGAATTTTTATGGTCTTGGGAACTCTCGAATGGTAATACCCTTAAACACTTCATTATGGCCAATAAACCTAAGATGATTGGTATTGTTAAAAAAAATTAAATTTGAAAAATAGAATGCTTTCAAGTATGCTTAAATTGGATAATATTTTTCCTCAAAAAACTCAAATGAAAGTGAGGATGATAATTTATGGGTCATTAGACATGATAGTATTTACCTACACTCTTATACAAAAAATTAGCAATATATCTCAGTTGATATTGGAATTTAAGGAACTATTATTTCATTATCCATTATCTATTCCTAAAATATTTATCTTAAAATAAGAGAGTTAAGGAGAGATATAAAAGTGACATATAATTAGATTCCCTATAGCTGGGTGATTTTGAGTTATTTTTACACTATTCTTAGACTTGATGAAAAAATCAGTGATCACATTAATTGGTTATCATCTTCTGATTTTAATTCTTGTATTGATAGATATAATATAGTTAAAGTACCCATTATGTTAGGATAATACACAAGAAATAGGTACACCCTAAATGGGAGAAAATACAATAATTTGAACAGATTTATTGTCTTCGTTTATGAAATAAATTTTTTAATAGATTTTTCTGGTCACTTCATCCCCAAATGTCACTCTGATCACAACCTGATTTTGGTGGACATTTTCACTAGAAAATTATGGTCAACTCCCCTTTACTTTAAGTTTAAAAATTAATGGATTTTAGTTCCTGGATAAAGGGAAGTTATAGTGAATACTTTTAAATTTTATTCCTCTAGCATCACACGTTAAATTTTTTCTAATAAGCTTAATCATGTTAAAAATGGTTAGAGAATGGAACAAGACATATTTTTCCAATTTGGAAAATAATATTAGATTTTTTAAAAATTAGCTTCTACATTATCAAAATTAAAATTTGAATCAATATATCCCTTCTAGATATGAGATCCATGTGATCTATAATCTTCATGAAATTCATGATCTCAAGTAAATATTGGAATAAAATCAGTATAATATCTGATGGTTAGAAGAGGGGGATAGAAATTCAAAAAAAAATCATTACTTATAGAGGGAAAAGAAAATCATGAGAGGGTTCACTACCCTAGAAATTAATGGGTCCCTATTCACCTAAAAAATTGACATTTCTAATTATTTGATCACTCACTTTGAAATATTTTACTCAGAAAAATGGTAAGTTTGAATACACAAAATGCTTGATAATATTTCTCCAACTGTTGATACTTAGAAAAATGGGATGTCAATTGAGGCTCCCTCGAAGAGGTAAATCAAGGTTTCCCTATTTTCTTTGAACATTGATAGTGTAAAAGTACTGGATAGATTAACCAATAAATTTTTTAATTCAATAGGGAAATCATGAATCAATAGGTCATCAATGTTGTGAGATAGTTCTTTAGTCGTTATTTCATGACTTATGGTGTCAATTATAGATCTATTTCTCAAATTTCAAAAATAGATATTGATATTAGGGACTTTAGGCCAATTTCCATTGGAAACACAATTCCAAAAATTATTATCAAATTCATTTCCTTATGGTAGTTTAATATTTCCAGAGGCTTGATAACTTTAAATCAACTTGTATTTGTCCCTAAAAGGAGTATTCAAGATTTTTTGTTCACTCCATCCAAATGTGTGAACATTATGAAGAATAAGGTCAAAGATGCGAGGTTTTCCCTCAAAATTAGACATTTATACGGCTTTTGACATAATAAAATGGAGATTTACATTATCAATTCACAGAAATCATGGTTTTTCTATTCTTTCATCAAGTTGGTCAATAACATTCTCAAAATTTCTAGGTTTTCCTTTATTATTAATGGGTCCCTTAATGGTTTTTTTAAATGATCTAGGGAGTCAGGAAAGGGGATCCTCTATCCATCATTTTCATTTATATGGATTAATATTATATGATTTTTTTCTTTATTGAACTTTTGTGCTCTATTTTATATATGAAAATCAAGGTTGTAAGGGATCTCTTTACCCATTCACACATTTTGTATAGTGATGATCTTCTTATTTTTAGTCAAGATGATATAAAAATAATCTCTTGAATTAAAAATATTTTTTGTCACTATGATGAAATCTATGGAAAAAAATAAATTGGAGTAAGTCCTTTATTGTGTTTGGTAATGGAACGCTTGTCTCCAAATTGAACAAGGATAAAAGAACACTTAGAGTGAATAAAGGGTCATTTTCTTTTTAATTATCATAGTTTTCCCAATTTCTGTTGAAATGTTATAACATGATAACTTGAAAATATTTAATCTAAGATCATTTCTCAAATATGCATCTAGAAGGGGAAAACAATGTCTCAAGTAAGGATAATTTTTCTTATGAACTCGATGATAACCACCATGTATGTTTATACCTTATCCATTTACTTATTTAATGTAAATATTATTAAAGAGAATCAATATTTGATTATGAAATTTTATTGGATGAGATCAATAAATTAAAGAAAGATCATTATTGTTTCATGGAAGTAATTTATGAATCTTGCTAATATAGGGGGAATAAGAATCAATGATCTGAAATATTTCAATGATTTTAAGTCAAAAGTCTTCTTTTTTACTTCTATATCATGTTTTGGAAATCACAAATGTATTCTATCATATGTTTGTAAAATTACAAATTGTCTTTTATCATGTTTATCGTATCGTATAATATTGATCATACTGACTCTGTCAATCGTACCATACTAACTCTGTCAATCGTATCGTACTGACTCTGTCAATCGTATCATACTGACTCTGTCAATCGTATCGTACTGACTCTGCTATTCAGATGTTCATTATTTGTTTTGGTACTTTTTCAAAAAAAACTCACTACATATGAATCGTACTCATGTTTTTCTTTTCTATATATCTCTTGTCCTAACAAAACGATGTCGTTGAGTTAGTTACAAACTAATCAAAACGATGTCGTGCTTTCTGTTTCAATATGACCGTTGGAGGCAATATGACCGTTTGAACCCGAGGCCTATAAATAGGAGGTCATTTGAAGCTGAGACAACAACGATGAACAAAGAGAACGAATGAAGAGACTATGTGAACTACAAAGATTATAGAGAGAGATACTGTGACTTCTCTCATCTGCCTTGTGCGTCCGATCATCGTATCGAGGGATTTCATGTAAATGAAAGATAGAGGTGCCGATTACCTGCAAAATCGAGGGCTGCCGAGGATAGGCAGACAGACATTCCGATCATCGTATTGAGGGCTGCCGGGGATAGGCAAACAGACGTGTTGATCATCGTATCGAGGGCTGCCGGGGATAGGCAGACAGACGTGCCAATCATCGTATCGAGGGCTGCCGGGGATAGGCAGACAGACGTGCCGATCATCGTATCGAGGGATCACCAAGGTGTTGGTGAGACATACCTTTTATCCTAGGTGAAAGGATAACCCTTCTCTTTGGGTTAAAATAATTGTAATACTTTTACATTTCCGCTGTTACTTGTATTAGAAAGGGATTTGTATTGTTTCCTTTCTTCTTTACATATTCAATTGTAATTGTTTCAATTACAATCATTCTATTACTTTTTGTATTGATTGATTCTATACGCTTTAAGGTAGAATCATTCATCTTTTTATTACTCTGATTATTGTGTTCACCTTGAATACAATTGTTTTACTGTACATTAGTATTACAATACATCATACCTTTTATATTCAATACAATTGTGGATGTTTGTATTTGTATTAGTTTAAGATCATTTAAACTAATCCCTTTGTTGCTAATGCTCAAAGGTTTTTAAACCTACAATTCACCCCCCTCTTGTATTGTTCCATCTAATAGACATATATATCTACTATTCGATCCAACAATTGGTATCAGAGGAGGTTTTACACTGATTTGTATTACTAGCTTTATTTCTTATTACTATCTTGAATACTTACTATACTAACGTGTGGAGTGGAAATGTTGTTTTTGTTGTATTAGATGGCAGGAATGAATATTGGATCAATAGATAATCTGAATCCTTCTAGACCACCAATCTTTGATGGGAATGATTATGAGTATTGGATAGATCGTATGAAGACTTTCGTTATCAATACCGGTGTAGACAATTTTATTATGCTTACTGGGGGTTACAAAATTCCTGACAAAGAAGTTAGTACTTTCACCAACCAAGAGAAGCAAGAATATCAACTGAATTACAAGGTACGCAATACTTTATTATGCTCTATGACCAGGAATATATATAGTCCGATATCTTCATGTGAAGCAGCCAACTGTATTTGGAAGAAATTAGAAGTTACTCATTTTGGTACATCCAAGGTTATAGAAAACAAGGAGAGCAATGCTTTTAGCAGAGTATCATGTATTTGTTTTTCCTTATGGAGAGCCAGTATGTAAAGTGAAACAAAGGTTTATGACAATTGTAAACAGCATACAATCTATGGTAGAAAAAGTTCTTGATGATGAATCTCTTGTTGATAATATTATAGATATTATGCCAAATTAATGGGAGTCAAAAAGAACAGTTATTGATGAGAATAGAAAAGTTTCCCAGATTACTCTTGATGAACTCTTTGGAACTCTTCTACAGCATGAGACAAGAATGAAGAGAGATGCTGATTTCAACAAGAAGAAGAATGGGAATGGAAGTGTAGCTTTTGCATCTAAAGCTAAAACACCTGAAAGGCTTACAAGGTCTAAATCCAAGAAAGTTGTTATATCTGATTCAAGTGATTGTAATCTTTCGGATAATGAGTTAGCCAATCTTGCTCGAAGGATGAACAAGATTGTGGGAAAGAAAGACTTTCAATATAGATTCAAAAAGAAAGACAAGAAAGATAGGAAAGATTCAAAGGTAACTTGTTATGAATGCAAGAAATCAGGACATATAAGGCCTAATTGTCCTTTACTGAAGAGGAAAGATAGAAAGGAGAAACACTCTGAAAGAAACAAGAAAAGGTTTTATAAGACAAAAAAGTCTTGAAAGCAAATGATACGTGGAGTGCAAGTGGTAGCGATTCCTCAGATGATTCTTCAGAATATGAGACATCAGGACAAAGAAATATTGGACTTCTAGCCAGATTACCAATTGAAGATCATTGTCTCATGGCTAAGGTACATAATGCTGAAGCTATTACAAATGTCTCTTTAAATGCAAATTATATTGATAATAGATATTATGAATCTTCAAATGATGAATCCTCATCATCAGAAGATGATACATTACCTTCTTTTGAAGAGGTCTCTAGATTTGCTAAGTTACTTGAAAATGAAAATTCTAAACTCAAAAAGAGATTTGAAAAAGCAAATTCTAGAATTTCAATCTTGACTAAAGAAGTATCAGATCTTTCTAAAGATCTTGATGTGAAAACTTCTGATTTTGGAATTACTTTAAAAACCCTTGAGAAAGTTAAATCTGATAAGGATAAACTTTCTAAGGATCTTGAAATTGTAATTTCAATGAAAAATATTTTAGAATCTAACTCTAGTTCAAGTTAAAATGTTTTAGAAAATAAGAATTTGGTTTTAAAACTAAAGTCAGAGATTTTATCTTTGAAAAAGTGTTTGTCAAACTTTACTCATGGAAAAGAAAACTTTGATAGGATGTATTCTCAAATTAGACCTTTGAGAAATCGTTCTGGTCTTGGTTATACTTATTCCAAACCTGTTTTTAGAAATAACTATTTTGTTCCTCAAAAAACCATTTTCTGTTCTAAGTGTCAATGTGGTGGACATTGGAGAAGAGATTGTTCTATTAACAAAACTCAATCTTTAGGATTTCATAAAGCTCATTTTGAAAAACAATTGTGGATTCCTAAAATTCTTTTATCTAACCCTTCTAGATCCAAACAAGTTTGGATTCCGAAAATCTAATTGTTTCTTTTTCAAAAAAACGAGTAGTGTATCAATAAGAACATTTGGTACATGGATAGTGGTTGTTCTCGACATATGACTGGAAACAAAGAGTTCTTTGAAAATATTATCAAAACAAAAGGTGGAAAAGTTACCTTTGGAGATAATGCTCAAGGAAATATTGTTGGTATAGGTAATATTGTTTTTCTTGGAAATGTTCTTATTTCAAATGTTTTGTTTGTTAAAGTTCTTAGGCACAATCTCATCAGCATAAGTCAATTATGTGATGAAGGTTACCTTGTGAATTTTAGAAATGATAAGTGTCTAGTTCACAATTCCAAGGATGAGTTCATTCTATCTGCCCATAGGCAAGAGAATGTTTACACTATTAACATAGAAGACCTTAGGAACCAAAACTTACCTTGCTTAAGTGTAATAGAAGACCAATCGTGGCTATGGCATAGGAGACTAGGAAACTGTAATTTGAGAAACCTAAGTAAACTCTCAAATAAAGGACTTGTAAAAGGGCTACCGGATCTTAGATATGATTCTTCAAAAGTCTGTGATCCTTGTCAATTTGGAAAGCAACATAAAACTAGCTTTAAATCAATTAATGAAGTTTCAACTTCTAATGCATTACAGCTTGTGCATATGGATCTGTTTGGTCCTTCACAATCTGGAAGCATTGGAGACAAATACTATGTATTTGTTTTAGTTGATGACTTTACTAGATTTACATGGGTCTATTTTCTTATAAAGAAATCTGAAGCCTTTTCCTATTTCCAAACTTTTAGAGCCCAAGTTAAAAATGAGAAAAACCTACCATTGATAACTATTCATAGTGATCATGGTGGTGAATTTCAAAACTCAGATTTTGAAACTTTTTGTAGTAAGAAAGGTATTACTCACAATTTCTCAGCTCCAAGAACTCCTCAGCAAAATGGTGTTGTTGAAAGAAGAAATCGTATTCTTCAGGAAATGACTCGAACCATGTTGAGTGAATAATCAATTACTAAGCACTTTTGGGCTGAAGCTGTTAGTACTGCCTGCTATACTATAAATCGTGTTTTAACTAGACCATTTCTTAATAAAACCCCTTATGAGTTATGGACTGGCCGAAAACCTAAAGTTTCATACTTCAAAGTTTTTGGATGCAAAGTATTCATTCTGAATACAAAAGATAATCTACACAAATTTGCACCAAAATCGGATGAAGGAATCTTTCTAGGCTATTCTACAACCTCTAAGGCTTATAGAGTTTTCAATAAAAACACTTGTACTGTTGAGGAAACAGTACATGTAAAATTCGATGAAACTGATCCTTTTGTTTTCAACTAACCCAATCCTACATCCTCGGATGTGTTTTCTAAAAATGTTTATCAACCTTTATTAGAAGAACATTCTGATAAGGAAAATGTTCAAGAAAGTATTCCTGAAACATTTACCACAGAATATTTTCTACCATATGTTGATGAATAGGTTTTACAAAACCCAAATCAATTGTTTCTTAGGAATCATCCCAGTGATAACATCATTGGTGATATAAATCAACCTGTAAGGACTAGAAATTCCTTAAGAAATAAAATAGAACATCTTGCTTTTCTTTCCCAATTTGAACCTAAAAGTCCAAGTGAGGCCTTAAGTGATGATGATTGGATCAAAGCAATGCAAGATGAACTAAATGAATTTGAAAGGAATCAAGTCTGGACTTTAGTTGAAAGACCTAAAGAAACAACTGTGATTGGTGTAAAATGGGTTTTCAGAAACAAGTTTGATGAAAATGGAATCATTGTAAGAAATAAAGCAAGACTTGTTGCTAAAGGCTATAATCAACAAGAGGGAATAGACTATGAAGAAACATATGCTTCTGTAGCTAGACTTGAATCTATTCGTATTCTATTAGCCTTCGCAGCATATTTCAATTTCAAACTATTTCAAATGGATGTCAAATGTGCTTTTCTAAATGGTTTTGTTCAAGAAGAAGTTTTTGTAGAACAACCTCCTGGTTTTCAAGACCCAAAACATCCTGATCATGTTTTTAAACTTACCAAGTCTCTATATGGTCTTAAACAAGCCCCTGGAGCATGGTATGATAGACTTACAGGATTTCTTTTACAAAACAATTATACAAAAGGTACAGCAGATCCAACTCTTTTTATAAAAATGGAAAAAAATGTTTTGATTGTCCAAATCTATGTTGATGACATCATATTTGGATCAACTCAGAAATCTTTAACTGATTCTTTTGCAAAATTAATGAAATTTTAGTTTGAAATGAGTATGATGGGTGAGTTAACATTCTTTCTAAGTTTTCAAATTTCTCAAAAACGAGAAGGTACTTATATATCTCAACATAAGTATATTAAAGACTTACTCAAAAAGTATGGATTTGACAAAACTAAAAGTATTAGCACCCCAATTGGTACCTCAAATACTCTTGATCTTGATGAAACTGGGAAACCAGTAGATCAAACAAATTTTAGAGGTATGATAGGTAGTTTTCTATACTTGACAGCTAGTCGACCCGACTTGATGTTTTCTGTATGCTTATGTGCAAGATATAAATCTAATCCAAAAGAGTCTCACTTAAAAGCTGTAAAGAGAATCTTTCGGTATTTAAAAGACACTATGGATTTAGGTATTTTCTACTCTTCTGGAAATTATTTTGTTTTAAAATGTTTTTCAGATGCTGACTTTGGTGGTTGTAGAATGCATAGAAAAAGTACATCTGGAACATGTCATTTCTTAGGAGATTCTTTGGTTTCCTGGTCCTGTAAGAAACAACACTTAGTAGCACTCTCCACTGCTGAAGCAGAATATGTAGCAGCTGGAAGTTGTTGTGCTCAAGTATTGTGGATGCAGAACACACTCACTGACTATGGTTTGAGTTTCTCCAAAACTCAAATTCTTTGTGATAATACAAGTGCCATAGCTCTTAGTAAAAACCCAGCACATCACTCTCGTGCAAAACACATAGATGTTAGGCATCACTTTCTTAGGGATCACACACAAAAAGGAGATATTATTTTACAATTCATCGGAATGCAAGAACAACTTGCTAACATTTTTACAAAACCTTTACCTTCCGATAGATTTGAATATATAAAACAGAATCTAGGAATGATTACATTAAAATAATCATTTCATATCTACTTCCTGTTTTACATCTCTCCTAATAGTAAGAAACTCCTCGTAGAAAGGGGGAGGACATTTCTTTCTATGTCTTTATGTTTCTTTTTATCTTATGATCTTTAACTATTTACTCTCTCAATATGTGTATCTTTTTCTGTTTATCGTATTAACAATTTTATCGTATCATTCATTTTTCCCTTCTATTTATCGTATTGACAGTTTTTATCGTATCATTCATTTTTTCCTTCTATTTATCGTATTGACAGTTTTAGAGTATCATTTACTATCGACCGATGATGGTAATCAAATTCTTTTCCATCGTATCAATCAATCTTGGTATTGAATCGACCGATGATGGTATTAAATTTCTTTTCCATCGTATCAATCAATCAATAGTATTGAATCGACCGATGATGGTATTGAATTTCTTTTCCATCGTACCAATCAATCTTGGTATTAAATTGACCGATGATGGTATTGAATTTCTTTTCCATCGTATCTATCAATCATAGTATTGAATCGACCGATGATAGTATTGAATTTCTTTTCCATCGTATCAATAGTTTTGTATCGACCGATGATGGTAATGATTTTCTTTTCTATTGAATCGACCGATGATGGTATTGAGATTGTTTTCCATCGTACTGTCAGTTCATGGTAACGAGATTGTTTTCCATCATATTTTCAGTTCATGGTAACAAGATTGTTTTCTATCGTATGGTTAGTTCATAGTTATGACTTTGTTTTCCATCGGCATGATGTTTTTTTTTGTTTCCTTACGATTGTATTTTCTTTTGATTTCTACCAAAACCAACAATTACCTTATGTTCTCCGACAGGTATTTTTTTTCATTTTTTTTAAAATTTTTTTTCTTTTCATTGTTTTAATCCTAACCATTGATCTGGTTTTCTCTAATCTTGACCATAGAAGATCAATGGTCACCCTTTTTTGACCGTAGAAGATCAACGGTCACCTCTTTATCGCCTATAAATAGCACCCCTCCCCTCCCCAAACCCACATTGGTTTTTCAAGATTTCAGGCGAAGCTCTGCTCCACCAGCTATAAATCATCGTACGATCTTCTCATCGGCAGAACCTTTATGTCTCAATCCTCTGCTAATACTCCTGCCGAAATGTCTTCAAAGACTTTTACAGAGAAAGACTTTAACAGATAAAGGTTAGTATCTCGAGACTTTTTCAATACGTACGATTCTACAATCAGGAGGATCATTTTGTTTCAAGGGTGGGAACATCTGTGTGTTGAAAAGCCTGATTCTCAAGATCTGGTTCTTTTTTATGAAGTTTGTTAGTTTTATAAAACCGTCTCTTTCGACAAAGACATGACCATAAACTTTGCTGTGTACGATAGAAAATCGTCTATGTCTGTGAAACAAGCGGCACATTTTCTGAATGTTTCTGTAGAAGGGGATTCTTTCTGTCCATCGCACAAACTACCAGAGGAAGTTGGTACGTTTAATAGAGAAAGTGCTGAAAAGACTTTGTTTTTTATTAATGAAGAAAAGAGAAAAGTGTCTCATCTTTCTCCGGACAATCGTTTTGTCACTTTATGGATGCAAGGTTTTCTTATCCCAAGGAAAGGGGATAGAGAAACTCTGAAAGATTCTGTTATCTTTATGCTTGACTATCTTGTGAATATGAGAAAAGTAAATCTCATGGGATATGTTTTTGAAACCATTAAGAATGTCAAGACAGGAGGGATTAAGTCCCAGATGATTATGTATCCGGCTATCCTTACGAAATTCATTCTTGAAAGTATGAAGTTTTGTAACATTCCTTTGAAAGGAAAACCCATGGATTTGAAGCCCTCAGGGATTAGTAAGAGTACGATGAAAAAGCTAAATGTTTGTTTTGATCCGAATTCAAAACTTTTTGTCAGAGATGTAGAAGCTGAATTGGCTCAGAATCAATCGGCACCTATGCCAACCAAAGACATTCAATCTACCGGTGTTACTCAAAAGTCCGATCCGCAAACCAGTTCAAAGCCGAAGAAGAAGCCAAGGTACAGTAAGGAGGTTGTAGCAAAATGGAGAAAGGATAAGGAACAGAGAAAGGAAGGTGATCTGAAGTTTGGTCTTGATCCTGCTGAGGCTTTTGCAGAAAGAGTAAGGGTGGAAGAAACCCTTCAGGCTAAAAAGAAGAAGAAGGTTCTTTTAAAAAGAAAGGCTCAGGACTTTGATATCTCTAAAGTCTTGAAAGCGGTTGAGGATGCTAGTGCCCAACTAACAGAAGAAGTGCACCAAGAGCCCATCGTACAGAGTCTTCCTGAGAAAGAAAAAGGAAAACAAGTGATGGAAGAAATAGAAGAAGAAGTAGAAGAATGAGACTTTCTTTTAGAATTTCTTCAAAGTTCAAAGAATAGTAAAGAGGAATCGGTTCAAAAGCTGAGTGAAGGTGTTCAACAAACTCCTCATGCCGATCAAGCTCGATCTCCGGACAGAATGTCATCTCAAGAAAAGCAAGGTACTCAATCTTCTCATTCTGATAAAGTTTTTGTCATTAGTTACAAAGTGGAAGAAGAAAGAAAGCAGAAAGAAAAAAGCAAAAGGGAAACAGCCACTTGTTAACTCAAGCATATCGTATGAACTAGCGTCGTACGATGAAGATACTGATTCAGAGCATACAATCTCTCTCAAGAAAAGTGATTACATTTTTCATGTTTTGAGAAGGGTTGAGAAGACTATTCCCTATTTCCCGAGGCTGGAAGGGAAGATTGATTTTATTACTGATAATCAAAAGAAGAAGTTTGGCTCTGTGAAAGAATTAAGGAAGAAATTTTTGTCAGTAGAAGCTGATTTGAAAGTTCTATTAGAAAGTTCGGTTGCTCATAAGAAGGCATGCAATAAAATGACCAAGTGGTCGTACAAAACAGAGAGCTCAATCAATGATCATGAAATTGCTATTGAAGATATAAGAAGGTTATCAAATGAGCTTGCAATTGCTTTCAACAATCTTGACAGAGAAATGGTTGAAAGGTTGAACCTTTTGTCTGTTGAGTCAATAAGGTTTTCCTTATGACTTTTCCATTCCTTCTTGTTTTGAAAATCACAAACACCTTATCTTTAAGGAAAATCTCTTTTGTAAGGAAAAATGCTTTCTTAAGGAAAATTTCTTTTATAAGGAAAAATGCTTTCTTAAGGAAAAACGCTTTTATAAGAAAAATTTATCCTTATCATATTTTCATTAATATTTTTCTTAAGTATGAAATTCGGATTCACTTTCTCGGAATCATAAAAACTTTGATATAAAAGTATTCTGTTTTTAGGATTCGGTTCTGGACAAGAACTATAAGGAAGTTTCATTCCGAATTCCGGATATGAATTCTGACCTAGTTCTATTCCAGATTCAGGATACGAATTCTGAAGAAGAATTCTCATTACGAATTCTAATGAAGAAATCCCATTCTGAATTCTCATTACGAATTCTGAAGAAGAATTCTCATTACGAATTCCAATGAAGAATTCTCATTACGAATTCTAACGAAGAAATCTCATTCCGAATTCTCATTACGAATTCTGATAAAGAATTCTCATTACGAATTCTGATGACGATTTCTCATTACGAATTCTGATGATGAAATCTCATTACGAATTCTGATGATGAAATCTCATTACGAATTCTGATGATGAATTCTCATTACTAATTCTGATGATGAATTCTCATTACGAATTCTAATGACAAATTCTCATTACGATTTCTGATGACGAATTCCTATTCCGAATTCCTATTCCGAATTCTCATTCCGAATTCACCTATTAAACAGAATCTGATTATCATTGTTTTATACACTCTGAATTTTTTCACTCCGAACTTTCACTCCGAAATTTCTATTCCGAACTTTTATGTTAGAGTTTAAAACGATGTCGTACTTTCTGTTACACTTGTTTTGTTATAAAACGATGTCATCCATTTTGTTATAAACTAACCGTTGTCTAAGTGACACGTGTACAGGTCCCTCTGAACTTTAAGGGAAATATGACCGTTGGAGAAGGAGCCGACCTTACCTATAAATAGGAGCTCATTTGAAAGAGCTCGGTGCTGATTGCTGAAAAAGTACTTACATGCTGTTGAAGTGATTTCTAGAGAGAGAGTCTCTTATTAACTCTCAAAGCTTCGTGCGACTCCGAATGTTGGTGATTACATTCGAGGGCTTCCGGGGATAGGAAGACAGAGGTGCCGACTACCTTAAAGATCGAGGGCTTTCTTGCTGAGAAAGACAGAGGTGCCGACTACCTTAAAGATCGAGGTCTTTCTTGCTGAGAAAGACAGAGGTTGCCAACTACCTTAAAGTTGAGGGCTTGCGGGGATAGCAAGACAGAGACACCGATCTTCGTATCGAGGGCTTACCCTGGTGTGGGTAAGACAGACTTGCTTGAAAGTATAAATCAAGGGACCTTTATCCAAGGTTGTTGGATACCCTTCTCTTTGGGTTAAAAGACTATTATCTTGTTACTAGTAGTTTTACTACTTGTTGTTATTCCGCTGTAATTTGTATCTTAAGGAAAGTATAACTTTCTTATACTTCCTTACTTACTCTGATTAGTTTAGATTCTATACGCTTTAAGGTAGAATCTTATATTGTAACTTTTGTTAAGTTCAGTTCGGTGTTAGAGGTGTTGTGAATCTACTTAGTTTAACTTTGTTAAACTTAGTCCTTTCCTTTTCTTAAGGAAACTTTAGTTGTTCATAACTAACTTTAAAGGTTCCAAAGGAATTTTTAAAGTATACAATTCACCCCCCCTCTTGTATATTGAGCATCTCATATCATATTTCGATCCTACAATTGGTATCAGAGGTTGGAAACCTCTTACTCTATACCATTCTTACATTTGGTATCAGAGCTAAGGTTACTGAAATACTTGTACTCACATACAAGTTTTTCTTGCTCATTTTTCCATTCCGAACTTTGTCATTCCGGATTATCCATTCCGAACTTTTCTCATTCCGAACATTTTGATTACGAACTTTTGCTACTAACTAGTTTGTGTGCAAAGTTATTTTTAGTATGGCAGGAATGAATGTTGGATCTATTGACAATCTGAATCCTACAAGGCCACCAATCTTCAATGGTAATGACTATGAATACTGGAGAGATCGTATGAAGACTTTTTTTATCAATACTGGAGTAGACAACTTTGTCATGCTTACTGGTGACTATAAAATTCCTGACAAGGAAGTCAGAACCTTTACTAACCAGGAAAAGCAAGAATATCAACTCAACTATAAGGTACGCAATACTTTATTATGTTCAATGACTAGAAATATATATAGCCAAATTTCTTCTTGTGAAGCAGCTAACTGTATATGGAAGAATCTAGAGGTTACACACTTTGGGACTTCTAAGGTGATTGAGACTAGAAGAGCTATGCTTAGAGCTGAATATCATGGCTTCAATTTTCCTTATGGAGAACCTATCTGTAAAGTTCAACAAAGATTTATGACAATTGTCAACAGTCTACAATCTATGGGAGAGAAAGGTTTAGATGATGAAGCTCTTGTGGACAAGATAATTGATATTATGCCCAATGAGTGGGAATCCAAGAGAACAGCTATAGATGAGAACAGGAAGGTTACTCAAATTACTCTTGATGAATTATTTGGAACTCTTCTACAACATGAGACAAGAATGAAGAGAGATGCTCCAACATACAATGAATCAGAAAACTGACTCCGTATCCATGGTTATGGATAAATGTGTTGAGATAGAAGCCCAGTTCAAAAATTTCTTTATTGGTTACGAATCCCATAAAAGATCGTGCAAAAGGATGACTAGCTGGTCGAAGAAGAATGTGGAAGAGATGAGGTTGCTGGATGAGTTTCAGGAGAATGTTAAGGATGCATTTCAAACCGAGGACAAGAAGTTTCATGAGATGTCTGCATCATTCGATGAGAAATTGACAGAGGAAAAGAACATTCGGAGTCAGGAAGTAAGAGATCTGAATGGAAAGCTCAACTCTGTTAATCAAAGTTGGAATTTGAAAGGGATCATCGGATCAATTTTCTAGAAAGGATAAAGTCTCAGGAAGAGAAATTGGAAGCTCAGGAAGAAAAGTTGAAGGCTCAGGAAGAAATCATTCAAGCTCAGTCAGCAAGAATAGTTGCCTTAGAAAAGCAGCAGAGGAAGATCATAAGGATCTCAAGAAGATCAAGACAATTCTCAAGGGGCTCATGTCGAAGGAGAAAGATCCGAAATGACCAATCCGATCTTTTTGTTGTAATCTGTTTTTGTTGCTGACATTTCAAATATAATGAAAATTGTGCTTGTTGTTTCTATTGCTGTCGTTACTAATCTTTTCATGTACTTTGTTATTTTTTTCCATTCCCTCCAATTCTTTTTGAAAATCACAAAGGGGGAGAAGGAAAAGATCCTTAAGAAAAAGAGGAAATCTAATAAGTGCTTATCAAAGGGGGAGAAAGAAAAATACCCAAGGAGATAGAACTCTAATAAGAGTTTGTTTGAGGGGGAGTTTTTCTTAAAGAAACATCACTCCGGAAATATAAATACGATCCTTAGAGACTCAAAGCCTAAGGGGGAGTTAGTCGTATTCATCAATATTCTTAAACCAAGGGAGATAAGCTTTAATATGTTTCTTTCTTCTTAGAATAGCTTTTTCGTAAGGATGTTTGTGCTTTCCAAAAAGGGGGAGATTGTTGAGTCAATAAGGTTTTCCTTATGACTTTTCCATTCCTTCTTGTTTTGAAAATCACAAACACCTTATCTTTAAGGAAAATCGCTTTTGTAAGGAAAAATGCTTTCTTAAGGAAAATTGCTTTTATAAGGAAAAATGCTTTCTTAAGGAAAAACGCTTTTATAAGAAAAATTTATCCTTATCATATTTTCATTAATATTTTTCTTAAGTATGAAATTCGGATTCACTTTCTCGGAATCATAAAAACTTTGATATAAAAGTATTCTGTTTTTAGGATTCGGTTCTGGACAAGAACTATAAGGAAGTTTCATTCCGAATTCCGGATATGAATTCTGACCTAGTTCTATTCCAGATTCAGGATACGAATTCTGAAGAAGAATTCTCATTACGAATTCTAATGAAGAAATCCCATTCCGAATTCTCATTACGAATTCTGAAGAAGAATTCTCATTACGAATTCCAATGAAGAATTCTCATTACGAATTCTAACGAAGAAATCTCATTCCGAATTCTCATTACGAATTCTGATAAAGAATTCTCATTACGAATTCTGATGACGATTTCTCATTACGAATTCTGATGATGAAATCTCATTACGAATTCTGATGATGAAATCTCATTACGAATTCTGATGATGAATTCTCATTACTAATTCTGATGATGAATTCTCATTACGAATTCTAATGACAAATTCTCATTACGATTTCTGATGACGAATTCCTATTCCGAATTCCTATTCCGAATTCTCATTCCGAATTCACCTATTAAACAGAATCTGATTATCATTGTTTTATACACTCTGAATTTTTTCACTCCGAACTTTCACTCCGAAATTTCTATTCCGAACTTTTATGTTAGAGTTTAAAACGATGTTGTACTTTCTGTTACACTTGTTTTGTTATAAAACGATGTCGTCCATTTTGTTATAAACTAACCGTTGTCTAAGTGACACGTGTACAGGTCCCTCTGAACTTTAAGGGAAATATGACCGTTGGAGAAGGAGCTGACCTTACCTATAAATAGGAGCTCATTTGAAAGAGCTCGGTGCTGATTGCTGAAAAAGTACTTACATGCTGTTGAAGTGATTTCTAGAGAGAGAGTCTCTTATTAACTCTCAAAGCTTCGTGCGACTCCGAATGTTGGTGATTACATTCGAGGGCTTCCGGGGATAGGAAGACAGAGGTGCCGACTACCTTAAAGATCGAGGGCTTTCTTGCTGAGAAAGACAGAGGTGCCGACTACCTTAAAGATCGAGGGCTTTCTTGCTGAGAAAGACAGAGGTTGCCAACTACCTTAAAGTTGAGGGCTTGCGGGGATAGCAAGACAGAGACACCGATCTTCGTATCGAGGGCTTACCCTGGTGTGGGTAAGACAGACTTGCTTGAAAGTATAAATCAAGGGACCTTTATCCAAGGTTGTTGGATACCCTTCTCTTTGGGTTAAAAGACTATTATCTTGTTACTAGTAGTTTTACTACTTGTTGTTATTCCGCTGCAATTTGTATCTTAAGGAAAGTATAACTTTCTTATACTTCCTTACTTACTCTGATTAGTTTAGATTCTATACGCTTTAAGGTAGAATCTTATATTGTAACTTTTGTTAAGTTCAGTTCGGTGTTAGAGGTGTTGTGAATCTACTTAGTTTAACTTTGTTAAACTTAGTCCTTTCCTTTTCTTAAGGAAACTTTAGTTGTTCATAACTAACTTTAAAGGTTCCAAAGGAATTTTTAAAGTATACAATTCACCCCCCCTCTTGTATATTGAGCATCTCATATCATATTTCGATCCTACATTGTCTTCTCAAAGAGCCGATGTTACTTCAGTGAAAGACTTGCAAGAGAGGATGAATGTTTTTCAATCTGAATTCTCGATGGTTTCATCTTTCAAGGATGAAATGGTCTTGCTGAAGAATCAAAATTCTGTGTTGTCCAAAGATAACAAGAATCTACAAAACAGAATTGATACCCTTGAAGAAGTAATCAGAGTCCAGGAAGAGACTATCAGAAATCAAGATCAGATTTTTGCAGACCAACAAGAGATTCTCAAAACTTAGGAAGAATCAATTTCTGAAGACAAGAAGGAGATCAACAAGATGAAAGTTGTTCTTCATGAGCTTATAAAGAAGGAGAAGGAAAGAGAAAACAAATGATTGTTGTATTTTTTTTCCTTTGGGACTTGTCTTTGTTTTGTAATGACTTTTGTGATCTTTTTCTTTTATCCATTGTCTTGTATTGCTTTACTAACTCTTTCATACAATTCAAGATTACTCCTTTCTTTTTGTAAATCACAAAGGCGGAGAATGTTTACAAAGGGGAGAATGTTTTACAAAGGGTGAGAATGCTTTACAATGCTCTTAAGGAAAATCTACGAATACAATCCTTAGGAAAGTCCATACCTAAGGGGGAGTTAGTTGTATTCAATTTCTTATTCAGAAGAGTTTTCAATAACTCAGGGGGAGATAAGTATTTCTTGTTACATTTACTTTGTGTGTTGTGCTTTCCAAAAAGGGGATATTGTTAATTCAAAAGTCTTCTTTTGACTTCTATATCATGTTTTGGAAATCACAAATGTATTCTATCATATGTTTGTAAAATTACAAATTTTCTTTTATCATGTTTATCGTATCGTACAATGTTGATCGTACTGACTCTGTCAATCGTACCATACTGACTCTGTCAATCGTATCATACTGACTCTGTCAATCGTATCGTAATGACTCTTTCAATCGTATCGTACTGACTCTGCTATTCAGATGTTCATTATTTGTTTTGGTACTTTGTCAAAAACACTCACTACATATGAATCGTACTCATGTTTTTCTTTTCTATATATCTCTTGTCCTAACAAAACGATGTCGTTGAGTTAGTTACAAACTAATCAAAACGATGTCGTTCTTTCTGTTTCAATATGAACGTTGGAGGCAATATGACCATTGGAACCCGAGGCCTATAAATAGGAGTTCATTTGAAGCTGAGACAACAATGATGAACAAAGAGAACGAATGAAGAGACTCTGTGAACTACAAAGATTCTAGAGAGAGATACTGTGACTTCTCTCATCTGCCTTGTGCGTTTGATCATCGTATTGAGGGATTTCAAGTAATTGAAAGACAGAGGTGCCGATTACCTGCAAAATCGAGGGTTGCCGAGGATAGGCAGACAGACGTGTCGATCATCGTATCGAGGGCTGCCGGGGATAGGCAGACAGACGTGCCGATCATCGTATCGAGGGTTGCCGGGGATAGGCAGACAGACGTGTCGATCATCGTATCAAGGGCTTCCGGGGATAGGAAGACAGACGTGCCGATCATCGTATCGAGGGATCACCAAGGTGTTGGTGAGACAGACCTTTTATCCTAGGTGAAAGGATAACCCTTCTCTTTGGGTTAAAAGAATTGTAATACTTTTACATTTCCGCTGTTACTTGTATTAGAAAGGGATTTTTATTGTTTCCTTTCTTCTTTACATATTCAATTGTAATTGTTTCAATTACAATCATTCTATTACTTTTTTTATTGATTGATTCTATACACTTTAAGGTAGAATCATTCATCTTTGTATTACTCTGATTATTGTGTTCACCTTGAATACAATTGTTTTACTTTACATTAGTATTACAATTCATCATACCTTTTATATTCAATACAATTGTGGATGTTTTTATTTGTATTAGTTTAAGATCATTTAAACTAATCCCTTTGTTGTTAAAACTCAAAGGTTTTTAAACCTACAATTCACCCCCCCTCTTGTATTGTTCCATTTAATAGAAATATATATCTACTATTCGATCCAACAAATGAAACCCTCATATATCAATTCAACTGAAATTTACTGACTTCTAGTGAAATTTGTTTTGAATTTCTCTCTAAATGATTCATATCAAAGTTAAATAATGGATACTCAATATATATTCTATCATATATATTTCATGACATCAAACACTCTTATCATAAGCTTATGCATTTCTCTAATTGGATGGTTTTTAAGTAGTCCACCATTAATCTATAGAATAGAACATGGTTTGATAGGCCTATTACTGAAGACATTGTTTTACCCCATTACATGAATCATTCTAATATTACCCATGTTCACTGTAATGGTGATTTGCAGTGGTTTCCTTCTCCTCATATTAGGGTTTAATTCCATAAACAATTATATATTGATACTGATATTCTGATATAGACTGCAAATTCCACTAGTAACTTTACCTCTAGAGATATTTGTAGGTATATTTGTGAAGGAAACAATACAACACTCTCATGGAGACATAATTTTAGAAATGACTGCATTTATCCATCACATATCTTCCTGATATAGAGAATTTGTAAGTGCAAGATACATATTAAAAATATTTTACACAAAATAGGTCTCTAGATTGCTAATGTGTACTTATTTTTCTTAAAAGACGTGGAAATGATCAATCACATTTTTATTTATTGCATATTTTTATGCTAATTCTGGGAGAACATTCTATATTTGTTTGGAATTAAGCTGAGAATGGGTAGAGTTGATTACATGATGGCATCTATAATTAAATATGGACATAGTGAGAAAATTAAAGGACTACTTATCATAGTCGTGGATTCCATAATTTTATACATTTGTAGGGATAGAAATTTCCTTTATTTTGAGAATAAGGGGCCCTATTTGAATGAAGGAATGAATTATTTATACCCAGAGGTCATGGATGCTTCCAAAATACAAAAATATTCCAAGACAAATGATTTATATAATATTGTTTACTTTTAATACCCTTGGATTCACTAGTAGGGTCAAGAATCTTTAGGTTCGAATTTCTATAAGATTCATTCCACCGAATTCCTTGTGGTTGAAATTGAATGTGGATGGGGTGAATTCAAATAAACCAAGACCCTCTGGATGTGGTGGTGTATTAGGCACCCATTAAGTCTTTATTAAAGGTTGTTTCTTTTACTATTTTGGTAATGGATTTTCAATTGAAGATAAATTGTGGGAAATAATTAAAGAAATTAATTATGTTTTCTTTATTGGATGAAGGAACCTATATTTTGAATCTGACACCATAATTTAGGTACATACTTTGAAGACTTGATCCAGGAATGTTCCTTCCACAATGATTCAAATATTTATTGAGTTCTTTAAACTATTTGAGAAACTTTATATCGATGTCACTCATGATTATAGGGAGGCCAACCAGGTTGTAGATTCTTTGTCCAAAATATCAATTTTGGAGGCCAGTTTGAGTTGGTCATTTGTTACACTCAATTTTTGTTCACATCTTATTGATTTCACTACACATCATGTTTTTCATTCACATTATTGTAAAACCCCATAAACTGACACTTTATCTATTTTATACTATATTTTTTAGAAATATTATTACCTAGATCCTGAACCTATTTGATTAAAGAATGTCAGGAAATATGGTTATGAAAAATGAAGTACATTACAATCATGGAGAAGGTAGGTCATACGTATGCATGAGTAATTTTTTCATTTTTCAATGATCATTATGGAAATAAAGGAAGTATTATTTAATATTTATATAATTTTCATCATATTATAAATACCATATCATTAATTTAAATATACATATATATATCATCCATGTGATGTGATGATGAAAAAATTATTACATCTCTTCGTGGAGGTAGTAGTCCACACGTATTCACAAACATTATAAACATTTTTTAGTGTAATAATAAAATTATATTTTATCTTTTTAGAGTGATAAATATTTCATGAATAGCATAATTATTTCATTTATGTCACATATATTACTTAAAGTTATACTAATTAAAGTGTTAGTCAAAAATTAATCACATTGGTTCACGAGGAGATAGTTTATCGTACACATAGAAGACGTTATTGAATACCCTGGGGAATGGAAAGTATGATGGTATATATTTTATCATAATTATATAAGTATAATTATTTTATAAATATTATATAAATATATATATACTTAAAATTAATAATTTTACCAATCTATGAGATTGGATAATGAAAAAAATTTACATTGGTTCGTGTGATGGTAGTCTGTTGTACACACGAAATATTTTTTTCCCATTTGACAGAAGAGGAGATGGATTTAGTTTAGTCCATTAATAAAATAATTTTTTCTTATATGTGAGATACTTTTTTTACATAAAATAATAATTTAATAATATTTAAAGGATTTGAAAGAATGAATAAAATAAAAATGCTTGGTTAGTCATGATAAATATTCTTCGAACAAAATCCTTAGCTTAGAACCAAATTCCTCTTTATTATGGAATTCTTATAAAACCAAGGATTATATGATGTGGATTAATTTCACATAAAATTAAACCTGTCGATGCAATGAATGGGTGATTTTTCATGATGTGTATTTTTCAAGAAAATTTTGATTTTATACCAACTCTATGACTAGTAATAATCATTATTTGAATTTAAATTAATATTTATAGATATGTAATTTAAAAATTTCATTTAAATAATTCCTCATTAGGAATTTTTTTTATTAATTAAAATGGAGAAACAATATGCACTTTAAAATAGTTTTTAAAAAAACCCTATTTTTAAAATGAAAAATAAACCTATACTAAAATCCAATATAAATATGATTCATATATAATTATGTGAATAAAATATAAGTATATAATACATTTGTTACATTAAATAATATTAAAAACACAATTTAACTTTTAAATTACTTAACTTTTCGAAAATAATTGATATTTTTACAAAAATCATTATTTTTCACTATTCACTGAAATAAAATATTTTCTGAGAAAAATCAAAAATTTCTCCCTAAATAAATTTTATATAATTTTTTAAAAAATTAATTTCGTTTTATCAAATAAATTTTCTTCAAAAATTTACAAAATAATAATAATATTTTCTCACAAAAAGAAATAAAAACATTTTTGAAAAAAATATATTTTTGACGAATAAAATTGCTTTAATAAAAATTGAGTAATTATTAACAAGGAATTCATCAAAAAAATTATATTGATTAAGAAATATATATATATATATATCATAAATTATTTAATCCTATTCATACATCCAATTTAACAGCTATGTGATAATGGTTATTATTTCACGAGACGTTTATGCTTGGTATTGTGTGTTGAATATGCTATCGAATTTAATGTTCTTCATTTAAAATATCAAGGGGTTACATCATCCCCCTGTTTAAGAAATTGAATACTCAAAATTTTAAACTTATCTCTATGATAAATGGATTTAAATTTTAAAATAACTTTCATAAAGTCCGACATCATAAAAACGGTTCATAAAATTTCTTCATGATAGGAGAGAAAATAAAGTACGGAGGTCGTATAGAATAACAACATACTAGGTTTCCATATAGGAGAAAATTGGTGGGAAGTGAATACTTAACTATGGAATAAAATCACAATACTAAAAAAATTATAGATAATTATAGTAATCATTTATGAAAAAAAGTGAATGAACATGAAAAGTCAACATCCACAAAAATAAAATCCAAATTAGTGTAAAAACACCATCAATTCATCAAAAATGAATGAAATAGGATAAAATTTTCATTTTCAATATCCTTTTCTTAGGTATGATGAATTAATCTCTCTATATAATAAGAAAATAAGGAAATGTACTTATTTGATAAGTTGAATTTCATCCATTAATGAGTTTACACAATAATCTAATCTTTTTCTCAGAAAAAATGAGTATTCAAGATTGATTTTTTTTATTCCAGAAGCACTAATATAAACAGTTAATGGATTTCATATTTATTCCTCGTATCTTTAGACATTAACCAAAACAAAAAAAGGTTATCATAATGTAAGATAATTCCAGAAATGAATAAACTTTTATATGATTAAATACATCATTAATCTACAATGCCCTAAAAATAACACCCAAAGTATAACATAGATCATTCAATAAATCACAATCCATAAAATTATATAAAATATTTTTTTCTAAGATGTAAACTCAAAAATAAAAAGTGTTTTATCACATATTCTTCTAAGAATGATTAAACATTTATCTTCAAATAACACTAATCACTTTTAAAGTCTTATACCAAAACATTATATGAATTAATCATATAATCTCTTGGACAAACTAATAATTTCCATAAATAACTTGAATACCACAAAGACATGATAAAATTATAATTCAAACATTATTCCTAAAATAAAATCCATTAATTTAATATTTACCCTAATTATATAATGTTCCCAAATTCATGTACTTGTTAAAAAATAACATTAATCAACTAATAATCAAATCACAATTCAATCCCATAGTTATCTATATGAAAAAAAATGTTCTCCCAAAATTAACATAATCAATATCTCTCAAATCCTTTGAATGAAAAAAAATGATTTCATAATGACCAGGAAATTTTGTAGGCTAGTGGTTGGCATTGCACCCTTATCACCATTCAGTTGTGGGTTTTTTCCTCATAGCATTTTTAGATGTGGAGACTTGTTCTTTTTTAAAAACTATAGTAATATAATCCATATAATATTACTATAAATATGATAAAAAATCTTAAAAATAAACATAATAATCACAGATCATATAAAACAAAAAGGTTTCAATACCTTTAAACCTGTGTCCTCAAAATGAAAAATAGCATTATCCCTCAAATGAAAATTTTACATGTTAAAATTAGGGTTCAATATACCTTACAAATCTATCAAAACTCAATAAATTTCTCTGAAAGTCCTCTCATCACATAAACATTAAAATAGTATTAATGCATTTAAACTTACGATCATACTTAAATATGCCATTATATCATTACTCTTAAATCCCTTAATATAGATATCTCAATCACTCAATGTTCTGCATAATTAATTAACCAATATTTTCCACACTATTCATTAATACTTCCTATATACAAAAATATGGATCATGTCCTAAGATTCAAAAATTCAAAACATAATCTAGGATATAATCCATACCTTTCATATGTCATCTATATTTTCCACATCTTTAAATGTAGTGGCATTAGGAATCACTAGGCATTTATATGTACAATCTTATTCATCCCATTCTTGAGATTTCCCCTAGGAGATCAATTTTCATTTTTTCTAAACTCCCCACATTTAAAACATTCAATTGATACATTTCGAAGAATTGTATTCCCCTTCATGGATTTAATTTAAAACATCCCTTTTTCTTGGAATATTATTTCTTTATACCCTCATTACCACATAAAAAACATATTCATGTTCTCTTAGGACATTTTCTTAGGTTATTTTCCTACATTCATGATACATAGGTCATTGTATATTTTTACCTTTTTATCTCTATCACCTAAACATCTATTTAAGTTAATTTTTTTCTTTTTAGGGAATTATAAAAATCACCTAGGTCTAAGTTATAAATTATAAAAAGTTATAGCTGGTTAAGAATAACCAAAAGAGTTTTAACTACAACTCTCGTTCCTTTCAGTTTCTCATTCGTATAACCACGAAATTTTCATTTACATCCATTATTATTCGATTTCTTGCTGGATCAACCATTTACTAAAAAAACAAAAAATTAGTGTGAAGATATCAAATAAAACATAATAAACCATTTTATATGGAGGATAAATATTGTGATATCCTTAACCATAGCATCCTCTATTCAAATCTTTCTTATTTATCCAAAATAACCATAATTATCCTTAGCATATGAAATTTTGTGGTTATATACAATTTTTAATGTAATCTAAAATAATATCCTAACATATAAATGTATATAACCCTTGGCTCTGATACTAAATATATTGAACCAGACCTAGATATTACATATTTTAGTGTCTTTATTCAAGAATTCACATTCTCATATTCCATAAGATCTTTTAGATTGATAGTTTTTGAGAATTAGGTTATAACTCATACGTAAAAATTAATATTTTACAAATTGGAAACTTTTAATTAGTACCCTTTTTCACCCAAACATAAATTTTTTAAAAAGAAACATGTTTTATTTTCAGGAAAAATCTTTTTGACTTTCAACTTGACTTCTTCCTTATTATTAACCATCCTTAAACCTTATGAAATACATTTTAAAATGTGGGATTGGAAAAAAATCTTAGTGAGGGACATAAAAAGATTAAATCTATTAGTATCATTAAAAATATGAAAATTCATGTAATGTTAACCCTATAAGTGTGGATTCAGAGAATTGGGATGTGCTTGTGTAACGTCTCGGACCCTGATGCCACCTGAAATGATGCCCCCAGACCGGTTGGTCACAAGGGCTCAATAGAATCTCCCCAAATGCCAAAGGATACTGACTAGTAGTGAGGGACTAAGTGTGTCAGTGGGGAGACTATTCCCTCTTTACTAGAGTATCATAGTGGAAGTCAAAAACATGCAATAGAGGAAGTGAATAAATAAGCAGAAAATTGAAATTAATATAGGTAGACATCAATATACATATCAATAACTAAAATAATCTCATATAAAAAAATGATTTAGATAGTAAAAGATTCTAGAAAATAGCCAAAGTAGGTACAAAGAAAAGTAATATAGTACAACTCCCAAAAAGAACAAAAAACCATGAAATTATCTGAGCATTGTAATCCTCGTCTTGGCCCTATACTCCCCTAATCCAATGCCACAATCAACAACCTATACTAGGCGGATTTCCCCTATCATCACCTATAACCATATAATCTGTTTGGGTCCCCAAGGAGGCACAAAAGGGTGTGAGATAAACATCTCAGTAGGAAACCACCCAGGTCTATACAATTCTAACTGAAATTCTACAAAGGTTCTAGAAAGTGAAAACAACGGGTAAGTAATGGAATATTCCCATGACATATGTCTACTATATCAAGTAAAACTGAACAACCCACACTTCTACCTTCAAAATAATGTCATATCTTAACAAGGCATCTATAATAAGAAAACACATCAAACAGCCACTCTGTACAACCATCTGTATCTTGCAACCCATAACCACACTATATAAAGTGAACAAGTTTCCCATGGACACGTCGTATAGTGAAGTATCATCCCACAACCATGTCGTATAGTGAAAACTAAACCCCAATGGCTGAATTCAAGGTGTCAGCAAACCAAGACATCCACGTAATAAATATCTAGACCACAGAGGGCTGGATCCAAGGAGTGTGTCTGAGGCATCCCATCGAGTCCCAAGGGAATCTCTGGAGGAAACTCAGTTAGGAACTAGTTGGGGTCCTAGGATCAAGGCAATATAAAGTCTTATGCGAGTCTATAAAATCCGGATCCTATGGGGTAGAAAGGCCTGAGGCATCCCACGGACTCAAGACCCAAGAGGCAGAATCAACCCAAGGCGTCCACTATAGCATTCTAGATCCAAGGAGAGCAATCCAATGCTACTATCAAACCATTCAATTAATAATTAAATAATTTTATAATTCAAGTTAAAAATTTATAAACAGGTGACTAAAGCCACTCACATCAACAAGCACAAGCCATGAGTATACCCACTCATACAAACCATTTATCCTAAGCATATGGGCCTACCCTCACATATAAACCATTTAACATGTCATTAATCATTTACATATATGTATACCCACCCATATCGTCCATTTAACATGCCAAGATATCAAAATAGGTAGCATAAAATGATATAAAAATATCAAGGAGGCAGTACATCTCCTAAACTAGATACTCATGCTATCAAGACATTAACAGGATTCCTCTAACTTGGTAAGCACAAGATCACACCTCTTGGGTGGTTTAAATAGGAATAAACAAGATATTACCTTAAGGAACACCCCTCAGAGGACCCCGAAAGAATAAATGGGTGCCATCACACCTAAATGGAACCCATGGTCAACCTCACTAGGTCCAACTACAGCTACTAAAAGCTAGTCACTCGAAAAAGAGACCTCATTGGAAAGTCTGAGAAATGTAATTTTTTCTGAATTCTCAAAAAAACCACAAAAAGAGGAAATGAAGTATATAACACCTACCTAACCTTGATATTAGATAGCTCATCCAGCATCATTTCCTGATTCATCCCTATTTCGAATGAATATGAAGAATGGATGAAGAAAAAAAATATTAGGGCATATGAGCCTAAATCAAAATAGTGCATTCATTGTTCCTAAGAATCAATAATTAATAAAAATAAATATAGTACTTACTGATATGCTTCCAACATGATAGATGATGCTCGAATCAGAGTCTTTATGGCTTCAACAATTGAAAAACTAGAATAGATAGTTTTGGGTTCAAAAATGAGAGGAAATCATACTGTCCATCCAAAATAATAGCTACTGCCTCTTTTATAAAAAACATGTTGTACAAGTACAGGGCGTGTATCTAAAGTACAAGGCATGTACTTTACTCTTTATTTGTATTCTAAGCCAGACTGGCTACACATTGTGACGGCTAAGTACACGGTGTGTACTTGAAGTACACAACATGGAGACCATGTACACGATGTGTACCTGGTCTATAGACAGATTTCATCCTGTTTTCCCCTTTCTTCCCCAAAAACAACCCAATCGACCTAGGTTCTAAGCCAAAAATGAATGAAACACATTTCACCCAAAAAATAATTTTTGTACATCAAGAAAAACCTGAGATCTTACAATATTCCCCCCTCCCATAGAAATTCGTCCTTGAATTGCTCTCTGAATGGTGGTTAATATTCGTCTGAAAACAACTTCGTCCCCTGAGCATGTACGCCTACCTCGCTCTCCCATGTCTCATTATGTTAACAACCGTACTTTCATAGCACCCATACTAGAGAAAATGAATGGCCTCAAAGAATATTTTTGATCCTGTCAATGATACGAATCAGATGCTCCTCAAAGGATGCATCAACTTGATGTTGAAACTCCTCAGGCTGAAAAACGTGAGACGGGTCGGAGTGATAGCAGTGCAAATAAGATACATAGAAGAAGTCGTTCATGGGTCAGTACCACTGAGGTAACTACAACTGATAGGAAACCGACCCAAATCTCTTCATAACCTCAAATGGCCTAAAATATATCAAAAAAAGTATACCCTGTCTCATGATCCGCCTATGTCCCAACCACAGTGAAACACACAAGAAAACCTAATCTCCAACCTATAACTCTAGAGTTCATCTATGAAGATTGATATATTATTTCTGATGATACTGTGCAGTAGTGATCTGCTTCTGAATCAACATGACTTGATCAGATGTCTCCTGCATGAGATGTGGTCCTGGTAAAGCTTCCTCAACTACCTCTAACCCACACAAGAAAGAACAACATGGCCTACTGTATAATTTATCGTAAGGTTCCATCTGTATTTTCACCTGATAATTGTTATTGTAGGTGAACTCATCCAAGGGAATTCACCTCTCCCAAGAGCCACCAAAATCTAGGACACATGCTTGCAGCATATCCTCTAGAACATGTATCATACATGCTGACTGATCATCAGTCTAAGGGTGGTGTGTTGTGCTAAGAATCACCTGTGTACCCAGCTCTCTATGAAAACTCTACCAGAAACAAGACGTAAAGTGTGCATCCCTATATGAAACTATAGTGCGCGGGACCCCATGAAGTTGTACCACCTATTGGATGTATAAATTTCCAAGATCATCGACATTGAAGGTCTCCTTGATCGGCAAGAAGTGTGATACCTTCGTAAGACTATCAATGACAACCCCCCCCCCCCCCCCCACAACATCATTACCTTGAGGAGACCTCAAAAAACCCGTCACAAAATCCATCGTGACATCATCCCAATTCCACTCTGGGATGTGTAACTACTATAAAATCCCAACTGGTCACTGGTGTTCCACCTTCACCTGCTGATAGGTGGAACACCTTGTAACAAAACTGGATACCTCTCTCTTCATTCCCGACCACCAGTACTGATCACGCAAGTCACGGTACATCTTTGTATCCTCGGGATGCACTTCCCAATCTGAAGCATGAAACTCCCACATCAAGTCCTCACATATATCCACTATAACTACGACACGTCCATGGATACGCAAGATCTCATCATTGCCTACCATCCAACCAAGAGGAGGGTCCACACCAACCACACCATCCAGTAGAACTATGCCTTCTGAATCCGATAGCTGCCTCATCCAAACGATATCCGAAAAGGTAGAGGTAATAGCTAAAGATGAAAGACAAGTCTACCCCTATCTATCATGAACCTCCTGATGCATCTCAGAGAACAACGTCATAAGATTCCACTCTCTACTGGCCTACTACACTGCCTGCATATGAGTCAAATTGTTTAGTACATTGTCTACTACATTTCCCTTACCAGGCGTGTAGGAAAGCTCGAAGTCAGAGGACTACATGTACTCCACCCACATTTTTTCCTCAAATTTAGATCGTGATACAAAAAGATATACTCAAGGATTTTGTGGTCCGTGTACACCACAAAACGCTCTCCCAGTAAATAATTCCTCCAATAGCGGAGCGCATGAACAACCTCAGCTTACTCGAGATCTTGTGTAGGGTAATTCTTCTTGTGAGGCCTCAGCTACCAAGACCTGTATGAAATGACTCAATCCCCCTACATCATCAATTCCCCCATCCCAATACACGAAGTGTCACAGTACACTGTGTATCTCCGGCCTTGATCTGGAAGTATCAGGACTGGTGTTGATGCCAGCCTCCCTTTTAGAACTTAAAAGGCTATCTCACAAGATTATGACCACACAAACTTCACACCAATATTAGTTAATCATGTCAAATGTGCTTCTAAGAATCAGAAGTTCTGTATAAAATGCATGTAGTAACCAGTTATCCCCAAGAAGCTCTGTATATCAAAAATGTTCCTGGACTGTTCCAAGGAAACTACACCTCTCACCATCTCTAGGTCCACTAACACTTCTGTCTATAAGATAATGTGACCTAGGAAGTGAATCTGATCCATCGAAAAGTTTAATTTTGTGAGATTAACATATAACTGATACTCTCTTAGTGTATTTAAAATGATCTCAAGATGGTTGGAATAGTCAGGTCGATTGTGAGAGTACACCAAGATATTTTCCACAAAAATCACCACAAAATAATCTAGGTAAGGATGGAACACTCACTTCATCAAATCCCTGAAAACAAATGGTACATTTGTGAGACCAAACGGAATAAATAGATACTCGTATAACCCATAACTGCTACGGAAGGTAGTATGAGGTGTGTCTTCAGGTCAAATGTGCACCTGGTGATATCCTGACCTCAAGTCAATCTTCGAGAACACTCGAACTCCATGAATCTAATCAAACAGGTCTTTAATCCAAGTTAATAGATATCAATTTTTAATCATTAACCAGTTAAATATTTGATAATATACACATATCCTAGGAGTTTCTTCTACCTTTTCGCAAAAAGGGCTGGTGAACCCCATAGAGAAGTATTGGGTCTGATAAAACCCTTCACCTCCAAATCATCTAGCTACCTCTTGAGCTTCTGAAACACCATCATAGCCATCCTATAAGGATTAATGGATACCAGAATAGCTCTTGGAACTAGTTTAATGGAGAACCCCACCTCTCTCTTAGGAGTTAAAACAGAAAAGTCAATGGGAAATACATCCCTGAAGCACTCAACCACTGGAGGAACATATTCTTGACTCACTCTCTAATCATCCAGATACTAACTAGAAATATTGGATGTCATACCACCAATAAAATTATGCTTAGAACCATATCTACTTTCCTATACATCCCATTTACCCTTGTGAATAAACACTGCACCCTCTGGTGATGTGAAAGTCACCCTTCAATGATATCAGTCAATGTACGGTAAATAAGATACGAGCCAGTCCATTTCGAGAATGACGTCAAACCCTGCCATCTCAATGACATAAAGTTTGTAGATGAAGTGACACCCTCCGACCTTATAGGTACACTATTTATACTGGTGTAAAACACCCGTTATAACTCCCAATGAAATTTCTAGTGTCAAAACACCCTCAGAAAGAAAATAAAATCTCAAGGCTCTTTACCACTCATGTAGAGATAAATCTATGAGAGGAACCTGTATCAAAAAGACTAGATGTAGTAGTAGAAGCTACTGAAATTTTACCTCTCACTATAGATGGTCTTGAATCCTTCTCCAATTGGGTCTATCACACTACATATGTCTGGCCTATACCAAGGATCTGTGACCCTTCCTGGCTACCCTAAACTAATTTGACCTACTGCCTCTGAGAACTCGGTGTCTGACTATCATGGCCATGACCACCACTACCCAGGCCTGACCAGCATGTACTGCTCCATCTCCTAGCCTGAAATGGAGCTTAAGACCCTTCTCCTAAACTAGACATCATAGCTAACCCCCTACCACTCATAGCTGGAGGTTGGGTCCTGCAAAACTGTTGTATGTGATCCATCCTGTTGCAATATCGACACTCGACTGGATCGCAGTCGCACTAATTTTTTATGTGGCCTCCCCTACCACACTAATGTAAAAACACCAAGATGCATGTACCCACTGCCTAAATAGCACTCATATCACAGGAATCCTCGAAACAATGCTTCTTTTCTGAAGACATAGATCCACTAGGGTGAGAAACATCACTCCCTTGTTCTATACCCCTAGCTTCCATCAGGTTCTGCTCTGTAAACAGTTCTGGATTCACAATCTCAGTAATAGAAGGCAACCTAAACACATTGACATGAGATATGATAGTATGTATGATACCTTCCTTGAATCATCTCTCCCTCAAAATATCATTAGTAAGATACATTGGCCCAAAACATTGTAGCTCTGTAAATCATGAAGAGTATTCCATAACTGTCATCGTTCCCTACTCTAGATGCATGAATTCACTAGCTCACTCTGATCACATTGTTTTGGGATAAATTTAGTCATATAAGTGGATTTGGAACTCATTCCAACCCATATTATTCAGCCCATCAGTCTAGTGTAGAACATCACCCAAGCGATTTGTCGTTCCATGTGGCATGTAAGCCGCGAGCTTGACCCTCCACTCTGAAAGCATCTCTAGATGCTTGAAAATTTATAACATGGTCTCTAGCCATAGAATTTCAGCCCGTGGTCCACAATACCATAAAAAAGTATGAGGGTGATACTGGTGGAACACCCGTGTCAGCTCATCCATAGTCAAGGCTAGTTGTGGTGCTCCCTAGAAATTCTGCATATACAGAAAGAAACCCTTGTGTAACTGTGCCTTAGCACCAATTTCCAGAATAGCCTTAGGTACCCCAACTGGAAATATAAGAGGTTCAAGTGGTATCCCATGGCCCACCATCTCTAAAGTATGGTCATTACCTCCATCGTGGGGTACCAATGGAGTTCGTCATGGTTGTATGTCTCTACAATGTGAAACGCATGCCTCAGGAAAGGACAACATCAAAGTACAAAGATCAAAGTGTAGGATAGGTCAGAACCCTCCTAAAAACCAAGTCAAACCCACAGCCTACTCCAAAATCTAGGACTTTATAGAGAACAACCAACGAACCACTAGAAATTGTTCCTCTCACCCACTCAAAATCCAGGTCTAGGTCAAGTATTTATTTACCATTCCGGTTTTCATTACCATTTCACATTCAATTATTCATAAAATTTTACCAAGGGTTTACCAATTTATGAATCCATGAGGGCCCATAACACCTCATAAACTCAAAACATGGATCCCATTAAAACCATACATATAAAAATTTCATTTGGTATTTACATTTTACTAGTGCGTTATTTCCGAATTTATAAGGGCACATACTTCTTATGGATTGAAAGATGACATAAAACCTTTGTATAATGAATCCCACTAAGACAACAGTAGGCACAACTATAACATAAACTATCATAACATAATATAATGTATAATTCATCCTAGATGGCATGGAATGTGATTCTAACAAGTTTATATATGATTCATGATATGCCACACCATCATCTCGTTAGGTTGCAATGGAATTAGAACCAAAATATTTCATCAACAGTAATAGTAGAAATCAAGTGCATCACCCAACGGTGAAATCAAATCAACTGTAATAGTCAAAATCAAGAAAATCAGAACTCAATTTCAGGTAATTTTGATTTTCCCTGTATGCAGGGTAGCTACTCCCGGGAAGAGTTTATTATCAAACTCCATTTTCTTTCCTATCCCTATCTAACGTCGCCAAACAGTAAGTCAACCAGAAAAAGGAAAACCCTATGATACCACTTTGTAATGTCCTGGACCCGTATTCCACATGAAATGGTGCCTCAATCCTGGTTGGTCAAAAGGCCTCAAGAACATCTCTCCAAATGTCAGAGGCTTCCGAATAGCAGTGAGGGCCTAGGTGAGTCAGTGGGTAGATTATGCCCTCATTACTAGAGTATCATAATAAAAGTCAAAAACATGAAATAGCGTCAACGAATAAATAAGTATACAATTGAAAGTGATACAGAAAGAAAATAATATATATATATATATATATCAATAACTAGAAGTATCTCATATAAAAAAATGATGCATATGGTACAAGTGTCTAGAAAATAACCAAAGTAGGTACAAGGCAATGTAATACAATACAAGTCCCAAAAAGAACAAAAAAACCAAAAAGGTATCCCATCATCACAAGCCTCAGCTTGGTTCTATGCTCCCTACTCCAAAGCCATAGTCAACAACCTATATTAGGTTGCTTTCCCCTATCATCACCAGCATCCATATAATCTATTTGGGACCCAAAAGAGGCCCAAACAGGGTGTGAGATAAACATCATAGTAGGAAACCACCCAGGTCTATACAATTCTAATAACAATTCTACAAAGGTTCTATCAAGTGTAAATAATGGGTAAGTAAGTGCATATTGTCATGGTATAATTCTACTATAATAAGTAAAACTAAACATCCCTAAAGGCTACCTAAAAAAGAGAGTCAACTCCTAACAAAGAATCTATAACAAGTAAACAAGACACGTGGCCATGCCGTACATCCATCTATATCATATAACCCACATCCATGCTATATAAAGTGAAAACTTATCCCATGACCACATCGTATAGTGAAGTAGCATCCCACAGCCATGTCGTATAGTGAAAATTAGACCCAGAGGGCTAGATCCAAGGTTGTAGCAGACCAAGGAATCCAAGTAATAAATATCTAGACCAAGGAGGTCCAGATCTAAGGAGCGTGTCTAAGGAATCCCATCGAGCCCCATGGTCATCCCTGGTGGAAACTCGGTTAGGCACTGGTTGGGGTCCTAGGATCAAGGCAATAGCCAGTCCTACGACATCCCAAGAATGCTGGATCCTACGGGGTAGCAAGGCCTGAGGTATCCCATAGAATCAAGATCCATGGGGTAGAATAAACCCAAGTAATCCACTTCCATATTCCAGATACAAGGAGATAAGTCCAAGGAATCTTTCAAATGATTCGATTAAGAATTCAAGCATTCAAGAAATCAAGTTAAACATTTATAACCAAGTGAGTATACCCACTCACGTCAACAAGAACAATCCCTGAGTATACACACTCATGAAAACCATTTATCATATGAATATGGACCCACCCTCTGATATAAACCATTTAACATGTCATTAATCTTTTAGATATAGGTATAACCACGCATATCATCCATTTTATATGCCAAGATATCAAAATAGGTGAGTCATAACATGATATTTAAAGATCAAGGAGGCAGTACATCTTCTAAACTAGCTACTCAAGCTATCAAGTCATTAACAGGCTTCCTCTAACTAAGAAATCATAAGAACACACCCCTTGGGTGGTTTAAACAGGAAAAAATAAGCTATTCCCTTATAGCTCACCCCTCAGGGGGCCACGAAACGAGCAACGGGTTCCAACGCACCTAAACAGAACTCATGGTCAACCTCACTTAGTCCAACTACAGCTACTAAAAGCTACTCACTCAAAAACAAGACCTGATTGGATGGTCTGAAAAATAGAATTTTGGAAAAAATCTCTAAAAACACAAATAAAATCCTAACGAAAGTATATACCACCTACCATGCCTTGGTATTATATAGCTCATCTAGTATCGTGTCTTGATTCGTCCTAGTTTGGAAGAAATCTTAATAACGGATGAAGAATTGAATATTAGGGAATATGATCCTAAATTAAAATAGTGTATTCATTGTTATGATTAATCAATAATGACTACATAATAATCTAGTTCTTGCCAATATGCTTCTAATGTGATAGACGACGCTCGAATTGGAGTCTGGATGGCTTCAATAATTGAAAAACTAGAATATATGGTTTTTGGGTTCAAAATGAGAGTAAATCATATTGTCCATCAAAAATAAGAGTTACTGCCTCTTTTATAAAAAAACCCACCGGAAAAGTACACAACGTGTACCTCAAGTACATTGCGTGTACTTTCCTCCTTTTTTTCTTCTGTTCAAGACTGGTTATATGTTGTGATAGCCAAGTACATGGTGTGTACTTAAAGTACATGGTGTATAGACCAAGTACACGATGTGTACCTAGCCTGTGGCCAGATTTCATACTGTTTTCCCCTTTCTATCTTAAAAACAACCCAACCGACCCTTGTCCTTGACTAGGGTGTAAGAAAAAAAAATAAGGAAACACATTTAACCCAAAAAAGAAGATCTATACCTCAAGAAAAATCCTAGATCTTACATCCCATTAAGGGCACTGTGTGATAGGGTTTCCCCTCACCACCGCTTCCTTCCTTTATCTCTAATTTTCACAGCGCCCCTCCTCATGCTTGGTGAGATCATGGTGGTAGATCCCCTATTGCAATGGTGTTCTGCGACTTCGTGGAGTTGGACTTCTCGGCCTTTTTCACCATTTCTCGTCTGTTCCATTGTGAAATCCTTCTTTTCTAGATAGGGTTTCCCATGGTGGCATGGTGATGGTCCATGACCGAGATCTATCTTCAGCAGATTTAGGGTTTATGCCTCATATTAGGTGTGTGCGTTGGTTGGTTTGTCGTGGTCTCTATGAGAGACCAGGTTGGAGGCAACAGGATCTGGTTTGGGGTGGGACTACCTTCTAATGTACTGGTGATGGTTTTTTATTTCAATTTGTGATGTTTTTTTTTGGTTTTGGATGCATTCCAATTGTTTGTGATGCAGAGTTTATGATGGCTTCCGGTGAGGTCCTTCTGGTGACAGTGATGGTCTTTGATTTTTTTTTTTGATTTTATGATTTTTTTGAGGCTTTGATGTCAGTTGGGTGACTGGTTCTTTGGTGATCTCTTCGGCCTCTATTCGTAGCAAAGTCCATTTTTTTCTTGGATTTTGTTTCTAATTTCTATATGTATCATTAGAATTTTGAGTTTTTATTGAATTATATTCTAATATTGGATGGGAAGGATGACATTATTGGTTCTCTAAAGGGTTATTTTCATTTGAAAATTGGTAATTGTTACATTTTGGCCTCAGTGGTCTGCAGCTCAAGGGATCCTACAACCAATTTTCTGCAAGAAGCTACTCAAAATAAGGTTCATGGCAAGGGGTTTTCACCGTATCATGGCTATTCATAATTGGAAGTTTTATAGGGAATGGCGTCTGCCATCGATAATAGGACCATGCTCTTTTTCATGGGATAACTAGTCATGCCGTGATGAGATAATAGAAATTGGACTTAATGTTTTTTGTTATAGGGAGGAGCTTCTCTCTTATAGTGAAGGTTGTTTTGGGTTTTGAGATTTTGGTCCATTTGGGCCTATTTCTTGTTTATGTATTTGATGTCAGGATGGGTTCCCCGTTATCCCTTAAAAGGGGGTTTATCTTAATAAAAAATTAATTTCTCGTTAGTCATGTAACATTTACCTATATCTTTAAAGTTATTTGATCTTATGAAATAAAACATTTCTACATGAAAAACACACAAACTTTTTTCTAAAATAAAACCTTTAAAACCCATATCAAGAAAATAAAAAACCCATTTAGGCAACATATAGAACCATATTCATAAAACCATTTCAAACCCCCTTAAAATGGAATAACCATATGGCCAACATCCAATATAATTATCCAGAGAACATAATCATTAAACAATTCATTATAGATATATAATGGGTCTCGCACTTCAAATAATCTATATTAGGCTATCCTTTTTTTCATGAGCTACAATGGGTCAAAACCCATCATATAAGCTATGCCAGGATCACTCATTAGTTATAATGTGTCTTATCCCATCATATAAGATATATCAGGCTCAATAATTTTTTATATAATTATCAAGTACCATATCATGAATAAAACATTTTATTATTGAAACTTTTCATCATAAAACCCTTGAAAAACTCTTCTAAAACTATTATAAAAACACTTTCAGATATCAAGATACTCTTTCCTTTTGAAAAATCATTTTCAAAACATGAATTTCCCATAATAAGGGGAAGAGATTTTTTTCTTTAAATAAAACATTTAATAATATAAATGAATCCAAATATAAAATAATGGTTATTAAGTCAGGAAAATTTATTATCACTGTATAAGTTAAAAACATTCCGTTTCTCTTTTTGTCAAAATGTTTTGTATAAAACACATGAAAATATTACTTCTAGAAACCATTCAAAAGAAGTAAAAATAGAAGTAAAATTTACTTTATAATTTTTTTTTGTCCATATGAAATATAAATAATATAATTTTAAAAATATAGACATTGAATGAAATGAGTTAAAAATTAATCTTTAAAAGAATATTTTTTTAAAAATAAAGTCCCTTATGTAAAACATTAAAAAGATTCCTTCTTTTTTTAACATTTTCAATAAATGAAAATTTTACTAAAAATGAACTTTATCATCTATTGAAACATAAATATTAATTTTATTTAAACATTTAAGTGAAAATAGAATAAAAATATTTAGAAATTAAATCTTTAAACGTTTTAAAAAGAGGTTTTAAGTAAAAGGGTCCCTTACCTTGAGTCTGATTTGTCACATATGTTATTTATCTTCCTAAATAATAAACATATGCTAATTTCTTAATTTCTTAAAAACTTCTTCCAAATTTATTATTCTTTTTATTTCACTTATTACCATTTTATATACAATTACTTAATCAATTAAGTTTATATCAAATGTTTTGATGATATTTGGCTTATATGTCCAAAATGACATCAGTAGGTTGACTATGGTCAAAGAGGCCATCATTTAAACATCTAAAGAATAATAATCATGAAATAATTATCATTTTTTATGTCAATTTACTTTTTTAAAAAATCATGAAGTATTTATATGAAAAAGGAACCACATTATGATCGTGGAGACAGTAGGTCGTACGTATGCTTGAGTAATGTTTCCATTTTTCAATGATAATTATGGAAAGAAGGTAATTATTATTTTATCTTTATATAAATATCATAAATACCATATTTTTTAATTAAATATAATTATATATATCATCCATGTGATTTGGTGATGATCAAATAATTACATCGCTTCATAGAGGCGGTAGTCCACACGTACGCACAAATAATGTTATCATTTTTCACTGTAAGAAATAAAATGATATATTATCTCTTAAGAATGATAAAAATTTCTTTAATATTATAATTATTTCATTTAAGTCACATATAATCATTATATTTAACCTTATTACCTTCCATGTAAAACATTAGTGAAAAAATGAATCACATCGCTTCGCAAGGAGATAGTCCATCGTACACATGAGCAGCATTATTGTATCAAAAGAAAAATGGAAGGTAAGAATTTATATTTGATATAATAATTAAAAAATTATAATTATTTTATAAATATCATATATATACTTTAAATCCATTATTATAACAACATATTAGAGGAAAATATGAAAAACGAATTAAATCAGATCATGAGGCAGTAGTCCGCCATACACGTGAATGATGGTTTAATTTCCAATTTTATAGATGATGATATGGATTTATGTTTTTAAATTTACATGATAAATTATAATTATATTTTTAGATAATTATTTTCTATATTAATGTAATTTAATAATATTTTAAGGAGGTGGAAGGAGAAATAAAATAAAAATGTTTGGTTAGCAAGGATCTCTCTTCTTTAGACAACCTTCTTATGTTGGTACCAAAATCCCTCTTATGATGGATTTATAATAAAAATTATTCTATTATTTGGGAGAGTAATTAAAAAATTTAATTTAGAAGGTATTGGCCAAAAAACGTTTTTGATGGTGTTAAGTTGAAAGAAGTTGGGGTGGCCTTTTATAAGTGTAAGAGAAGACACACTTGGAATTTTTTAAAACAAAAAGAGATAATCATGTTTTTTACATCACACAAGGATCTAAAATATACCATTATAGAGGAAAAAAATAGATAATTTGAAAATATTTCCATAAAATAGAATTTATAAAAAATAATTTGGTCATTTTAATCCTTATCGTTTTAGTTTAACCCCCTAGTAAACCTGTTTTCACCTTAATCAAGTAAAAGATTTTTACTATTTCCACTATTCATTATGACCAAAAATTATGTTTCAATTATTATATAATATAAATTATTATGATTAAAAATATTGAATCCATTTTATTAAATTCAATTAACATATTTTTTAGAATATAATTTAATATTAAACTCATATATGCCATGGAAAAGTAGTTTTTCAATAAGTGTATTTTTTAAAGAAAAAGATGATTTTATATCAACTCATTGACTATTAATAATAATTATATGAATTTAAATTAATATTTATAGATTTATAATCTATAAATTTCATTTAAATCATTCCTCAATAGGAATTATTTTAATTAATTTAAATGGAGAAACATTATACAATTTGAAACAATTTTCAGAAAAACCCCAATTTTAAACCAAAAAATAAAATTATACTAAAATTTATAAAAATATGATTCATATTTAATAATGCGAATTAAATATAAATAAATAATACTTATTTTACGTTAAATTATATTCAAAATATTTTTGTATATTTTAAACGCCCAAACCTGGGTGCCACATACAGGAACCCTAAGCCGGTTCGACACATGACATCAAGTGTGCCTCCCCATATGCTAGAGTAATCCTACTAGAAATGATGGCATAATATGTAAAATTGGGATACTATAACCTATTTATCAAAGTATCACAATAGTTGAAATCAATATTAAATATCTCCAAGATACTACAATAATAAATAATCATCCAAACAACACAAGAATAAATCCCAAAATGGGGAAAATAACCATGAACCATAATAGTAGATATGTCGCGAAATATATGTGTCAAGTTTAAAATGAAAACACAAGATAAAGAAACAATAAAATATCCTAGACAGGTCTCAACATCATATCGGGTTCCCTCATTTATGCTCCATCTTGAATCCTAACCCATCCATCTAACATAGGACTCTTTCCCTTATCATGTCCTACAAACATGAAGTCTATTCAGGTACCAATCATATAGACTAGGTAGGGTGTGAGTAAAAATAAGTAGACCATGACCAATGGATTCTAAATAGATATCTTGTCTATAACAGTGTATGTAGTTTTATATATAAAAAATGTCAAGTGAAAAGGTAAATAGGTTTTAAATTTATTATTCTTTATCCAACCACATCATACCTGCTTTATCTCATGTTGAAGTCTGAACCATACACCATAGGGATTTTAAATTTTACTTTTCTCCATGGGATTTCATTATTAAATCTAGTTCCAATTTCATTTTTTCATTGGGTACTAGATTATCAGTTTGAAACCCCTTGGATATTTGGATTAGTATCTCCTAACCCACTACACATTGTTCACATCCATGTATATATATATATATATATATATAACTTAGGGTCCTAGATCAGAAGTCTCGAACCCCATGGGTATTTAGAGAATTAGACCCTAACACAAAACTCATTATTCACATGGTTCATGGTTTTTTGGGGTAGGTGCATGGCTTAAGAAAATCATATTTCAACCATGAATTGTCCAAAAAAATTTCCAAACTCATCCAAGGCTCGCATGAACACACCCAAGAAATACCCCAATCAAAAGAAGATTAAAACAAGGGTAAATTAATACCAGAAAATGAGTATAATACAACTGCAGAAAGGTCAGGATATTACAATATCCTCAACATATGACATCTCATCCTCGATTTTTACTCCCAATCATCACTAAGCCTCTCAGATAAAAATCTTAGTCCACTAGTACTGTATATTTTCTTCCATATCCCATTTTTTCTGCTAAAAAATTCCACCTTTCCTTATCACCCGTATTATCCGCATGGTCTTTCCTCACAACACTTTATCACTACAATCCACAACACAAATTTAATGCTTCTCAAAGGACACATCATCCTCAAGATCTACATCATCAATGTTGATCACATGAGAAGGGTTTGGGTGATACTAATGAAGTAGTGATACATGAAAAATATTGTTCATATCACTAAACCACTATATAAGATCCAATCAATAGACAACCAACCTGATTCTCTCCCTAATCTCAAACGGTCTGATAAACCTGGGTGCCAACATGCCCTACCGCTGAATCCTACGGTGACCCAATCTTAGTAAAACCCGAAGGAACACACGATCACCCATTATAAACTCAAGGGGTTGATAGCATCGATCAGTTTACAACTTCTATATACTCTATGATATAATCATATGTTTCTAATCCTAATGAACCTTCTCCACTATCTCCTACACCAGACTCAATCCCACCAAATCTTACTCACCCACCTCAATCCAACATAGAGGTGATCTACATGGCCTACCATAAATTTCCTCATATGGTGTAATAAAAATAGTCCCCTGATAACTATTTTTAAGGTGAATTCAACCAAAACTAAGTGCTTTGACCAAGATCCCCCAAATTCTAGGACCTGAGAAATAATAATTCCCTCTAGAACCTAAATAGTACAGTCTGATTTCCCATCTATTTTTAGGTGAAAATTCATCCTAAAAAACACCTGGTTACCAAAGTAATTCTATAATCCTTACAAGAATCATGGAATAAATCACAAATAATGATCTAAAACTATGCTCTATTACAACTCGTGTAAATGGACTATCTCCCAAACATACATATCCCCCAACTGATCCACTATGAGAGTTTCCAAAATATGCAATAAATGGGCCACTTTATTCAACTGGCCCACAATCACCCATATTTCATCATTATTTAAAGGGATCCTTGGAATACCTACCATAAAAAACACGGTTACATCATACCAATTCTATTATAGAATAGTAAATGACTTTAATAGACCATTGGGTCATTGATACTTATAATTTACCTACTCATGGGTTTAGAATAGTTTTAAAAAGCATACAATCAACCTTTTCATTCTTGACCACCTATAATGTATTTGAAGTTCATGATACATTTTGGTCAAACAAAAATTTACTACTCAAATAGAGGAATGAAACCCATGTATTATCTCCTCATGAATAAATATAGGCACAACAACATGGTTCCAGACATAGATGATATCTTCCTTATTTAATGTTCTATATGAATTTAACTCCCCACATTCAAGGATTTCCCTTAAGTAAAAACACTCTAGATCCTTATACTGCCTTTCCTTGATCTGACTTATAAGTATTGACTCAACTAATAAGGTCATGAGGTTCATATGCTCCAAGACTTCTTGAGCCTCTATATGCATCTTATCCAATTAATCAATCATCTTCCACTCTAAATTGGAGTCCTGGACTGCCTAAGTCTATCTCTTTTGGCTCAAAGGATTAGCAACACTATTTACATTTCCCAGTGTATAGGCTTGTTAAAAATCAAATAAATGCATATACTCTACCCATCTACACTATTGGATACTCAAATATCAATTTGAAAAGATATACTTTTTGTAACTTATCAAACCAACTGACTATGGAACCAGTTGCCACATGGCCTCAAGTATGCCTCTCTAAATTCTAGAAGTTGGTGACTATAAGTAAGGGTGTAATGTTGGTACAGTGGGGAGAATATACCCTCAAGACCAGATTTTAAAAATGTTATATCAGGTGTAAACCTATTAACAATAGCGAAAGTAGTAACCGTAAATGAAGAAGCAGTGGATGATAAATATAATGACTCAAAAAAGTAGACAATTACTAATATACTACAATTAATGCATGTACAAGAGATTATACAAAAGATAAATTAAGGGATGCATTGTAGTCAGTATAGTTACATGAAACAAAATATTAAAATATAGACCAAATTCCATGAAGTAATTCTCCACGAGCATCCTGACTACCAGATCTATCTCATTCACCTAACACCTAGCTATAAGAATAACATTATAGGAAAATGATTGAGGACCTATGAACAAGAAGATATGCTCTAGTACCCCAGTGCAATGGAAGCCTAATCATGGTGTGAGATATACTTAGTAGGCCACTACCAAGGGTTTATAAATCAAAATCCAGTTCATACATATAAAATAAGAAATGTTAATGTATATCAAATTAATGCAGTAATGTGAAATAAATAAATAACCATGTCAGTTCCAATTTCTTAAGGCCACCTAGTCAACCATACCTGCTTCAACCTAAGTTGATAAAGTCTGAACCATAAGTATCCTATACAAGTATGATAACAGAAATTGATCACAAAAGTAATAAATAGGTATAGACAGATAGACTGATCTAAAGCATTTGATTTGTCTTAGAAGACATGTCCCTAGGATATCAAATGTGCATCAATATACTTTTCTAGAAAAGAAACTAAAAAATTTAATAAGAATCAACTTGGTACCATCTGAGGTCAACCTTAACAAGGAACCCATGTATCGCACTAGGAGTGCCTTAAAAGTTTAATGTTGTCAAATTCCTTCCAATGAAATCCATGTAAGGCCTTACAAGTATCAATCCTAGCATAATTTTATACAATAACCTCTAAGATTATACATGGTATCTCACATAAGGGACCAAGTCACACTTTAGGCATGGTATAACCATCTCTCTAATGATCCCATCCAAGCTGTCTCCCTTAGTGAATTGGTATCACTCATAATGAGGTAAGAAGAACACACTGTGAGCCTATCCAGTCATAATAATGTCTCCCCCAGTGTATACACAATCTATCGGTGAAACTGATCACAAATATGATGAGACCATCATCTGCATTCTATGGAAGGAAACTCAAGTATCACTCATGAAATCTATAAGTCATTTAATAAATTAATTTAAATAATAAAAAAGGGAATTAAATATGAAACAAGGATGCATAATAAGTGTCACACCCATTTTCTAATCAATTTATATATAAAAATAGGCCACATACACAAGAAATCCACACAAAGAGGAAAGATTACAAAAGAATCCATGTAAACACCCACATCATTAATACAAGAAAGGAATAACAGGTAATCACTTTTCCAATTTGAATACAACACACCTCGTCAAGGGATTTTATTAGAAAACATGATGTTGTTATTCATGAAATTAATTTAGTTCACTTCTGTAAATCCAATTCCAACACAAAGCATAAAAACACACCTCAAGGTTGTTTTTATACATGTTAGAATCAAAATTTAATACATAAATACAATCCAATACCCAATGGGTGGCTCTAATAAGGTAAGACAACATTTAATAAGGGAGAAAAAACAAATCCACCCAAATGGGTTGGTTGGGTTTAAGGTCATAGACTCCCACCACACCAAGAAGGGTCTAAATTCATCACATCTCAAGATAATAAAATTAATTTAAGGAATTTAATTATTTTTATGAAAAATTATGAAATTTTAGAGTGCTACACAATTGAGACATTTAATAAAATGATGAAACTTGATGGGAAAGTTATAGACCACCAACTTCATGATTGGGATGACCCACACATCTAATATTGAGGATTGATTTGGTCTGGTTTGACAGAAATAAGAGAAATGAGAAAATCCTTGAAAAATAGGGAGAATTATTTCGCACAACCTTTTTGAAGATAGAGAGAAGGTAAAGTAGGAACATAAGAAATGTGATTCATGGACTGTCAATATTCTTCCAATGCACTAGACATCACTCGAATCGAAGGTCGTATAAGAGAGATCTCCTCATACCTAAAGGATAAGAAAGGACCACAGAGGAGGATGTTGAAATTAGAGGTTTGATAATAAAGGAGGAAGAGTGAAAACTATGAATTCATCAATTTAATGAGGCACATAGTTTGGATGCATGGTTGGAAAAACAGTGTGCCAACCATGCTCGTTCATAAAGAGGGAGGACGCATGATTCATGCACATGGTTTGGGAAACCGTTTATTTCCGCTATATGAAAAATATATAGCAAACTACATGGTTGTGAATCTACTCCCACATGGTTATACCAAACTGTGAGGTACCTTCTGCTTCATTAGACCAGGCCACATAGTTTCTTCTTAGCATCTCACGATTTCAAAAAAATTGTGCACCCTACCTATATCATCCTTAAAGAGGGGTTTCTAGCCCTGGTGCTCTCAAAACATGACAAAACAACTGAGGGACCCCTCAGTACTCAAACCAAGTCTAATAATAACACATTTAAGTGTTTAAACTATCATAATTCTATTTTGAATCTCAGTTTACATAGAAGATCGCCCACCAGAAGACAAAATTCAAATTCTTTTGGAATTTAATCCTATACAAAAACACATGACACTACAATATCCCCACCATAAAAATTCACATCCTTGAGAATCCGTGGGTAAATTAATAGAACATAAATCAGCCTAATTGTGTCATGAATTATTGTTCATATGACCATGTCTCATCTCCAAATTACTAATGCACCTTTGAGTGTGACCTTAACATACGGTATATAATCCATAGAAACCTAATACAGTGCTTATTTTTCTGACCTGAAACATCGAGATGGTGCCTAACTGAGAACATTTTACCCAAGACATGGGCACATCATCAACTCCTTTACACACATTTATTATAGAATTTTTAAGGAAAAAATGGAGTTATAGTATTCCACTGATGGAACTACCAACTTAATCATGTCCTTTGTGCTCCAATGGTGCACTTTCTATGATTCTGATCTTAAACAGTCATTCGACTCCAAATTAACCTCAGAGGCCTGGATGAGCTAACTTCTCATTAAATGTATTTTTTATAAATCACTGCACTTTCATCAACTCAAAAATGTTCCATTAAGTGATTCCCTCAACCATATAAGATAAGAGAGATAGAAAACCAGTCAAACCATCTCTGGTCAACTACTCCTTAACCATTGGACATAAATTGTTGATGTACTCCAAAACAAATACTGATTTATTTTGGATAGAGGCTCCTTGAAATTTTACCATGAATTCTCACTAAATCCTGAAACTGGATTTCGATGACATATATATCCAAAGCACCCCATTTTCACTACCATGCCTCAGCACGAACATGGGTTCATGGTCGATCTATCTCTTTGGGATCACCACCCTTTTTAAACATCCCTTATAAGCATAATTAAAGTCTACGGTAACCTTGAAATAATAAATAGGAGTTGAAGGAGATCTTATAATGAAAATCTTAAATGGTGCTTACAATATAGACACCCTAAAAAAATTAAACATCCAGATACCAAGAATGATGATTGAGTCCAAAGAGGCATCCTTCATGCGATCGATTCATAAGGAAAATACTATAATACATGAGTATTTCCATGGTGTTCTTACCTGGGAACCCATGTGTGACTCAAGAATAACCATGCATCTAAGGAAAACCATGATTCCCAAGAGAAATATGATAGAGACCACCTAACAAGATCACCATCTATTAAATTTTTTATGGTGTATAACTGATGCTCTCTCAGTGTACCCAGATGATTTCAAGAAAGGGGACATGGTTATTATTTAGTTGATAGTACACTAAGAAAATTTGAATGATTTCTGGAAAGGGACCAAGATACCCCCTCTATAAAAAAATATTAAGTGATGTTAACTAAATTGAACCCACCATATATAACTATCGGAAGAAGATAAGTTGAACCACTATTGGTCAACGTCCATTTAAAAGAGATTAGATGTGCTTTTAGACACATATCCATTAATCTATCACAGTGCCTTCACCACCCTATGCATCTCGTGATAATTTAAGTAAAACTACCATGGAACACCCCAAAAAATGGTGTACTCAAAAGTTTTTCATATATCCAACTACAACATAATCATTCTCTCTTTCAAGCACCTAATTAAATCAAGATATTAGTAGCCATAGGGGAATTTTAAGAAAGACCATCCATTTTGAAATCATATTTTCAGGTTTTTATTCCTTCTACTTGGAAGGATATTCATTACCAAGCTAGAAACGATGCTCCCCACCTTAAGAGTTTCCTTATCATTATATTTATTGAAAATAGAAACTCATCCAATAGAACACAATCCATTGACCACTAACAGTTATTCCTAGAGGTGGATGACAAGATTTAACAAGCATTTAACTAAAGAGATAGAAAACTCAATTATTAAAATCATAATATTGGATTCATATTTAGACTTACATGTGTCTCTCCATCTAAGATACATACACACATTCCATAGTATTAGATGCAGAAGCCAAAATGATTGACCACCATGTCAAAACAATTGATCCTCTTACAACGTTATCTTGAGCAATGGGACCAGTTTGATTTCTTTAGACGATTAGGTCACCCTACCTCAGATATGAACTATGGTGAAATCATAACATCTCAATATTAAATGATTAACACCAAACTCAAATAGTTTTATGTACCATTTTAACAACTCAACGGGTATCGCATGTATCAACGCATACTACACTGAGGATTCATGAGAAAACATAACTTCCTTGATACTATCAATAGGCTTTCTAACCTTATGAATTCAAGTATTTGATGTCCAATACAAAGAACTATCTCAAATTTGTACTATATTGTATGTCTTTAAAAGAAGACGATCACATCTAGAGTCATCAAACACTTGAGAGAAAGAAGGGGAAGGGTTTAACGACCTACCAAGGGGCTGACCATGCCCGGGGCATGTCTAACCCACTAAAACTATGCATTACATGATGCGCACACCCATATAAATGGTTAAACTATCACACTACCACCATTCTAGAAAAAAATTTCATTTTAGAGACTAAGAGTCCTACAAGGGACTATGGCACCCGAATAACACCTCATGCTTGAATAGATTGTAGATAATTTAGAGGGGATTTAATGGTTCTGGGGGTGATACCTACTTTTGGGTATCCCCTTAAAATAATTTAAATAGCATAACAAAAGTTGTGTAATGTTAATTTGTAACTAGGCTCTACCACCTATCTCTAAGGTTCAACAAGTGGAAGAAGAGGCATATGAGTAATGCTCACATTCTTGTTTTAAGGAAGATACTCAAGGAAACATAGAAACTATCCCTACATAAGGGTTTCCCTAAGAACACCTCTTAGGGTTAAATTTTATTTTGTTACATTAATTTAAATTTAATTATTTAATCATTTTAAAATTTCATATTAACTTCAAGTACTAGTCAAGAAAAAAATTTATAATAGCAACTTTGTTTATAAAAATCCACAAGGAATTCTAGAAAGTTATACTAAAATTCCTTTCTAAATATAATTTATTTAATTGATATCCTATAATTATTGGAAAAGATATCACATAAATTTATTTTAAACATTTTATTTTTCCACAAGGTCTCATAGTTGGGATTTGTAAAAGAAAATTTTCAATTGAGATCTATATAGGAAAACACCCTTTAGGTTGTAATTGTAATTTTAATTAACCAATGCCTCATATAAATACATATCAAAGAATATTAAAAGGTATTTTATTAACAAATGGGGATTGGTTAAGTAATATTACACCATATGGTTATATGTAAAACCATATAAATGGCTGTAGAAACATTAAATGACCATCACTTTATAGCATATGCATACCCCCATGGGGTTAAACATGAAGGCATGTCAAAGAAAAGGTGACCTACTAGGGTCTCACTAATCCATTTTAGGTTCAACTAAATGCAATCCAAAATTTCTAATAAATAGGATTTTAAACACCCATAGTGGTTAAATTTTGATGAAACATGCCCCAACTGACCTACATGGGTCCATTTATGCATTTTGAAATTTATTCATATAGGTCATCATTCCCAAATAATAGTGGTTCATGCACTTATAAATGCAACTATTTCATTTAAGGTAAAATTAAACAAAGTTTCTTTTTAATCAATAGTTTTTAAATATTTAATGATTGTAATAGGTGGTTTGATTATATGGGTTTACACTACTCAATTTATAAAGTACCCACACACATTAAAAATTATAGGTAGATACCATTTAAATGCAACCATTTTATCTATTATTAAGAATAAAATTCAATAGCATTAACATTAATGAAATAGACTTTTAGTATATAAAGTGCATCAATAATGGTATGATTATATGGGTCATTAGTTTCCAATTCATAAAGCACACAAACACCTTAAAATTACAAAATGACTCTCATTTAATTGCAACCAGCATGTTTCATCCCACTCCAAACAATCATAGAAGCACTGCATAACACTCAAGGGAAGACTATTAATTAAACACTTAAACAAGTTATACACAAGAATGAAATGAAATACCTAAGTAGGTAAAAGATAATAATATTATTAAAATCACCTATCATGGAATATAACAGGTTCATAAATGACACACAAGGCACATTAACAATTTCAACCAACCAAGCAATGAAATTTACAAGGCATGGAATATGCATGGCATTTGAATCCCATTGTACATATAATGATGCTTGTAATGGCTTATCCTTGCCATACCAGGATAAGGGTAAATGATAAATCTCATAAATTAGTAAGAAGTGGAAATAAATCAAATAAATCAAGGTTAAGTCAAATAAAATAAAATAATGATCAACATAAAAAATAGTCCCATCCCTAGCCAATTAAACTTTTCCCCATATGTGGGTTGATCACTCCCTATCATGGATTTTCACCAAGTGATGATGCATTTCTCGTCTCATTTATAAAAGACCAAAACTATAAGACAAAAGGAAAAATGATCACTGATACCACTTTGTAATGTCCCAACTAGAATGACTATGGAATCAGTAGTTGGACCAATTTTCGCATGGCCTCAAGTGTGCCTCCCCACATACCCGAGGTTGCTGACTAGTAGAGAGGGTATAATGATGGTACAATGGGGAGGATATACCCTCAAGATCAGAGTCGCACAATTATATATCAGGTGTAAGTAAATGGAAAATATAGAAATCTGTATTAGTAAATTAAAAGGTAGTGGAAGATAAATATAATGACTGAGTAAAGTGGAAAATGATAAATATACTAAAATCCATTCTAGTATAAGAGATTATACAAAATATAAAATAGGATAAATGTATCAGGAAATATATTACATTGAAAAAATATATTAAAAGATAGTTCAAATTCTGTGAGGGTAATCTCCACGATCATCTTATGTACCAGCTCAGTCTCATTCTCCTAACTCCCAGCTATAAGTATAATAGAACAAGAAAAAGATCAAGGAATTACAAACAAGAGGATCTTCTCACGTACCCCAATGCAATGGCAGCTTGAGAAAGGTATGAGATATACTTAGTTGGCCACCAACAATGATGTATAAAGTATAGTCCAGTTCCTACATATAAAATAATTAGTTTTTATGTACATCAATGTAAACAAAAAGTGAAAATAAATAAATAACCAAGTTAGCTTAGGTTCCTCAAGGACACCTAGCTGGCCATACCAGCTTCTCCCTAAGCCAAAAAATTCTAAACCATAGACAACATGTATAAGTAAGATAAGGGTAAAGTGATTACAAAAGAAATATATCGGTATAAATAGATGGATCAATCCCAAGTGAGTGAATTGGCATGGGGGACTCATCCATTTGATATCAATTGTGCATCATTAGAATTTTCTATAAAAGTAACTACCAAATTTTAATAAGTAGAATCATGGGACTATCTATGGAAAACCTTAACAAGGGACCCATGTATAACACTAGGATAACCATAAAATCTCACTACCATCAGAGTCTTCCTAATGAAATCCATGAAAGGCCTCTCAAGTATTACTCTCAGACTAATGTGAGACAATAACCTCTATTACCGTACCTGGAATCTCATGTTTGGGAGAAATTAATACTCATAGACTGATACAACCATCATTACAATGATAAAATCCACGTTTTCTCCCCTTGGGAACTGGTATTTCTTCTAATGAGGTAAACAATAATGCACAGTGAGCCTATACTTGTATACTAGTGTCACCCCTAGAATATTCACAATATATCAGTAAAAATAATCATAAAAACGATGAGTATTTCCTCAGTATTTTATGGAATGAAAACCAAGTATCACTCATACCATTTATAATTCATTTAATCAATTAATTTAAACAATTACAGAATTTCCTTCTAAAGGGAATGAAATAAGAAACAAAGATTCATTAAAGGGTCCATACTCATTTTCCACTCCACTTATTTATAAAAAGGGTCCAAATAAACAATAAACCCACATTAAGAATTGACATTATAAAACAATTCAAGGAAAACCCCATACAATAAATCCAATCAAGGCATAACACATAAATTTCTAATCCAATTTGAACACATCACACCTAATTAAGGGGTTTATAAAAAACATGATGTTGTTATTCAAGAAATTAGTTTATTTCACTTTATTCAATCTAATTATAACACAAATCATAAAAATCAAAATTTGATGTGGGTTTTATACCAGAGAGCATCACAATTTAATACATAAATAAAAAGGAACAACCAAAGGGGTGGCTTTAATAAGGGTTGACAATATTTAATAAGGGAGAAAAAACAAACCCTCCCAAATGGGGTCATTAGGGTTGAGTTCATAGTCTACCACCACACTAAGAAGGTTCTAAACACATCGCATGAAAATATAATAAAATTAATTCAAGCTATTTTATTATTTTTAAGTGAAATAGGAAAAGTGCAGTGTATAGTACAACGACGACATTTTATAAAAAGATAAAAATTGAGGTAAAATATATAGACCACTTACCTCATGCTTAGTACAACCCACACACCCAATATCAAGGATTAATTTAGTCTAGTTCAAGAGAAATCAAAGAAAAAGATGAATGACTTGAAAATAAGGAAATTTCGGTCACACAAAAAATACACAGAGGGAGAGAAGATAATCAAAGAATGAAAGAAAGAGGATTAATAGACATAATGAGACACTTAAAATTAACCTCATAACACTCAAATAAAAGTCTTATGAGGGAGATATCCTCATACCTAGAGGATAAGAAAGGACCACGGAGGAGGATTCTCTACACGGATGCAGAAGAAGAACAAAAGGAGGAAAAATAAATAATGAGATTGGAAAAAATGGAAATTCACCCAATTAATGAGGAACACTATTTAGACACATGGTTGGACAAAATGTGTGATAAATGTTCTCATCTTACTTCCTAGGGAGGGAGGTCACATTGTTTATGCACATGGTTTGGGAAACCATGTGTTTCCCCTCTTTCCAAAATCATCAGCAAACTACACAGCTATGAGGTTCCTCCCACATGGTTAGAATAAACCCTGAGACACCTACTTATACACTAGATCAGATTGCACGATATCTTATAAGGACTTCACGGTTTCAAAAAAACCATGTTCCATGTCTTCTTCTTCCATAAAGTGGGATTTCCATCCCCAGAGCTCCTAAAACATAAATCAACACTTGAGGGACCCATCAAGCCACAAAAAAAAATTATAATGAAAACACATTGAAGTGTTACAACACCCATAATTCCATTTCAAAGATTAGTTCACAAAACATACCACCCACTAAACAACAAAATTAAAATTCTTTTTTAATTTCATCCGGTCCAAAAATATGGGATGCAGAACTTTTAGCATTTTTTGTAGGTATACACAGTAAACATTTCACCCAATAGGTAATGCCTCCAACACTTTAAGTAATAAACCACCATGACCAACTCGTGATAATGCATAGAATAATTCCACTCAAGTGGCCATAACTATCATGATCCATATTCCACAACTCAATCTCCCCATATTAAAATTTATTTATGTCTGTTCTCTGATGCATCACAAAAAAAAAGATATACTCCTCACCAAGATTTGGTAGTATCAAAATCAATATACTAGTCGAACACTTATTCAACTCCTATAAGTCATAATCACATGCTCAAGACCATTAAAATTTGATACACTTATTGGTCAGGCTTGAAAGTGGAGTTTCCAAATAGGAAAAGATATGGATGAATATTTGATAATATCAATTAAACCGAGAAATATTAATATATATAAAACATTCTTGGGATGGTACCAAGATACAACTACCATAACTTTCTCTAGGTCTATTAAAGCACATTCCTTGGAGATTAAGTTCCCTAATAAATGTACCATGTCGATCTATAATTAACACTTATATAGATTTATTATATCTGATGATATATCAGTTTACTCAAGATGATGTCAATATATTGGGCATTATCATCATAAGTATTGGAGTACACTAAGATTTTATCCACAAAACAACCATAATATGATCTAGGTACAGATGAAAGATTTCTTTCTTTAATGATATAAAAACATATCGATCATTCATCATCCCAAACAATATAATTATGAACTTATATAGTAAATACCTTCTTATAAAATCATTCCATTTTATATAATAAGTTAGAACTCTAAACTGATGATACCTCAATCTCAATCCAATATTATATAATACACAATATCCTCTCAAATTTTCAATGAGATCATTGATATCCATAAGAGGATACCAGTTCTTAACTATTATCTTTTTCAAATTCCTAAAATTGACTCGTAAATTAAATGTCTTATTATCCTTATTAGGAAAAAAAATTAGAGAACCGTAAGGTGATGTATTGAGATAGATAAATCCATTATCCATAAATTCTCTTGGTTGAGTCTTAAGAACTTGAAGCTCTATTGGATCCATTTATTAAGGTGGAATGGAAATTGGTTTGGCTCTAGAAATCAGTGAAATTGTGAACTCAACATATTTATCTGGTGGAATACTTTAGAACTACTCATGAAACCCATCCTGAAACAATTCTACTGTGGTTGGAAATAACCATACCCTATACCCCCCTTCATCTAATAAAATACTTTCAACCTTGGTGGTGATCTCCCCTAGCTTTTGACGAACTAGTCATACGGCCTATTAGGATATCCCATTATCCACAATGAATAATTTCATTACCCCATAAAGACATAAAGGTTACTCTCATATGTAACAATTGATTTAGTCTTGGTATGATATCAGCTAGTCCATACCCAAACTCAAGTCAAAACATGACATATAAAGTATGTATAGCTACCAAGGGAAACAATACTCACCAACCTCAAGAGAGATGATTTCCTTTGAACATACACCCAATGGGGAGTCTATCGTCAAAACCCCAATTACAAACCCCATCAGTGGTCAAGGGAAGTGGGTAGGAATGCGACCCTCCCTACTACACTGATGGAAGTGTGCTTGATTACTACTCTAGGTAACCGTCCCTTCTTCTTGGATACTCTATTTTCTACTACCTTGGTAGAGGTTATCATAGATATTCTACCTACCCTCAAAAAACATACCTCCTAGAAATCCAATAGAAACCACATATCCTCCACTGGAAGCCTATTTCAGGTTTTCCTTATAAATTAGTGTTTCATTGAAAATCTCAAATAACTTCATCAATCAGAAGATGTTAAACTAGAAATTAATCTCGCATTTTAAGTCCTTGTGAATTTCTCACTGTAGTTTCCTCATATCTTATGAGAACTAGGAAAAAGCACTTTAATTCATTGTATAAACCATCATAGTCCATCACTAACATATTTCTCTATGTTAACTACATAAACTATGCTACCCTCTCCTAACTCATCAACATTAGGTATAAGTTCTCCAGAAAATTATCTTGAAAATACTTTTATAGAATGATCTACAACTTCTCATCCAAAGCATAAATATCCTACCAATTCTTCTCTTGACCTCATAACATATAAGAATCCAACTTGAATATTTTCTCTTTTGGATTATTTAAATGGTCAATAATTGTTTAGATTGACTCAATCCATAACTCAGTTACCTCAGGTCCACCTTCCATGGTGAAGTTCATAGTGTGATGTAATTTGAAATCTCATTTCAAATCAAACATATTCCACACAATCAGCCCTCCCTCTCTTTCCATGAACTAGAAATAGCAAGAAAAATTCTCAAAAAATTTCTCTCCCACTCATTCACCTGAAACTATTAAAGCCTCTTATCTTGTTTCTAGAGTCACATTTCCAGCAATATACTCCTATCATACTATCAACAAACATAATTATAGAGGAATTTATATAAAATTATAGAAAAAAATATTAGTAAACATAACACAAAACATTTACATAATAGTTATTCACATAAACTCATAAATATTCACCTCTCATACACCGCCACAAATTCAAAACTGAGGCATTATCACTACCCACAACCATCCCTAACCTCTATCATGGAAAACATAGGGTAACCAATTTTCACATTTTATAAGTTTCCCATTAGACGCCCATCTTATACATTTGAAATTACCACATTTATCATCATTTTCAATTATCAATTCCTTATAAGGAACCATTTATTTTTAAAATTTCTCAAATAAATAAAGTCATTTTCATTCCCCAAAACACACTCATAACATGATTTTTTGTGTGTTTATAATATGATACATGTCATATAAATTTTTGAGTTCCTATAATGATTCATGCGTATAATAAACGATCATTCCATGCCAGATCATGGGTAAAATCTAATAAAACGAAAAAATCACACATCAAGTGCATCTCCCAAGGTGAAATAACATTTGAATGTAACAATAAACATCAAGAAAAAAACCCAACCTGGATACTTGGGTTTTCCCCAGCACATGGGTTTTCTACTCCCTTACATGACCTCATGGGAAAGGCCCAAATTATCATAAAATACTATCTAAATTTCATAAATAATAATACATTTGAAAGAAATTAAAATCACATTTGATACCACTTTGTAATCCTTTGACCCTAGCGCTACATACTGGTGCCCTGATCAGGTTCACCCCATGACTTGAGGAACACCTCTATGTATGCTAGAGGTTGATGACTAGTAGTGAGGGACTAATATTTTATGTGGGGAGACTATACCCTCTTTATCAAAGTTGTACAATAGATTAAATAAATATAAAATATAAACAAGATACAATAATAATCAATAGTCAACCAAAAACATTTGAATAAATACCAAAATAAGTAAAATGACCATGAACAAAAGAAGTAGATTTTCTATTCCATATAAGTGTCAAGTTTCAAATGAAAACCTAAAATAAAGACACAGTGAAAACTCCCATGTGGGTCTTAACATCATATCTGGTTCCCTTATTCATGCTTCATCCCAAAACCCAACTCATACATCTAACATAGGGCTCATTCCCTAGTATTATCCTATAAACATGAAGTCTTTTCAGGAACCAATCATCTATCCCAGGTATGGTTTTTATTAAAACTAAGTAGGCCATATCCAATGGTATCTAAAGTAATATCCAGTCTATAATAGTGTATTTAGTTATAAATTAATAAATATGAAATGAAAAAAGTAAGTAGGTTTCAAATTTATTATTATTTATCCAACCAAATATTACATAATTTATACCGAGCTAGATTCTGAACCATGAACCATAGGGATTTTACAATTTAATCATTCCATGGGATTTCTTTTTTCAATTTATTTCCAATTTCATTCATGCATTGGGGCCTAAAGCAGCAGTCTGGAACCCCATAGGTATTTCAAGTAGCAGTCCCTAACACACAACTCATTTGTCTCATCCATATTAAAATTTATATATATATATATATATATATATATATATATATAACTTGGGGACCTAGAGTTTCAGTATGTATTTCCATGGGTATTTAGAGCAGCATTCCCTGACCAACAACTCATTATTCAGATGCATATACACATATCATGGTTTCAAATTCATAACTCATTTACCAATAATTTTCAACAGTGTGTACCAATTAATTTATCAAATACAAACATGTTTCTTCACATTTATAACTAGGAACAAAATGAACAATTTATCCATTAATTCATTTATCACCATTTATTTCACAACTCATTAACCCTTCAAAGTTAAGCCAATAAACCCTTTAAATCCTATTATAAAACATGCAATAAGGATTTATTTTAATTAAATACACTCATTATTTACCTTTTCACATTTCATAAAATATCATTTCATTGATAATTGGAATAACCCCTAGGTTCCCATCAATTCGGACTCATAATTAGTGATGGGTCCAATGGGATCTGCAAAGGGTCTCTCAACTTAAGGGAAATCAATTAACTTTTATAATTAAAACACAATTTCAGAACATGGAATTTAAACAATAAAACTACCACACAAGATAAATATAAATACTATGGGAATTATAAATTAGACCCCCTGCCTCAAGGTCAATGATGAATGCTCGCTAAGCCATAGCCCTCAATTTGATGTAAAATGGTCGAATTCACAACGCCAATAAAGATCTTGGATAAAAACATAGGATCAAGATCCTATGAAACAAGATCTATTAAAACCTATATCTAAACCAAGAAAATGGATGAAACAATCCCTATTTAAATGGTAAGAGATACAAGATATATAAGAATCTAAAATAAGGAATACAATCACTTACTAGAGAGCCAATCATCTTCCACCGAACCTTTGATTCGTAAAGGAATGAGTTAAAAAAGACATGGAACATTATATAGATCCTAAAAAATGATGGAAATTATATAATGTATAAATAGGTTGATTTAGAATATAAAATGAGGGTTTGAGATTTTTTTAAATAAATATTTAGGGGTTTAGAATCCTGCAGGTGCAGTTTCTTGGGTAGGCTGCATGGTTTGATAACTTATCCACCCTAAATGTGTGCCTCTACTGTCTGGGGTGCACAGTTACTCCTATGTGGTTGAGTGGGTTTTCAAACCATGAAACAAATATGAAAACACCCTCTATATAAGGGTGCTGGTATTCTAGGGTAGGCACACCGTTTGGGAAAACTATGTGTTAACTATGCACGGCCCAAAAACCCTCCAAAAGCTTCTAAAACTCACTTGAACACACCCAAGAAAAACCCCTAACAAAATGATATTAAAATGGTAAAATAATTCCAAAAAATTATTATTATAAATATCCAATATGGTTTGGATCTTACAACTTTCAAACTACTTAATTTATTAAAAAGAAATTACATTTTTTTTATAAAAACCAATATTTTCACTATTCACAAAAAAATAATATTTTCTAAAAAATATAAAAAGTTCAACCTAATTTAATATTGATATTATGATTTAAAAAATGAATTTAATTTTATAAAATAAATTTTCTAACAATTTCTAAAAATTTGTAATAAAATTTTCACCCAAAAATCAATAAAAAAACATTTTTGAAGAAAGCTTGTTTCTTACGAATAAAAAGACTTTACTAAAAAAGAAGATATTATTTACTAGGAATTTATAAAGACATTTATATTGAGTGGGAAATTTATATATTTTTTTCATAAAGTAGTTTAACCTATACATACTACCAATTAAATGTCTAGGTTATAAGAGTCATATATTTTGCAGGTCATTTAGGCTTTGTGTTGTGTGTCAAATACTCTATCAAATATAATGTTATTCTTTTAAAATATTAGGGTGTTATAGTTTTTTAATTAAAATAATAACATATTAGTGTATAAGATATATTTTTATTATTATTTTATCCTATTTTATGGATTTTTAAGTAGTTTGAAGAATAAATAAAATGAAAATTCGTGTTTAAGAACTATACTTTCTCTTCAGACAACTTCTTCTGGTTTATACCTAAATCCATCCAAAAATTATTTTCTAATACAAAATATGACTCTATTTCATTGTTAGGGATGTAAATAATTTATTTTTTTGGGTTTTAAAAAAACTATAGGGCTCTTTATGTGTGGATATTAGAGGAGAGGTTGTCCTTTTATAAGGGGGGAAGAGGACACACTTCAAATTTTTGAAAATTATAAATTATAAAGAAATTTTACACATCTTAAATGGATAAAAAAGACCATTACAGACCATGTATGATATAGGGTTTAAATATATCCAAAAAATATAAATTAGATATTCTTATGTTATTTTAACCCTTAACTTTTTAGTTTAACCCCCTAGAAAACCATTTTTAACATTAACCATTATAAAGCATTTTTACTATTTTTTATTATTCATTATGAAAAAAATTTATGTTTACCTTATTATATAATATTAATTATTCTAATTCAAAATATTTAATCAATTTTACCAAATTCAATTCACATAATTGGTAAAATTATTTTTAAAACTAAACCTGAAGACATGAAAAAAAGGTTGTCCAAAAATAATATTTCTTAAGTATAAAATGTTTTTATATCAAAATCAAAAAACTAATTGATTACCAAAAACTAAATTTGGTTAATTATAATATATATGAACTAATTTTAATTTTAAAATATCTTTAAAACAAAATTTAACATTTTAAATTCTTTAAATGAAATGATAGTTTTCAATAAAAAACAGTATTTTTCATTATTCATCGAAAAAATTAATCGATTCTAGAAATTATGAAAAAAATTATAAGATAATTTTGATAGGATTATTTCAAAAATTATCTTAATTTTTTCCAATAATTTCTTTAAATGTGGTAAAAATTAATTTCAAAATAATTATGGATAGCACGATGTAACCTCTTTTTAAAAAAATATTGTTTTAAGCATAAAACTAGAATTATTTTTATCATATACCTAAGATAAATATTAGATTAATGATTAAAAAATTATTGAATATATAATATATATATTTCATTAAAACCACTAACCAATAGTGATTAATTTAATTTAAGATAAAAACACATTGTGTGCATAACAAACGCTTTTTCAATAAAAAAATTCTTTTAATTTTAAATGATTTTTATTTTCAATTATACGTATTGGATAAGCATTGAATTTATTTTATACATGATTAAACCATAAAATTTTTATAATTTTGTAATTAATGTTCATATCCAAAAAATTTATATCTTAGTTATAATGTAAATATTTAAATAATATATTTTAAGGTTTGTTTAATCTCAATATTGGGTATCATAAATTCTATAAAAAACAATGTTTTTATTTTAAAATATCAGGGTGTTATATAACTATTGATTGTAGTGAAAAATGGTTTGGAGAAATATTTTTGGATTAGTGGTTATGGGGTTTCCATATATGTTTGTGTGTCCCTTTTTTGAATGATTTGTGAATATATAAGTTGGGAATTGATTGATTATGGGAGGAACTAGTTGTAACATCCCAATTTCGGGTGTTGCCCAAAGGTACCCCGTACTCAGTTGGTCACTGGCCTTAAGAGCATTTACCCAAATGACAGAGGCTTCTAGATAATGGGGAAACTATTCCCTCATTGGTAGAGTAATGCAGTGGAAATAAACAGATAAGAATAGCGGAAGAAGTAATAACAACATGCAATCAGTAAACAGCGGAAGACTATAAGTAGATAAACAATTGCAGCACATATATAAATGATGCATGCAAAATATGTCTAGGAAAGCATCCAAACAATCCACAATACTTAAATACAGTAATAAATCAAAGTACAAATGAATATAGGTAAATAACTCCAGCAGCATCTCAAGCCTCAACTTGGTCCCACGCTCTCCAACTCTACAACAATCAAGTACTTGAAGTAGAAGGGTGCTTTCCCCTATTTATACCTGCATCAATATAATTTTTTTGGGCCCAAACGAATGACCAAAACAGGGTGTGAGACGAATCTCAGTAGGCAACCACCTAAAGATCTGTGCCTAATAGTTAGTGAATATATATGGCATGTAATAAGCAAAATGAAGCACTAAACAAGGAAGTACTCAAAAGAAAAAAATTCTATAGTTTCAGTTACAATCATATACATATATTAAGTAAGAAGATAATCAAACACAACTATCCCTCTAGGAAGTACTAAATTACTAACCCCTCTGGTTCAACCAAAAAACACAAGAAACCATCAGGGAAGTACTCACAGTCTAACTCATCTGTTTTAGCTTTAGCAAAGACACTCTGAAGAAGCACTCACCGTTAATTCCCCCTGTGGTCTTTTATCGGTAAACTAAAGACACTTTAGGGAATCACTCCACATCCAATTCCCCATGTGGTCTCACAACAAAGAACTACATACACTATGAGGGAGAAATCACATCCATCCCCCCTATGGCCTCACAATGAAAAAATGTAAACAGACACTCTGGAGAAGCCCTCAGCATCCATTCTTCCTATTGTCTACTACACCAGGTTCCCACATCCCTGTGTAAGTAAATCATATTCAACGATGTTTAACATCCAAAGTAAACTTTAAGAACTACTTGGATAATAGCTTTCAATAACTACTTGGTTAACAACTACAAGAATAAAATATTATCAGATATTATCACTCTATTATAACAACACTAGGCATGAAAACAAGCCGCCTAACCAGAAAAGCTAGAACAAACGGTCAATATCAAAACAAACATGGTAAACACATCCATAGCATGGAAAATAATACTATCCACAAACAAAAAACCTCTACTCAGGAACACAAGGCATAATAGGCTTTAACAGGGCTAAAATCCCTAAAAACGCAATACCTCATTTTAGGGTCTTGGTCACTTTTGCATATAATATTCAAAGAATTACTATGGAAAGTCACAAACCACCTACCTCAAGTTTTTACAAAGAACGCCCTCGAACATCATCCCTTGAATTGACCTAGAACGTGATATATCTAAAAAACATCTAAAATGATCAACCAAGGATATCTCACAAAAGATGAGAAATTAAGAGGATATTCTCTAGAAGAAGGAATAGCTCACCGTGGAGATTCCAATGCAATAGATGGTGGTTGATTTGAAGAATGGGTGATAGGTCTGAGAAGATTCGTACACCTCAGTCACACCTGCATGATATGTCGTTAGAAGAATGGGTTTCTGTGAACAAGACACGACCCTGAACTGATATAACAATTAAAAAGAAAATTACACTTCGTATTATTTAAAAGTACATGGTGTGTACTTTCCTTAACCAGACCCCACTTTAGGCGGTCTCCATGTCACACCATATGGTCATGTACTCGGTCATTACAGGGCTAGTAAATGGTCACCTGTAGTAACCTGGTACACAGTGTGTACTCAAAAGTACATGGCGTGTACTCCTTAAATTTATAGAAACTCCTCTTTTTCTCAAAACACTAGAAAAATAGGATCCATAGCTAAAAATAAGATCTAGGTTCTTAAAAAATTCCCACCTTAAAGAAATTCATCCCCGAATTTCTCTAGAAATGAAATTTAGAAGAAGAATCCTTGAATAGCTTCGACCACCATGATCGTACGTTGGCCTCCCTCTCCCAAGTCTCGTCATGTACTCACCCATGCTTCCATAGCACTCATACCAGAAAAACATACTAGCCTCAGAGAACATTCTCACTTTGATCAACAATCCAGATAGAATTATCATCGAATGAGGCATCCACTTCTAACTCAACCTCCTCAGGTTGAAAAACATGAGACAGGTCTAAGAAGTAACTTTGTATCTAAGAAATGTGGAAGACGTCATGCATAGACTAGTACCTCTATGGTAACTACAACTGATAGGAAACTAGCCCGAGTCTCTCCAAAAACTCAAACTGTCCAACATATCTTGGAAAAATATTTCCTTGCCTCTTAATCCTCTTGTGTCCTAACCTTAGTGTGACATGAAAGGGAACTTGATATCCAACCTCAAACTCTAGAGGTCAACTCCTTCAATCCATATAATACTTTTGTCATGACTCTCCAGTAACCATCCTCTTCGGAATCAACTTTATATGCTATGTAGTTGCTTGAACAAGGTGAGGTCCTAGCAAAGCTACCTCCCCTAATTTCATCCAACATAAGGGTGATCAGAATGGCCTACCATAAAAAGCCTCATAAGGTGACATCTGAATAGTTTCATGAAAATTATTATTGTTGGAAAACTCCAAAAAAAGTTATGTGCTTCTCCTAAGAACCTACAAAATCTAGGAAGCATGCTCGAAGCATGTCCTCTAGCACCTAAATAATATGCTTGGATTGGCCATCTGTCTAGGGATGGTAAACTGTTCTCAGAATTACCTGTATACCCAAATCCCTTTGTAATCCCTACTAGACCCAAGAAGTAAAACAAGCATCCCTTTTTGAAATAATGGAGTGCATAACTCCATGTAAACGTACAATCTCTCGGATGTACATCCTTCCCATCTCATCAACACTGAATGTATCTTTTATCAGTAAGAAGTGGGAAACTTTCTTGAGTCTATCAATGACAACACAAATTGCATTTTTCCCCCAAGGAGACCTTAGTAAGCCTATAACAAAGTCTATCACGACATCATTACACTTCCACTCGGGAATGGGTAACTACTGCAAAAGCTCTTCTGGTTGCTAATACTCCTCCTCCACCTACTGACAAGTGGAAAACCTCATGAAAAACCTAGAAAGGTATCTCTTCATACCTGTCCACCAATACTGATGGTGTAGATTATGATACATCTTGGTGGCACCAGGATGACCTTCCCAAACTGATGAATGAAATTCCCATATCATCTCCTTGCGTATTTCCATTGGCACCCATATACGCCCATGAAAATGAAAGATCTCATCCCCGCCTATGGTCCATCCAAGAATAGGGTCCTCTTTTAACACACTCTACCATAGCACTAGGCCTTCAAAATCTTATAGATGCCTCATTCACACTCAATCAAGTACAATAGAGGTAAAAGATACAGAAGAAAGAAACATCTGCCTATGTCTATCATGCACCTCTAAATTCATCTCAGAGAACAGATCCATAAGCTACCACTCACTGATTGCTTCCTGAACTACCTATTTATTAGTCCTCCTACTCAACGCATCAGCTACAGTATTGCCTTTCACAGGTGTGTAGGCAAGATTGTTGTCAAAAGACTGAAGGTACTCAACCAACCTATGATGTCTTAAGTTCAGATCGCTCTGTGTGAAAATTTACTTGAGACTTTTGTGGTTAGTGAAAACCACAAAATTTTCTTACAACAGGTAATGTCTCTAAAAACTTAAAGCATTAACAACTGTAGCCAACTCAAGATTGTGAGTCGGGTAATTCCTCTCATGTGGCCTCAACTGCTGAGACCCATATACAACGACTCCTTCCCCCTGCATAAGAATTGATCCTAGCCCAATACATGATGCATCATAGTACACAGTATAACTCTTTCCCAAATCTGGAAATACTAGTATTGGTTCTAAATCTAACCTCCCTTTTAGCTCTTGAAAGGATAAATCACAGTAATCTGACCACGAGTACATTGCACCCTTCTTAGTTAGGGCCGTCAGTGGCACTACAATGTGTGAAATGTCCTTTATATAAAGTTTGTATTAACCATCCAGTACTAAAAAACTTTGTACCTCCAATAGTCTCTTCACCTTCTCCCTAGAAACTACAAATATAACTTTCTTAGGGTCTACTAATACTACAGTCTCTGACATAACATGACCCAAGAAGTGAATTTGGTCCATCGAAAAGTGGCATTTTGAGAGATTAGCCTATAACTGATGTTCTCTCATTGTACACAAAATAATCTCAAGATGGGTAGCATGGTCATGTAGAGTATGATATTACACCAAGATATCATCCACAAAGACTGCCACAAAAGAATCCATGTATATATGGAACACTCACTTCATCAGTTTCATGAAAACTGTAGGCATGTTCATGAGACCGGATGGCATAACTACGTACTCGTATAGTCCATAACATTTCCGAAAGGCTGTAAGAGTTATATCAGATGGTATAACGCCCAAATGATGATAATCGGATCTCAAGTCAATCTTTGAGAATACCCGGGTTCCTCAAAGCTGATGAAAGGGGTCATCAATCCTCAGTAAGGGATATCTGTTCTTGACTGTCAATTGGTTCAACTTATAATAATCCACACAAAGTGTGAGGGTACAATCCTCCTTCTTCGAAAACAGGACAGGAGAACCCCAAAGATAAGTATTGGGTTTTATAAAACACTTTTTCTGTAACTCCTCTAATTGTTTCTTGAGCTACTAAAACTCTAGTGTAGCCATCCTATAAAAATTAATGGACACCAGTGCTTCTCCTAGAACAATCTAAATAGAAAAGTATACCTCTCACTTCATAGGAAAACCTAAAAATCCCTCTAGAAATACATCCCTGAAACAATCGACCACTATAGGAAATTCCATCAGTGAAATCCCCTTGTCATCCAGATATAGACTAGCGATCTGGGTTATAACTCCTCACAGCCCATGATGCTCGAGTCCCCCTCTGCTCGCCTGGACATCCCATTCGCCTTTATGTAAAAAGGATTTTCCCTCTGGTGATGTAAAACTCACCCTACAGAGAAAGAAATCAACAACATCCTAGAAGGTAACTAACCAGTCCATCCTTAGAATGACGTCATAGCCCATCATCTCTAAGACATAGAGGTCCCATAAAAAGTGACATCCACCAATCTCAAGAGGCCACACCTTGCACTAACGTACACTATCCATTCTATTCCCCAACGGTGTTTCCAGCATCAAGGCATCAACATAAGTAAATATAGAGAGCCCAAGGTTCTCCACAACATAAAGACATACAATACTATAGGAAGCCCCTATATCAAAAAGTATAGAAGATAGAATAGAGGAAACTAGAATCATACCTCGAACTGTAGAGGGTCCAGGATCCTACTTCTCCTGGGTCTGCTCTACTGAAAAACTTTTACCTGTACCATGGCCCTACGACCCTGCCAAACTACCCTGAGCCGATCCACCATGTTTTTATTGAAAGCCTGAAAATTGGATACCACGACCACGACCTCCACCTCGGCCTAAGCATCCATAAGAACTCCAGTTCCCAGACTGATGAGAAACTGGTGGCCATACTTCTATATGAGGAGTCAAAATACAACCACTATAACCAGCTACTGGTGAGAAAAACAGACAGAAAGGATGAAGATGACCCATCTTGTTACAAGATAGGCACTCTACTAGGTCTATCATGAAATGTGGCCTTGTATGCCTACTCTTCCCAAACTGGTAGCATACTACCTGGCCACTAGAGGAAGTATTCGTCCTACTCAGATCTCCACGCATAGACTCCCTACGAAACTTCCTACTATCATTCGGAGGGGTAATAACTTCGGATGCTAAGCTGCCCTGGCTCACGACCGTAGAATCCCTCATATTGCGCTTTGTGATTAGTGGCTGGTTTAATATAGAGGTGATGGAAGTCAATCTGAAGATTTTCACCTAAGATCAGATGTGGTGCCTGAGACCATCCTCAAACATCCTTCCCATAAAAAACTAATCACCTCCTAGAATGTGTGTGAAGCGTTGCAGCTCTTTGAATCGAGAAGAATACTCCATGATTGAGAGATTACCCTACTTCAGACTCATGAACTCTTAGGCTTGATCAGACCTCAAAGTCTCTAGGTAGAAGTAGTTTTAAAAGGCACGTTGGAACTTTTCCCACACCATAACCTGATGGAATCCCCCTGTGAAGCCACATCCCACCATCTCTGGGCAGAATCTAAAAGCATATAAGTAGCAAGCTTCACCCTCCTCTTTAAATGTGTCTCCAGATGCTCAAAGATAGAAAGAATGGCCTCTAACCATGATTTTGCAGCCTGAGGTCCTCCATCCCCTATAAAGGTAGGAGGATGATACTGCTAAAAAACCTGCATCAAATCTTCTATAGATGGGGCAGTAGGAGGTACTCCTCGAATGTTCTGCCCAAACCTCATAAATCCCTATCAGAACTGTGCATCGGCACTTGTATCCGGGATAACAGTTGGTGCCAAGACAGGCACAACTGGGGGGTCTACTGGCAGTTCTTGATCTTCCATGTCCAGTGTCTAGTCACTACCCTATAACTGGCATACAACCGGAGGATGTCCCAGTGGCATGAATCTGCAAGGTCAAACACACACCTTAGATCAAGATTAAAAAGGACTAAATCTTAGAACTGCAGGAAAGGAACAGGAGAAGGAAAGAATTCATGTTTTTCAAAACATGGATACATGGTGTGTATGTCCCCTACATGACGTGTTCCTTTAAGCCTTCACATGGGAGTCTACTCCTGCTAACCCCGGTTGTGTAACACCCCATACACACGGCGTGTTCTCCCAAGACACAGAGTGTACTTAAATTGTGTTCCCCTACCAGAGTTCTTCTACATGAATTATCCCACACAGTTCTCCTAGAGAAATACTACACAACGTGTTTTTTCTAGACACAACATGTACTAAAATAAATTCACTGACCCGTGTTGTTAGTTACATGGACCGTTGCACGGAAAACTCTACACAGCGTGTTTTTTCTTTGCACGTTGTGTACCAACTACTAATAATCCACCTTTGTCATTGGTCACATGAATGGACACATGGTCTATACACACAGCATGTACTTCCAGTACACGGCATGTTCCACCAAAGATTTCTCAAGCCCGTGTCTCTGCCCACACATCCTATGATATGGTTAGAGACTACACAGTGTGTATATATATCACACGGCATGTAATTAATAAAAACATTTCCTTCCCGAACATAAGGATACATGGAATGTATTAATAATTACAAACCATGTATTTTGGGTTTTTCCGGACAGTAAGCCTCAGAAACTACTCTGGAACCCAGAAAAACACTGAAACAAACATCAAAGTGGAAAATTATGATATGCGGGGGCCCATACTCCCCAAAAATCAAAGATTGGAAACTTATATATGTCATATATAGGGAATAAAAATGAAATGATCCACCAAATTTCGATCCATGAAGGCCCATAACACCTCAAGAACCAATGTTCATCCTTCATTCAAATTAAACCTTACACAATCCAATACCCTATCAAATAGCAGGTATTCTATGAATTCATCTATCACAAGAACATGCATATCTATCAAAAAATCTATCCCAAAAACATGCAATTAGTAATGCACTATAAATGGCATGGCAAGATTTCATGACATGTTATCTCTAGAAAGTGTCTATATGATGCATGAGATGTTATACCCTCATCTCACCAGTTTGCAACAGAAATAGAAACTCAATATTATCAATGTTAACAGCACAAAACATGTGAATAACCTAATGGTGAAATCAAATCAACTGTAATAATTGAAAAACCAAAAAAATGGTAATATACGAGGTAAATTGGCTTTTCCTTGTATACAGGTTAGTTTCTTCCAAGAACATCTTATTACCAAGTACCTATTCTTTCCAATACCTAGATATAGACTCCAAACAATAAGTTAAGAAGAAAATAATTCCTTTAATACCACATTGTAACGTCCCGGTTCTGAGTGCCACCTAGAGGTGCCCCGTACCCGGTTGGTCACATGACCTCAAACGCATTTCCCCAAATTCCAGAGGCTTCCGACTAGTAGCGAGGGCCTTGGGTGTGATAGTGGGGAAACTATGCCCTCATTGGCGGAGTAGTTCAGAGGAAATAAACAGATAACAATAGAAAAAGCAGTAATAACAACATGAAATCAGTAAAAAATTAATGATTGTAAGTAGATAAACAACTGGAGAATATATATAAATAATGCATGTCACATGTGTCTAGGAAAGAAGACAAAAAAGTCACAATGTTGAAATATAGTACTAAATAAAAGTAAAAAAGGGAATAAAATTAAATAACTCCAACATAATCACAATCCTCATCTTGGTCCCATGATCTCCAGCTCTACAGCAGTCATGTACCTGAAGTAGAAGGGTACTTACCTTTATCTATACCTGTAGAAATATAATCTATTTAGGCACGAAATCATGACCCAAATAGTGTGTGAGATGAATCCCAGTAGGCAACCACTCAAAGATATGTTCCTAATAGTCAGTGAATATATATGGCAGGAAATAAGAAAAATGATACAGTAAACAAGGAAGTACTCAAAAGTAAAAAATCCTACAGTTTCAGTTACATTCATTTACATATATTACGTAAAAAGATAATCAAACATAATCAACCCTATGGGTAGTACTCACTGCCTAACCCCTCTGGTTCAATCAAACAATCACAAGCATCCCTCTAGGAAGTACTCACAGTCTAACCCATCTGATTTAGCTTTATCAAAGATACTCTGAGGAAGAACTCACCGTCAATTCCCCATGTGGTCTTTTATTGGTAAAATACATACACATTGGGGAAGCACTCAACGTCTGATTCCCCCTATGGTCTCAAAACGTATAACTATAGACACTCTGAGGGTGTACTCATGTTCATCCCCCCTATGGTATCACAATGTGAAAAGTATAAAAATACACTCTAGAGAAGCTCTCAGTGTCCATTCTCCCTATGGTCTACTAAACTAGGCTCCCACAGCCCTGTGTAAGTCAATTGTGCACAATGATGTTTAACAACCAAAGTAAACCTTAAGAACTACTTAGATAATAACATTCAAGAACTACTTGGATAACAAATACAAGCATAAAACAATATTAGATAATATCACTCCATACTAACAATATTAATCATAGAAAACAAGAAACCTAACCGAAAAAGCTAGACCAAATGGTCAATATCAAAACAAACACAGGAAACACATACATAACATGGAAAATAACCCTATCTAAAAACAAACAACCTCTACTCAGGAACACAAGGCATAGTAGGCATTAATAGGGCTAAAATACCTAAACACTCAATACCCCATTCTAGGGTATTGGTCACTTTTTCATATAATATTCAAAGAGAAACTGCAGAAAGGAACAAACCACCTTCTTTGGTGTCATATGAAAAACACTCTCGATTGTTGGCCCTTGAATCGACCTAGAACATATTAGATCTACAATAACTTATAAAACTTTCAACCAAGGATATCTCATGAAAGTGGATAAATCAAGAGGAGAGGCTCTAGAAGAAGGAAGAACTCACTGTGGAGATTCCAGCACAATTGACAATGGTCAATTTGGATAATGGATAGTAGATCGGAGAAGATTCATGCTCCTCGGTCACACTTGGACAAAACGTCATTATAAGAAGGGGTTTCTTTGAATGAGACATGATCTAAGTCCAATATAACAATTAAAAATAGAAGTACAAGATATATTCTTTAAAAGTACACAGTGTGTACTTTCCTTAACCAACCCCAACTTTAGGTGGTCTCCAGGTCACCCCACATGACCATGTACTTGGTCGTTACATAGCTAGAACACGATCACTCGCAGCAACCGGGTACATGACATGTACTCAAAAGCACCCGGCGTGTACTCCTTAAATTTATAGAAACTCCTCTTTTTCTAAAAATACCAGAAAAATATCATCCATACCTAAAAAGAAGATCTGGGTTCTTACACTAGTGTAGTTCCCTTATTTTATTTTTGTTATTTTCCAAGGTTTTCATGAGTTTTATTTTTTGTTTTATTTCATTTTCATTGTTTTTCATGTTTTAGTGGGGTATAATTGGGTTGCTTCTTGGAAACTATTTGTTTCCATAGGACATAGAATTATTTGAGAATGTAGTGATTTATTTTATTTATGTACATATATATTAGAAAATGTTATTTAATGTTTGAACTATAATTAAAATAAATAATGTAATTATTTGGGATATAAATATCATGTTTGGTGGGGTTATATTGGTTTTATGGATTGAATAGATTATGGTTTTTATAAATAACATTTTAGAATTTTTGGGTGGTATAGTGATATATGAGTGTTTTGATAGTTTTTTAATCACATTTAGGATATGGATACGGTATTTTAATTATGGTAGTATGTCAATGGATTTATGAGGCATATCTTGATCTCCCCATCTAATCTAAGGTATAATTTTTTTTTTCAAAAACCATGTGTCTTTCAATGATTTTTTCTATTAGGGTAATTAAAAGATCTTGGGGGTTTGTATTTGTGAATTTAGTATAGTTTTAGGATGAAATTTTATTTTAGATAGAATATCACACCATAATATAGGGAATTGTAGTCTTTCATGGATCTATATAAGATTAAATTCTAAAATAGGTAGTATAGTGAACCAAGATTATTCATAATATAGATGTCATATTTTTTAGATGAATATTCAATAAATTTCATAAACACATGCCTGAGGACTATAATAATTTAGTGTCTTTGGATAATAGTAACATAATTCTTTTATTTCATGAATGATCTTCAACATCCTACACAATGATATTCTCATATAGTACACATCTTAGGCCTACCCTACCTAAAACTTTCTTCATAACCTTGGTAAGGAAATATAAAATAGGATGTGATTAGATGCTTAGTAAGTATAAACATATGAGATATCAATCTATGATCATATGAAATCATAAGATATGATGAGGATATGTGATCATGAACATAGATTATAAAGTTTGTACACAACCTTTCATAGATCATAAACACAATACATGTAATAAAACTTTATCATTTTTGAAAACATAACCCAAAAGAGCGATAAATCATCATAAATCAATCATGAACCATAAAATCTTGTCAAAAAGTGTGGAACCATTATAAATATTGAAACAAATTCGTATTTCAAGTTTAAATACTAATACAATCAATATAGTTGATCATGTACTTATCACTTATTTTATATTGAGGATCAGGGTGCACCTGTTTCCTATAGTGGATCATGAATCACCTATTTCCCATAGTGGATCAATCCCATCAACATGTTTTCCTCTATTATCTTGTGCGATATAATACTTCACATAATAAATTTGAGGGAGATATAGGTCTCACCCATCTCACAACAAAAATCATACTTATAGGTCCCAAAATATCATAAAACATTCATCATATCATCACATCATAACCCATGGGAGGAAAATTTGTTTTATAAACATTTCATAAATTCATTATATCATAACTCGTGACAAATAAATGGGTTTCATAAAAATTTCATCAACATAAACATCAATTTTCCACGTAAATAATATGGATGGTATCATTCAATATTATCCTCAGTAAAGTATAGGTAACATAAAAGGGTGTGATATTAGAAAAAAACGATTTTTAAATATCACTTGAAACATTTCTTGAGGAAAATATAATTTCCACTTTGAAAATCACTATTTAAAACATAAAACACTTTCAAAACACATTTTTTAAATAAAATTGGAAACTTATTATTAAAGTATTAAAATAATTTAAAATATTTATTGAGTAAAATATGCTTTCCATTTTTAAAATCAATAAAAATTCATAAAATATTTTGGAAATCATTTTCATTGAAAATAAACATTGAAAAATATAAATGAATCATTAAAACATTAATTTTTCATCATGGTATTAATTTATTTCATTCCATATATGTTAGAACAAAGATTCTTTACCCATTTTTTGTAAATTAAAAAAAGAAATTGTTTATAATATTACATGAAGATTCCTTTGAAAAAACATTGTATAAATTAATCCAATGATAAAAATGTCTTTAATAAAACTTTTTTGACATTTTTTTTGAAACCATGATTTTGGAAGAAAAATTATTTTCATTTGAAGAGAGAAATTAAGTCAATTTTTATTAAAACATATTTTAAAATCATGAGTACATAAAGAGAGGAAAATTATGGGAAAAAATTATTATCATTAAACAACCATATGGTAATAAAATTAATTAATTTTTTGAGCTATGTATCATAATATTTCATCATTATAATAATACACATAAATAGTCCTGATAAACAATGAGATTGTAACATCAAACCTTTACCACCTTAGTATCTTTTGAATCATAGGACCCATTAAATAATAACATCAAATTAAACGTTTAATATCATGAAAATAAGGATATTAATGATATAAAATCTCAATGGGTTAGTACATAAACCTCATAGAATAAGATAGGTTCATACATAACTTATGTACCAAATATGGAAAATTGAGACAAAATCCCTTACCTCTTTGCTAAATTTTGAACCGTAAACCCCCTGAATGATAGATCATAAAATGGATATGTAAGTCCACATATTTTTTTGTATAATCATAATAAAATAAATTCATAGTTATTATATGTAACATATGAAATAAATAGGTTGTTATTATGGTATCTGTGTCATATAAGTAAAAACTGAGACAGAAATATCTTACCTTAAACCTTGACTTCCTTCATACACAACTGAACCACCTGTAAAATAAATATAATTTTATTATAAATATAATTTATAACCAAACTTGTATGTATAATACCATATATTATTTACTTTTTAATTTCAATAAATTTTTATTAACAATTCTTTGTTAAAATTATGTTCCGAGTAAAAACTTGTTTGTTTTTCATGTATGTTTTGGTTTGGTATTTTCAATCCTATTAATTTGATAATGGTTCCATCATTTAAAAAATTTAACCAGGATATAAATATCATATATATTTATTTTATATTTGTTTATATTCATCAATAAAATTTAGAGTTGAAAAATGAAATAAACTGTTCATGGAGATAATAGGTTGTACGTATGCTTGAACATTGTTTCTATTTCCCTAACAGATGGAATTAAAGGAAGGTAAATAATATTTCACCTTTAAAGATTAATTAATATTACATATATATCATATATATTCATTAAATTTTTCCTTATTAACTTCTATTAAAATTGTTATCAAAAAATGAATCTCATCACTTCATGAGGCGGTATTCCATAGTACACACGAACAAAGTTATTGTATCCCCCATGGAATGAAAAGTAAGAAGGTATATGTGATATCATAATTACAAAATTTTATTTATGTTAAAATATGATATATATATATATATATATATATATATATATATATAAATTATATACATTTTCATACCCAATTGTTAGAGGTGTTGATGGAAAACATTTCACATCATTTCACGAGGTGGTAGTCCGTCGTACACACAAGCGATGTTATCATTTCCCTTTTGAGGGAAAATGAGATTGATGTTGGTCATTTACATAGTATAAATAAATCTCATAATATTTAATATAATAATTCTATTATATTATCATGGATTAATAATATTTTTATGAGTTGTATGAATAAATAAAATAAAAACATATATTGAATAAAGTTACCTCTTCTTTGGGTAACCTCTTTAGGTTTGCACCAAAAGCATTACTAGGTTACATTTATGGTCAAAATAATTATTATAGGATTATATCAGATAATTTAATATGGTATATTTGTAGGTATTTTCTGAACCATAGGGTTTTTTATGTTCTAAGAGGAGATGATAGGGGGAGGCCTTTTATAATTGATGTGAGTGAAACACTAATAATTCATTAAAAGAAAAATATGTAACCAACTTTTTCTCATGGTAAATGGATAAAAAATAGACTATTATTGATCCTAGAGGATATAAGTTTGAAATACGTTTACAAAATGAGTATTGGGAAATTTTATACTTCATTTTACCCCTTATCTTTTTAGTTTAACAATCGATAAACCCATTTTCACATTAACTGTGGTAATTAATTTTTACTTATTTTACTATTAATAATGGTAAAAAAAATTAATTTAAAGTTATTATAAAATATAAATTATGTGGATTAAAAATATTATATTCATTTTTACAAATTCAATTCCAATAATAAACATAATTTAATATCAAATTAAATCCTCACATGTGAGGAAAAACGGTTTTCCAAAGAGAAAATATTCAAAACATTTAAAGGATTTTATATCAAAATTCAATATGAAATTGATTAGAATGAACTAGATTGGATTAATAGAAATATATTTCAACTAATTTTACTTTTAAAATATTCTTAAAATATTTTTTATGTTTCCAAATTAATTAAAATAAATGATAATTCTTAATAAAAACAAGTATTTTTCACTATTCACCTAAAAATTTATCTTTTTAAAAAATTATCAAAAATTATCTCCAAGATAATTTTGATATTCCGTTTTAAAAATTAAATTTTATTTTTTAAAATAATTTTTTTAAAATTGAAACATTTAAGTTTTAAATAATTTTGTAAAAGGTGACAAAAATGATTTACATAAAATATAGTTTTAAGTGTAAAATTATATTTTTTCTTATCTATTGTATAGAAAACACATAAGATGGATTTTAAAATTTTTATTAAGTATATAATATATAAATTTAATTAAAATCATTATAAAAATGTTATTTTTTTAATTTATTGAGGTAAGACACATTTTTGTGCATGAAAAATATCTTTTTAGAAAAATATTTTCTTTATTTTCAAATGGTTATTATTTTCATTTTTTATTAATTGGTTACCAAATAATTTATTATATATATCTATAAATGATTTATTTTCATAATTTAGTTGCTCTTATTAGTACCCATCATTCCAATGGCTATGTGACAACTATCATATTAAATAATAGTATTTTAATAGTATGCCACATTTCATTTAAACTCATTATTGTGTGTAATGAAAGATAAACGTAGAATTTCATGTAATTCAATATAAACTCAATGTTTCATGTCACAAAAAATATCCAAAGGATTAAATTTATTTGAAAAAATATTTCAAAAATATTAGGTTGTTATATTCTATGCCCCTTAAAATGAATTTTAACCTCAAAATTCATCACTTTGGTATCATTAACTGAGGACACTTCTTCCTCATTACATCCTTAAGTTCTCATGTAGCTTCCTCAAACTATTAGTTTTTTTCAAAAGACTTTGACTAGGTGAGTGGTCTTATTTCATAGCACATTCTCTATATTATCCAGAATCTTCCCCAGTTATTCATCATAAGAAAGATTATGCACCAGTAGTATGGCCTCTGAGTTCAGTATATGTGGTATATTAGGTATGTACTTAATTGGAAGAGATACATGAAACAAATTGTAAATAGAGGTTTCATAGAAGTTCCAATAATAGGATACTACACTGATATGATCAAGAATTTTAAAGGAATAAATATACCTATGGATTAGATAACCTTTATATCACAAGAAAAATATCATACATTGGTGGTGATTCGATCAATTTTCAGTTAATTTTTTCATCCAAGAAATGAAGATGAATTTTTTTATTCTTGAATCACAAAAATATTAAAATATCAATAATAAATTGATAATTCATTCCTAATATCTCTAGTTATCATCATAATAGAAATGGTTAGCACTGGTTATCCAAAATTCATAAATCTTCATTTGGTTATGTAATACATTAATCTCTAAGCCTCATCCAAATATCAACATAAACCATTCCATAAATGGTTATCCTTAAGACCCTTCCAAAATTTAAAAAATTATAAATGATGTCATTAAATTTCATCTTAATATAATCCCCCAAATATCAAAAATTATGTCTTAATTGTCACATACCAAATGTGTGGATACCTTTTTCATATATTCCCATTAAACTTAGTACTAATAAAATGTACCAATTTTTTTTCCATACTGAGAAATTCCTGAAAAAGAAAAAGTTTAATGCGGCCTAAAGTAGTGAAAATCGAGTGCGTTGACGCTCACAATACTATTACATAAAGACTAAAGAGAACCCATGCTAGAAAAAATTGAGTATTACTCCTTATTTAGCCACCCAAGAAGCCAGAAAATCCACCACATTGTTCCCCTCATGCTAGGTTTGTGACTTGTCCACCCACGGAAGGAGGGATTTTCATTTTCTAGAAAGATAAATGATGAACCATAGACATTGAATATTCTTATATAAAACTCTATGAAACACCATTGAGTCTATCTAGACCACTTCCAGCAAAATGTTATGATCCTGATAAATATCGAGACCCTTCTACATACCCTTGGCCTCCTCCATGAGGGAATCCCCAAGTCCAAAACCACTAGAAAAATCCAAAATAATAGCCCCTTTAGAGTCATGAACCACCCCACCCCTTACATAATCACCGAGATGTGGGATCTATCCACGTTAATATTGAAACCAGTAGTTAAAGGATTCCACCATACCCATATACCTTGCTTGCTAGGGTTCTGGGGAATCAAGCGAGAATACAACCCAAAAAGAACTTATTCAAAAAGTCTTACCCATCCAAGAGTCTGACCAGAGGGACCATGTTCATAATGGTGATATGTGTTTTGATCACCAGTCCTAGGTGAGAGTAGATGAGACCAGTGTGACAGACTTGATTCCACGCCTTCCAGATAACCCAGCAGCTCGCAAAAACTAGAAGCACCCTTATCTGCCTCTCTAGTACCTGGTCCTCTGACCCTGCAAAGCAAGACTACAAGAATGATTCCATAGAACAACCTCAGTTCACCAGCCCAGAGCACTCCCTAAGTTTCCCACATACAATTTCAGTCCACTCGCTAGTAAAGAAAATATGTCCCAACAATTCTTCCATGGGGTTATCGCAACATAAGCATTTAGATTCCATAGAAATTCCATTTTCATTGAACTAGCTCATCTGTGGGAAGAGCCTAGTTACGGATCCTCCAAACATGGAAGTTAATATTTTTAAGAGTGTCACTACACCATATTGACTAATTCCAGGAATTCTTCTCATCCTCCATTTAAATTACAAATCGATATGTTTTAGCTGAGAACGCACCTAAATATGAGCCTATAAAAATGAGTTTTTTTGTTCATCACTAAAGTTGATATCAGTGAAATTCTCCTTCTGTTGGAGGTTGATAATTGCGTGAGTGGAGTTTTCAAATCTACTTTTCTAAGTGAAATAAATTTCTGGGTTGGTCATCCCAAGAATCCATTCATTTTCCCACCCAATTTTCATTCTAGAAACTAATCTTCCCACATCCCACAATCCACTTGGAGTGGTTCCTCCGGACCGATAGGTGGATAGAAATCCCCGACCAAAGACATGAGATGCCCCTCATGAGAAGGATATCTTTGGGGACCATATCCGTAAGACATAAACCTGTCCTAGAGATATTTCCCCTCTATAAAGTCCTATGAAATCTTGTCCTGCATAATCAATATAACCTCCCTAAAATTCCTAAGGTTGAAACCCCTATCTCCAACCACTCTATCCATCCTACCCCAAGAGACCCAATGGTATCTTTCTTCTGCATGGAAGTCTCAAATGAAGCCAGTCAAGATCCTTTCAATTTTTTTCAAGACCACTTTTGTCACATTGAGCATCGACAACACGTGCATGGTAATAGAGGATAGGAAACAGTTGTCCAAATTGATGCATCCCCTGAAGGAAAGAAATCGGTTCTTACCATTAGTGATGTGAGCATTGAACCTTTTAACCATACCATCAAAGATATGAATCTGAATCCTTGTCGAGGCTATAGGATCCCCATGTAATACATGTTAAAAGATCTTTTTTGAATACCCAGACCATCCTATCTCGATTTTAACACACTAATTTTGGCTTGGTTAATGGATTTACCACTCCACCGATTGTATGTATCCATGATTTTGTTGAACTCCCAAATGTTTCTTCTACTTCCATTAAGTAAAAACACCATGTAATTAGTAGAAAATATGTGAGATATAATCCTCAAATTGGATCTACCAAATAAGCGTCCCAAGGTACCAATATTCATCTCCCCCTCCACATATCTACTAAGGGTTTCTTTCACTGAAAAAAATAAACTAGGACAGATCAGATCCCCTTGTCTAAGACCCCATGTAGTCTTGAAGAACCTACACCTGAACCCCATGAAATAAATTTCCAACCAATGTGAACTAATAGACCTAATAAATAAGTCAACCACTCCTCTAGAGAAGCCCATATAGCTCAACACTTTATTGATGAATCTCTACTCAATATTTTCATAGGCATTTTTCATATCGAATTTGAACACAACATTAGAGCCCAAAATATTCTTGTTAATTTCTCCCACCATATATTTATCCATGGAAATCGTTGTTTGGGTTGACCTCTATATGATAAATACTTGTTGGTTATCCCAGACCCAAAGGGGGGGAATCCAGTGAGCCTTCTATTGAAGATTTTTTCCAATACTAATATGGTAATTTACACATGATAATTGGATAATAATGGTTGATAGAGGATGGATCATTAATTTTTGGAATGAGGATTAGGGTCAAAGCATAAGCCACCCTTTGAAAATTCCCACCTTTAAATAAATATTGGACAGCCTCAATTAGCACCCCTTTCACTAGACCCCAAAATGAAATATAAAATGATCTTGGGAACCCATCATGTCCTAGGGAACTCTCTACATTAAGGTCCTAGACTACCTCCCATATTTCAGCCTCATCCATTATGCTTATAAAGGAGTTGTTGATATCAAGAGAAACAACTGAATGAATGATATGAAACAGATCAGTCAGCTCAGATGGATATCCCCCTTTATGAGAGGATTAGGTTCATCCAATAAAGTTTTAAAATATTCAGTATCCTTACCTCCCATAGTTGTGGAATCATGCATTAAAGACCAATCCTCCGGATAAATATTCGTCACACTGATACTCCTTCTTTCTTTAATGCATGCCTGAAAAAATGACATGTTCCTATCCCCCTCATGAAGCCAAATCTCTCTAGATCTCTCACAGGTGAGCCTATTCTATTTCAGAATTAATTCAGATATCTGGTTTCTTCTCTCCACCGATGTGTCACAAGTATCATCATTCTGTCCCAACACTAAGCTCTCCTCCAAGTGAGAAATCTCATTCATAGACCCCTCAATGTCTTCCTGGAGATTTGGTCTGCTACCATACCAATAGAGGAGTTCTAATTTCATCTCTCTAATATTTTTGTGAAGTATCACCCATATAACCTCTTGCATAGGCTTCATATATGATTCATAGAATGGGATAATAAAGTTTCTATCTAATGCTCACCGGTTCTAATAGAGAAAGCTCATGTTCACCCCCAAACCCTTCCTAAGACAATCAAGTAGGGGAAAAAGGTCTGAAAGTGCTCAAGATCTATGTTCGACCATTGTATTCAAAAAAGATTATGATTCTTAAAGGTTGTAAAATCATCGGTCTAGCCTACTCCAGATGTGATGATTCCCTTTATGATTATTTCATCATGTATACTTATTTCCCATAAAACACAATTCAATAAATCCATTATGTGCAATAAAATCCGCAAAATCCTGCTGATCCCATCTTGGAACATGGCCACCTCCCATCCTCTCTGATGAGTCTAGGAAAATATTAAAATCACCCCCAAAAACCCATGCTTAGCTCACAGGATAATATATTTCAATATTCTACCATAACGATTCTCGATCCTTCTCTTCACACTTATCATAGACACATGAGAAGATGCAGTCTTGGATACCCTCTGAAATCTGCACTGACACCTGATGATTACCATAGAACACTTATCCCTCTAGAACACCTAAATGTATTGGTTGATAGGCTCCCCATGAAGATAATTCTGAAGGCTGATCTTCTAGAAAAAATATTCAATCCTATAGACCCCTTGTTTGGGCTCAAGAATGACCACCACTGAGGCCCTGGATAGTTGGAGTTTGGAACGGATAAAATATTTCTTCACCCGAAACCCCAGACCTCTTTCATACAATAAAAATAGATAAATCATTAGAACCAAGGTCACATGGCTTTGGACCGAGTCATCAATGATCCATTCGACCGATCTGAAGAGCCACTCTAAAAGGTCTTGGCTTGGGCCCAAGTAAAAACCCCTAAAGAAGAAGGAGATGAGATAGGAAGTACACAAGGGGGTCCTATGAAGACTATAACAAAGCACTGAAACTATTACCTTGGGATAGCCCCCAAGAAAAATTTGGAGACCTTTCCACTTGGTTGAATTCTCATCTGGTTCAAAAACCCCAAGACCCCACCTCGGGCCTGGAGGGAATACCAGGGGAAGACTGTGAAGATCATCGCCTGGGGGCCGATGACTCCAAGTCCACCTTGATGAATATGAAAACCTAGAAGTGAGATCCAAACCTTTAATCATGAGGAGTCGCAACCCTGATGAATCACCATCAACCATCAAAAAAGATGAAACCACCATTGATCAAAAAAATTAGGGCTAGGGCACAATGCTTGGATTATATCGTCCTAGAAACCAAGGGCATTGCAAAAAGACCATCGGTTCAATGTCGAGACTATGGATGGGGAAGAAAGATCCCAATAATCCATGAAGCCATTGATCAGCCTCAACAGGGGCTTGTTCGGTCCAAATCTGGAATCCAAGGTCTAGTTGAGATAAGAAGTGGCTTGGGAGAAGGAAGCCTCCAAGACAGAGAGCACTGAGAGACCACCTTCAATGGAGGAGGAAGATCCTGGGGGAACCACTGGAAAGACAAACCCTCCCAAATCCTTAATAGGGGACAGAAGACAAAGGGTATTTCTGAAGTAAAGATATGGTCGCACATCTGGTACCCCAGGTAAAGATAATTTAGAAGAAGGGGGCACATAAATTTCCATCAAAGAAGAAGATGACGTTGCCTCCTTCACACTCGATGGCCTCAGGTCACTGGTGACGTGAGGCAAGGTAATGATTGGAAAAATTTTAAAACCCAGTGGTGCATTGAGAACATTCTTTAGCTTATCTATTTCTTATTTAAGGGATTTTCCAATAAATTTAAATTTTCATCAAACATAGTAAAAACCAGAACTAGTACTCACCTGTGCTACTGCATGGCGTATTTGATTAATGGTTTTTCGTTTAATAATATATTAGTATTTATAAAAGTAGATATGAAACAATAATTTTGAATAAATTTTAATTAGAAATTAATGGTGTATGATAATTGAATAGTAGTGCATAAAATATGGAAACATAATTTAAATTGTTGACAAAGAAAAATGATAGATTAAATGTATATGAATTTCTATATTTTGAGTATGGAAATTTGAATTAAATTTCAACTTCAACAATAAAAATAAAATTAATTCATGCACTGAAATAAAAGATGAAAGATAAATCAAAGATAAGACAATGTTTGTAATAATAAAAGTTAGACATGTGAAAATGATTTAATTAATAATAAATTGTATGAGTGGGATATTTGTGAAAAAATAAAACAGAGTGAAACTATTCATGATGTATATGGAACAGTATGGAATGAGGGTGGTGGAAATATTTTTCACAAATGCACCAGAAAGCTTAATCCTTATAGTTCACCTGAGACCTCCAAGATGACGGCAGGCTTCAAGGCATCCTACTTTGCATCAGTTCCTTTTTTTGTTGCGTGCATCAGTTCCTTTTGATATTGCCTCAGCTTCTTATTCATTATTTTTTCTTATAATGAATTACCATCTCTATCATCCATGATTAGCTATGTCAGAAGACTTGATTTAATGCATGGGAGAATTTCATGCATGGGAGAATATTCATAAATCATTACAGAGTAATTAAAATATGTCATAAAATGAATCTCAGACTATGATATGAGTACGTAGTAATTGATAAAGGCATGTGTGGGAGAAAATTTATAAATCAGTACAGAAAAAATCATCTCACACACTCAGCTATGAAACAGAGTAATTGATTTACAAAGGCAACATTGTTAGTTTAAAAGGGAAATCATGGGAGAAAATTCTTCAATGCTCAGATATAAAGGCAACATTGTACTAATTCATAGCCTAGAGAAAACACTGTTAGTTTCATCTCCCACACTTAGATATAAATTTTATGGATTACTCTGTACTGATTCATAAATCATAAAATTATCCCATGATCAGCTATGAAACTAAAGGGTGAAAAATTCAAAAATTAGTACAGAGTAATTGATTTACAAATTCATGCATTAGAGAAAAATTATAGCAGTGTATTATTAAATAAAAAATATAGTCTTGAATTTATTTTGTAAAGAATTTAATGACATTAGTAATGAGTAAAGGCCTAACATGAAACAATGTTGTCTTTTTTTTCTTAATGAAACTATGACATCCTATCTTCCTAAGAGGAGAAATTTTGATTAGCAGATATTTGTAACATAATTAAAATGGTAGGAGATGAAGAGTTTAAGGAGATATAAATCATAGATGTCATGGATTATCTAGAAAACAAAAGAAATCTTGGAATACGTAATCAATTTGAATAATATGAATAGAAAATAAAATCAATATTATACTGTAATATGGAATATTTTTAGCAGAGGATGATATTTTTTAAATCTACTTCTTCAATTCAATAAAAAGTTATTCACTGTTACGAAACAGAATAATTCATTTAAAATTCCCAAATACCAAGTACATGCATTCTACCTAGATGTAATTCAGACATGACAAATAAAAATAATAATTAAAAAATATATTTCTCTACAACATGAATAATTTCCATATAGCATATAATCAATATTGGGCCATCGAAAATTCTCCCACCCTAATGCTTGAAGGTAAAGGTCTCATAGAAATCCTCCATCTAGAACAACTGGAAAATTTTTCCTACAACCGATGCTGCTCTGAATTAAAAAAGAAAATGGATGATTTGGGGGAAATGATGAAAATTGTAAAAAAAATAGAATTGAAGAGGATATTTATTGAATATAGTTTGATAGACCTTATCTCATCAATCATCTATGGAAAAACATTTCAAAAAACACAATTGAGGTATCCTAAACCCTTTAAGAAAATATCAATATAAGATCAGGTTCTCTATGTTTCATTGGAAGGGTGGTGATGATTTTTGAAGGATCAACAAAGAAAATACTCATAATATTGGAAGAAAAAAAAAGTGAAAATATGTAAAATAGAATATTATCTAGGAATTTTAATGCATCCCAGAAAAACAAATATAAAATGCTAAGGTAATGATCCCACGTTTCAACAAAATGCCTAAACAGAAAAAATCTTTTGAAAATAAGTAACATATATGTGTTTTAGACAATTTTTCATAAATATTTTCATATAAACATTCTATATGTATAATATTAAAAAAATCCATAAACCATATATGTATATATGTATGGTCTTTAAGTATAGATGCAAGGAATGTTTCTAATCTGAAAGCATTGCACTATGTGTGTATCATGTGTGTGTGTGTGTATCATGTGTGTGTGTGTGCAGATTATGTATATTGTGAAGAAGTAGTTCATGTTTGGTAACACAGAGTTATATAGCCAAAAAAACACCAAAAGGAAAAAAGAAATCACGGTTGTATAAAATTAATTACCTCCAATATTTGTTTCCTCTAATGCTAGGATTTCCATCATGAATGTCATGCTTTAGGGAAATTACAAGATCAAATGAACTATCAAAATAGTTCAAATGTCCTGAAAAATCAGTGCATTTTTTTCTCCAAAAATAAACAAAATATTTTTTTATGTAATAAGTTTGCATCTGTCATATAAGAAATATTTGTTGGTGTTTTTACCATCTGTTTTTGTAGATATTATTTTGAAACCAGTTAACACTATAATATCATCCACACTGACTCTTCCCAATACATACACAAAAGATGTATTAGATAAAATGTTTTGAATACATATGAAAATAATTTAATATGAATCAAGCATGAAATTATGAAAGAAAAAACCTCAAGGATTCAGTGAATGGCACACCTTAGAAGGTCCCCTATGCATAACTTGAGTATCTTCTTGAGTTTTCTTCAGATTATCTCTTAGCTCCCTAATCTTATTATATGATCATTTTTTGGTCGCAAAAATGCTGGCAGGCCAGAAAGGAAGATCCCCTCCAAATTCAGTGTACCAGTCAATAGATGAAAGAGGGATGGGGTAATGGGATCAGATATGAATTAAAAGAACTATGGAAAAATTATGAAATTTCCAAAGCTATTGAACCTGAAAGATTATTAACATACCACCCACTCTAGGATTAATTTCATAAAAGAAATGAATTTAATGATTAAGTAGAAAGTCATAGTGACAAATGAAATCATTAAAGGACAAATATTATATTTAATAGTTTTAAGGATAAAAATAGAACAACAATTAGATAGGTTTTAAATAGAACAACCAAAATTCATTCAATTCCAGGGTTTTAATATACATGCACTAAATAAACGATGAGTGTGGATTTGAAACATTATATCATTGAGATTTAATTGAAATGAAAATGGATTATTCACTGATAAAAACATATTAACACAATATATTTAAACAACTATTATGATTAAATTATGGCAATTAAGTTAGAGCCATGGAGTTGAACTTTTCTGATTCATTATTTTTGGGAAGGAAAACGTGTTCACCAAAGTACATACCAATAATGAGTGGATTTTTATTATGACCAATTTATCTTATAATATGCTTCATAACAATGTAAATAAACACATTCCAAATTAATAAATTTTGTGATATGATAATCTCAAGAAACTTGAAAAAAGTAGTACTAATAAAGAGACTCTTCTACAGTGTACAATGATGCCAAATTTTATACACAGTCCAGAGTGTTGGTCCCCAATAACGTTTTTATAAATAATTAATACTTCGGTACCATTTAATGGTTGGGATAGCTAAAACCTATAAAATACAATATTTCTTGTCATAAAGTATCCAAACCAATTGCAGAAGGCTCCTTGTTGTAATTTTTTTTACCGACACAACTCCCTAGAATAGTGAAGCATGAAGGCATTAAGGACAAGGTTCTTTGGGAGAACATGTGAGACCTGAACAAAGGATAGAAAATAAATCTTCTTTCACAGCCTTGGTATCATCAAAAAAATAATATACAATTACAACCTGCAAAATAACATTTATTTTCATGAGATTATTCCACGCATGTTACTATCATGTATAAAACTATCAGGCATAAAAGACATAAAATTAAATTCAATGAGAAATTATCCCTCCAAGTAAAAAATTGACAGTTATGAGACAATATTAGAAATTAAAAAAACCTTATTTTTTTTGAAACTTAGATAGAGGACCAATTTTAATGTCCTCTCAAAGAAGATAATCCCCCTCGTAAATAACAATGAAGAGAATAATTGATGTGTGAAACAATTGTTTTGTTAAAATGCAAATAGAAATAACATGTCATGTTGAAATTTTGATCAATAGAAATATAAAATGGAATCACAATGTTACAATTCATATTAATAAATACTTGATTAAAAAGAATATTGGATGTGATATGCATTCAGAAATATAACATGCCATCATGGTTGGTATTTCTAACTATTTGAAGAACATTCGAGTTTTTTAATTAGAATTTTTGGAGTAAAAAAATTATATAATATAAGTTTAAATATAAAATGATTAAGAAAATGGAAATGGATAGGCAGAGGTTGATGTGTCAACCTTTTTCTAAATCACATCACTTAATCTACTATCAAGACACTTCTCTGGATACTTCCAGTGGCAACAATCAAGTCCAAATGATCCTTCCCATTATTTTTCTTGAGTATATTATTTCTGGGCATCAGCAAGGGAAAATCTACTAAGACCATAGTTAAATTTAAGGATATAATAATGGTTGATATATATGATTTCTAGTGAACCTATTGAATTAATGATTAATATGGTAGAGTGAATCTAAAAGAAATGGATGACTACACCATCCTACTTACAAGAAACTGAAGAGTGGTTTGTTCTAGTTATTCGAGGTTCCTTGATCATAAATCCTGACATTCAAGTATCTCTCTCATGCTTTATGGAATCCAAAATATAAATAATAAGACAATTAGGATTCATGGAATCCAAAATATAAATAATAAGACAATGAAACAATAAATTAAGAATCACATATCGCTATTTTTTATTTTGCAACTCAAAGATCATAATCAATTAGAATCCTTAAAAACATAGATAAAACTATTGAACTGCGTCCAAAACAATAATTAATGGACAATGTCATATAAATATTTACATTATATATGGATAAATTTCATCATAAAATGGTGGATGAAAAGAGATAAAGTTCATAATACATTTAAAAAATGATTCAAAACATGCTCAAACCCCTATCTAAACGGGTTTCAAAAACAAAATAAATGCTTGAAAACATGATCATCTATATCCTTATAAAATAAATCAATCAAGGAAATGAAAAAAAAATAATGAATTCTCACCAATAAAACCATCTATAAGGATTCATCCACACCTTAAAGAAGAAATTGAATCCATTAGCCACAATATTTACTCATTTTCGATGTCGCACCTCCTTAAAAACATAATGATTTCATGTCACATACCTAAGTAAGATGAATGAGTGGAAAAAATTTAAATTTGAATTAATAGAAAAAGATATCAAGTGAATTACCTTGAATTTTATTTATGATTGAATTGAAAAACTAGATACTATGATAAAGAATACTAAATTAAAGAATACATGTAATAACATTGTACACCATTACAATGATCATTCAATGTAAAAACAATGTAAAAATCGTGAATAACATCAAATTTGGTAGAGATTTTAAATAAAAAAACAACACTAAGCCTAAAATATGAACAGTTTTGGAGGCTGTTTATTTTTTTAAAGGTTGGGGCTGAAGTCTCAATTTATTATTTAATGAAAATACCTCTTTAGACTGGGTAGAGGGAGACCCATTACATATCCTGAAGGCCCAAGGCCAAGTGGCCTGAATACAAGTCTTGAAAGCCCATTTTTTTCCAAAGGACCCCTCAGTGAACAGTACTGCTACAGTACCCACACTGCTACAATACCTACTACAGTACAACCACCGCTATAGTGAAATATTAGTGAGAAAAAAAATTATGTTGAATCTTTGAAAAATTATGTAAATGGAGGTAGAAATATTAGTGAGAAAAAAATTATGTTGAATCTTTGATACCATTACATTGAAAAATATGAGATGGTGATATAGATACCTAAATAAAAGAAGGCATGTAAATTCATTTTTCAACATTTTAATAATCATGCAATGTACAATCAAAGTAGTGATCAGGAATAATATTTAATTTAGATGAACATGCATCAAACAATGAATTGGTGAATAAATACAAGTTAACAAAGTTAAAAAGATTCCCTAATTGGTGAATCAGAGAAAACATATTAACTATAATAACATTTGAAAAAGTTTTATGTGAAGGGAAATACTACAATTCGAAGAGGATATTATTTCAATTATATTAGGAGAACATACCTATTACTGGGAGAGGATCACTTCGATTGAAAGTCGATTGAGTAGAAATAGTCGAGATATTTAGATGCGGATAGAAATAGCGATGTTGAGGGAATTTGGGAATGAGATGGAGTGAATCTAGAGGAATTTTGACTAAAATTATTTGAAGGAGTGGGAGGTGCGGGAAACATACAAGGAGGTGAGGGGATTCGAGATGATGAATCATACTACATGGAGGAAAACTTAGTGAGGAAGATGCCTTCAGTGTTTTGTGGGTACTAGAGATGGATGGGGAAACATGAGAGACAACCCAAATTATAGCACCAGAGGTGTAATAGAAGTGTGAGCCAAAATAGGTGCGTCAGAGGTGAAACAAGATCAATATTCATATGAATCATGCCAGAAGTGAAACGGGTGCAGGAACAGTCGACAATGAAGAGACGATGAACGGGAATACGATGACGGGAGATGGGGATTTATTCGAAAGAGTTGTAGGAGGCATAGTAAAGATGAAATAAAAATGGAATTATAGAATGAAAGTTGTAAGAGTAAACCCTATATAGGGAAGGGAAATCGTGATCGGGGGAATAAGGTGTGGTGAAGCAGGAGAACAGAGAAACAACGGAAACCATAGATTGAGGAGATTGATGAAGTTGAATCAGGTGGATGGCGAGGAAGGAATAAGGTAGGATTAGTGTAAAATAAAAATAGGGGAGAGGGAAATCGTGATAGGGAAGCTGAGCGGGAGCAGGATCTATAGGGAGATAAAGTTAGAGAAAGGGAGCAGGGGAGGGATGTGGAGGTTTGGAGGGTTGACACGTATGAAATTGAGAATGTGGAGGAATATTTTAATGACACATGGAAAAAATAAATCCATGATTAGTATATATAGTAGATTACTGTAAAACATCATTGAAGATATACATGTTTCCCAATTCTTTAAATAAAACCACAAATTATTGAACATATTCTTTAAATCCAAAAATGTTTTAAATTCCATAAATGATAATGTAAACCACTTTTCCAAAAAAATCATTAATAATTAATATGGTAATAAATAATATCAAATTTATATTACCCATATCAATCATCTATTTATCTAAAATAAACACCATTTTCTCAAAATCAAGAATGTATTAAGGGTTATCTTACCATAATCATTTATTTTCTAAAAAACATCACCTTTACATTAAATCAAACTCTTGAATTTTAATAAATAATCACTTCAATCATTATAATTCATTTTTAGGATTTATCATCTTATTCCCTAATACCTCCTTTTTATATGTCATTTTTAGTCTCTTCATCATCAAAAACAAAACATTTACTTGTACTACCTTGTTGATGCACTTATTTAGATTTCCCTAGAGTACATAGATTTGTATAATTCCAATACTTTCAACATTTATGAAATTTAACTATTCATGATGCTTTGGGGAAATCATTATTATCATCAATTTCATTAACTAATTTTTTCTTTTTTCCTCAGAAATTAATTTCTTTGTGTCCTTTAACACGCACAAAACATGTTCCCATCCCACTAAGATAACAACTTGGGAGATTCTTCTCACATTATCAACACATATGAAATTAAATATTCTTTCCCCTATTGTCCCCACCACCTAAAATATCTATGAACTCTATCCTTCTCTTCTTTGGAGTGTCTGAGAGTTGGTCAAGTTGAATATTGTTAGTCATATATCATGTTAAATGATTGGGAATAATCACAATATCCTTTACTTCAGTCACCATCCCATTTGGTTTCTCATCAACACAATTTCTATCACACTCAATGTTAATATAGTTCCATATGGTTCTCTCTATTCACTGAAACAAAAAAAATATAGTGTGAGTAACAATATTTATAGTGTAAAACCACATAATCATGAAAAAACACTTATATAATGTCTAAATCATGACACCTTCTTTTCAATATATAATACCTTAAACATAACTTAGGTGATTTAGTGTCATTATTTAAATCCTTCATAATGGTTCATAAACTGTTTGTCAATTTACAAAGCATATCCCCCTTGAGTATCAAACCGTGTGTGCATCAAGTCCCATTATTCATAAATTATGTAATGATTGAGTATATCTAAATAAACTATTTTAAAAGTTATTAACCATAGGTAAAACTGTTCTAGATCTACATCCAATTGTAGCATCCAAATAGTGATGTAATTACTTGGAAACCCCTTGCTATATCCTTCACCAAAATTACTGGATATTTTCTTATACTTAGACTTATTCGTGAATTATCCTTAGAGCTATCCCTAGATATATCCCTCAATATATACATAGTAATATCCCTAGGAATTTCTTTTTTTTTCTAATCCGAATATCCAAATATTGACTAAACTTTTCCTCTGATACCAACTATAGAAACCTCAGGTTATCATAAATAAATATCTAATCTTTTTTTGAATATTCAATAAAGTTCATAAACACAAGCTTGAGGACCTTAATAATTTATTGTATTTTGATACTAGAAACACAATAATCTTGTTTCATGAAATATATTAAATAATTCCTACAAATATCTTCTCACCTAGTACTCCTCTTAGGCATACCCTACTTAACCCTTTCTTTATAACCTAGGGAAGGAAACAAAAGAAAGTGTGTGTTAAGACACCCAGTAAGGGTAAACATAGAATATATCATTATGTGATCATATAAAATAATAATATAAGAATAATAGTATGTGATAATGAAAATAACTTATCAAGTACATACCCAACCTTTCATAGATCATAAACATGATTCATAGAAAAAAAACTCTATCAGTTCACTAAACATTTCCCATAAAAGTGAGGAATCATCATAAATAAATCATGAACCATAATATCATGTCATAAAAATATCAAACCAACATAAATATAGAAAACCATTTCATAAGTCAAGGTTAACTAACAAGACTATAAACATTGTGGATCAATACTTATCACATGTTTCCTATTTTGGATCAGGAAGCACCTATTTCCCATAGTGGATTAAGACTCAATTGTTTCCCATAGTGTATCAGGACCATAAACTAGTTTCCCATTGTTATGTCCTGAGATATAAATATTTACACAATAAATTAGAGGGAGGTATAGGTCCCACCCTTATCATAATGAAAACCATACTTATGTTCCCCAAAATATAAAAAAACATTTATCATATCATCACATCCTAACCCTGGTAAAGAAAAAAAATTATAAACATTTCATCAATTATCCATAGATAGACCATGAGAAATAAATGGTTTTCATAAACATTTCATCAAAACAAAAATTATCCATCCTGGTAAATAATAAGGATGGTATCATTCGATATTATCCCCAATAAAGAATAATTATCATCAAATAATTTCATCTTATATAGAAAACTTATTTTTAAATATCACTTGAAACATTTCATGAGGAAAATTACAATTCCACTTTGAAAAAACATTTTAAAATATAAAACATTTTAAAAAACCATTTCGTTGAAAATAACCTTTGAAACTTATAATGAAATCATTAAAAATAATTTAAAACCTTTCATGGGGAAAATATCCGTTCCATATTTAAACTCACTAAAAATTCATAACATATTTTTAAAATCCTTTTCTTTAAAAATAAACTTTGAAACTTATAAAGGAATCTTTAAAACATTGAGTGGTCATGATGGTGGAAATTTTATCCACGCCATACATGATAAAATAATGATTCCTTTCATATTTTGATTAAAATTAAAATGGAATTTATTTTGAAAATGAAAAAAATATTCCATTAAAAAATTTGTAAAAATTCAAACATAGGTAAAAAAATTAATAAAATATTTTTGAAAACATTTTTAGAAAACATGATTTTAGAAGAAAAATGATTTTCAACCGAAGAGAGAAATAAAATCAGTTTTATTTTACAAAATTATCTTAAAATATTGATTACATAAAAAGTGTAAAATGAATGTAAAACATGTACTCTAATAACATAACCAAGGATACGAAAATTAATGCATTTCTGGAAAATTTTATCATAATATTTTATCATCAAAATCATAAACATAAACAATCTCAATAAACATTGAGATTTTAACCTTTACCACTTTGGTATCTTTTGAATCATATGACCCATTAAAGAGTCAAATGAAATTAAAATTTTAAAATAATTAAAAGAATTAAATTCATGATATATCATTTCAAAGGGGGATTATATACACCTCATAGAATAATATAGGTGTATAACATAACTTATGTCCCAAATAAGGCAAATTGAGACAAAAATATCGTACCACTTTGGTAACTTTTGAATTATAAACCCCATAAAAAAGAGATCCTAAAATGGATATTTAAATACCTATAATTTTATGTATAAAAATCATAACATAAATTCTTGTGTATTATATAAATCATATAAAAGAAATCGGTGTGGAATAAATCTTGTGTCTCACATAAGTAAAAAAGTGAGACAAAAATCCCTTACCTTAAGTCTATAATTTTATCGTACATATTAGAACCTCCTATATAATAAATATATTTTTATTATAAATATATTAAATAACTTTAATAATAAAAATAATACTATATATTATTTTCTTATGAATTTTCATTTCCTGTTTATCAACAATTATTTGTTAAAATTACGTTTTTGGTAATAACTGCTTCATTTTCACATATGTTATGGTTTGGTATTTTTTTGTCCAATTAATTTGATCATGGTAATATAATATAAAAAAATTTATCTATGATATAAATATAATATATATTTATTATAAATTTATTTATAGTAATCCATAAAATGTATAAATAGAAAATAAAATGCATCGTTCGTTGAGACGGTGGGCCGTACATATGCATGAATGTTGTTCTCATTTTCTCGATGGATGGACTTAAAGGTAAATAATAATTAATATTTATAATTAATTATGATTTCATATTTATATAATATAATTATAAAATTTATACTTATTACCTTCTATTCAAATAATTAGTGGAAAACAAATCACATCGCTTCGTGAGGTGGTAGTTGGTCGTACACACGAATGACATTATCATATCCCCCACAAAATAGAAAGTAAGAGGGTATATGTTATATAATATTTAAATTAATATATTTATTTTTAAAATATCATATATATATATAAATTATATCCATCATCATACCCAATTGTGAGATTTTTTTATGGAAAGTGTGTCCCATCAGTTCACGAGGTGGTAGTCTTCTATACACATGAACAATCTTATCGTTTCCCATTTGAAGGAAGATGAAATGGATTTAGGTCATGACCATAGTATAATAAAATATCAGTATATGTAATATAATTAGGTTATTATATTATCATATTAATTAATAATTTAAATATGTGGATGAAGAAATAAAATAAAAAACACTCATTGAAGAATGAAACCTCTTCTTTAGGTAACCTCCTTGGTTTTGCACCAAAAGAATTATTAGGTTTTATTTATGATAAAAATAAGGATTATATAATGATATAATAAATTTAATGAAGTTATTTGGTTAGGTATTGGTTAAAAAAATGGTTTTTATGTGTCAAGAGAAGTTGAGAGGGGGTACCCTTTTATAAGTGAGGGGATGGACATACATGTAATTTTTGAAAAGAAAAAGGTGTACCCATATTTTCCTCATGAAAAAAGGTTCAAAAATAAAAATTATCTCTAATATTATATATAATATAGAAATAAGTCCATAAAATAATTTTTGGTAAAGTTTCTAGGCCATTTTACCTCTTACATTTTTATTTTAATCCCTTGTAAATCCATTTTCACCTTAAAGGTGATAATTAATTTTTACTTCTTTTACTATTCATAATGGTAAAACATTAATTTTAACATATTATAAAATATAAATTATTATTATTAAAACTTACATTCTTTTTTCAAACTCAAGTGAGAATAGTGTCAAAATTTTATTTAAAATTAAACCTACATACGCGACAAAAAAGAGGTTTTCCAAAGAGAAAATATACAAAAGTTTAAAAAGTTTTTATATAAAATTTAATATGAAATTAATTACAATGACCTATATTTGATTAATAGTTATATAATTTAACTAATTTTACTTTTAAAATAACGTTTAAATAATTTTTATGTTTTAAACTGCTTTAAAATAAATGAAAATTCTTAATAAAAACTAATGTTTTCAATATTAATTAGAAATTTTATCTTTTCGGAATATTATTAAAAATTAACTACAAGATATTTTTAAAAATATGGTTCAAAAAAATATTATTTTATAAAATAAATTTTTTAAATTGTAAAAAATTAGTTTTTAAATAATTTCACAAAAGGAGATAAAAGTGCTTTTTTGAAAAAATATAGTTTTAAAGAATGAAATTGGATTTATTCATATATTTTATCAAGAAAACACATAAGATAAATGTAAAATTTTTCATTTAATATATAATATATAAATTTCATTAAAATAATTCAATAAATGTTATTTTTTAATTTATTTAGATAAAACACATTTGTGTTCATAAATAATGTTTTTCAAAAAAATATTTTCTTTATTTTCAAATGGTTCTTATTTTTACTTCTAATTAATTGGTCACTAAATAATTAATTTTATATACATGTGTAAACCATATATTTTCATAATTTAGTTAATCCGATTAATACCCTCCATTCTAATGGAAAGGTGATAACTATCATATTAAATAATAATATTTTAATATTATGTCACGTTTCATTTAAACATGGTGTTGTGTATAATGAAATCTAAAATAAATGTTGTGTGTAATAAAATCAAAACTCAATGTTTTATGTAACAAAAAATATTGAAAATATTAAATTCATTTTAAAATATATTTCATAAATATCAGGGTGTTTCTGTTTGTAGAGCATGCCGTAACATTAGGCACTATGTTGTGAACACTACTCGAGGCGGGGGGGTCTACACAGAAGCCCATGGTGTTGCATCATAAATACCCAATTCACAAATACAAATTATTTTACATGTTTTGTTAGTTATTCTCTAAATTTGGGCGCTGCATTATGTACTTAAGGGTCATCCTTCAATGTACCCCTAGAGTAAGCCATTTCACTATAACCCATGCAGGAATATAGAAATATCTCTATATACATTTTTTATGTTATAATTACATTAATTAATAATTTAAAATATTATAAATTGGGTTTTCACCTCCCTTACCATTTTTTTTTTGAAATACTAAGATCCTTCCAAGAAAAGAAATATCCCTTTATTTATCAGAAACAAAGCACTTACACCAGTTTAAAAGTAGATTTCTTACATTGATCCTTCCTCAGAAAGGAAAGGAGTTCACCTGGAACTTGATCCTCCCTTCACATAATTGTGTGACTAATTCCCCTTTTACCTTGATCTCCCTCTTCATGTTCAATTTCATTATCATTCAAGTACTGATTCAAGTTCTATTTATCCCAAGAGATCACTATGAGGGAGGATTATATTCTTTTTCTATCAAATATAAGTTTCTCTCACTTTTTTATGGTAATATCATTTTTCTCCAAAAATCACTAATTTTAGGTCTTGTGATATAATTTGGGACTCATTCTTATTATATCTGATTTATATGATTATTATTCAAAATTGGGATTCTACTAAGTTAAATTAGGTGGTTCCAAAACATTACCATTCATTTATATAAATTTCATTCTTCGTTTGACCTGTGGGTTGCATCAAATGTGTGAGAATGCCTAAAATAGAATCTAAATGGTTTATATTTATTCCTTAAAAAGTGTATAAGTTTTATAAAGTCCTTTATTAGTGCCTTTAGATATTTTTATTTACTCTACAATCTCTAATAACCAATTCATCTCATTCAAAGTGTTATGGAAGTGTGACTTTATGTCAATAAATGGGTTCCTTTACATAGGGTGTGACCTTAGTATCCTTGTCGGGTAACATTAAGCATTATGTTATGGTAGAAAACATGACATAATCTTAGGATTGGTAAGATCTATCTCTATCATGGAGAATTTATTTTATAGGGATATATCATTCACTTAGAATGGTTTTATTGGTGATTTATCATCACTTGGGCGCAATGTGTTGATGATGTATCATTCATATGTGGAACTTTGTATTAGATATGTATCATTCACCTAAGCATTATATAATTGTGATTTATCATTTAATAAGCATTATGTTTTGGTGATATATCATTCACCAAGGGATATAGGATGGTGATGTATGATTTACATAGGGGTAATGTAACAATGATGTATCATTCATTGTGGGGCTATGTGATGGTGATTTATTATTCCCTGGGGTCTATTTTATGGTGATGTATAATTCACTAGGTTCTAGGTGATCGTGATATATCATTCCCCAATAACTATGTGACTGTGATGTATCATTAATCAAGGTCCATGTTATAGTGATGTAAAATTCACTTGGATTCCATGTGATGTTAATATTTTATTCCCAAGGGTTTATATGATGGTGATGTATCATTTTTCAGTGGCTATGTCATGGTGATGTATTTTTCATTAGGAGATATTGTATTATGGATGTTGTATTCATGAAGGTAATGTGGGTATGGTGATAACTCATTCACCTTCATTTATGAAATTATTTGTGATGGACCATTATCCCTTGAGTTCTATTTAGGCTATGGATGAATCATCCCATTCTGGAAGTGGAAAATAGATATATTTGTTTATTTTTTTAGTTGTTGGAAATTCCATTTTATAATGGTAATACATTTATATTTAATTTATTATCATTTCATATCACGCATACACTTATATAATCTATATTTATATTGGTAAACCATTGGTTTTGGAAACTGAGTTATATTCACACTTGGAACATGAATCTCATCACCCATGAAAATTTCATGATTAGGGATAAAGGTAAGGGAAAGAACCTTGTTATCAATGTGTGATATGGATGGATTGTTTTTATGGTATATGGGATTGGGTAGAGCCTTGAACCTATTTTTTAGTTGTCACCATTATTTTTTTATGTTGGATATCTAATATATGATAATATTATGAGATATCATACTATTGATATATACTATATGGTTCTATGGAATAATGGAATCGATCTAGCCCATTCCTAACAATTTTTTCATCAATTTCTTCATAAAAAATCTTTTATACTTGACAATAGAAACCTGGAAATATTTCAAGAGTGGATATTTTCACATATAATTTAAATTTAATTTATAATAAATAATTACCTTATCTTATAATTATTTATTAATTAATGATTACAATTGACCATCTTGAAAACTCATCATTTCATTTAAGGATCCAAAGTAGAATCACTGTAGCGATATCTATTCATACTCCACAAACCTCGAAACATTTTTGTTGAAACTCTGAGTGCTATCATGGATGATCCAAACATCTTGCATTATTTTTACATTGATATTAACAAGAATATCATTGGTGTTGAATGATTCATTCTAGTTATATCAGTATTAAGATGGAGGAGGAGGAAGATTTATTCTCATTCTTGAGATAATTATAAATAAATTTCTATGTAGTATTAATATAATTCTATAGAGAGAAAAGTTGTTCACAACAAAATATATTACACTACAAATGATTTATACTGGTTTATATATTTAGTTTTAGATAATTTTTTATTTCACGAAATCCCTCAACTAATTTCCTTATTCTATATAAACTCCAAGTCTAATAATAATAATAATATTTCTATATTCCATGACATGTGAAAATATTAAGATATAAAATATCATTTATAAAATAAATAAATATTTATTTATTTAAATGATATTTAATGAAATATATCATTTATTGTAGGCCTTTAACATGTACCATCAATCCTCATTAATATTTATCAAACTTTGAATAATAAAAATGTATTTAAATAAATAAATATTACAATATGATACATTAAGTAAATAAATATTATATTATATTCACTAACTGGTGATTAAATATTTATTTAATCTTCAAATCACATATATTGTCTTGAATAACTTGTGATTGAATTTATGTGATCAATATTACATAAATAATTATAATTTCCCAGTCTAAGAAAATTTATTTTTTCTAATATAAATTCAAATATATTTTAACTAAGATCATGGATATACTTAGTGTGTCATAATATAGGCATATTTCTTAGTGTCATTAGGAAAATATGCATAAATTCTAAGATTTTCATGTATCAATATGTTAATGCCCCCACAAATAACTAAGTTAATGTTGTAACTATAACAACTTCATATGAATACTTATTATGTAATGTAATTAATTTTCTTCTATATCTCATTTATCAAGTTGCATACTTGTGTCATTAACCTATATGATTGATATATATTTCTTTTATTAAGTTAAAATAACCTCATTAATTTATTTCCAAGGTTATATATTTAATCATATAGTTCTATTTAAATAAAAAGGCTTGATATATCATCTTTCGTTCTTGGAAGAGAAAAATCCTTTCTTTACTTATTCATTACATTCATATCACTCATGAAACACCCAACATATCCTAATTCTCGATGAGAATATTCCCACAAGTATTTCAATAATACATCAAAGTATGTAATTCATGATATATATTAATAATAATATCATGTTTAAAGACCAATAAATACAACTGAGGATAATAATATCCAATGAAACATATAACATATAGAATTCCCATTTGGTTGGTCTATAATCATAGCCTCATCTCTTGGGGATTACCAGGTGTGAAACTTCTTGAGTCGATGCCGTATCTACTTACTAGTAACCATTACGTGATAGTCTAAACATAAAATTTTTCCTATCATATGATGTCATCTAGACTCTAGAACATATCTTTAATAATAATTTCATAACTCTTTATGGTTCTTATTACAAAAGAGAATTTATATAACCTTTATAGGTGATAAATATTCAAAGGAAATCATCACATTAATGTTACATAAAAGAACACTTATCACGTGATAAGATATTTATTAATATTTTGGTCTTTGAATATACAGTTCATTGATTTTATAGAGTATATTAGTTTTATGCCACTATCTCCAATATTCTCCCACTTACACTATATATAACTACTAATTAAATTTAGTCTACTATCACCCCAATTATATTCATGCTTATATTGAGACAATTATTTAGTCAACAAGTCTGCCCCATTCAATTATGTAGAAACTTTTCTTACTATAACACCACCCCTTGGAAAAAAATACCTCAATAGGTGATACTTCCAAATTATTTCTTTGTCTACTGATCTGACCATGGATCCTTGTCTAGGACCACTACTACATCATTATCACAATATAGTGTGGAAGCATCTTTACTTATTGGAACCACATAAAGACCTCAGATGATATTTTTTATCCAAACTAATTCTTTGGATATATAATAATTTTATATATACTTAGAATATTATATAGATTCAATGACCACTGGATTATTTAATTTATTCCATCTCACAACACCTTTATTATGGAATAAAACATATCTGATTGTGAATTTTTATCATTATTTTATGTATGGAAACTAGTATATATATATATATCCCTTGATGATTATTTCCTCACATACTCCATAAAACAAGAATATATCCTCAGTATACATCAGATAATTCAAGATAGTGTCAATAATATTCCAATACTATTCTCCTAGGAATTATTAATATCTACATAGCATTATCAAGGAATAGTAAGAATCATGCCTGGTACATAACATATAACATTTAACAGATCATTTAATTGGTGCATAATGAATCTTATTCAACCTATTTCTCACCTATTATATCTGAGGGAATTTTTTGTTGAAGATATTTATATCATTTGAAATTGGAAACAATTAACTCTTATATTTTTTCATATTGAATATCTTCAATATATTTTCAATTTATATACCCTGTTATTAACCAAGAATCCTCTTAGATCTATCATGATGGATATTGATCCAAAGAATATAAGTTTCTTAACCTAATTCATTCATAGAGGATAATTTAGTTAATCGCATCTTAATAGACTATAAGACTTTTATCTCATTTTTATTGGTAATATATCATCAACATATACTAAAATGAAATAATTTTCACTATCAATAAAAATATTATATACACAGGGCTCAAATTCATTATTTATAAAACCAAATTATCTTACAGATTAATAAAAATTAATATCCCCTGACCTAGATTCTTGATTAAACCTATAAATTGATTTTTATAGCTTTATAACTTATTATAATCCTTTGGAACCATAAACCCTTCTGGTTGTGTCATACATACATCTTCCCCATGGTTCCTATTAAGGAAGGTTTTTTAAAAATACATTTTACAAATCTCATAATCCTGGTATGATTTTATGGAAATTATAATTATGGCTGATTTTAGTACAATAGCTAGGGACAGGTTTTTTTATAGTTTCTTCCTTGACATTTTTAAACCCTTCAGAAACTAGCCTAGCCTTACAGGTAATAACTTTACCATCCATGTCAAGTTTATTCTTTAATAAACAATTGCAAAAATCTAGATTTACATCCACTATAGGATCTATTAAAACAAATATTTTTTTGGTATATAGAATCCATCATAGAATTCATGTCTTCTTTTCACCTAAAATATTTTGATATTCTTACTCCTTCATTGTAGGACACAGTTTCATAATTATAATCTAATAATTATTCACTATTCTTAGGGAATATAAAACTATATCTCTATATTTCTCTAATGTATTTGGTGATCCTATGATGTACCTGTTCCTTTAGAAAAATCTATTCCATATGGATTTGTGGTAATTTTTCCTATGCCAACTAGTATGTATCTCGAGCCTCAATTTCATTGAATTTGATCAAGATCCCACAATCTATTTTTAAGATGTACTCCCTCTTAAGGAAGATGGAATTTCTGGACACTATTACCTTCTTACCTAATGTTTCGAATAGATAATATCCCATTTTACTTTTTATATTATATAAACATACACTTATGCCTTAGTGAGAAATTGTTTTCTCTAGAAGTAGCCTTAAGAAATTATTTTTATCCCCATGCATGAAGATTTGACAATACAGATTTTCTACCATGACATAACTCATATGAGGTTCCATTTTCCACTTTAGTTAGAACATGGTTTAGTTTGTATACCATAGTATATAATGAATATCCTCAAAAGGATAACATTATAATCCCATGACTCATTATAAATCCTACTATGTACAAAAAGTTATGTTCCACATTTTACTAACACTATTCCATTATAGTGCATAAGGTGGAGTGAGTTGAGATAGGATCCCAAACTCCCCTAAATAATTGATGAAGTATTGGTTAATTTATTCTCCACCTTGTTCTATGAATATTGTCTTTATCTTTTTATTAATCAAATTGTCTAATTTATTCTTTTATTCTATAAATTTATCAATGGAATCAGGCTTATACCTCATTATGTAGACAAATCCATTTATATTAAATTCATCAAAAAAATTATGATGTAAGAAAATCTACCACTAAATTCAATTGGAAAATGTTCACACAAGCCTATATTGACTAACTCAAGAATAAATGTTCCCCTATCATCATTTACACTAAATGGTGACTTGGTTATTTTTCCATGAAAACTATCATGAAAAATATCAACTGGTTTTATTTCAAAATAATATAAATAACATTCATGATATATGTAACACCCCAACTCTAGTAACCTATATATGTTGGTTATTATTTATAATTTCACAAGATACAAGGGATAACATCCCAAATGATAAAATTATTTAGAAGTCTTATGATATAAGAAACATACATGATTCTCACATTACATTTGAAAACATGAAATACAACTTTGAAATGATAGTGATAAATTTATTATTTCTTCTATTATATCCATAAAATCGTTCAAAGTTACATTACTAGAATATTAGGGAAATGAAATCATAATAAAGGGTGAGCCCAGATGCCCATTATGGGAAAACATACAATAGAATCTTTCACGAAATAAATAAATCATGAAAAATATGATAGGGAAAAAATATAATCAAATATTCCATATAACTAGTATCATAAATGAAAAATACATCCATGGATAATATAGGAACATAAATAATCTCATGGATAAAAATATTTTGTTTTATAATAATGGAATACATAATGTTGAACATCACAATCATATCACTAACTCCATTTTCTAAGATATCATAAACATATCATCAAGACCCCATTCTAGTACATCATACAAAATTGGGCTGGATTGAACTAAATATCAAGGTTATTTTGTATCAAGAGAACAAATAATTCATAGAGGGGATATAATAGTACCTTACAATCACTTACTAATTCCATAGAATTATTTATTTGAAAATGAGTGAACAATAAATAAATTACATAATCAACATAAATATTCGTATTTAAAAACTAGCATATGGAATGTAAATATTTTTTCCAAGTAAGAAATATAACAACATGATCACAAGAAATTTATAATAACATGGTGGATGGTATCATTAAAGTATATACCCGGTAAAGTATAATATTCATCAATCTATATTGATATAGATGAAAATAGTTTTATAATTTCACTAAAAAATATTTAATAAAATAAAATTTTCATTTTTAAATATCTTATTTGAAATTTAAAATTTCAAAAATATTAGGAAAAACATTTTATTTGAAAATAACCATTATAAATTTTAAAGGAATATTTAATTAAAAGAGTAGTCATGGTTGCTGTAAGAGGTGGTCAAGTCATATTCCTTAAAAAACATTTTTTTCCCTTTATAGAGAAATTCAAAATGTGTTATATACAAAAAATTAAAAGGATTAATTTTTAAACCTTTATACATAAATTAAAATATATTTGAAAATGAACTTAATAAACCATTGAAATTTAAATAATAACTTCTTGGAACACTTTTGGAAAATATGGATATAGAAGATAAGGTTTGTCAACCAAAGTGGAAATAATGTCATCTTTTCTTGAAAATGTTTTCCTATTTAAATTATGTATGAAATATAGAAAAATAAAATGAAAATATGTAAAGTAATTAGAAAAATAGTGAAGAAAAAATTTATGGAGTTTTAAATTGAAATATGAAATAATTTCCTAAAAATTAAATTTAAAAATAAACAATCCTGAATAAAAATGAGATTTTGGAATAAACACTTACTGATTTGGTAAATTTTGAATCATAGCCACCATGAAATAAATAAACTGAAATAAAATTTTGAATACCATGAATATAAACATATTCATGATATAAATTATCAAAGGGAAAGTTTAAACTCCTCATAAGAGAAACCAGTGTTTCACATGTCATATGTTGCATAGAAACAAATGTGAGATGAGAAAACCTTTCAAATATAATAAAATTAAATTTATAATTAATCAATGAATTTATTATGTGTAAAAAATGTAAATACAAATAAAAAATTATAAATAAAATTTAAAATAATCATAGATCTTTACTCATATAATCTTGTAATAACATAGGCAATGAATAAGTAATATAATTGAATGAAAATAATTAAGTTAAGAATCCCATTACCTCAAGTCTCGCACACCGCATTCATGATTTATATCCAATATAATAAATTTATATTAATTTTATACTTAATTAAGAACATTTTTAAGGTTTATTACCTTATTATTATCCCTATTATTACATTTATTACCATGAATTATATATTTATTATATCTGTTATGATTTTGTAGGATGTTTCAAGGATGTTCGGTTCATAATCACAGAACAACTACTGTATGTTTACATTGGTAAAGGGTTCATGGTTCCATAGTCTCCATAAAATTAGTCATAAAATAGTTATCACTTTTATACATTAAAGATAATTTTAAAATCATCTATGAATGGTGGTTATGAAAATAGAATTGCATTGCCTCATGGATGTGGTTGTCAACACATATGCATGAGCAACATTATCATTTTTAAACAGTTGGAAGCATAATTATGTAATTAATATATTAAAATAATATAATCATAAATATTTTATGAATATCATATATATTCAATTGATCCATCATAATAACTATCCTTGTGATGTGGTGATGAAAGATAAAACAAATTGCTTTGTGGAGGTGGTAGTGTACACATACTCACGAGTGATGTTTTCATTTCCTATCATAGGGATATAGAGATGAATATAGGTTGTACCATATATATAATTACATATTAGTATATTTTGCATAATTATGTTATTTTATCAATTGGATAATTATATAATTGAAAGAGGTGGAAGAATAAATAAAAGGAAAGAACTCGGTTAAGAGTTATACCTATTATTTTGAAATCCTCCTTTGGCATACACCTTAAGAAATTTTAGGACGGTCTTAGGGGAAGAAAATAAGCTATATGAAATAAATAAAAAATAAATTAAGGTATTTGGGTAGGTTTTATCTTATCTAAAAGTCTAAAAAAATCTAATAATGATGTATAGGAGGTGACCTTTTATAAGTGAGGAAAATGGCAAGATAAGAATTACTTAAAATATTTAAATATAATATATATCATAATCATGTGAAGTTGAAAAAAAGGAAGTAATTTATAATTAATGAAGTCATAAGGTTTAAATACATTCAAAAAATAAAATTTATACATGATTAAGTTACATTTGAAACCTTATATTTTGGCTTAACCCCCTCGTAAACCCTTTAACTGTAGTCGTGGTAACACATTTTTTAGATTTTAGGGGATATAAATTTACTTATAAGGTAAAAATGTATAAATAATAATCCCTAGATAAAATTTTATACCATTTACCGTCCCACTTATCCTATTTTAATATTTTTTTAAAATAATTTAATAAATTATTTTTGATCATAAAATATCATTAAAGTCATTTTTGGGAATATTAGTTTTAATCTGATTTTGGAGACATCCAGAAAAAATAGGAATTATAATATAAAAACATTTACCACCATTTATAATTTATAATTACCTATAAAATTCTTTTTGTGCCATAATTAATCCAAAACATATTAACCTAATTTTTTATAAAACAATTTGCCTTGATTTTCATTCCACTTGCACAAGCATTGTATCGATGTTGCTTAAAGGTTTGAAGTAATTATACCATCACCAAAAACTAAAAATATTTATAAAAAAAATAATTTATTTAACTTCAAAATAAAAATTTATATTCATTAATAACATCTTTTTATCCAAACTAAAATATATTATAAATATTAAAATAAAGTGAGTGAAATTTAGTAATTTTATTATCTTGAAATAATATAAATGTTGTTATCAAAGATAAATGTAACCAAATGCCATATATTACAAGTTAGGATGTATATAATCTAATAAATCTCATATAAAAAAATAAAATAACGTTTTGGGTTTATTTTTAGACCTTATTTCAATGTTTTTTACCTTAATTAACCTATTTTAACCATTACCATGGTGGTAAACTTTTACCATGTCTATTATTTATTTTGTCAAATATTAAATTAAACTATTTACCGAATTATAATATCCTAATTAAAGTATATAATAATTTTTTAAATATTAAATTCATATAATATTTAGAAATAAAATTTAATATAAATGTTTAAAATGAATGGAAAAATATTTTTTTAAGAAAAATGTGTTTTAAGCATAAAAATGAACTTGTAAAAAAATAAAATATAATGTTGATTCTTATGGAATTATTTATATTATGTTAAATAAAATTCATATTAAGATACATTAAAATAAAATATAAAACATTATGGTACTTTTAAATTAATTTATTTAAAGAATATAAATGATAGCTTTACAAAAAATGGTATTTTCCACTATTTGCTGAAAAAAAATATTTTTCTAAAAGTCTAAATAATTCATCCCAAGATAATACTGAATTATTAATTTAAAAAAGATTATCTATTTTTTAAGATAATATTTATAAAAGTGGAATAAATTAATTATAATATCCATGCAAAAAATTCAATAAAACCATTTTTGAAGAAAACTTATTTTTGAAGCATAAAATCACTTTACTGAAAATTGACTACTTATTAATGATGAATGAATCAATAAATTTTCATTATTTAAAAATTTTATATATATTTTATATAATTTGGTAATTACTATTCAATACTTCTAATTTAAAATCTTGGTTATAACAGTCGAATTTAATAATAATTATATATAGTATATCACAGTTCACTTAAATTGCGGTGTTTTGTGTTAAGAAAGATATCAAGTATAGTATTATTTTAAAATAAATTTAAAGGGTGTTATATTCCCCCTTAAATAAATTCAATCTTCCCAGTTTTTATCTCTATAATCAATGGTTTAATATTTGAAAATACCTTTGTTGAAAACTCACATCGTATAAGTGGATAGTAAAACTTTATTTGAAAAGGGGAATTGAGAAACATAAGGTTACCTAAAATAACATATAATTGGGATCCCAAACAAGGATTACATTAAAATAAAGTGAAAATATAGATATTTATGAGAAAAAAAGTCTATAAATAATATAGAGTAATAGAGAACAATATCATGAGAAAGGTAATGAAAAAAAAATCATACAACTATAAGGAATAAAGAAGGTCTTCAATTCATTAAAAATAAAGGTAAAAGGATTTTTTTTTCAGGATATTTTTTACTAGTGTAAAGTGGTTGTTTTTATATCAATATAAAGAACATGAGAGCCTCTCCAATTGATTCCTCTAATCAAAATGATTCATTGTAGCACACTGACTGTCACCAGGAAATTTAGAAGCTCTTATAGTCTTCTAATGTTTTTAGTAAATGGGGGAACGTTTCTAATAATGAAAGGGGAAATTGCGGAACCCATGCTCTGAGAAGCGGTCGATCTATCTTTTTCAAGGATGTTGTCTTAATTTGTGAGGAAAGTATGGCTAATGGTGAGGATTTTACCTTTTTTATCCCAAAGAGGAGAACTTTCCCGGACTATTCCCATCTTATGAATAGTGTGGCTACTATATAATCTTCAATGGTGTCCAAAAATATGGATAAAAATATTCTTCAGATGTTCAATTGGGAGAAGTTTCAATCCGAGTTGGAGCCTGCTAGTGACTCTGATTATGAGACCGATATGTCGTATTATGATTATTAGTATTTTGATTGAGGGAAATCCTATTTGTTTGACCTATTTTCCACTTGTATGTTTCTTTTTTGATTAATAAATGGTCATAAGCTTTGCTTCTGACTGGACCTATTATTTACAGAACATTATAAAAAATACTTTATTTATTTTCATTTCATAACCACAATTTCATCATTTGGTTGTGATTTAATAAGTTTTCACTTTTATCCCATAACTTACTCCATGAAATGAATATTCATGATGATTTTATCATGAATGAAGCACTAAAATAAACATTTAATAGATTATAATATCCATAAAATAATGATAATGTGTTCCTTCTATCTCTAGATATTTACCAAGACAAAAATGATTAGCATAAGTTATACAATATGGATAAATATTCATAATGTGAACTAATATATTAATCTCTAAACCTAAAAAATAACACCCAAAGTTAATCTTAAATCATTAAATAAATTTTTAACCTGAAGAATCCTAAAAAATATTTCTTGCCAAATTCAAAACCCAAAAATCAAAAATATTTGATCAAATATTTTTTTTCCAATATGTACTTTATTATTTGTCCCCAAAAAACATGGATTAGATCGTAGTTTCACATACCAAACACATGAATACCATGGTCATGTATTCTATTAAAATAGGATAATATTTTCTAAAAATAACCTAAATTACTATAAAATCCCAATAAAATCATATATGATTCCATTAATTAACTCAATCTTAATTTTTCAAATTATGTTTACCTTAGTCATATAATGTTCCCAATATAGTGTTCTTATTTAAAAATAATATTAATAACTTAGTCACCAAATAAATTTTCAATACCATGGATATCTATATGATAAAATCTATTTTAGTAAATTGTATTAACCTATAATTACCTCAATATAAAATATAATATTAACCCTTATTTTTATCAGTACCTATAAAAATATTTCCAAAAAATAAAAAATAATTATTACTTAAATAAACTTCTCACTAAAATATATACTAAACCTAAATTTTGTATTCCCATAAATGTATCAAAAAACATCCTTAAAAATATTTAACCCCTATCACATAAACCCTGAAAATGGGTATATATTCCTTTAAACTTATGATCAATATTTAACTTCACAACCCAAAATGCTTTAGGTTTATCACATATCACTATAGGATATCATAGGTTTCAATAGATCCTATCGTCACATTCATCATAATGGTTCATAATTAAAATGAAAATTAACTTAATCATATCCACTAGGAGTTTCTAGCCCAGTGTTCAGTCTTAGGACCACTCATCATGCACCAGTGACAATGGAGTTAGTACACAATCAGGACCTTTCATATTTGTTACCCCTAGGTGCATTTGTTCCACAGTCATATCCAAATTCCAATATCTAGAGGGGGATATATTTTCTAGGAAGACCACATTATCTATACTTTACCAAAGCATCATGATATTACTGTATATATAGAATTATCCCTAAAATATATTATAAGGTGGTGTTCTATAATATATTTTTTTCCAAATATAATTCCCAATGGTCTAAATAAACATCTTTTGATAAACCTATAACACCCAAACTCTAGTAAACTTGATATGGTTGTTATTTTACTACATTATCACATGATACAAGGGATAACATCCCAAATTATTGAATATTTTTTTTTCTTGGGATACTAGATACATACATGATTCTCACATTACATTTGAAAAAATTAAATATAACTTCAAAATTCTTGCAGTAAAATTATTATTTCTTCTATTATATCAAAAAAATCATTCATATATCACATAATGGTATTCAAGGGAAATTAAAACATAATAAAGGTTGAGATCAGATGATTAAATGTTTTTTAAAGAAAATACCACAATAGAATCTGTCACATAATGGATAAATCAAGAATAGTATGACCGAGAAAATAATAATAAAATAATAGGTTGATTACATCCACCACCATGGAACATAGTGTGAAGAAGATAATATTAATAAAATCATAGTTCTGGGGACTTGAACCTGTGACATACCCCTCACACCACCTAACCCTTACCACCCCACCACCAATGGTGGGGAAGATAAACAATAATATAATATTATGTATAACTAATATCATAAAAGAAGAATATAAAAATGGATAACATAAAAAAATAAATAATGGAATGGAAAATAATAAATGGTTTTATAATTAAGGAATAAATAATATTAGACATCATAATCATTTCATCAAGGTATTGTTCCATGACATCACAAACATACAATTAAGGTATCATGCCAAGACATCGTAAGTAATTGGGTAGGAATACACAAAATACATAGGCTAGTTTGTCTCATGAGACCTACTAATGCATTTAGGGTCTACAACAGGCCCCACCTATCACTTACTAAGTCTAATTTATTCATTATATGAAATTTTATGAATAATCAACACATTACATAATAAACATAAATATATGTATTTAAAAAATAGCATAAAAATATCAATATTTTATCCAAAGGGAAAATAGAACATCATGATCATAATCCATCCAGAGTAATATGGATGATGGTATCATTAGATTAAATCCCCACTAAATCCTAATATTCAATAAAGTATATTGATATAGATGAAATTAATTTTAAAACAGCACTGAAATAGTTCTTGGGGAAAATATCATTTTCAAATCACTTATTTAAAATATAAAAAAATATATAATATTTGTAAAAAAATTATTTGTAAATAACCATAGAAACTTTTAAAGTACTCTTTAATAAAAATTGAATTCATAATGGAATAAATACGTGGTCAAGTCATATACTTTAAAAAACATTCTTTTTGTACTTGATAAAACAAATTCAAAATATTCCATATGAAAAATGTTAAAAATATTCCTTTTTAAATCTTTGTAAAAAAATCAATGATATTTTAAAATGTCCTTAAAATCATTGAAATTTAAATAAGAACATTCTTGAAATATTTTTAGAAAACATGGATATGAAAAAAACAATTTGTCGATCAAAGAGGAAATAATGTCTTATTTTATTAAAAACATTTTCCCTATCATATTAAGTACCAAAGAGAGGAAAATTATAGGAAAAAATGTATAACTCTATAGATATATAGTGAAGAAGAAAATATATGGAGTTTAAAATATAAATATCTTATAATTTTCTTTAATGTGAATTTAAACATAAATAAGTGAGAATAAAAATGATATTCTAGAATAAACGCTTACCACTTTAGTGAATTTTTAATTATCACACCCTTGAATAAAATAACATGAAATCAAACATTAAATACAATATATTTAAATATATTTCTATTATAAATTATAAAATGGTAAGTATAAACAACACATAAAATAAACAATTGGTGAATAATAAATATGGATCACTGAAAAAAAGTGAGTTGAGAAACCCTTTCAAAGATAATAACATTGAAGTGGGAATAAATCAATGAAGTGATTATGTGTAAAAATTTTAAATACATGTAAAAAATTATAAATAAAACATAAAATAATAATAGTTAATTGCACAAATAATGTTTTTATAACATATACAATGAATAAGTACTATAACCTGATGAAAATAAATTGAGTTAAGAATCCCATTACCTCAAGTCCGACTCACCACGTACATGATTTATATCTTGTATAATAAGATTATATTGATTTTATACTTTATTAATAACATTTTTAAAGTTTATTAACTCATTATTATCCCTTCTATTTAATTTATTAATATCATTTATTTGATTATTTAATCATTTAAGTTTATATAGGATGTTTTGAGGATATTCAATTCATAATCACGAAACAACTTTGGTAGGATAACCATGGTCAAAGGGGTCATGCTTCCATCATGTATAGAAAATTAATCATGTAATAATTATCATTTATATACAATAAATAAAATTTTATAATCATTCATTAATTTAGTAAATGAAAAATGAATCACATCTCTTCATGGATGTGGTAGTCCGGACATATGCACGATCGACATTATTAGTTTTTAATGGGTGGAAGTGTAAGAAGGTAAATAATATATGTTCTTTATAGAATAAAATTATTTAATCAATATTATATATGTAAATATATTCATTAAATCCATCATAATAACCATCCTTGTGTGGTGGTTATGAAAATGAAGCATATTGATTCATGGAGGTGGTAGTCCACACGTACTCATGAGTGATGTTTTCATTGGTTATAGGATGGAGATGGAGATGACTAATGGTTATAACGTAGAAATGATAAAATATTATTATATTTTATATAGTTATTTTATTATATAAACAGTATTATTACATAATTTAAGTAGTTAAATTAATAAATAAAGGGAAGGAACTCGGTGAAGAGTTATACCGCTTCTTTGGAAATCCTCCTTTGGATTAAACCTTTAGACTTATTAGGATAGTCTCGGGGGAAGAACAGAAGCTATTAGATGAAATGAAGGGAGAAAATAAGTTATTAGGGTATGTATTTTCTAGGATATAAGGATCAGTATTTGTGGATAATGGGGTAGAGGTGATTCCCTATTATAAGTGAGGAAAATGAAACACTTCAAATTAATTAAAAGATTTAAATATAATATATATCATAATATTTTCAAGAGGTACCAAATTTCCATCATTTTTAATTTATTACATGATAAGACAGAAATAACTTCAAACAAAAAAATAGGTACATTCTTAAGTTACACTTTATACCATTTCTTTTTTATTTGACCCGCTCATTAAACCTTTTTAACCATAACCATGGTAACACATTTTTTAGCCTTTAAGAGTTATAAATTTACTTTTAAGGTGAAAAGTGGATCAAAAATGATATTTAGATGTAATTTTTTACCATGTACCATCCCAATTTTCCTATTTAATTTTTTTTATTTTGAAATCATTTATTAAAATATTTCTTATCATAAAATATATTTATAAAGTCATTTTTTGGACTATTCATTTAATTTGACTTCAAAGACATCAAAATAACAGTGGAATTAGAATATAAACACATTTATAATATTTAGACTTTATAATTACCTATTATGTTATTGTAATACCACAATTAATCTAAAACATATTAATTTTATTTTTTAAGCCATTTACATTGATTTTTCTTCTTCTTGCAGAAGCACTGTATGAGTGTTGTGTAAGAGATTAAGGTAATTTTACCATCAAAATAATAAAAAAAAGTTACCATAATAAAAATAATTTATTTATGTTAAAAATAAAAAATTATATTCATTTATAAATTCTCTTTATCCCAAATAATATATATTATAACTATTAAAACAAATAGAGTGACATTTTGTAAATTTCTTAACATAAAATAATATTAAAATTTCATTATCAATGGAAAATGGAACCAAAATGAAATATATTATAATTTAGTATTTAAATGGTTTAATTCCTATAATATAAGTAAATGTATGTTTTGAGTTGATTTGGAGACCTTATATCATATTTTAAACTTTAATTAACGTGTTTTACCCATTATAATGGTGATAAACTTTTTTCATGTTTACCATTCACTATGGATAAATGTGAACTTTTCCTATTTAAAATATCTTAAACACCAAATTAAAAAAATTAATCTATTTTTTAAGATTAAATTTATATTACTGGTAGTAAAAAAATTTAAAATAAATGAATAAAATGCAATGATAAATTGTTTTATTAATCATGTTTTTAAGCATAAAAATAAACTTATACCAAAATAAAATATAATGTCAATCCCTATGGAATTATTTAGATTACGGTAAATAAAATTTATCTTATGTAACATTAAAACCAAATAGAAAACTTAATAATACTTTAAAATTAATTTATTTATTGAAAGGAAATGACAGTTTACAAAAAAACTGTATTTTTCTCTATTCACAGAAAAATAAATATTTTTAGAAAAAATCTCAAAAATTCACCCTAATATAATATTTAAATGATTATTTAAAAATAATAATATTTTTTTCAAATACTATTTATAAATGTGGAATAAAGTAATTATAATATATGTACAAAAAAATAAAATAATTTTTTTTAAAAACAACATATTTTTAAAGCATAAAATGACCTTACTGAAAATTGAATACTTATTTATTATATAGTAATAAATACATTTTAATTTTTAAAAACATTATACACATTTTTCAAATTTTTTATTACTATTCATACATTCCAATTTAACATCCATGTTATATTGGTCATATTTAAATAATAATATTTTTATAGTATATAGTAGTTCTCTTTAATCTCGGTGTTGCGTGTTAATTAATCTATTGAGAATAATATTATTTTAAACTAAATTTTCATGGTGATACAATATATTTGTGTCAATTTCTTCTTGTTTATATGAACAAGTTGATGATTTTAAAATTCAGTGTGATATGAGTCTTTTAAATTTACAACACATTGTTTTCATATTCCAATACACGAAGAAGTTTATTCAAATACATTATTGGCCTAGTCCAAAAATTCCTTAATTTAGGGATACTAAATCATCATCATCATCATCATCATCATAATAATAATAATAATTATTATTATTATTATTATTATTATTATTATTATTATTATTATTTCTATGTTTTATGATACTACACTACTTTTTATTGAAAAATAATAAGTATTAAATTGATTATAAGTTAAAAAGGATCTATTGTTCATTATAATGGATCAAGCACATGACTAATGGATCGACATCATTAGAACAAATTTCAATGTACTTAAACATCCATGTAGGTCATGTGAGCATTTTAATCAACTTCATGACAACAATTAATAAATTATTCTTAATTTTTGGATCAACCGCACATTAATGGTGATCGATCATGAGGAAATCTATCGACCTCATGAATATAGACAAGCTACTGTGTTATATAACATCAAAAAAAATTGAGTGTTGAAGATAATGCTTTAATAAAATAATAGAACACCCAAAGAATCTTCAATATAGTTTTCCATTTAACCTATCACAACTAATATTTAGTGAAGTCATGGATTTACCATAAGGTCTTCCAATCAACCACGCATGGACTGACCATACAATAAAGTTTCCATATTAAGGTATTTTTGACTAAATGAAATTATTTCATCAACTGTAATTATTTATCAAATGTCTTAACATGTAATTGACTAACTATAACACCATAAATACTTATTGAAATACAAATCTACCTACCAATTGACCATCTGTGTCGACATGGGATACCTAAGATTCCAATGGTTATTTTTTGGCATTTAATGAAGATGTCAATGTATTTAATGTTTTTTATATTTTAATATATCCTTTATTATTATTTTTTCATAGATATATGCAGAATATAATTCTAAAAATATAATGAATCCTCACATGTGTAAAGTTTCAAACTAATTCCTACCTAATTTGATTTATTTTTCAGCTCAGTGACACTCTATTTTTATACGTGACCATCCAAAAACCAAGAGGAAGAATAAATAACTATGTCCCTTTCTCTTAAGATTATTGGATGATCATATAATTAGAGTAGAAACTTCCTAATCATCTAAATTTTATCAAATATAGTTCTACATAAAATTTTCTTTAGTCTTTAATCTCCATGTTTCAATTTAATTTCTCGTTGGGTTTTTACATTCTTACAAATCTATTTAGAACTTTTCCTCCACTGTAAAGAAGATTATTCAAATTATCTTTTATTTTATATCATTATTTAATTATTAGGATTAATTTTGGAAGAGGCTTGTTATAGATCATATTACATGCGTGTTGTTGTTTTCTTGTAACCCATTCCATGTTTGCATCATTACACACAATCACTAGTAGAAATAGGGGTTATCCTCATTCCCCTATATATACAATTTTCCATAACTATTGGGATATGGTAATATATTCTAGTCTATCCAAACAGTTGGATAAAAACTATTTCCATAGAACTCCCTAAATCCCTTAAACACCCGCTCTCTATCGGTCTCCCCTTATCCCATCCTCACTTCCCCTCATGCCTCCCTTCCCCAATCCCTAGAGAAATGATCCCCTCCTCCCCTCCTCACCCACACTCCCATCCTGACTCTTTTTAACTGTCACTCCCATCCCCATTGCACTCTCCTCCTCCCATCCCGACTCCCCCTCTCCACTGCTCTCACCCCCTTACACTCCCCACCTCCCATCCCAACTCTACCTTTCTGGTTGCTGCTCACCTCCCCCCATCCTAGGCCCTAGCACCTGCTGCTCACCCCTCCCCCACAAACTATACTCCATGTATGTCATCTATAAGATGTGAACAGAGGGATCCAATGACTCCCCCTATCCTCTCAATCCTCTCTATTCAGGGAAATCTCGGGTGCAATTTGGCAGCATCATCCAGTAAGATATTCCATCTCTCTCCTGCATTGTTTCCCTTATGAAATTTTTGATTTCAGATGTTTTTTTTGATTTATTCATCGATTTCACTAAATTATGGTAAAATCAATCATTTATGATAGATATTTTTCTATGATTATGAATAGGGGAACCCAAAATTATTTCTTCCTATTTTTGAACATCGATCCATTAATGTATGTTGATGTTTTATATTCTTCGAAGGGGTTTTTCCCAAAATCAATTTTTTTTCTATTTATAGGTATTTTGATTTACAGCTTTGTGCATCCTAGATTCAAGGATGCATAGGGAGTGGAATTCACACTATTTCTGATGGTTTTGACAAAGCATAATGACCTAGTGAGTTAACCTATAATATAAAAGGGTTCAATTTAATTAATTAATTAATTATAATTAATTAATAATTGTTTCTTGATGTAAATTAGAATCTCAGGGAAATGTGATGAGACTGTTTGATTAAGAGAGAGGATGAATGATATTAGAGGGCCTCAATAGCTAATGTTGTCCCTTGGCATCCAAGTGGAATAACCTTGGTAAAAGGTAGAAGACATTTCATACTTACCTTATAGAATTTACTTTTGTTTTATGATTCGTGTAGATGCTCAAGCATGCCATTGTGGTTTTTTCCCATTATTAATTTATTTAAATAAATGTTTTTATTTAATTCAAAATTAATAATTGGAATAGCTAAATTACAAGGGTCGCGAATAACCGGTGTGTACTTACTTGACACATCACTAATTTTCAATGTTTGATACTCATTTCCAACCCCATTTAAATGGGTTTAAGACTTGTTTTTTTGTTTTTTGTTGCAGCTAAATTCATTTTGTGTGTGAATTTTTGTTTTCCCTTATAAGTGTGGGTAAAATATACATTTTTTCATTTCTCTAATGTCTCCTTTACTATTATTTTTACCACTAAAATTGGTTATTCCCTATTAATCTTATTCATCTTGTTACTAATTTGGTTTCTTTTTTTACCTAATAAGATAATACTTACTGATCAATCATAGATTTCAAGATAATAACCATTTAAGTTGAAATAAAATGGATCAAACTCTAAATTTGGGATAATGTTAGTCATGAGTGATTTAGGAAAATCACAAATGGTATTATCTTCTATCTTTCAAGATATGTAATTTACAACCCATCTATTTCAACTTAAAAAATAATTAATTTTGGGATGATTTTTAAAACATGATTTCTCAAAAAAGAAGAAGTTATTTTTTTCTCAAGAAAAACTATTTCAGATCTTTAGTGACTTAATTCTCCACTGGGATCTGATTCTACTATTTTTTCTCAGTATTATAAAAGATAAAACCATGCTAAAATTGTTATTTATCTTTATGTACTTTATTTAATTTTAAATATATCTCTCTTTAATCTAAAATATATACTAATCACTTCCCAAACCTTTCATTAAACTCCAAATATACCTTTATACAATCAATTACACTTGAAAATAATTTCTAAATACTCTATTATACCTTCTTCCCATGAAACCTTTATATTACTATGTACTATAGAATTATAATTTTCTTTTTATCTCAAGACATGATGTGTTAAATGAGTGAACATCCATAGAAATACTTTATCAATGACATCAATCTTTAAGAAATGACGCCCATAGTCTCTAAAAATCATCCATACAATAAAAAATACACCAAAGAATATCTTGATTATCTAAACATGATCCATAGTCTCTTTATAAATACACATTCTGTGGTAAAAAAAATATCATTCATTACAAATGTTATCTCACTCCATTCATAACATTAAACATTCTTCAAATTCTGGGGTGTACATGGATTGTTCAATAAAACTAACATTCATCGATTACCCTAGGAAATGACTTTTTCTAAAGTCCATTGACCAACTTACAATTTCAATATCTACTTAGGAGAAATATATAACTCACATTCTTCTATTATGATATTCAAAGTGACACAATAGTCACCAACTTCTCAAGCTTGTTACACATGCCACCCTCTACATTAATCATAATTTTCCAATTATAGTAATTATACTATAAAGGTACTAAAAAAGTTTTATTCACCATAATACTTCACATACCATTGTTTCATCAATATTAATGCACCAAAATTCCAACATGTAATTCCAACATTACATGAAAACCACTGCATATTAGGGAAGCTCCACATAACCTAAAAACTCATCCCATGAAACTCACTCAAGAATTTAAGGGGATAAGAATACTATACAAAAAATATATGTTCCATATTAAACTTGTTTTATATTATCAAAATATATCCCAATCATATATAAAAAACCAAACACACCACAAAATTATTCTCCTTTAGATTATACAACATGATTCCCATGTTTAATCTCACTCTTGAATCTATATTTTCAGGTGATAATTTCAATAGTACCTCTATAGATACCCTATCTCACAAAAAGTTATATATTTCCTCAATTCATCCATATAATGGAAGGGCACATTATACATCCTTCTATATGGTAAACAATCTGCATGTTGTTTCTTCTTAGGTCATAATAGTGTAAAATACCCCCTGACCTACCTCAATTAGACCTCTCCTAACCTACCTCAATTAGGATTTCATCAAAAATAACAAACCAAGATAAACCATAACTACCAATAGAAATAATATTGTGAATAGTAAACCCAAAATTAGTTTAACTAAATAAAGGGACACCATACAAATCCACAATGGATAGAATAAAACCATTAAAAAATAGAATGAAATATTTAAAAAAATCAAAAACTAACTAAACCTTACTGGTATAAATATAAATATGATCAACAAAAATATCAAAATGATCAAAATAAATAAAATATAATTCAAATAGAAAACAATTTAATGAAACTAAATTAGAACAACTCAAACAAATCTAACTCGAACTAATCTGATATTACAAATGATGAATCAAATTAGACCAAATATAATGAATTCAAACTTATATGATCAAAACCAACATGAACTAAAATTAAATAAACCAAACTAATATGAACCAAATGTAATAAAACTGAATTGATTAGAAAATAAATGAATGAAAATTTCCAATCCAATATAAACAAAAAAAACAAGAACTAAATATAATGAAAATGTCCCAAATTAACTTGTATCGAACAAAACTAAACTAAGGTGAAACTCAACCCAATATTATTATATACCATTAATAGTAATAGTGATTGTTAATTAATAGGAATTTACTATTTGATAGTATCATTTTGAAACATGGATCTCTTTCTCCCTTGCTTGTAGGAACATGATTTGACCCATGGGGCGTTGTGGTTCTTATATGTTGGGTGGTGACTTGTATAGTCATAAGAGATAGGTATGTTGTAGTTTAGTTCGTATTTTATTTTTTTATCACAATAAACACATAATCCTTTTACTACTTTCTATGAACTGAGAGTAGTTATATTCTACGAAGGGGGCTAGAAGGGCACTGGAGACATCTTTGAGGTTTTCTTTGAAGGGAAGGGGGATCAGGGTAGAGGAGATATTTATTAATGTGTTTCATTCTTCTCAACCTTTATTCCATGTTGCTTCTGTTTATTTTATTTTCCTTCAGCGTGGACGTCCAATGTAAGAATGAGTCATGTTGAAATTTTATTTATTTTATGCTACTGTTTTAATTAATTTTATGTGGGGGAAATGTTTCCCAAATGTTGATTCCTTGATGCTTGGACACTTGTACCATCCCGTGGGCATAGCCCATCCACCTTACTCTATCCTATTCATTCCTATATTATATTCTAACTAGGTCATTACAATGTATGAACTATGGGAGGGCCTAAGAAACATGGAATGACTGGGGAGGGATTGGGAACATCTTCACAATTCTATACCTCCATTTGTCTAGTTCACATATACTATCTGTGAAATAAAACAAAAGAAAAAATCCTAGGATCATATAATCATGAAATAAATCTAGTTAATTTCTGTTAACCTACTTTATATCCGATGATTTATATGCTATCAACTATATCTTTTCTCAAGAATAATTTTCCCACCAATAATCTTTTTGCAGTTCTTTACTTTGAATTTATATACTATACATGTATAATTAAATTGATTATAACTATCCTAAAAAATACACAAATGTTCCTAACTCAAAACACTATCCTAGAAAATTGAAAAACATTTTTCACATTCTAAATTTCATGTAAGAAAACTCACTATTTTGATCTTTAATATACTAACGGAGAAGTGTTGAGGTATCCACAAAAATTATGGCACACATTTCATCTATACATAACCTTTCACAAATAATCATTGAACATCCTATACTATAATATAATTTAATTATAAAACATTCAATATAGCATCTCCATATGAAAAAATAGATTAATAATTTTTCTACTAAAATAAATTTCTTATTAATCAGGATCAAACACATTTGGTTGTTTATAATGAACCATCGAAAACACAAGAATAATTAAAAATATGAATATACATGCAACATGATCAAGAAAATAAAAAAACTAGGGAAAAATCATTTTCCATCACTAAAAATTTTATATTGAATATGCATTCAATAACTCGGAATTGGTAAGAAAAATATTAGGAGGATCCTTGAAAAGGTTAAATATCATCCAGTATACTAACTATGGGAGGACCCTCGAAGGATGGAGGAATATTTTCAAGAACTTTATTAGCAGATCCTTCCAACTTATGACTAATTTTGGGGGTATAGTATAAATCCCCTCCCAATATTATTCCTTGAGAGAGAAGCAGAATAAACACAACCTCACCACATATCTTGATACATTGTTAAAAAGAAAGGTGTCACACAATTATAATAAAATATGAGTGTCAGAATATTGTTCTAGATGAGGTATCCTAGTGAATTAGATGGAATGAGTAATAATTTTTATTACTATAAGATTCATATGTAATTGTTGTGAAAAAATAGGAGGGATTAGGATACACATATTGACCCCCCACATTTGATCATCATCCATAGTTGATGAGATCTTTCATATTTGGGATCATCAATTAGAGATATTGGTCTTCTCCTTTCCTACTACCTATTACTTTCTTGTCCAAATTATCTTCCAATCATTATTTACTCTTATTTTATGTTATTATTCAGTCTTCCTAGATTCCTTTCAATCCCATGATAAAAATTGAGTTCCACTTCCTTTCCCCCCTTTTGAATATGTGTATACTAAAGTGTATTATCAAACTAAAATCGGGTAAGACTAAGTCTAAAAAAATGGAAAAGTAAAAACTATAAATGGAAAATTCCTAAAAATCATAAATAGTTCATGTCATCGCTCCCCAATAATGACACAAATTTTTACATGCCCCAAATACATCATTAAATATCTTGAAGAAACCAAAGTAAAAAATTCATAAAATCTAAGAAACATTAACTAATTTAAAATAATTTTATGTAGAAGTTGATTTTGAAGCACTAGGAATGGTATAGAAATGACTTAATTGTTTAAATACGCATAAAGAAAACAAAATATTGAAGTTTTTTTGGTTTTGAGAAAAATGAGATGAGTGAAACAGATTTTTTTGGTTTAGGTTTATGCACATAGTGAGGAATATATGTTTTGATTTTAATTTAAATGATGTCAGTACCAAAATATGGTGAGCCTCCTCTCATATTGATCACATTATATTTCAAAAACCCAATTTCCCCCCTATCAATTCATAATATTGTTTATAGATAGGATTTTAGAACCACGTTTAAACACTTCTACAACAAAATTATGCATTTTTTGTGACATAAGGGTAGATAGTTCAAGCACATAGTAAGAAAACCCTTATCTATCAGAATTGGTCAACATGATAGATAAGGGTAAAAATTAATATGAATGTATAATATGAAACAACACATTTAATAAATCTAACCCACTCCAACAAGAACGTGTCTCCTTGAAGAATAAACAAGAATCATACTCTAATTTACCCTTTCTAACAATGGGACATACTCATCTTCTACGCACATCATCCAATATACTATTAGATTGGATTAATATTAACTCTATTGGAGGATCCCATTCCCTTTTTATCACTTGGTCAGTCCAAATAAAAATTCTATTGAAATAAGATCCAAGGATCATGTAACTAGGAAGAATAAAAACCCTATCTGATCCAAATATTGAGGATCCTTGTTTCCTATGTAGTCAGATGGTAATAACAACCCTTCCTTAGTATTATGATAGGGATCCACATTTTAACATAGCTTCACAGCTAAAAAAGGCTTCTATCTACTGAATAATTACCTGAACAACATGCTTGATATCTGTTTTTGGGTATCCAATCTAAATGGGACAAAAATTTGAATATAAATTCATGTAAAATATTTAATATATATGAAAAGGTAACCATAAAAATATATATGGAAATATTACACATTATAGACTAACTACATGTCATGATCTGACTTTGGACAAAGAGATATGTCATGCGCATGAATTTGGAAGAAGTAAAAATTGTGTAATATTGTATACAAGGTGTGTAGAACCAAGAGAGGCACCTGGAATGTACCTTAGATTATCATGTAATATAAACTTTTGTAAATTATTCGTACCTCAATTACAAACAACCTGTAACTCCAGATGGCTAGTCAATGAGTATTTCGAGAGGAACCAAATTCATCTTCCACCCATGGTACAGTTTGGCCATTAACAACATGGATTTTATAATGAAATGTTCTTCTGGGAGTGTACTCACTATTGATGCCAGGATTTCAACTATAGTTACACAATGTGTGTTATAATATTGAACATCCATTTATATTAAATATTCTATAAACCATATCCATTGCATCCTTCAATGTACACTTCATAAGGTCTTCCCAACTAGACCCTGTAGTCGGAAATTTTTGGCCAAATTGTTGGCATAAACCAAATATCATTGAGTCCTCCAAATAATCCAAGAATCATGATGATACCATTTCCATTTTTTTACATGGTTGTAAATTTTTTACAGGTTCTAGCTGGAAGGTTCTGGCTGGAAGAGATACCTATTTGTTTGGGGAGAAGATGATATACCATTGGTTCTCAGAACTATTGGTATACAGCTGGGGATAGGTGTGTATACCAATAGTTATGTATACCATTTGTATGCAGTGTATTCCACGATTATTGAAACATTGGTATAAATATATCCCAATAGTTTCAATGAAACCGTTGTCATAGAGCAGCGGTATGTTTTTTGGGTAGTATGTATACCACGATTCTTGATCCATTTATATACATTTATCCCAACAGTTTCATTGAAATTTTTGGAATAGAGAAGTGTTATATAGGTTTGTTGGTCAGTATGTATACCATGGTTCTTGAACCACTAATATACATATATTCCAATGGTTTCATTGAAACTATTAAAATATAGTATGTTTAAACAACCCTATATCAACGGTTTCTATAAAACTATTGGTATAGGGCTCTTGTGATGCCCAACATGGAAATAGTTCCTAGAACCATTGAGATAGCCTATCCCAATGGTTTTAGGGGCTATCTCAATGTTTTAAAATCATTGGGAAAGGTAAAATTTTTAGTAGTGAATCTAGGTTGTTGATCACTTAATTATTTTCAAAAACCATGTTTGGTAATTATTGGGAAAATATCGATCAAGGTAACATTGTATAATTTTTGGGCTAGTTGTGATTGTTGAAAAATCCTGTTTTCATGGTGAATTTTCCAGATCCAATTTTTTTTTGACAATCCATGTTGAGAAAAAACCAGGAAAAAGGAATGGAAGATCAGTAGGCAGTACAAAAGAACAGATAAAAGGTGGCACTATTTTCCAGTGTTAGCCAAATTTTTGGGGTCCAAATTTTTTAGCGTTGTGAGCATTGTGAGAAGTGTATTTCCTTGAATATCTCATAAAAATATGGAAAAGGAGTGAATTTCGCAAATATAGGCCTTATAATGCTGATTTTTCATAGATATGAAGAAAGATGATGATGATGTCTGTACTTATGATGATCTTCATGAAAGATAGAGATGAATAGCATTGCGAGGGAGAATTGCCGTAGTGAAAAGAATCTGAAGGAAGGAACTACGTTTATGAAAATAATTATGGTGGTGGTGCAAATGTATTTACGAAATTCTTCATGATTACGATGAGCTCTATGATTTGAAAATTTTCATGGTGCTTCATGAAATAGAGATAATTTCAGCTAAAATTTTGGAGATCTGTCATTTGGAATTACCTGGAGATGATGTGGCTTTGATGATTCTAGATTTAGTGGTAAATTCTTATAAATAGGCCTCTAGCCATGAGATAAGTGTAGAGAGTTTTCATAAAAAAATTATAGCTCTCGAATTGCAAAGGAGGTTCTTGGAGGAAGCATGATTCACGAAAGGAAGGAGCTTTGTGGAAGCTAATATAGTTCCATGATAGAGGTGTGCTTTGCAAATGCTTGTATGTTCATTGAGAAAGACGTGCACTTTGCAAAGCAGTGAGCTCTGCGGAGTAGTTTTCTATATGAAGCAGTGTGCTCTAAAAAGGTGTGCCCTTTGCGAACAATCAGGAACTTCATGAAGGCTTGTTTGAGCATTGTGAATTAAGGATCTTCGCAACTGTGAGCTTCGCAAAAGTGTTTTGAAAAGGGATTACCCAGTGTTCAGTGGAAAAGAGGTATTAATCAGTGGATGAAATTTGGAGATCAATAGATAATATACATACAGTGTAGGATTCATTTATTAGAGATAATGAAGGGACATACAAGTCCATAAACTATGAGTGGATCCTTTCTAGAGAAGTTAGCAAAGGAAGAGGAGGAAGGTTATCCTTTCTACTGGTAGGGATCCAAAGAGAGAGATATAGGGAGTGACCCTTGGTAAAGTAGTGAGATGACCCTAAACTTTATAAAGGTAGTGATCCTGGTTATAAAAGTGATCTAGCCTGAACATTATTATTAGTGTCCTTTAGTGGATTTGGTACAGCGGTATATGATCGTTGTATGCTCCTTGGATGTAGCCTAGTGAGGGTGAACCAAGTAAAAATATGTGTTCTTATGTGTTTTCCTTCCTTCATTACATTCAAAGCATCATCATCATTAGATAATTTATGGAATAATAAGATCAACATTAACACGTAAGTGAAAACAAAGTGACCCTAATAACAAAGAGGTCAAGATCTAGTAGAGTAGGGATAATTTTGAAAAGAATATTCATACCTTGATTCACCCTCCTCTCAGGGTATATAAGCTCCTTTTGGTCCTAACAGAAATGGATTACTATCAAGTATAGAGGATTAATTTTCTCCTTATAACTGAACCTTTTGTTTTTAATTAGTGAATTGGTTTTAATTTTTTATTTCACTATTTAATTTTAATTCACTTGAAAATTACTTTCTACATTTTTATTTTTATTGAGTGTTTTTTAAACTATGTTTGTAAATGAAAAAATTGATAGTTAAAATTCATCTATGATATATAGATACTATTTTGTGTGATTATAATATTTTCAAAGTTAAAATAATTTTATTTTTCTAAACTAAGTATTGATCTCTACCTTTGATAATTGTTTTTAAAACATAAAATTATATATATCTAATATATTTGTTTATAGGGATATTTTTAAATTATAGGGGATTTTAATTACTTTTAAAACTGTATTTTTTATGAGAAGCTAAATTCACCCCCCCCCCCTCTTGAGCATTATTTTGGGACTGACATTTAGTATCATATATTATTATTTCAGGCTCTCTATTTTTACTTTTTTTATAATTATTTTTTTCTTTTTACCTTGATCAATTCCTGATAGAAATATATCTATTTATTTTTATTTAATAGTATGTCATTATGGATGATTCTAGACATAAATATCATGCTACCAATCACCCTCCATTCATTATTTCCTAAAAATATTCTAAATGGAAAATTAAAATGAAAATAATCTTGAAATCATGGGCTTTGATGTTTGGAAAACCACTAAAGATAAATATGAAAAACCCAAAATAGCTTGTAAAATTAGAGTGATGCTACTAAGGAAATATATGACTATAATTTTAAATCTTTGAATTCATTATTTTTTTCATTATTAGAATATGAATTTAAATTTATTTATATACGTGACACTTTTTTGAAAGTATGGGGCACCCTAGTCGTGCCTCATGAAGGTGAATTAAATGTTAATGAATTTTTTTGAACACATATACTATGAAGTATGATTATTTGAAGGAGAAACTTTATGAGAATATTTCTGAGATGTATTTTATGTTTTATGAGATCATAAACACAATTAATTCCCTTGAATATCCTATGGATAATAAAAAAAATAAAAAAATTGAGACATCTACCTGATATATATAGAGGTATAATGGATTCCATAAGAGAATCATGTGAAAATAGCAAGATCCAAGTCAAAAAAATATTTATAAAGTTGATAATGTATGAATAATAATTTAAAGAATACAATGAGGATGTTTAGAAAAAGGAAAATCAATAGAATTCATGAATTCTGAGTCCAAATCAAAATAAGTCATCAAAGATGATTTATGTGCAAGTGAATTTGACTCTGAGAGTGATGAGGAGATGGGTTATTTAGAAAAGAGATTATATAATTTCTATAAGATCAAAAAGTTATATAGAAAATAAAATTGCAAAGGATGATATAACAAGAAGTGGAATTGGAATAAATATAACACATATGTATAATTTACCTATTATGAATGTAAAATAAATGGACATATCAAGGATGATTTTTGTAACACCCTGAGTTTTTATGGACCTTTTTTTCGAATAAATTAATTTTAATTAATGAATTACATTTCACTAATTCAAAAATTACTTTCACATTTGATGTACTTATATTTCTCTACACACAACACTGACTTGGCGTACGTAACATGCAACACAGAGTTTTTACGAAACATCATTTTATTGTTATAATTATTTAATTGAGATAATTATAAAATGAACGTTAAACAAAGTATTATGAATAGTAATAAATGTATTTAAAATATTTTTTATAATTTTTTATATAAATAGAACATATTTATAATGAAAACTAAATTTTTTTGTAACGACTTTATACGTTTAAAAATATTATTTTCTCAAATGAACTACTTTTCATGTCCTTAACTGAAAACTAAATAAAATTAATTTGAAAACTTTTAGAAATTAAATTTTATAAAATTAACTTCATTTCTAAATTTAAAATTTTTAAATTAACATAGGGTGATGTTTTGGGATTTTTATTGGAAACTTCATTTTTGGATGCATAGTGAAAAATACTAAATTTTAATTCAAATTTCTTTTTCAACTAATTTATTTCAATAGTTAAACTATTTATATATATTTAATGGTATAATTAGACAGATATTTTATCAATTAGTCCAATTTAGGTCATTGGAACCAATTTCACATTGAAATTGGATATAAAAAACGTATCAAACCTTGGATTAGTTTTACTTTAAAACCCGAAAGTGTCATCCCATCTACGGGATTAATTTTAAATTAATTTTTTTCCACTTATCTGTTCCTAATTTAAAAACATTGTTTCAATATTTTGAATAATAATAATTTATAATTTATAATAAGGTCAAATTAGTTTTTGACCAAAAATATTACTGAATGGAGTTAAAACTAATTATAGTTATTAAGGTAAAATTAAGCTTAACAAGGGACTAAATCTTATACTTAAGGGACAAAATGACATATAAACATGTCCAAAACCCATTTTATGGAAATATTTAGGCTATAAACATTTATTTATTGAGTTTGGTTGGTTTTTTATGACTTTTCTATTTTAAAAACATTGGTACACCTAACTTGTTTTCAAACATGCCATATATGTCCCCTCCCTTCCCTATAAATGGCCACCGCCTCTACCCATTCTTCACACCTCTCAAACCAATTAGGTTCTATAAATATCTACCCATTCCACTTCCTAACATCCATACCTTTTTAATTTAATCCTCTCTTTGGGCATAAAACCTTCCAAGGAATCCCTTTGGTGAAAACCAAAAGGAGTTTCACAATTAAACGGTAACACCCTCCCTTATAATCCTTTATTTTATTTTCTTTATACACTCTTTAAATACTCTTTATTCCAAGATTATTTAACAAAACTAGTATACTTAATATACTGAGATGTTTTTATTATAAGGTTTCAACCTACACTTAAACACACTTCCATCTAACGGGTAACAAACATAATGTTTGTGTGTATGGAAAACTACTGCCTCAAGAAATGATAATTTTCAATTTTCCTTTACCACCTATCATGGTGAGAATTATTATGAAAAATTTATTTTTATATGATATATATTATGTATTTAAGATTATATAAATCATTTATAAAACATATCTTTATACTTTCTATTTTTTAAATACGATAATTTCTTTTGAGGAAGTGTGGACTACCGCCCCTCAAAAGAATGTGATTTATAACACCACAATATTTTTTTAGTATGTTTCTTCTTAAATAATTTCAATTCATTAGATAGATTATAAGTCATAAAACCCTGAGAATTTTTTAAACAACACCTGGTAAAAGGAGATAGTTATAAATTATCCATTAAACTTAAATTTTCCACTTCTATGATTTGTCTTTTGAAAAATGGACAATCATGATTGCGATCAGGGTGATATTTGGAGTTTGATAGAATTAACTTAATTTTTAGTGAATAGTAACATACCCTTATGAATAGTAACTTACCCTTATGAATATTAATATAACCCTTATTAATGGTAACCTTACCCATGAGTATATAAATAAAATTTAGGCACGTTATAAATGAAGGTGATTATTTTAATTAGGTATTGGTATTTTTATGAGTAATAAATATTTAATTATAATATTATAATTAATAAAATGATTTAAAAGATAATTCGGTTTTATAAAATGTATTAATAAATCAATATTTTTATTACCTATGATTTTTAGGATAATTTTACGAGACCTTAATTAACTTTTCATAGTGACATGAAATCGGTTATAATTTTTAAATTGGTATTTTTTTATAAAATGATGATTTTGTTTAAAAATTAAATTTATCATATTTAGAAAATTATTTTCATAAAATAGTGTTTATTTTTGGATAATACACATCAGAAAATGGTTAGGGTTAATTTTTTATATTTTTATGAAATACTTGATTTTTTTGTGAATAGTAAAATACAGTAATTAAGGTGTAAATACATTATGAGAGAAATACACTACTCCTTGCATCATGGATGATGTAAGAAACCATTAGTTCAAACTCACATGAACTTATTACTATTTTTAGTTATAATAATCAAGATTATTCATATTCTTGAGGAAAAATAATAAACTAATGATTAAAATAATGCAAAACCGACCTCTCCTCCACTATATAAACCACCCCTCACCGCCTCTTCCTCTCACACCACTAAAGCTTAGAGCCTTTATTATGTTCTACCAAATACAATTCCCAAGAAATCCCCCCATTTCCAATACCTTATGGTCTCACCAAAAGGCCAAAAAAACAAAGGCCTTAATAAGATTCTCAAGGAAAAGTACTTAAGAGGTAAACCTCTCTTCCTTTTCCTTTCAACTTCTTTTACAAGTTCCATTATTTTGTTTCTCTATATTCACATACCCTCATCCAAATTATATGATAATTATAGTACATTAAATTTATGGTAATTTTATTATTATAACAAATTATTTCATCATCATCTCTCTTTCCTCCACCTCTTATACGAAAAATAAAAACATCGTCCAAGATGTGTTAATTTATCACATTTAAGGATGATGGGTTTTCAATTTATATTACCGACTTCAATTATGGTCATGAAACCATTTTTATGGATGAAATATATCATAATATATGTAATATATCATATTTAATGTTCTGGAATCATTTTTTACAGATGTTATTTAATTGTAATACAAAATGATTTTGTGGTGATCGAAAAACCATCAAAATAATCCAAGCGTTTATCATTATAATATTTTATAATCATTCATCCGCTACCCAAATAACCAAAGGATTTATAAGATCATTTAACCTTATATATGGTCATTTACAACTCATAACTTCAATTATGGGTTTCAATTTCCATTTTACATGAACTTTCATACTCTTATACAAGCAAAATGATCAAGAAAACTAAGAAAACATGCACTCCCAAATGATGAAATTAAATCTATTAACCCATATAAAATATCATAAATTAACATAATGAAACAATTAAATGTATATAAGGTACTTTAATTCATAATTAACGAATTTAATTTTATTATTCAGGACATTAAGATCAAGTGTATAATGCATTCGGGCTTAAGGTAAGGGGTTTCTCATCTCACTTTTATTTCCATGAGATTTATATTGTTCACCACTTATTTATTATATGTGGTGTACATGTAATTCCATTTGATATATAATATAATTATTTTCTTTATATTCATGGTATTCAATAATTCATTTGATGATTGTTAATTTTTGGTCATACGATTCGATTGATTACAATGTGGTAATGGACTTAGTCTCAGTTTCCATTTCATTGAGGTTTACTTTTTATTATGAACCTAATCATTCTTATGTGGTGTATCTACCACCCCTTTGAGATTATGTTTCATTTGAAATTGAAATTATATTATATATCCATATTCTTGTTGCATGGATATGGTTATTGTCTAAGCCATATACCATTTTATATACGGTGGTTATTTTGAATGTTATGATGAATATGTATCCTCTACTCAATATGGATATTGAAAAGGAATATTGTTCTTGCATTAAATACTTATATAAAGAATTATTTAGACTTTTATTTATAGGTGTGTCCTGTTAAATCATCTTGATGCATCGACAGGTCTCATGAGACAGAACAGTTGGTGGCAAACCCTTCGAGTTTGTTTCCAAAATAGAATCAGACGGGTATCTACCCACAGACTTAAATCGTCTTGAAAGTATTATGGTTTATGTTCTAGATACATGATGTCAAAATAATAATAATTACCTTTATTCATTATACAATTATTACTTTCCGTGATTTTTTCACTATTAAAAAATATATGGATGCATTATCATTCTCAGTTTACTGGTAGCATGTATTTTTTATTTATTCACCATGCCATATTAATTATATAACATTGGTTATGATTCACTTATTATTGATTAATTCTTCCTCTATATGTAACACTTAATAAGAATTTTAAATCACCCCATACAATTAATTTCCATCGATAGGGTAGGAAGAAGGGATCATTTATTGAGTTTTCATGGATGCTGTTTATTAGATCTTGTTGTGTATTGTGTTTTATTTTCTTTTCCCAATGTAATATGAGATAAATGTATGTATCTAGTTTCCCCAAACCTATTAAATTGATTGGTCCTTCAGGATTTGATTCCTTGTAATCATGCCAATGTAATAAAGTAATGCACTAGCTCTGGGCTATAGGGGTTGGGGAATTATAGTTGGTATCATAGGAATTTTAGTAGATACCTTGGAAGATGGATTTAAGAAACATATCTCAGGGAACATAAGCCTAAGATATACTTTGATGATAATCATAGAGTAACATCCTAAAATTTTGGTAAGGTAGTGACTATGTGGGTCTTCCTATAAAATGCATCCATATCTGGTTACTAAAAGTGGACATGGTTCTGGCACATATGTAACTTGGAGTAAAAAACTCTGATAATGAGTTTCCGGATTGACCTGGGGGTATCCTAGTACATGAAAATAGGCCTTAAGACTCACTTGATTTGACACTCCCCTATATTATTAGGATAACTCACATTTTCTTTACAAACCATTGTGAAGGATTTAAATGTAAATAGAGACCATGTTTATGATTAAGTTATTAGTTATGCATATATTTCCAAATTATGTTAAGTGTTTGTAAGTTATAAATTCTGAATTATGACCTAATTTAGTGTATTCTATTGTTTAGTGATGTAGCCTAATGGAAGAAAGGGAATCAATAACTGAGGAAAATGCAGGGATTGCACCACTAAGCAAGTCAACACAATCAGTGTTGGAGTAGATCATATCATGACCATATCGAGACAACTTACTCAGGTTGTGATGAATAACCATGATAAACCTATGTTGGATCATTTCATGTGATATAATCCAATATATTTTAGTTTGACTACTAATCCATTGGTAGCTAAGTAGTGTATCAAGTCCCTTGAAAAGATATTTCTAGCATTAAAATTCAATGAAAATGAAAATGTAGTACTATGAGTATATTACCTCAAGGATGATGCTGATAAATGGTGGTCCTTGATCCATAATACCATAGAAGAAGAAGAAATATAATATATATAATGTAGAACTTTTAAAGAAATATTATTTGATAAATATTTCCTTCATGAACAATGAACTTAAATGAAGAGTAAATTTCTTAGCATAAATAAAAGGTAAGAAGAGAGTGTTGCGGAGTATGAAGATACCTTTGCAAGACTTGACAGGTATTCCATAGATTATGTACATGACTGGGAATACAAGATTGATAATATCTTTGAAGTTATAAATCCAATTCTTCAAAGGGTACAGGAATCTCAAAAAAATTCATCATATGAAGAAATTTTGATTAAGTTCCATCAAAATAGAGAAGGAATTTTCTAGATCAAATTTGTTCAAGGGAAACCAAGATAATAATCGGTATTCTAATAACCATGGAAAAGGTTAAGTACAAAATAAAAATAAAGGAACAATGAAATTATAATTATGTGAGAACTGTAGAAAGAATCATCCTGAGAAATGTTTGAAAGGCATGGGAGTTTGTTATAAGTGTGGGGAAAAGGGTCATTAGTCTAATAAATGAAAAGGGAAAAACAATTCAATGAAGTTTAATGCTACAATTTTAGAGAGATGGGACACTATTTAAATTAGTGTTCCAAGAACTAAGGAATCTTGCCTCAAAAAAGTCCATGGGAGCAAGGTAAATCTTAATCAATCACAACCATAGAGGTTGAAGTTCCTAATGATATGGTGGTGGGTACTTTAATTGTTTCCTCAATCTTCTCCAATGCTTTATTTGTTTCTAGATCATCAAATTATTTAATATATTCCAAGTTTTCTATGAAAATTATATATTTCCAATTTGATTTAAAAAAATGATTTTTCAGTCAAAACTCATAAGTGAAGTATCATTGCAATAAAGATGTGTCAGACATTTCCCATAGTAGAATATAAACGTGCCTTTTCTGCTGATTTTATCATCATACCCATGATTGATTTTTATATAATCCTCAGTATGGATTAGATTCCATATCATGAAGCAAAAATATTTTTTAAGGAAAAGGAAGTTATAATTTTTTAGGATGATGTATAATCCCTTATCTTTAATGTAGAAATCACACCATATGATTCTTATCTTGATCCACCTCCAGTAGATATACTAAATTCAATTCATAGAGAGGATGAGAAATCGATATCTATGAGTGAGGAAAGAAATATTCCAATTGAGGATGTAATTATTGTGCAAGAATATGTTGATGTGTTTCTAGAGGCTTTACCTAGACATACTCCAGAGTGGGAAGTTGAGTTAACTATTGATTTAATTCTTGGTTTAATACTTATATCAATGACTCCTTATATAATGGCCACTATGGAATTGATAGAACTCAATAAACAACTAGAGTAATTGAGTTATAAAGGATTTATCCACCCTAGTGTTTCTCTATGGGGATCCCATTTTCTATTTTTAATGAAGAAAGATTTATCTATGAGGTTGTGCATTGACTAAAGGGAGATCGATTCTATTAAGATAAAGAAAAAGTATCATATTCCACACATTGATGATTTATTTGATCAAATTCATGGAGCCCAATATTTTTTGAATATTTACCTTCAATCTAGATATCATCAGCTACTTGTGAGGTAGGAAGATATTCCAAAGATAGAATTTTTAACCAGGTATGGGCATTACAAGTTAACAATAATGCCTTTTAGAATCACTAATGCACCATCTATTTTCATGGATCTAATTAATATATTTTTCAATGAATATCTTGATGAATTTGTTCTGGTATATATTGGTGAAATCTTGGTATACTCTAACAGCTATAAATACCATGATAATAACTTATAGTTCATTCTAAAAACTCTTAGAAAAATGAATTATATGGTATGGTTAGAAAGTGTGAATTTTTTATTCAATCAGTTTCTTTTCTTGACCATATTGTCTCTAACGATAGAATCTTAGTTGATTATATGAAGAAAAAGGCAATACATGAATGTCCCACACCAACAAACATAACTAAGGTATGTAGTTTTATTGTCTTAGAAGGTTACTATCGACATTTCGTTCAAAAATTTTCCCGATTGGATAACCTGCTAACGAAGATCACAGGTAAAGGGGTTAAGTTTGTATAGAAAAAAGAATGTACAGAGTGCTTTTAAGAATTGAAAATAATATCATTTAATGATTTATTTTTGATGATTCCATCTGAAAATGATGGATTTATAATATACAGTGATGCATCAAAGAATGTATTGGGTTTTTTCTTTATGAAAAATAATATATTTATTGCTTATGCATCATGGAAGTTAAAGAATCATGAAAAAAATTATCCATCTCGTGATCTTGAGATAGTAGTCGTAATATTTTCTCTAAAAATATTGAGACCCTATCTATATGGTTAAATATTTGAGATATATACAGATTACAAGAGTTTAAAATAAATTTTTATATAGAAAGAACTCCACATGAGTCAATAGAGATTTCTCATGTTACCCAAAGATTATGATTGTTCATTACACTACCACCCAAGAAAGACAAATAATATGGTAGATTCATTAAGTAGGAAAGATCATGGACTTCTAACCCAAATGAGGATTGAGATAGATCCTATATTCATGGATCTGGTAAATAAGAATATGGGAATTGTTAAGGAAGGGGAAATTTTTTTCCTTTTTCAAATTATTTTTGAACCATATTTAGTAGAGAAGATAAAAAAGATCTTAATGTGATGATGAGAATCTACAGAAGAAAATTAAAGCAGTTAAGGATGGATGTTTGGTAAGCATTGTTTATGAGAATGGAGTTCTGAAATTTGGAAAGAGGCTTTGTGTTCCATCAATACCTGAGCTAAAAAGGGAACTATTATATAATTCTCATAGCTCAAATTTCTCTATACACCCTGGTAGCACCAAGATGTATAGATATCTAAAGGAATGTTTTTTTTTGGGTTAACATAAAGAGAGAAATTTCTAACTATGTGTCAAGGTGTATAGTTTTTCAACTAGTGAAGGCCGAGACACAACATCCTAGAGGGTTCATGAAACCTATACCTATTCCTATATGGAAGTGGGATGAAATTATGATGGAATTTGTCACAGGACTACTGAGGACACCCAAATTGAATAATAAAATATGGGTAATTGTTGATCCTATTACAAAATCATAACATTTATTTTCTATAAGTGAGGATTCACCACTTGATCACCTGTAAAGAATTTATATTAATGAAGTTTTAAGACATCATGCTTCACCATTATCAATTATGTCCGATCAAGAAACACAATTTACCAAAAAAATTAGGAAAATTATCTAGAAGGCTTTGGATAATGAGCTTCATATGAGTACTTCTTATCACCCCCAAACCGATAAATAGTCAGAAAGGACTATTCAAAAACTAGAAGACATGTTTAGATCATGCTCTCTTAACTTTCAAGGTATATGGGATCAATACTTAACTTTGGTGGAATTTTCCAATAATAATTTTTTCCATTCTAGCATTCAAATGGAACCATATGAAGCATTATCTGGAAAGAGGTGTTGAACTCGAACTTGTTGGGATGAAGTTGGCGAGAGGAAACTTCTTTCCCCATAACTTATTGAAGAGACAACAAAAATGGTAAAAACAATTCAGGCCCATTTTAAAGAATCCTAATGTAGACAAAAGAGATATACTGAAAACCATAGAAATGATTTGAAATTTCAAGTGGAAGATCGGGTCTTTTTGAAAGTATATCCAAGGAAGGGTGTCCTAAGGTATAGAAAGAAAGGGAAACTGAGCCCTAGGTACATCCGACCATTTGAAATTTTGGATCAAATTGGATTTGTATCATACTATTTAGCGATGTCACCAAGTCTCTCCAAGGTTCATGACATTTTCCACATGTCATTGTTAAAAAAGTACATGCCAGACCCAATACATGTACTCACCTATGATGAAATAGAACTACAAGCTAACTTGTCTTACTGTGAAGAGCCTATAGAGATTCTTGATAGTAGAGAGCAAGTGTTGATAAATTAGACGACACGACTAGTAAAGGTTCTTTGGAGAAACCATAAAATGGAGGAAGTAATGTGGGAACCTGAGGATTTTATGAATAAGAACCACCCACATCATTTTAGAGGGCTTTATACATGAAAAATTTTGAGGACAAAATTTTTGAAGGAGAGAATAATATAATACACCAATATTTTATGGTATGTTTCTTTTTTAATAATTTTAATTCACTAGATATCTTATAATTTATACAACACTGAGTATTTGTGAAATAAAACCTGGTTATAGGAGACAGTTATAAAAAATCCATTAAACATAAATTTTCCACTTCTATGATTATAATTTTGAAAAACAGACAAACAAGGTTGTTATCAGGGTGATATTTAGAGTCTGATAGAATTAACATAACTTTTTTGTGAATTTTAACATACCCTTATGAATATTAAATTACCATTATGAATAGTGTCATACCCTTATGAATATTAATATTACCCTTATGAATAGTAATGTTACCCTTATGAATAGTAATATGAACCTTATGAATGGTAACCTTACCCGTGAGAGTATAAATAAAATTTAGGTACCTTATAAATTAAGGTGAATATTTTAATTAAGTGTTGGTATTTTTTTAGTAATAAATATTTAATTACAATATTATAATTTATAAAATAATTTAAAAGATAATTCATTTTCATAAAATTTATTCATAAATCAATATTTTCTTTCCCTATGATTTTTCGGATAATTTAATGAGACCTTAGATAACTTTTCAAAGTGAAAAAAAAATTGGTTATAATTTTTAAATTGGTATTTTTTAGATTAAATGATGATTTTAATTAAAAAATAAATTTCCCATAATTATAAAATTATTTTTATAAAATGGAGTTCATTTTGGGATTCTCCACATCGAAAAATGTTTAGGGTGAATTTTTTAGATTTTTCTGATATACTTGAATTATTAGGGAATAGTAAAATACGGTAATTACGGTATAAATATATTATGAGATAAATACACTATTCCTTGCAGCATGGATGATATAATAAACCATTATTTAAAACTCACATTCACTTATTACTATTTTTATTCACAATAATCAATACTATTCATAGTCTTGATGAAAAATAATAAATTAATGATTAAAATAATACAAAACCCTCCTCTCCTCCACTATATAAACCACCCCTCACCCCCTCTTCCTCTCACACCACTCATGATTTGAACCTTTTCTAAGTTCTAAAAAATAAACTTCCCAATCCCACCTCCCATGTCCAAGGCCTTATGGTCTCACTAAAAGGCCAAAAACAAAGGCCTTATGGAGATTCTCAAGGTGGAGTACTCAAGATGTAAACCTCTCTTCTTTTTCCTTTCAACTTCTTCTACAAGTTCCATTATTTTGTTTATCTCTCCTCACCTCCCCTCATCAAAATATTGTGATAATTCTATTACCTTAAATGTACTATGGTTTTATGTTTCTAATGGAATATTTTTTTATCAACTCTCTTTCCCCCTCTTCTTATATTAAAAATTAAAACATTGTTTGATTTGTATTAATTTATCACATTCAAGGGCGATTGGTTTTCAATTTCTATTACCTACTTCAATTATGGTAATGAAACCAGTTTTATGGTTGAATCAGATCATAATATATGTAATATATCATATTTAATGTTGTGGAATCATTTTTTACACATGGTATTAAATTATAATACAAAATGAGTTCATGGTGATCGAAAAACTATCAAAATAATCAAAGTGTTTATCATTAAAATTTTATATAATGATTCATACTCTCCCAAAATAACCAAAGGTTCTATAAAAAACCTTATATATGATAATTAACAACTCAAAACTTCAACTCTGGTTTTCAATTTCCATTTTACGTAAACTTTCATACTCTTATACAAGAAATTAGATCATGAAAACTAAGAAAATGTGTACTCTCAAATGATGAAATTGAATCTATTAACCCATAAAAAAGTCCATAAATAAAATTAATGAAGATATAATAAATCAATTACATGTATATAAGATTCTGGAATTTGTAATTAATGAATCTAATTTGATTATTCAAGACATTACAATCAAGTGCAACATACATTCGATCTTAAGGTTAGGGGTTTCTCATCTCACTTTTATTTCCATGAGATTTCCATTGTTATCCACTTATTTCTTACATGTGGTGTATGTGTACTAAAATTTAATATATAATATCATTATTATATTTATATTCATGGTATTCAATGATTCATTTGATGATCAATAATTTTTTGTCATGCGATTCGATTGATTACAATGTGGTAAGGGACTTTGTCTAAATTTCCATTTCATTGAGATTTACTTTTTATTGTGAACCTAATCATTTTTATGTGGTGTATCTACTCCCCTTTTAGATAATTTTTTTATTTTAAATTGAAATTATATTATATATCCATATTCGAGTTTCATGGATATGATTATTGTCTAAGTCATATACCATTTTACATATGGTGGTTATTTAGAATTCTATGATGAATCTATATCCTCTAATAAATATGGATATTGAACAAGCATATTTTTCTTACATTAAATCCTTTTATAAATAATTATTTCTACTTATAGTGATGGGAGTGGTGTGCTATATCCAATAGATGCATTGAAAGGTCTCATGAGACAAAATAGTTGGTGACAAACCATTCAATTTTGTATCCAAAATAGAATCAGATGGGTATCTACCCATAGAATTAAACCATCTTGATTGCATGGTTCATGTTCCAAATACATGACATCAAAATAATCATCATTCTATTTATTCATTATAATTTTATTGCTTTCCATGAGGTTTTCTCTATAAAAAATTTATGTATGCATTATCATTCTCAGTTTATTGATGGAATGTGTTTTTTCATTTTTTTTCACCATGCCATATTGATTATATAAAACTGATTATCATTCACTTATTATTGATTCATTATTCCACTATATGTAACCCTTAATAATAATTTGAGCTCACCCCCTTCATTTTTTTCCTTCCACAGGTTGTGAAAAAGGGATCATTTATTAAGTTTTCATGGATGGAGTTTATTATATCTTGGTATGTATTATGATTTGTTTTCTTTTTCTAATGTAAAAAGGGATCCATGTATGTATCTAGTTTTCCAAAGACTATTAAACTGATAGGTCCTTTGGGATTGTATTCCTTGTAATCATGCCAATGTAATAAAGTAATGCACTAGCTCTGGGCTATAGGGGATGGGGCGTTACATGATTCATCCACACACTACATAAAATGTATTAAGGATGGATTTAGTAAACTTATATGATATATATGATATAATAATTCTACTTGAATAATTAAATATATACATATATTTTTATTTACTTTCTTCATTTAAATATGATAATTAATTGGAAATAGTGTTCATGTGTACATACATCCCACCATCTCTATGAACGGTGTATTCAATTTCAAATATATATATATATATATATATATATATATATTCTATGGATTATTATAATACACATACACTGAATATAAATGATATTTATATCATGGTTTACATTTTTTAAATCATGACATAAGTATAATGACTAGAGATATAACAAATTAAGGCACATACGAAGAACAAAGAGAATATTACCTAAAGTGAAACTTTAAAATAGAATTGTTAACAAGAGGGAAATATAAATTCATAATAAAACCATATATGGTATTATATATAAGAATATGATTTTGTATAATAAACTTATATTTATTATACAGGACGTTTGAATGGGTATGAAGAGAGTCAAGACACAAGGTATGGTTATTGCATCTCCCTTTTTATTTCCTTGAGATACATGCCTTATTCATCACTCGCATATTTTATGTGGTGTATATAATGACCATAAATGTATTATATTCCTATTATAAATAAATTTATGGGTATTTAAATATCCATTTTATGATCTTTATCTCATGGGTTTTAGGTTTCAAAAGTTACCAAATCGGTAAGATAGTTTTGTCTCAATTTTACTTCATTGAGACATAGGTTTTGTTATGCGACCACATTTTTTTTCAAGGTGTATTTGAAATTTTAAATCATTAATATCCATTTTTAATGATATTTTAAGCATAATTTTATTTTATTTTCTTACATAGATATTATTATCCCAAGTTACCATGTGGTAAGAGATTATTGAAACAATATCATCATTTATCAGAATTGTTTAAGATTATGCTTCTATTAGTGAAATCATATGATACATCTCTCAAAAAAGTTTCTGATATTTACTCACCAATTTTTATTCAATATCTAATCATGTATTATTAATTTTTTTCCATTATTTTTTATTTAAGATAAATAAGAAATTTTTTTTTATAAAAGTATAACTTTACCTCTCTCTTTGGTCAGAAATCTATGTTCCTTCAAAACCATGTTTTCTAAAAGGGTTCCAAAAATATTCTACTATTATATTACAATCTTTAATAGAAATTTTTACCCATGTTTTATGTTTTAAATAAAATCATTTAAAAAAAGTAATATTCCTTTAATTTTTTGTTTGCGGTACTTTTATAAACTTTTTACATAGAAAAAATAATTTTTGGAATGTACGGATTTACCTACCATCATGATCATCATTCCATTGAAGCATCCATTACAATATTAGAGAGTGATTTTATTTATATAAAAAAATTTCCAAATATTCTTGAAATTTTTTTTTTAAATTGGTTTTCAATATAAAGTTTTTTAAATGTTTTAAATCTTATTTTATAAGTTTTCAAGGAAAAAATGTTTTCAAAATGTTTTCAATCATATTTTATGTTTTTATGGGGAAAAGGGTTTTCAAAACATTTTTAAGTTTCTTTCATAAGTTTTCATGTAAAATTTTTTTCAAAACATTTTCAAGATTATTTAATAATATTTCAAGTATAAAGGTTTTCAAAACATTTTCAATATTTTTTTATAATTTTTCAAAGTATTTTCAAAGAAATGGTTTTCAAAACAATTTCAATCTTCTTTTATAAGTTTTCAAGAAAAATAGTTTTCTAAACATTTTCAATATCTCATTATATTTTTTCAAAGAAAACTAATTAAGAAATATTTTCAAATCATTCATTATAATTTTTCATGTTTTTTTCAAGAAAATGGGTTTTAAAGGGCTTTATGTTTTAAAGAACGTTTTCAAATAAGAAAGGATATTTTCCATGAGAAATGTTTTTAAAAGATATTTCAAAATTATTTTCCGTATAATATGACATTCTTTGATGTTACACATTTCCTTCTATGAAATAATTCAAAGGTTATATTCATATTATTTCATTGAATGGTTTATTTTTTATTGACATGAAGTTTATGAAACCCATTCCTTTTCCATTGGTTTTATGCTTGTCAAACTTGATTCCTTTCATGGGTTTGGATTTGATGAAATTATTATGAAACCTATATTTTTCCATAGGTTAATATATAATAGAATGTTTATAACACCCATTTCATTTCAAGGAATTGATATAGGATGTTTATAAAATCCATATCTTTTTATGGGTCATGATATGATGAAAGTTTTATTATATTGTGGCACAAGCCTGAATGATTTTATTATGAGATGGGTGGGACCTATATCTCCCTCCAAATGATTGGGTACATATTTATATATCATGATATAATGATGTAAATCAAGTTGATGGGATTGATCCAATATGGGAATATGGGGAAACATGATCCTTTACAATGAAAGGACTACAATTTTTGATGGGGGTGTGCCCTGCCTAGTAGGTGTAATCACCATGAAATTGGAATATGGGGAAACCCAATCCACTATGAGAAAATGGAGAAACCAAATCCCTTATACAGAAAGGATTGTGACTAGGGATGGTGGTGTATCCCACTAAGTATGATCGGTTCCCATGAAGTGCCTTGATAAGTTCTAGAAATGAATCTTGACTTATAGGGAATGATATCACATGTTTATGTATGCCAAAATTCCATGTATTATTCTTATGATATGATTTGATGTATTATGTTATATATTTCATTATAATCCATGTATTATTAACAGCCAAGATTTATGCCACGATTCATGTTTCAGATCATATGATATGCAAGGTATGATCTTATAATGTTATGATCACATTTTCATACCCCTATTATCATGTTTATGCTTACATGTCTCCCTTATTTACCCTTACTGAGCATATGATCTCACCCATTTTTATGTTTCCTTCCCCATGTTATGTAGATATGTATTATTTTTGATGTGTCTAATAAGGGTGATAGTCAGTAAGAAGCTAGTGGGAGATAATATAGCTCACTTATGTATCGGTGTTTATGTTTCCATGTTTCCAAAGGCACTAGACTAGTATAATCTTTGAGAATTTGTTTTTATAATGTTTTAAGTATTCGTCAAAATTTATGTATTGTTATTTTATAAAAAGAGAGGGTTAATATAGTTGGTATCAAAGAAAAATTTTAGTTATCCTTTGGAAGCTAGGATGATAAAACATTAGTGAGAACCCTAAGGATATGTCTAAGGATAAGTATAAGGATAAGTACAAGTATAGGAAAATGGCCTAGAATTTTGGTAAAGGATAGAGTGAGTGGTGACCTAGAAATATTTATCCGTCTAGATACTACAGTTGGATTTTTATCTTTTATCATCTCAACCTGGGTTCCACATACCAGTTCCTCGATTCGGTTGGTCATATGACCTCAAGCGCACCTCCTCGTATTCCAGAGGTTGTCGACTAGAAGTGAGGGTCTAGTAAGTCTGTCATGGTGAGACTATACATTCTTTGATCAGAGTAAAACAATAGTATAAATAAATAGATAATAGCAGAAGTATAAATAACCATAAACAATACCAATATTTCAAGATAATAAATGCACAAAAATACAATATCTAACTGAAATAGAAAACATTCCATGCTAATGTAAGTGTCAAGTGTCTAAAATGTAAACTGAAAATAAAGTCATTCATGACTCCCAAGAGGGTCTTGAACCATGTTCTTTTCCCTTATCCAAGCTCTATCCCAGCTCATCCATCTAACTCAAGGCATTTTTCCTTAACCTATCTAAAAAACACAAAGTCTATTCAAGTATTGATCATGTAACCCGAGTAGGTTCTGAGTATAACACAGTAGGAAAACACCAATGGTGTCTAAATCAAATCCAGTCAATAACAAGTGTATGAAATTTTATACATAAATAACTACAATTCATAATTAAATAGTTATCACATTACCAATTAATATTTATTACACCATATAGACCACCGGGTTCTGGAGGACACTCGTACCTCAATACCTACTTTAGCACGTGTTGGAGTCTAAACCATTCCGCGTTATCAATTCAAGGTTTATTAAATATATAGGATTTAATTATCCAGTCTATTTCACTTATTAAAATGGATGATTGAAACCATAGTACAATGCTATAAATTTAGGTCTATATTATCATGTCTAGGACAACATGGGCCTGGGAAACAACATACCATGTCCAACACACACACAGATATATATCACTATGGGCTTCAGAATTAGGATACCATGTCCTAATCATATATATATATATATATATATATATATATATATCATGATGGTATTTGGAAGCCTCGGACCATGTCTTGGAAATTTATATCACACAATCATTTATATCACATATATCACATATCACATCAATCATGATTAATCAATGTTAATCCTTTTTCTTTCACAATTATCCATCACAATCTTCCATTAATTAATTCAAAAAATAATTAATCCAAGTCCATTAATTAATTCAAAAATTAATTAATCATTCCTAATTTTGAAATCCAAATAATTAATTTATCAAATAATTATCCTCAATTCATAATTAAACAATACTCATAAATTAATTCAATAATTAATTTATACAACTAAATAGTCTCAATATGCCATAATTAATTCAATAATTAATTATCAAATTTTCAATCCCAATATCTCATAATTAATTCCATAATTATTATTTAGTTATAAAATCCCTAAATCTAAGAATTTCATAATTATATCAATTAATTAATTTACCACATCAATTAATTCAACCAGGGATTTCAATTGCTAAACAACTCTATCAATTTATCAACATGCATGCACGAAATCCAATAATGTCAATGGGATTTGGAAATTAGACCACCTTCTATGATTCATTGACAAATATCACCCATAAAATCTATAAAATTGAGTAGTACGACAACATCGATTGAAACCCAGATCTAAAACCCAAGAGAGGAGTACATCTTTGATTCATGCTTTGAATCGTGAATAACAGAAGTCATATGTCCTTGAAATCCCACCAAAAATCTCTAAAATCGTCTAAAATTGTGTTGGTTTTATTTTGAGTTGAATGGGGAAGTTACGAGGGTTTAGAGTAATTTAAAACCATTTTTTAGAAAATTAAAATTACCACGCACGGTTTCCTGGGTAGGGTTGCATGGTTTTTCCAAACCATGCACCAATTGTGAACCTATTATTTTTGGGGTGCATGGTTTGTCTTTTCAAGGTGCACGGTTTGAAAAATTGTGTGCTAGCCATGAAATCTCTAAATATCCAAGGCTACACAGTTTCATGGGTTGGGTGAACGATTTGACCTAACAGTGCGCCAATTGTGCACAACCCCTTCTTCTTCCATTATTTTTTAATTTTCACTCAAACACACCCCAAGGTAAAACCCAATCAAAAGGTACTTAAATAAAAACATAAAGTTTTTGAATTCAAGCCTAAGTCAACTCTAGAAAAAGAATATGATCTTATAGTATCCCCACCTTATAATAACTCATCTTCAAGATGCAATCACAAGCTTCTCAAAGATTCCGATCCAAAAATATTGGGCCACTAATCCCTTAAATATTCTTCCCTTTCCCATGTTTCATAATACACATTCCCATGTTTCCATAATATATGAACTATTAGAATAGTCTTTCCCTATAACACTTTCTCATTGTGATCTAACACACAAATTAGATTCTCCTCAAAGGGCACATCTACCTAAAGATCAACATCATCCACATTGATCAAATGAGAAGGTTCGGGTTATACTTAAATTATTATGATACATGGAAAACATCATGCATGGCACTGTATTTCTGTAGAATATCCAATCAGTATTCCACCAGCCTTATTCTCTCTATGACCTCAAATGGTCCAACAAACCTAAGCTCCAACTTGCTATATCTTTGTATCCTATGGTGACACAACCTAGGTGACACCTGAAGGAATACACGATCACCCACTGTAAACTCCAGGGATCATCTCCTTCTATCATTATATGACTTCTTCCTACTATGAGTCATAGCCATACATTTTCAAATCTACTGAACCTACTCTAAAGTATCCTTCACGAGACTCGATCCCAACAACTCTGACTCACCTTCCCACATCTATCATAGTGGTCATCTACATGGCCTTCCATAAAGATGCTTTTATGGTTCCATATGTATAGTTTCATGATAACTATTTTTATAGAATAAATCTAGTAAAGACAAGTGCTTCTTCCAAGACCCACCAAATTCAAGAACACATGCCCATATTATATAATTAGGTGAATGTATAGTACACTCTAACTTACCATATGTCTATGGGAGAAAATTAAGACTCAAAAAAACATATGTTACAAGTGATTTATGCAAGACCAAATAGAAACATGGAGTAAAATTTGAGTCATTATCTAAAACTATAGTCCATGGAACCCCTTCCAGAAAGACTGTCTACAGAACATAAAAGTCTCCCAACTACTCCACTACAAAAGTCTCTAGTATAAGAAGTAAATGTTCTACTTTTTTCAGTTGATCCATAATAACCCATATAGCATCATTCTTCTTATGAATCTTTGGAAAACCCACCAAAAAACCCATTATCATGCCATCCCACTTCCATTCCATAATAGTCAATGACTGTAGAAAACCACTAGGTCATTGATGCTCTTCCTTAACCTAATAACAGGTGAAGAATTGTGTCATAAACCCTACTATATCATTTTTCATTCATATCCACCAAAACTATCACTAAAGTTCATGGTACATTTTGGTCACACCTAGATGTATCTCCCACTTTGAGGCATGAAATTCTCATATGATTTCCCATCTTATGCTCTTAGGAACAACAACCTTATTCCTAACATATAAGATATCATCCTCATCTATGATCCAATCTGAAGGTGACTCCCCACCATTAAAGCTTTCCCTCAAGGTCAAATACTATGGATCCTCATACTTCCTCTCTCAGATCTATCTAAAAAGTGTAGATTCTACTGAAACTAAAACCATAGTCATCTGATCTTGACTTTCCTGAACCACAATGTGCATCTCATCCCATAAGGTCGTCATTTTCTACTCAATACTAGACTACTGAACCATATGAGTCTGAGTTTTCTAGCTCAAATCATCAGCCACACTATTTCCTTTCCCAAGCATATATTCTAGCTTCAGATCAAAATACTACATATAATCAAACCATATCTTCTACCAAATCTTCAAATCTAACTAAGAAAAGATATACTTCACGTTTTTTTGGTTTTTATACAATGTAAACTTTTTACCCAATAGGTAATGTTTTCAACACTTTAAAGCATAAACCACTTCATCCCACTCAAGGTCATGCATAGGGTAGTTCCATTCATGAGGTCTAAACTACCAAGACCCATAGACCACAAATCTTTATCCCTATATCAACACTTCTCCATGTCCTATTCCAGAATCAACATAATACACCATGTACTCCTCACCTAGTTCGTGTAGGATCAAGATTGGTGACGATGTAAAGTGCTTCATTAACTGCTGGAAGGCTTTCTCACAAGATTCCAACCATTTGAGATTTATCCTCTTCTTAATTAATCTCGAAATTTGTGATTCCAAATGGTAATAATCCTGGATGAATATCTGATAATATCAATCTAACCTTATAAATCTTTGGATATCAAAAACTGTTATTGTGCAACTCCCAAATATCACTACTTGAACCTTCTCTAGGTCCACTGACACACCTTCCTTCAAGAAAATATGTCTCGAAAAGTGTACCATATCAATCCAAAATAGAAAGTTATATTTCTTAGTATATAGTCGATGATATCTCAGTTAACTTTGGTTGACATCAATATATTGGGCTGGATCATCATGATTCTTGAAGTACACCAAGATTTCATCCACAAACACCACCACAAATAGATCCATGTATGGATGGAAGATTCTATTCATCAAGGACATAAAAATTGATGTATCATTCTTCAACCCAAATATCATCATGAAGACCTCATATAGGCCATATATGCTTCTAAAAATAGTCCTTGATATATCAGAAGTCTGAAATATTAGCTGATGATACCCTGATCTCAATTCAATCTTTGAAAATACACAAGCTCCCCTCAACTTGTCAAAAATATCATTGATACATGGTAGAGGATAGAATTTCTTTTTAATTATATTGTTCAACTTCTTGTAATAAACACACAAGCACAAACTCCCATAAGCCTTCTTTAATAACAACACAGGTGACCCCCAAGGCGATGTACTCAAATGGATGAACCATTTATCTTATAACTCCCCCAGCTAAGTCTTGATCTTTTAAAGCTCTGTCAATGTCATTTTGTACGATTTAATAGATGCTCACTTAGCTTCTAACATGAGATCAATAGTGAAATTCACATCCATATTATGTGGAATCACTGAGAAGTATTCGGGAAAATATATTGAAAATGTTATAAAACTGGTGAAAAAACAGCATGATTTATACCATCTTCATCTAGAAATAAACTAGAAACCTGGTCCATGAGCTGTCCCAGTTGCAGAGTAGTTGGCCCTGCTCTTCCCTCTTGGATATGTCACTCCCCATGATGAATGTAGTTTTCAACCATGGGATAGGTAAAGTTCACTCTCTTGTAGTAACAATCAATGTGGTATCGGTATGTGACTGTCCATTCCATACCCATAATTAGGTCATAGCCTGACATGTCAAGGATATAGAGATCCCATAGAAAATGATACTCTATGATCTTGAGAGAACACCCCTTTAACACACAGATATATCTAGACCGTACTCCCAATGGTGTATCTATCATTATAGTTCTTCTTGTAATATCCACTTCCATTCTCAACCTATTAGAAAGTTTCTCAGATATAAAGAAATGAGAGGCACCAGTATTAAATAAGGAACTAACTAACGTATGAGATATAAGAATAGTACCTCTCATTTTTTATGACCCACCCTCACTATCCATAAGTGTATGATTCACTACATGTAGTTGGACTACCCTTATTCCATGTGATTTTGTTTGACTCCCCTAAGTCTTACCACTCTACTGATATGGGCGCTCATTTTTAGAAGTACCATTCCCACTGCCTCTACCACATCGGCCAGTAGAACTCCAACCGCTAGTCTGATATGGTGTAGAAGATCCCCTCTCTGTACCCTAGCTCTATATAGATCCTTCTTCACTAATCATATGTCTTGGGTTCCTGAAAATCCTATGTAGATGTCCCATCATGTCACAAACCTATCACTCCACTAGTGGTTGGGGACAATGTTTCTATAACTGTCATGTCCTACCACACTGGGGGAAAAACACATTTGTAAGGTCATGTGTATCTGACCCTTCCCCCTAGATAACCTTATTTAAACTACTCTAAGAGAAATTATCATAATGATGTTTCCTACTTCCAATATTCACACATCCAGAAAGTGAATAAGAATCCACCTATCCACCATTATAAGCCTCCTTTAGGTTCCCCTCCCATATGCGAGCCTAATTTACCACTTCTAACAATTTCTTCAGCCTGAAGATTTTTACCTAGTACTTAATTTCACACATAATTCCATCCAAAAACCTATTTTATATAGTATCCTCATATCCTTCTAATTCTAGAGAAAAGTGATTCATATCTATGAAGTGTCCAACATAGTCCATCATAGAAAATTTTTCCTAAGTCAGCCTCAAGAACTCATTTTCTCTCTCTTGCTTGAGCATATCAAGATAAAAGTGGTCAAAGAACTTCTCCTGAAATTATTCCCACTCCATAGTCTCTAGTTGTCCATCCTGAGTCTTTATGTCCAACCAACTCTTTTCTTTCATGCATAACATGTAAGTATCTAGCTTGACCCTCCTCTCAGCAAAAGTCTCGAGATGGTAAAGTATCTTCTTAATGGACTCAATGTAGAACTTATCTCCCCATGGCCACCCTATCTAGTAAAATTTTATGGGTGCTACAAATGGAACTCCCTTTTCAAGTCATAAATTTTATTCACAACCTACTCTGGGTCTCTTTCCATTAATTTCATGAATCACATGAAGTCATCTTGGAACTTCTCCCCCACTTCCTCACCCAACACTATTGGTTCCTCCTATTCCACTTGTGGTAAACCATCTCCATCTATCTCCTCATTTCATCCTCTCAACATGCGTATTCATGGAGGCATGTCTCTATAATTCCTAACACACATATTAACACTCAAAACACAACTTTATTACATTTATGTAAGAAAAAAATCATAAAAAACCACAACAAGTATTTTCCCCAAGTCTCACCACATAGTCAAAACTGATGTGTTGTCACTACCCTTAACCATCCTACACCTAGGTCTTGGTTAACAAGGGTAAACACATTATCATCTCATCTTTCTCATTTATACACCAATTTATTATAATTTTTCATCATTTAACCATTCTCAAATTCTTATTAGGAAGTATTTTAAATTGAATTTCACCAGCCAAGAAAATAGTAGAAGTTAAACAACTTACCCAAAACTCATTTTCCCATGCATGTCTAAAATGATGCATGTCACAAAATATTCTTGAGTTCCTAGAATTATGCATGAAGACCCACTCTCGAGCTTTTATGGTCCAATAGTCAATTAACAGAAAATATAAATAAAAATTTCCACATCACACAACAAGTGAACCAACCAATGTGAAATAATATTCAACTATAACCGAAAATAGTAATAACAACATTCCATCCCTGAGAACTTGGTTTCCCCCCCCCCATACATTGGTCTTAAAATCCCATTCACAATCTCAGTAAAAATCCCATAACTATTTCTAGTATTCTATTGACCTTTCCCAAATAGTAAGATATAAAGAAGAAAAAAATAAATATGGAGCTATAATACCACTTTGTAATGTCCTGACTTGGGTGCCACATACTAGTGCCCTAAGTTGGTTGGTCACATGACCTCTGGCATGACTTCCCATGTAATGCCCTGACCCCAGTTACCCAGAGTCGGTGCATTATTACATAACATTGGCATGATCCCAAAAGATAAAGTCTCGAAATACAGATTAGTTTATTAGCCTTGGAAGTACTAGATACATTCATAAGTTTTACATTACATAATAATATGGAAAAGTACAACAACATTGTTTCCATAGACAAAACTGAGATCACATAGACTATCCCAGTAGCTCAGTCATAATATACTTTTTCACATCCAAGGAAAAATAAAACATAGAAATGGGTGAGCTCAAATGCTCAGTAAGGATAACAATATAGCGGAAACTTTCATAAATAAGAAAAAATATTTAAGGCAATGTATAAAACTAAAAAAATCCTTTTCAACATAAACTTCATCGTAATATGGAAAAGATAAAATCAAATAATTCCATTTACTTATTCACATGGATATACTACTAGTTGAATAATCACATGCAATATCAATAGCCACTTTCATAATGATGGAATGCATAATGCCAGACTTCATAACCACATAGTCAAGGCCTTGTGCCAAGACTACAAATAAGATTTTTTCAAGGCCTTGTGACAAGACACTAGTTTGTCTCATGAGACATGTAGATGCATCGAGGAGCTATAGTAGGATCCACCCATCACATACTAAGTCCAATGCATTCCTCATATGAAAAGGTTTAAACATAACATAAAAATTCATATTAAAACTAGCATATGAAATGTCAATAATTTATCCATAAACCATGAATGGTATAAAAATAACACATCCAAATTCAAACATATCACAAAACCATCAATAAAATATGGAAGTTTTGTATCATAATAAATCAACTTCACATAAGCTTAAAATCCATCAAATGATGTTGACATTGATGAAATAAAAACCTTTTTTAGAGAAATGTCTCTTTCTATTTGGAAATCATTTAAGAGTCACAAAATTATAAAGAAATAATTTATTTTGAAAATATTCTTATAAGATTTTAAGGGAAGCTTAGACGATGTTATAACATCAGAAAACAGCCGCACCCTCCGTATAAGTTAAAAAAATGCATTCTTACCTTAATTTTGTCGAAAAGGTTATAATGGACCTTATTTGGAAAATGATGGAAAGATTCCTTTATAAACATATTATAAAAATTAAAACAATGGTATAAATGAATTTAACCCATATTCTATTAAATGTTAAGAATGTTTTGAAATACATTTTTAAGAAACATGGATTTGGATGAAAAAGAGGTCCTAGTTGATACTTACGTAAAAAAAAACCTCGGATAATAAAGAGATTGTGAAATTAACCCTTACCTTGTACTTTTCCTTGGTCGAGGGTAGGTGAACCTCCTTTATAATGGTGAAATAATTGTTATTAAATTATTCAATAATCATATAGATTAATATGATATCATAAATGATATTTTAACATTTCTTTGTTAATAATATCTTAGTATTATCATTGTTTGGTGTGTTAACGGATTCATTTTCCTTTATATTATTTGTTATGTGAGTAATATTTTTTATGGATGGGGTGTATTTTATTTATATACATAATTATATCAAGTCTTTAAAAATTATTTTTAATCATCTAATGAAAATTGGTCTTCAATGGATACGATGGGGAATGAATCTCATCACGTTTGTGGAGACGGTAATCTGTACGTACGCACGAGCGACAATATCATTATTTTGATATTAAAATAATATATAATTGGATGGTATATAATATATAAAGAATAATTATCATGTTATATTTATTATTTACATAAATTAAACATCATTATTATACCCATCCAAATAATAATTTATTGAATAACAATTACACCATGACGTGGAGACGGTAAGCTGTACGTACGCATGTATGGTGAAATGTCATTCAAAAGATGAATGGAATAATGAATTTGGTTGTGACATATTGATAATAACATAAAATTATATATAATATACTGGATTTATTATTTTATAATGTAAAAAACAATGAAAATGGAAGTGTAAGAAGAAAGGAAGTTGAAAGAGGTGGTGAGATATTTACCTCTTCTTCAGGTTCTTCCTTTTGATTTGATCAAAAGGGATCCTTAGGTTGGATTTTTGACATAATTAAGGACTCTATAATGAATTTAGAACAGTTTATAGGGTATTGGGGAAGGTGTTTGCTGATCCAAATGGCTTTTAAGGTGTGAATTAAAGAGAAGGGGAGTTCCCTTTTATAAGAGGGGTGAGGGGCACCTTAGGAAAAGCTAGAAATATTATTTTATAATAAAATCATTTTCAGTTTATACTGGCTCCAAAATGAATTATTTAAAGTATATGGTGGGTATGAGTATAAAACACTCAACCAAAAGGTTTTATATAGTTTTTTGTCACTATATTAACTTTATCTTTTAGATTTAACTCTTAGTTAAATAATTTGACATTAACCATGTCTCTTTGTATTTTTATATTATATGGTTAATAAAATTACTATATACTTCCAAGAGAACCCCAAGTGGTTCATTAATGATACACCTATAATTATATAAGTTTTTTTTACGAAACTTATATTTTTAGGAATAGAATATCAATTAATAATATAATATTTGTTTCAAAAACTCTTTTATGTCAATTTTGACACTATTTGGTATTTTGTTTTTTGATAAATTCATAACAGCATTATTAGTTCAAAAACAATTCATCACACCAACCCTAACATGTAATTCTAACCTATAAAATTAGTGTAATTCATAAAAAGTCTCAAATTACATTTATTTGGATATTTATAATATCAATTATTTTAATACTTCATTAATTAGGTAATTACTGCATCATCATTGTGTCATAAATAAATTAAATTATTTAATGTCTAAAAAATAAAAATAAAATACCATTATGTAGGAAATATTTTTATATTTATAATGAATATTTATAGTCTAATTTATATTATGTATAACCCTATATTAAAAATAGTTTAGTTATTAAACTTTGATTTTGACTCTTTTAACTCTTCTTTAAATAAAATAATAATAATTGTCCTAATATAATCCAAGTGGACCAAAGAGGTTAGTATTTTATTCCTAAGGTTTTTTTTTGGTCGAATTATACTTATCCAATAGAATTAGGACATGTGTTAGGGTAATAATAATATCATTTTTACCCTTATTTACCATATTTACTTTTTAACTGTGGTAAATAAAAGAAAAAATTTTCTATTCACCAAAAATTATTTTAATCTTACTGAACCACATTTTAATTACTGATATCAACCGTGTCTCTTGGAGTTTTGAAATTCCACTCATAAATGCGGTGAAATTATGTTTTATGTGAATTAGAAAATTCTCCTAGGAGTTGGGTAAAAGGCGGTGAAAAGTTCAATAAAACTTTTATATATCTAAAATTATTATAAAATTACCCCAATGAATTACATTGAAATTATATAGGTATTATGTATCTATTTTGACCTAAAATAAATTTAAATAAAATAAATAATTATTTAAATAAAAATTCTGTTTTAAACTATTACTCAATGTTTTTCACTATTCGTCCAAAATTGAATGTTTTCAGAAAAATACCAAAAATTCACCCTAAGATAATTTCGATATTCTGAATCCAAAAATGAAGTCCATTTTGAAATATAAAATTTATAAAATTTCAAAAAGTGGGTATTAATATTCATTATGGATAGTTTGATTGGTTGTGGTGTGTTAGAACTCGAAGTTGTATACAACACACACTATTGTATTATTCAAAGAGAAGTATACCATGGAAGCTTGGCGTGTTACATTCTGCCCTCCTTAAAACAATTTCGTCCTCAAGATTTCTAAAATATTTCTACATAAATTGACTTAGGTGGTTTTTCATCATAAGTTCCTCGGGTTTCCACGTTGCCTCTTCCATCTTATGGTTTCTCCATAGAACTTTTAACAGACGAGTCGTCCAGTTTCTCAGCACTTGTTCTCTTGTATCAAGAATCTTGATAGGCTCTTCACAATAAGACAGATCAGGTTCCAGTTCTAATTCCTCATAGGTGATTACATGCATTGGGTTAGTCATGTATTTTCTTAATAGTGATACGTGGAACACATCGTGAACTTTAGAGAGACTTGGCGGCATTTCCAAATAGTAAGCTATAGCCCCAATTTGTTCTAGAATTTCGAAAGGTCCGATGTACCTGGGACACAACTTACCCTTCTTACCGAAACATATAACACCCTTCCATGGAGATACCTTCAAGAAAACATGATCTCATACTTGAAATTCCAAATCCTTACTTCAGTTATCATCATAGCTCTTCTTCCTACTTTGAGCTGCTTTGATGTGGGTTTGGATTACATTCACCTTTTCCATCGATTCCTCAACAAGTTCTAGGCCTTTGAGTTTTCTTTCACTAATATCATCCCAACATGTTGGTGTGTGACATCTCTTTCCATATAACGCTTCTTATGGTGCCATATGAATACTTGAATGGAAGCTATTGTTATATTAAAATTCTACCCTAGGTAAATATTGATCCCACATACCTTGAAAGTCAAGTGAGCATGATCTCAAAATGTATTCTAAGGTTTGAATAGTCCATTATGATTGTCCATCAGTTTGGGGAAGGTAGGAAGTTCTCAAAAGAAGTTCAGTATCCAAGGATTTCTGAATAATTTTTCAGAATCATGATGTAAAATGTGGATCACGATCAGAAACAATCGATAGGGGTACTCCATGAGGTCTTACAACTTCATTAATATATAGTCTTTCTAAACATTCAAGTGTTAAATCTTCTCTTAAAGTAAGAAAATGTGATGACTTGGTAAGATGATCAACAATGACCCTTATTGCATCATTCCTTCTTGGAGTCTTTAGTAGTCCCATGACAAAGTCCATTGTAATATTATCCCATTTCCACTCAGGTATGGGAATAGGTTGCATGACTCCTCCAAGTTGTTTCCTTCCAGCTTTCACTTGTTGAAAAAACATACATCTTGACCCAAAATCAGAAATCTCCCTCTTCATGTTGTCCCACCAAAAATTTCCCTTCAAATCTCTATACATATTAGTGCTACTAGGGTGTATAGAGAAATTGGAACTATGAGCGTCATCCAACAATTCCCTTTTTAGATCAAGTATATCAGGAACACAAAGTCTCTTCCCAAATTTCAAAATTACATCTTCACATACAAATTCACTCAATATCCCATATTTCATAGCTTTAATCTTCTTTTGAAACTCTTCATCACCAGTCTGAGAACTATTTATCCTTTCTAGTAAAGATATTTTGGAAACCATTTGAAAAAGCATTGATGTTTCACCTTCCATGGTTATTCCCATATCCATCTTTACTAGATCCATGTATATAGGATCCTTTTCAACTCTCATCTTGTTCAAAACTCGATGATCCTATCTACTCAAAGCATCGTCCACCTTATTTCCCTTCCCTGGGTGGTAGTGTATTATGAAATCATAATCCTTTAGTAGTTCAAGCCATCGCCTTTGCCTCATGTTGAGTTATTTTTGTGAGAAAATATACTTCAAACTCTTATGATCGGTATATATGTAAAATTTTTCACCATAGAGATAGTGTCTCCAAATATTCAAAGCAAATATTGTAGCTGCTAACTCAAGATCATGAGTAAGATACTTTTCCTTATGTATTTTTAGCTGTCGTGACGCATAGGAAATATCCCTATCATTCTACATAAGGACACAACCAAGTCCTTTCTTTGAATCATCACTATAAATAACAAACCCATAATTCTCCGATGGTAGATTCAATATACGAGCATTGACTAATCTTATCTTCAGTTCTTCAAAACATTCTTTACACTCTTTTGTACAAACAAATTTAACCCCTTTTCATGTGAGATTTGTTAATGGGTTAGCCAACCGGGAAAAATTCTGGATGAAACGTCGATAATAACCTGTTAAACCAATAAAACTGCGTACCTCAGTTATACTCATCGGTGCTTGAAATTCTCAGATTGCCTTGGTCTTTGAAGGATCAATGGAGATTCCATCCTTAGAGACAATATGGCCAAGAAAAGAAATCTCCTGAATCCAGAATTCACACTTGCTAAACTTCCCATATAATTCATGTCGTCTAAGAGTCTTTAGGATAATGTGCAAGTAATTTTCATGATTTTCGTAGATTTTGGAGTATACCAAGATATCATAAATAAATACCACTAAAAATTCATCAAGATATTCCTTGAAAACTTTATTCATTAGATCCATGAAGACAGAGGGTGCATTAGTCAATCCAAAAGGAATTACTGTAAACTCATAATGCCAGTACCTGGTTCGAAATGTTGTTTTTGGAATGTCTTCCTTCTTCACACACAACTCATGATATCCAGATCGAAGGTAAATCTTTGAAAAGTATTGAGCTCTTATGTAGTTGTTCAAATAAATCATCAATGCGAGGTACGGGATACTTTTTCTTTATTGTTATAGCATTGATTTCCCTGTAGTCAATGCACAACCTCATAGATCTATATTTCTTCTAAAAGAAAAAGATAGGGTCTCCCCATAGAGAAACATGAGAGAGAATAAATCACTTATTACTCAATTACTCTAATTGTTTATTTAGTTCCAGTAATTCCACAGTGGCCATTCTATAAGGGGTATTCGATATGGGCTTTGAACCAGGAATTAAGTCAATGGAAAACTCAATTTCTCATTCTAGAGGATGTCCAGGTAAATCTTATGGAAACGCATCATCATATTCTTGCACAATTGGTACATCCTCTATTTGAACATTCTTTTCCTCACCCATAGTTATTTCATTCTATTCCTCCCCAATAATTGAATTTAGTTGAGCTATTGTGGGTGGATCTAGATAAGAATTAGGTGGTGACGTTTCCTCTCTAAAGATAATGTGTTCTTTATCATCATCATCAAAAATTGTAACCTCCTTCTTCTTACAATAAATCTTCGCATCCCGGTCTGAAATCCAATCCATACTGAGGATTATATAAAATCAAATCATGGGAATGATGGTGAGATCAGTATATAAAGAACATTTATATGCTCTAATGGGAACTGATTCACAAAACTTTGTTGCGATGATACTTCCCTTAGGAGTTTTGACTGACAACTCCCATGTTAAATCAAATTGGAAATATCTAATCTTCTTAGAAAACTGGGAAGATATGAAACGATGCGATGATCCATAATCAAATAAAGCATTTTATAAACTTGATAATACCATTAAATTACCTACCACCATGCCTTTCGGAGCTTTAACCTCAGCAGTAGTGATATCATAAGCTTGGCCTTGATCTCTTGGCCTTTTCTGAGGTAAGTTCCCATGAATATTAGGTAATTCATTCACATAATTTCCCCTTTCTCTACAATTATAGAATTCAACATCTACAACCTCTTTCTTCCCATTGCAATCACGAGCTTGGTGGCCTCTTTTACCACACTTGTAACAGACTTCTATTCCATTCAGGAAAGTACCATGGTGTTTCTTCCCACATTTACTATAGGATGCATATTTAACTTTCCTCTTATTCCCCTTATTTACATTTCTAGAGTGTTCAGTAGATCTCTTATTCTCTTAATTTCATTTAAAGTCATAAGACTTAGAGAATTATTTTTCTCTCTTGATAGCACATGAGACAATATCTTCGTATGATGAGAAGGATTGTGAGACTAAAGCTCGATAGAGAAAGGGTTTTAACCCATCAAAGAAATGATAAATCTTACTTCTTGGGTTACATATATAATCTGTAGCATGCCTCGCTAACATTGTAAAGTTAGCTTCATTCTTTGCAACGTTATCATTATCCTTTTGCCTCAGACTCAGAAATTGTCTTTCCATATATGCTCGATGGTCATGAGGAAAGTATTTTTCTAAGAAAATTTCTTTAAACTCCCTCCATTACATAGTTGATACTTCATCATCTTCCTTTGTGTTTTGAATCAATGACCACCATTGATCAGCATCTCCAGTGAGGCGGTAAACTGCCATAAAAACGTTTTCCCTTTTGCTACTCCCTAAGGCGTGGAATATTTTTTCTAAGGAATTTATCCATTGCTCAGCTAATAGTGGATTTGTACCCCCACATAATTTTGGTGGTTGTTACCTCATGAAGTTATCTAACATTGATCCTCCACACTATGGATCATGGTGCTCCATATGGGTAAGGTTATTATTCATAACCAGAGTGAGTTGTCCAACTATGGTGATTAGCTGATCAACACAAGTTGCATCACCAGCTCCAATATAATTATCTTGAATATGAGGTAAATCCCTAAATAGAGTTTGTGCATTGATACAGTTTCCATTCCTTCCACTAGGAACCATTTATAAACAATAGCATAAACTACATTAGTTTATCAATCGCAATATATAAATCCAAACTTGTAAAACACTTAAGATAAATTGAATAGTTTATGGATATAATCCATAATCCTAAAAAGGTTTTCTTTGTGGAATTATATACTCATAAAACATTCATAATGTTTTTTAAAGAAAATGAGATTTATCCTAAGCATATCCCCCAGGAGTGTTGAAACCAAGAGTGCAGCAAGGCATGTTGTCGTGCACCAGTTCTCATTCAATTCTATCTCAAAGAGATGTTTTCGGGTTTTATCCCTAGGTACATCTGTGCCAGAGCCTCCTCTACCTGATCATATCCAGACAGGGATTTATTTCTTGTAAAACTCACAAAATCTCTACAATACCCGAATTCTAGGAATTTCTTCTATATTGATCCTCAAATTCTATCTTAGGGTTATGTGGTCTAATCAGAGTTTATCTAAATCTATCTTCCAAGGTTTGTACTAAACTTCCTCTAATACCAACTATAATTCCCCGACCCTAGTTACCCATATTCGGTGCATTATTACATAACATTGTCATGATCCCAAAAGATCATGTCTCAAAATACCGATTAGTTTAGTAGCCTTGGAAGTACTAGATACATTCATAAGGTTTACATTGCATCATAAAATGGAAAAATACAACAACATTGTTTCCATAGAAAACACTAAGATCCCAAAGACTATCCCTACAGGTCATTCATAATATACTTATTCGCATCCTGGAAAAAATAAAACATAGAAATGGTTGAGCTCAGATGCTCAGTAAGGATAAAAATATAGCGGAAACTTTCATAAATAAGCATAAACATTTAAGGAAATGTATAAAACTAAAACAAAATACTTTTCAACATAAACATCATTATAATATAATAAATATAAAATCAAATAATTCCATTTACTTATTCACATGGATATTCTACTAGTCGAATAATCACATGCAATATCAATACCCACTTTCATAATGATGGAATGCATAATGCCAAACTTCATAACCACATAGTCAAGGCCTTGTGCCAAGTCTAAAAATAAGGTTTTGTCAAGGTCATGTGCCAAGAAACTAGTTTTTCTCATTAGGCCTACCGATGCATAGAGGAGCTATAGCGGCCTCCACCCGTCACGTAATAAGTCCAATGCATTCCTCATAGGAAAAGGTTTAAACATAACATAAAAAATTGTATTAAAAATAGCATATGAAATTTCAATACTTTTTCCATAAAACATGAATGGTGTAAAAATAACACATCCACAGTCAAACATATCACAAAACCTTCAATACAATATGGAAGTTTTGTATCATAATAAATCAACTTCACATAAGCTTAAAATCCATCAAAGGATGTTGAAATATATGAAATAGAAACCTTTTTTAGAGAAATATCTCTTTTTATTTTGAAATAATTTAAGAGTCACATAATTATAAAGAAAAAATTTATTTTTAAAATATTCTTATAAGCTTTTAAGGGAATATTTGACAATGTTATAATGGCAGAAAATAGCCGCACCCACCGTATAAGTTAAAAAAAGACATTCTTACCTTAATTTTGTCGAAAAGGTTATAAAGGACCTTGTTTGAAAAATAATGGAAAGATTCCTTTATAAAAATCTTATAAAAATTCAAACAGGGGTATAATTGAATTTAACCCATAGTATATAAAATATTAAGAATGTTTTGAAATACATTTTTAAGAAAAATGGATGTGGGTGATAAAGAGGTCCCAGTAGATACCTACGTAAAAACAACCTTGGATAATAAATAGATTATGAAATTAAACCTTACCTTGTACTTTTCCTTGGTCGAGGGTAGGTTACCCTCTTGTATAATGGTGAAATATTTTTTATTAAATTATAAAAGAATCATATACATTAATATGATATCATATATGATCTTTTAACATTTCTTTGTTAATAATATCTTAGTGTTATTGTTGTTTCGGGTGTTAAGGGGTTCATTTTACTTTATATTATCTGTTATGTGAGTCATATTTTTTATGGATGGGATGTATATTATTCATATACATAATTATATCAAGTCTTTAAACATTATTTTTAATCATATAATGAAAATTAGTCTTCAATGGATACGATGGGGAATGAATCTCATCACGTTCGTGGAGATGGTAATTCGTACATATACACGAGTGACAATATCATTATTTTGATATTAAAATAATATATAATTGGATGGAATATCATATATAGATAATCATTATCATTTATATTTATTATTTACATCAATTACACATCATTATTATACCCATCCAAATAATAATGTATTGAATAACAATTACACCACGACGTGGAGACAGTAAGCTGTGCGTACGCACGTATGGTGACATGTCATTCAATGGATGGATATAATAATGAATTTAGTTGTACCATATTTATAATAACAACTAAGTATATATAGGATACTGGAGTTATTATTTTATAATGTAAACAACAAATAAAAATGAAGTGGAAGAAGAAATAAACTTGAAAGAGGTGGTGAGATATTTACCTCTTCTTTAGGTTCTTCCTTTTGATTTGATAAAAAGGGATCTTTAGGTTGGCTTTCTGACTAAAGGAAGGCCTCTATGATTAATAGAGGACTGTTTAGAGGGTATTTGAGCAGGTTTTGGAAGATACAAATGGATTTTAAGGTGTGAAGTAGAGAGAAGGGGGCATGCCCTTTTATAAGAGAGGTGAGGGGAACCTTAGGAAAAACTAGAAATATTATTTTATAATAAAATAATATTCAGTTTTTAATTGCTCCAAAATAAAATATTCAAATTATAAGGTGGTTATGGGTCGAAAACGACTCAACCAATAGGTTTTAGACAAGTTTGGGTCACTATATTAACTTTATCTTTTAGATTTAACTCTTAGTTAAATAGTTTGAAATTTACCATGTGTCTTTGCATTTTTATATTATATGGTTAATATATTACTATATACTTCCAATATAACCCTAAGTGGTTCATTAATTATAAACCTATAATTATATAAGTCCATTGGTCAAACCTTAGATTTTTGGGAATAGAATATCAATTAATAATATAATATTTGTTTTAAAAACTCTTTTATGTCAATTTTGAAACTATTTGGTATTTTGTTTTTTCTAAATTCATAACAGAATTATTACTTCAATAAAATCATCTAACCAACCCTAACATGTCATATTAACCTAGAAAATTAGTGGAATTCATAAAAAGTCTCAAATTACATTTATTTGGATATTTATAATATCAATTATTTTAATATTTCATTAATTAGGTAATTACTGCATCATCATTGTGTCAAAAATAAATTAAATTATTGAATGTATAAAAAATATAAATAAAAGACCATTATTTAGGAAATATCTTTATATTTGTAATGAATATTTATAGTTTAATTTATGTTATGTATAACCCTATATTAAAAATGTTTTAGTGATTAAACTTTGATTGTAACTCTTTTAACTCTTCTTTAAATGAAATAAAAATAATTGTCCTAATCTAATCCAAGTGGACCAAAGAGGTTCATATTTTATTCCTAATATTTTTTTGGTAGAATTATACTTATCCAATAGAATTATGACATGTTTTAGGGTAATAATAATATCATTTGTACCCTTAATTACCCTATTTACTTTTAACCGTGCTAAATAAAAGTAAAAAGTTTCTATTCACCAAAAATTATTTTCATCTTATTGAACCACATTTTACTTACTGATATCAACCGTGTCTCTCGGATTTTTGAAATTCCACTCACAGAAGCGGTAAAACTATGTTTTATGTGATTTTTCAAATTCTCCTATGAGGTGGGTAAAAGACGGAGAAAAGTTCAATAAAATTTTTATATATCTAAAATTATTATAAACTTACTCCATTGAATTACATTGAACTTATATAGGTATTATGTATCTATTTTTACTGAAAATAAATTTAAATAAAATAAATAAAAATTTAAATAAAAATTTGGTTTTAAACTATAACTCAGTGTTTTCACTATTCATCAATAATTGAAAGTTTTCAGAAAAATACAAAAAAATTCACCCTAAGATAAATTTGATATTACAAATCTAAAAATGAAGTCCATTTTGAAAGATAAAATTTATAAAATTTAAAAAAATTGGTATAACTTTTCATAACGGCTAGTTTGATTGGTTGTGGTGTGTTTGAACTCGAAGTTGCGTACAACACACGCTATTGTATTATTCAAAGAGAAGCATACCGTGGAAGCTTGGGGTGTTACATCCCATATACTAGATGATTTTGACTAGTAGTGAGGGTCTGTTAAGTCAATCATGCGGAGACTATATTCTCTTTTATCATAGTAAAACACCAGTGTAAATAAATAGATACTATCATAAGAAAAAATAACCATAAACAATACCAATATCTCAAGAAAATAAATAAAGGAAATAAAATATCCAATTGAAATATAAAACATTCCATACTAATGTAAGTGCCATGTTTCTAAAAAGAAAACTAAAAATAAAGAACCTAATGACTCCCAAGCAGGTCCCAAATCACATCTAGTTCCCTTATTCAGGCTCCTTCCCAACTCATCTATCTATCTTAGGGCCTTTTCCCTCAATATTTCCAGAAAACGCAGAGTCTATTTGGGTATCTATCAGGAATTCTGAGTAAGGTTTGAGTATAATTCAGTAGGCCACCACCAATGGTGTCTAAAAAATATAGTTTGTTACTTGTGTATGCAGTCATATAAATAAATAATTACAATTCATAAGTATATAATTATCATATTATCAATTAATCTTTATTAAACCACATAGACCGTAGGGTTCATAAGGACACCCATACATCAATACCTACTTCATCATGTGTCAAGTCAGAACCATTCCACATTATCAATTCATGATTTATTAAATAAATGGGCTTTCATTATCCATTCTATTTCAGTTATTAAAATGGCAGATTGGGACCATAGTCCAATGCCAAAATTTGAGTTTATATCATCATGTCTAGGACCCTACGGGCTTGGGAAGTAATAGACCATGTCCTACAAATGAATATATATATATATATATATATATATAAACATCACTAAAATCTTGTGAAGTAGCAAACAATGTCCCACTCACACACACACACACACATATCATGATGAGCTTCGTAAGTAGTAGACCATGTCCCGCACACATTTATCAAAAAAAATATTACCATAGGATTTGGAAGCAACAAACCATGTCTTGGATATGTATATCACACACTAATTTATATCACATATCACATCAACCATGATTAATGAATATTAATCTTTTTCCTTCAAAATTATCCATTACAATCTTACGTTAATTAATTCAAAAATTAATTAATCCAAGTCCATTAATTAATTCATATATTAATTAATCATCCCTTAATTTAAAATCCAGATAATTAATTCATTAATTAATTTCCCCCAATTAAAAATTCAATAATACTCATAAATTAATTTGATAATTAATTTATACAACTAAAGAGTCTCAATATTCCATAATTAACTCAATAATTAATTATCACATTCACAATCCAAACATCCCATAATTAATTCCCCAATTAATTATTTGATTCATCAATCCCTAAATATCACAATTTTATAATTATCTCAATTTATTAATTTATTAAATTAATTAATTAAATAAAGAATTTAAATTTCTAAATAACTCTAGTAATTCTATAACTTGCATGCATGGAATCAAATCATGACTATGGGATTTGAAAATTAGACTATTACCTCGATTCGTTGATGAATATCACTTAATGGAAATCTCTAAAATGGAATATCACAATGGCGTAGATTAGAAACTAGATCTAAAACCTAGGATATGATTAGATCTTCGATTCAGGCTTCAAATCATGAAGAACGGAGGTTGGATAGCCTTGGAATCCTTCCAGAAAGCTCTAAAATTGTCCAAAATCATCCAAAATCGCCTCAGTCTGAGTTTGGGTTGAATGGGGGAAGTTTTTGTGGTTTTTGAAATTTTAAAACCAATTTTTGGGAAATTAAAATTACCATTCATGGTTTCATAGGAAGGGGCGCATAGTTTTCCTTAACCGCGCGCCAACCGTGTTCCAGTTATTATTGGGGTACATAGTTTTTCTATTCATGGTGAATAGTTTGGAAAACAATACACTATCCATGCGAACCCTCACTGTCCAAGGCTACATAGTTTCTTGGGATAGGTTCATGGTTTGATCTAACCTTTCACCAACTATGCATAGCCCCTTTTTCATGTATTTTTCTTAATTTTCACCCAAACACACCCTAAGGTAAAACTCAATAGAATCGTATTTAAATAAAAAAAGTACCTGAATCCAATCCCAAGTCAACTCTAAACAAAATTTCGGGATCATACACCTTTGTCATATATGTACCTAGGAGTAACAACTCTGACAAGGTTTTTTGGGCTTGACTCTGCGTAAACTGGTACATGACAACGGGTCTTGCTACAAACCTGGTTTGACACTCCCTGTGGATAAGCTTTAGGAATTCACAAAACTATTCACAAACTTTCATAAAGGATTTAAATTTAATTTTTCTATTAATAAACTATGATAAACCTATGTTGTCATATATTAAAGAAGGTGTCATAATTTAGACATCTTATAAGTGGTTTTTCATGATTATGTGGTTCCCCACTGTGATAATTGTTTCTTACTCTATGATTTTTGGTTTTAGTCAATGCCTGGAACCTAAAGTAACTGTGTTAATGGTGATTATGATGGAAAATGAAATGATTTTTCTTCTGAGCATCTTAATTCTATAGGATCTAGAATGAAAAACCTCATTGATATGCTCACACAGATTTCTCAATCCATAAATCATGATGAGCATCCAAACAAGCGAATGGGGGAACAAAGCTATATTGACTCCTTTATAAATAAGCATCGACCTTCATCAGGTCTTCTAAACCACTTATTTCAGAACACTGGATCAGTACCAAAAAAAAATATATTCTCTATTCTCTAGTGTTCATATCATGAGAAATTCATTCTAGTTGTTTATCAGTTAGAATGTGAAGTAGACATGTGGTAGAATATAATCAATAATATGAGGAATCAAGATGAAATTGAATTCATAGATTGGGATGAGTTCAAGAAATTATTATTTAATATGTACCTTCCTCATTTTATTCATACAAATATAGAAAAGGAGTTCCTTGAGTTAAGTAAAAGTATGGTGAAACCATTGGTACCTATGATGCTAATTTCATAAGACTTGCGAGGTATGCTTCTGGAATTATCATCCAAACTGAAAGTAAAGATGATAGGTTCTTTTAGTGGATTAAATAGAAGTATTATAAGGGCGTTGTCCATAAGATACTTTTTATCTATGAAAATATTTTTCATTTGTTAATCAAAGATGAAATAGAGGTTGGAGTTACTTATCAATCTCATTGTTTTAACAAGAAAATGAAAGATAGATTTCAAATGAAAATCTAAAAACATGAAGAGAAGAATATGAGACTTTTTTATTATCTATGTTTCGAAAGAAGAATGGAGGAAATTTCCTTATAGGTTCTAATAAGTGTTTTAAGTGTAGAAGGTAGGGCCATCAGGAAATTGATTTCTGCACTAATGGGAAAAAGTTGGTTAATGATACAAATAGAATAAAATCTACAAAGAATGAACCTCCCACACTATAGTGCTTCAAGTGTAATCATAATGGGAATTATGCCCATGGGGCGTTATTCGAGTGGTACCCGTTGGTTGTACCCCTCGCCCTCCATGGGAATTGACCTAGGCTCGAGTCCCGCCAGACTCGGACACTGTGTGTATTATGCACAGGGCGATTCAAAGACATTTGTCTAGTCAGGGAACGTGCGGCACGCTTGGCATGGCGGGGCCCCCAGTGGGAGATGAGCATTACCCTTACACACGTTTTGTAGTTGGGGTTTGGCTTAGTGGTAAGCACCACGTAATACTACATGGAAAATGGGGGTTCAAAACCCATGGGGCGCAGGTACTGTAGCGGTACTGTAGCAGCAGTGGCACTGTTCATCAGCGGGTACTGTAGCAGCGGTAGGTCACTATAGCGGCGGCAGGGCACTGTAGCGGCGGTGATACTGTGCGGTACTGTAGCAGCAGGTTACTATTCACAGAATGTGAATTGGCCTTAGAATTTGGGCCTATGGGCTATGTAATGGGCTACAAGCCCACTGGGCCTTCAGGCTATGTAATGGGTTTCCCTCTACCCAGTTAAAAGAGGACTTTGCTTTGATTTAATAATAAAAATGAGGCTTCGGCCCCAGCCTTTTAAAAAAACTAAAGGGAATTATGATAACCAGTGCCCAAACCCAAGGGATAATGATGATGATTGACGTTAGAAACCCCTTAAACTAAGGGACATGGGGAAATCACACGCGATGACAGTATTTGACGAGGGGTGTGATAACGGCATGGTGAAAGGTACGCTTACATCCACTCTATAACTTCTAATATCATATTTTATTCTAGATCAACCCTCTCTTTCATATATAAATAATTTTATATGGGTATTAAGATTCCACAAAAATGAATATATGTGCAATTAGGAGTTCAAATCACTAATGGTACAATGATTTCATCTCAAGTCTATGATTCCTCTTCGGTTGATGTTTGTGGGAATGTGCTTCTTGCAAATCTTTTCATTATTCCTTTTGTTGAATTTGATTTCATTTAGGCATGGATTGGATTTATATGCATAAATCCCCCATCAATTATTAGGGAAGGGAAGTTATGTTTTACATCTAAACCCCTCCTATGATCTTCCATCAATGTGGTGATATATATGAACTTCCTGTAGAGATTACATCTAGTGTATGTGTATTAATTCCCATTCATAAAGATTGTTTATCTCAAATGGTTAGGGAGAAAATTGAAATCGATGATATTCTTGTTTTCTAGGAATTTGTGGATGTATTTTTGAAATATTTGGTTATCCTTCCACCAAAATATGAAGTTGAGTTCTCAATAAAACTCAAACCTAGTTCCACACCAATTTCAAATACTCCTGATAGAATGTTCCTAATTGAGTTGTAGGAATTGAAGAAGAAACTCCAATAAAACCTTTATAAGGGGTTCATTTTTCCAAGTTTGTCACCATGGGTTGCACCTATTCTTTTTTTGAAAAAGAAATATGTATCAATGAGACTCTACATTGGTTATATAGAGTTGAACAATATCACAATCAAGAAAAAAGTATCATCTTCCCTGTATTGATGAATTGTTTAATAAACTTGATAGAGCTAAATAATTTTCCAAGATTGACCTTCATTCTAGATATCGACATTTGAGGTTAAAGAAGGATGGTATACCCAAGACAACATTCCATAAAATGTGTGGAAACTATTAATATATAGTCATTCCTTTTTTTCTTACTAATTCCCCTTCTATGTTCATGGATTTAATGAATAGAGTCTTTAGGATTTTCCCTAATCTATTTGTGATAGTGTTTATAGATTATATTATTATATTTTTGAAGAGAAAGGAAGAGAATAAATACCACTTGATACTTGTACAAAATACTCAAAGGAAGGATAAACTATAAGAAAAAATTAAAAATTGTTAATTTTGGCAGCTAAAGGTTTCATTTTTTGGGTCACATAATCTCAAGAGATGGTATAGCAGTAGAACCATCAAATACGGAGGCTATTGAATACTGGCCTAGACCAACCACGATGACTGAGATCCATAGATTTCTTAGTTTATCTTGATATTATCGACAGTTTTGGAGAATTTTTCCTGGCTATCTAATCCTATGACCAAGTTAACTCTAATGGGTTTCAAGTTTCTCTAGAGATTTGAATGTGAGGAAAAATTCAAGGAACTAAAGATAAGGTTAGTCAATGCACCTATTATTATATGACCCTATAGTGGAGAAGGGTTTTTAATATTTATTGATGCATCCAAGAAGGTATTGGTTTATGTTATTATGTAGAATAACATGGTTATTTTTTATGGCTCATGGAATTTGAAGATTCATTTGTAAAATTACCCAACTCATGATTTAGAGTTAGCAACGGTAATGTTTTCATTAAATATATAGAAAATCTATCTTTATATATAAAAGTCTTATATATATAATGATCATAAAATTCTGAAATATATATTCACACAAAAGGAGTTTAACATGAGCCAGAGAAGGTAGCTGGAGTTGATAAAGTATTATGACTACTCAAAACATTACCATCATAGGAAAGTGAACAAGGCTCTTGATGCTTTGAGTAAAAAGAATCATTCTAGATTATCTATTATGAGGATAAAAAAATATTCAATATTTATGGATTTTGAAAGGATAGAACTATAATTACTAAAGGAAGGGGAAAATATTATCTTTCTCAAATAAATTTTCAACCCTCTATCCAAGTGAATATTAAGGAGGTGTAGAAGGAAGATGTAGATCTAAAAAATAAAGTTATAACTTTTCTTGAGTTTAACCTTAATCGGGATGGAATGATAATGTTTAGGAACTATGTATGTGTTCTTTCCATACTATATTTGAAGAAGGATCTATAAGAGTAAGCACGTATTTATTCATTTTCTATTCATATTGGAAGTATCAAGATTTATAGGTATTTAAAAGAATACTTCTGGTGGGATGGCATGAAGAGAGATATCATAGATTTTGTATCTCAGTGCTTGTTATCCTAGAAAGTTAAGGCAGAAAGACAAAAGTCTAAAGGGATGTTTCATCCAATACACATACCAAAATGGAAATGGGAGAACATCACTATGGATTTTTTCATTGGACTCCCCAAAACCTCTAAAGGGTTTAATGTTATTTTGGTTGTATTTGATCACATTAAAAATTCAGAACACTTCATTTCTATCAGAAAAGACTTCTATCTAGATCATATTTCTAATATATACATTAAATAAGTGGTAAGGTTTCATAGAGTACCACATTACATTGTATCAGATCGGGATCTGAGGTTTACCTCTATGTTTTGGTAGATTTTTTAGTAAGAACTTGATACTGAATTGAGTTTCATCACTTATTATCATCCTTGGATAGATGAACAATCTAAAATAACAATTCAAACCCTATAGGATATTTTGAGATCTTGATATCTAGATTTAAAAGGTGTTTGGGATCAACACCTTACTCTAGTTGAGTTTTCTTAAAACAATATGTTTCAATAAAGCATTCATATGGAACCTTATAAATCCCTCTATGGGAAAAAATGTATAGTGTTGATGTACAGAGATAAAGTTAGAGAAAGAATGATATTGGGACCTGATATTGCTGAAGAAATGGCATAGAAGTTTAGATCCATTTACCAGCCTATCAAGGCAGCTCAAAGTCGGTAGAAAAGTTATATTGATAACTGATAGAGATATCTTTAATTGGTTGTTGGTGAAAAGGCATTTATATTAATCTCACCCTAGAATAAGGTTATGAGATTTAGGAAGAAAGGAAAAATAATACCTAAGTATATCATCTCATTTGAAATTCTAGATCGCATCATTATAGTAGCCTAACTTTTGGAACTTCCCTTAAATGTCTCTCAAGTCCATGATGTGTTCCATGTACCTCTCCTAAAGAAGTACATACCTAACCCTTCACATGTAATGAACTCTGAGGTCATACCGCTGGAGTAGGATCTTTATTAAAAGGAATAACCAGTTGAAATTATGGATCCTTCAGAGAAATTTCAACGAAACAAGACCACTCACCTTGTTAATGTTTTGTGGATAAATCACCTGTTACAAAATGCTACATAGTAACATTATGATATGATGAAGTAGAATTATCCTCATTTTATTGTACTAGAATGATTAATTTCAAGGGATAAATTCATTTTAAGGGGGATATAATATAACACCCTAAATTTTATGGAACATTTTTTCAAATGAATTAATTTTTATTGATGTATTACATTACACTAATTCAAACATTACATTCACATTTCACTGACTTGTCTTTTTCTACATGCAATACTTTCTTGGTTTATGTAACACACAACATTGAATTTTTATGAAACATAATTTTTTTTTTATAATTATTTAAATGAGACATTTATAAATTATGTTTTAAACATAGTAATATGATTAGTAATAAATACTTTACAAATATTTTTTATAATAGTTTTATATGAATATAACATATTTATATTGAGAAATACAATTTTTTTTAAAGTTTATATGTTTAAAAATATTTTATTCTCAAAAGAAATGATTTCCAAGTCCTTCTATGAAAAAACAATAAAATGAATTTTAAACACTTTTATAAATTTAATTTGATAAAATAAAGTTAATTTTTTTAATTTATAATGTTTAAATTATCTTAAGATGATTTTTTGGGATTTTTTTGAGAAACTTTAATTTTTGATGAATAGTGAAAAATACCGAATTTGTATTCAAAAATTCTTTTTCATATAATTTATTTATATAGTCAAATAATATTTTAATTTTTTTTAAAGTTTAATTAGATCAAATTTTTATAAATTAGTTAAATTTAGGATATTGGAACCAATTTCACATTGAAATTGGATATAAAAACATTGCAAACTTTTGATTGTTTTTACTTTAAAACCTTGCAGTGTCATCCCGTCTAGGGGATTAATTTTAAATTAATTTATAACATTTATGTGTTTGAAATTTTGTTAAATATATCACATACTTTTAATAACCATAATTTATAATTTTTAATATGGTCAGATTAGTTTTTGACCAAAAGTATTACTGAATGAAGTTAAAATTAATTATAGGTATTAAGGTAAAATTAAGCTTAAAAAGGTAATAAATATTAATCTTAAGAGACTAAATGACTTATCCACTTGTCCAACACCAATTTTATGTCCATATTTCAGCCATAAACCTTCCATTGTTGAGTTTTTTTGGTTATGTATTAATTTTGTTAGGTAAAAACATGGGTACACCTAACTTGTTTTAAAAAATGTCAAGTTTGTCATGTCCCTTCCCTATAAAACGTCACCACCTATACCCATTATTAACACATCTCAAACATATTATGTTTAGAAATTATCTTCCCAATACACTTATAAAAATCCACACTTCCTACTTGAGGCCTACCGTTATGCATAAAACCTTCCAAGGAATCCCTTTGGTGACAACCTAAATGAGTTACCCGATTAAGAGGTAACACCCTCCCTCATTCTCTTTTATTTTATTTTTTTTATAAACTTTTTAAATTATAATTATTATATGATTATTTAACTTAATAACTATCCTCAATATACTTATATGTTTTCACACTAATTTTTTTAACTAAACTTACACACACATCCATCTAATGGGTAAAAAACATATTGTTTATGTGTACGGCGAACCACCGGCTCACGAAAATATGGTTTCTCGTTTTCTTTAACACATATCGTTGTAGTAATTATGATTTCAACTATATTTATATATTATATATTTAATATATATTAATTATTTAAGATTTTTTAGTACTTTTTCAACACATATCTTTATACTTTCCATTTTGTGTAAATACAATAATTTCATTTCAGGAATTGTGGACTATCGCCCCCTCAAAGTTATATGATTTGTTCACACACTACATATAATGTATTAAGTATGGATTTATTGAACTTATATAATATTTATTATATAATAATTATACTATAATGATTATATATTCACATATATTTCATTTAATTTCTTCCTTTCAATACGACAATTAAACGGAAACAGTGTTCATGCGTATATACGACCTACCATCTCCATGAACAGTGTATTACATTTCATATTTATATATTATGTGGATTATTATAATAAATATATAATTAATTTAATGATACCTATAACATGTTTTAAATTATTTAAATCATGATATGATTATAATGACCAATGATATAACAAATTAAGACACATGCGAAGAACAGAGTAGATATTACATTAATTAAAAACTTAACATAGAATTGTTAATAAGAGAGTAATATAAATTCATAATAAAACAATATATTGTATTATATATAACAATATCGTTTTATATAATAAACTTATTTTTATTATACAGTAGGTTTTGATAAGTATAATGAGAGTTAATACACAAAGTAAGGGGATTTAATCTCAATTTTTATTTTCATGGGATATATGCATTATTCACCACTAATTTATTTTGTGTGGTGTATATATTTCCCATGGATGTATTATATTATTATTATAATTAAATTTATGCATATTTACATATCAATTTTATGAACTTTCTCTCATGGGGTTTAAGTTCCAAAATTTACCAAATCGGTAAGATAGTTTAGTCTCAATTTTCTTTATTTGAGTCATAGGTTTTGTTATGCACCAACATTTTTTTAGGTTTATTGGTATGTTATATCATTAATATCATTCATTTAATGATATTTTAAGATTTATGTAATTTAATTTTCTTTCATTGAGAGTATTATCCCAAGTTACAATGTGGTAAGTGTTTATTCAAAAAATCTCATCGTTTATCTGGATTGTTTATGATTATGATTCCATTGATGAAATATTATAATCCATATCTCAAGAAAATTCATTATATTTATTATCCTATATTTATTAAATATCTATTCATGTATGTGTACCATTTTTAAACTATTTATTATTTAATATAACTAAGAAATTTTTTTTAAAAGTCTGACTTTACCACTCTCTTCGGTCAGAAATCTATATTCTTTTAAAACCATGTTTTCTAAAAAATTTCCAAAAGTATTCAATTATTTCCCAAAAATATTTAAAATATATTTTTACCCATGTTTTACCTTTTAAAGAAAATGGTTTTTTAAAAAGTAATCTTCTTGTTTTTTTTTCAGTTGAGGCACTTTTCTAAACATTTTTAGGGTGCAAAACGAATGTTCAACATGTATGTATTTACCCACCATAATGATCATCATTCCATTGAATATTCCTTTATAAGATTCCAAAGTTATTTTTTTAAAAGAAATTTTTTTCCTAATATTATGGAAAATCATTATTTTAATGCGGTTTTCAAGAAAAAGGTTTTCAAAAAATTTTAATTATTATTTTAATTTTTCAAAGGAAAAAGAGTATTCAAAATTAATTCATAAGTTTTAATGGAAATTGGTTTTCAAAAAAATAAATTTTATTTCATAAATTTTTATGTAAAAAGGTTTTAAAAATGTTTTTGAACTTTTATCTATAAGTCTTTGAAGTATTTTTAAACAAATGGTTTTCATAACATTTTTAGTATTCTTTTATAAGTTCTCAAGGAAAATGGTTTTCAAACAATTTTCAAGCTCTATTTATATTTTTTTAAAGAAAAATGATCCAAAATGTTTTCAAATATTTCTTTATAATTTTTCATGTTTATTTTCAAGAAATTGTTTTTTAAAGTGTATTATGTTTTAATAAATTTTTTCAAATAAGAATGGATATTTTCCTCAAGAAACGTCTCTAAAAGATATTTAAAAATTATTTTCCATATAAGATGACATCTATTGATGTTACTCATTACCTTATGGAAAATAATTCAAAGGTTCCATCCATACTCTTTCTCTGAATAGTTTATGTTTTTATGGCATGATTTTTATGAAACCCTTTCTACTTCCATGGGTTTTATGCTTGTGAAATACACATATTTTCATAGGTTAGGATTTGATGAAATTATTATGAAACCTATCATTTTCCATAGGTTAAGATATAATTACCTATTTATGACACCAATTTCATTTCATGGGATTATGATAGGATGTTTTTAAAGATCATATCTTTTTATGGGTCATGATATGATGAATGTTTTATTATCTAATGATATATGTATGAATTATTTTATTATGGGATGTGTCGGACATATATCTCCCTCTAAAGTATTGGGTAAAGATTTAAATTTCATGAGATAATGATGTGAATGAAGTCGAGAGTCTTAATACACGATGGGAAGATGGGGAAACTCAATACCTTATAAGTAAAGGACTACAATTGGGGATGGTGGTGTGTCCCATCTAATAGGTGTAGTCACCATGAAGATAGAAAATGAGGATATCATATCTACTATGGTAAGATACAGAAACCCAAGCCCTTATAAAAAAACTACAACTAGGGATGGTGGTGTGTCCCTCCTAGTAGGTGTGGTTCTCATGAATTATCTTGATAAGTTCCAGTAAAGCATCTTGACTTATAGGGAATGATATCACATGTTTATATATGCCACAATTCGATGTATTATTCCTATGATATGCTTTCATGGCTTATGTTCTTTATTTTATTCTGATTCATGTCTTATAAAATGTTAGGATTTATTCCATGATTCATGTTTTTGATCTTATGATATACATGATATGATATTTAATGTTATTATCACGTTCATGTACCCCTATTCTTGTGTTTATTCTTATATGTCCCCATTATTTACCCTTACTAAGCATCTAATCTCACCCCTTTTTATGTTTCCTTCCCTAGGTTATAAAGATACATATTATACTTGATGTTTCTAATAAATGTGTTAGTCATGAAGAACCTAGTGGGAGATATTGTATCTCACTTATGTACCAGTGTTTATGTTTCCATGTTTTCATTTGAACTAAACTAGTACGGTCTTTGGGCATCTGCTTGTATAATGTTTTAAGTATTCCGAAAATGTTATCTGATTTTAATGTATGAAAATTGAGATTAACTATAGATTTTCATAACCAAAATTGAAAAAATAATATTGATGAAAAAATTAATAACATTATAAATAAATTGATGAAGTCCTTATGGATTACTTCATAAGATAGTGCTGGTGATTCATACTATTCCAAGGATGATTCATGTGAAAAGATAGAATGTGTTTCATTTCCATGGCATCTAAGGTACACTCCACTTATACCTATCATAATAATAATGTCTTATATGAATCCAAAATTTCAAATTAATAACTATAGGAGTATTTATATATAACTAATGAAATAATTAATTAACTAAAAGATAAATATAAAAATGTGAAAAATTGTATTCTTTATCTACTAGAGAAAAAACAATTATTTCAATTAAAAAATAAACTCATTACATATTATTTAATGTGAACATGTATTTGAAACTGTTAAATTAATATATTAAAATGGATTTCAAACAATTTACTGATAGAATAGATACCTTGAATATTATGTTGGGTAATCAACAACTACCTAAATTTAAAACTGGTATAGGATATCAATTTGGATGAAAAAGGAAGTTATAGAAGAACTATTTTGTTCCTATTTCAAAAATAAGACATTAATTTGAAAGGATAAAGGAACTTATAGTTTTGTGGGAAAAATCTCATTATTTTGGACCTAAGAAAACATGTCTATCGAGATATTTTAATTTTTATATTAGTAAGTCTGTAAAACAAATGTTAATACCCAAATATTTATTTGCTAAGTTTTCTAAACCTAAGAAAGTTTGGGTACTAAAATCATTTTTTGGTTAACTATATAAAAAAATAACTGAAGAGCTCCAAGAAAATATTATTTTATCTAGAAGTTGGATGATATATACACATGACTATAGACTACACAATTTTCAACAATACGATAAAAGTTAATGGTGGACATGTCACTTTCTGTGATAATCCTAAAGGAAAAATAATTTTCTGTATGAAAAGTGGTAACTCAAAAACAATTAAAATTTCTAGAATTTTATGTTTTGATGGTTTAAAATATAATATACTTATTATTTATAAGTTTTGTGATGATGGTTACTCTATTCAGTTTGAGAATAATTCTTGAAAAAATTATGATTCAACGCATGATTTATTTTTTACTCATTTTGGAAGTTATAATGTTTAAATTATTGCTTTAAATTATTTATTTTCATAAAATGATTCCTAATTATATTATTTCCAAATAGAATCTTGGATTTTTAATAGGTTACTAGTTCAATATAATGTACAATAACTTTAAAAGTTGGCTGGAAAAGGATTATTCATGTATCCACTCAAACTTAAATTCTCAAAAGACAAAGTGTGTAATCATTGTCAAAAAAGAAGCATTAGAAAATTTCTTTCAAAAAAAATAAATAGGTTCCTACCTATCAAGACCAAAACAAGTTCATAATAATTTATTTTGAACTTTTAGATTATATACTAGGTGAAAATCATTATGATTAAGTCATTGTTGATGACTATTCAAGATTCAAATGGGTGTTTTTCATTTTTCATAAAGGAAAATCTTGTTCTTTTTTTCAAAATTAAGAAAAATATATGAAAATCCATAGTTGACTTACCATGAAAACCTTGATAAGTGATCATGGTCATTAATTTGAGAATCAAGAATTTGAGACTTTATGTTCACAGCATGGTTATAGAAATAATTTCTCATCACCTAGAAAACCTCAAAAAAATTGGTTTTATGAAAGGAGAAATAGAACTCTATAAAAAAATTCTAAGACTATGCTTAGTGAGCATGAATTACTAGTTTATTTTTTTATATAAGCTATGAAAATAGGTTGTTATAAAATTAATAGGTTTATTATAATACCTCTTTTAAATAATACTCCTTATGAATTGCAGAATTGTAGAAACCCAAAGGTAAATTACTTTAACATTTTTTGTTGTAAAGTATTTATTCTTAATAAAAATATAATCTAAAAAATCACCAAAGAGTGATGAATAAATTTTTCTATGTTATTCAACCTCTAGAAAAGTTTATTAATTCTTTGATAAAAGAGTCAAAAAGTGTACAATAATATTTTCCTGACACATTTGATGATATATATCCATATGAATCTAAATATTATTTATAATACCTTGAGGATGATATGTCAAATCATGATATAAATCATCTCTTTAATATCACTAACCATGCTAGTGATTTAAATGATAAACATCCCAACAGTGACCAAATAGACCATATTTCCATTGATAAAGACTAAAAATAACAAAGTAATTTAATTACAAGAACTGTTAGGACCCACAAGTACCATTCTTTAGATGTTGTTTCTTGTAATCTTGACAAAGGTAATAAATGTATATCATCTCGTAAAAACAGGGTTTAACATCCATATTACTTATCTCATCTAGAACCTAATATCATTAACGAAGAAATTAGTGTTAAAAAATTCAAAATGGATATTTTAGAGTAAATTAATAAATTTAAAATAAAAAAATTATGGGAATTATTTGAGTGGCCAAAAGACCACCTTACTATTGGAACAAAATGGTTTTTCAAAAACAAGGCTAATGATTTAGTCATAATAGTCAGAAACAATGCTAGGTTGGTTGCACAATTTTATAGTCCAAAATAAGGAATTGATTATGAAGAGACGTTTTCAGATTTATCTACACATAAATACATTATAATACTTCTATCGTATGAATCCCATATTAATTTCATATTATATCAAATGGATGTTACGATTAAATTCCTTAATATTTATATTATTAAGGATGGTTTTGTTAAAAAATCACCTAGTTTTCTTAAACCCTAATTTACCAAATCATGTTTCATGTCCCTAAAAATCCCGTTATGGATAAAAATAAGTTCATAGAGCTTCATATGAAAGGCTCAATTTCTTCTTAATTTCAAATGATTTTTAAAAAGTTATAGTTGATCCTACACTTTTTATAAAAATAATTTAAAATTTTATTTAGGTTTTAAAAATATATGTTGATGAAATTATATTTGGTCCCTTAAAAAACTATTTATGTATTGAATTTTATAAACTTATAAAAATAGAATCTTAATTATGTTTAATGGGTGAGTTGAAATTATTTCTTAGATTATATTCCTTCCAAAATAAGGAATAAATTATTTTAAATCAAAGTAAATACACTAGATATCATTTAAAATATTTTTGAAGGTATAATACTAAAGGTTTTGGTACTCCTATGAGTACTACCAATAAACTATATTTGGGTAAACAAAGAAACTAGTTTACCAAACTGTGTATAGAGGTATGATTGGGATTTTATTATACTTAGTTGTTAATTTTCATTATATGATGTTTATTTTGTGTATGTTCTCATTTTCAATAAAAACCACAAGATTCTCATTTAAATGTTGTTAAAATAAATTTTAAATACCTTTAGAATATAACTAATTTTGGTTTATTCAACTCTAGAGGACATGAATTTAAATTAGTCATTTATTCATATGAATATTTTGGTGGTCGTAAGTTAGGAAAAAAACAACTCTATAATATTTAAATTTTTGGTTAAGTATCTTGTATCATCATATAGTGAAAAATAATAATTAAATTTCATTGTATACTAATGAAGTTGAGTACATAGATATAGGAAGTTGTTGTTCATAGAACATATGGATGAAACACACTCTACTAGACTACGGATATCAATTCAAAAATGTCCCTATAAATTTTGAAAATAAAAGTGTTATTAACATATCTAATAATATTTTATCACATATTATAACAAAAAATAGTGATATAAAACATCACATTTTGAGATATTACTTTAAAAAACAAGTTATCACTCTTGAATTCATTGAAACTAAACATCTACATGCTAATATTTTCAAAAATCCTTTTAATACAGAAAGTATTAGTTATATCAAACATGAATTAGGAATGATTATTTATTCAAAAATGATATTTCATGTTTAAACATAAATATATAGTATTCTAGTCACATAAGACAGAAGTGATTATAAGGCCAAAGATATCATAAAGGATGGTCATATAGTAAGTCAATCTACTGTGACTGTCCCAGATATCATAGAGATGGTTATGTAGTAGGTAAATCTAACATGACCCTCTTAAGAAACATTTTGGAAATTAAAATATTTATTCAAGCTACTGAAGATAAATCTATACAATTTTTAAAATTTCACAGTACTATTTTAATTCTTATTTCTCTAGATTTTTTTCTGATTTATGTGCCCTAAATGATCTTAATATGACCAATTAAAATTCAAATTTACTTCTCTTGAATAATTAATACTTCATGATCTCTAATATCTAATTTTTTTAACCCTTGGTTTCCCATGATCCTCTCAAACTTCTATAAATATGGTACTACAAAGTGGGTTTTATATTTCATTCCTTCTAATGAGATGAATCCTATGAAGAAAGGAAAATCTTGCTCAAATACATCCATTGAGAAACAAAACTATAATATCTCAAATAAAATGGAAACTATAAATAAATAAGTGGATATTGAGTGGTTGAAATTTTACAAATTACTAGTCTCAAAATTGATTCAGTAAGAAGGATAGAGTGAATGATTTAGTAATAATGAATAACCTTCCAATATGATATTTTTAAAATATTTTTATTTGAATGGTAATTTAAAAGTTGGTGAGAAGAATGATTTCATATGAACCTTATTGAATATAGTATAATAGTTTTTTCCCTCATTACAGTGGTCAAAATTATTTAAGGTTCGTCGTGAAGGTGAATTTGAGGGTTTCAAAAGTTATTATCACATTGTCTATTAAAGTTTTCAAATTGAAAAAAAAATATTGGGGGATGATTAGGAATAGAAACTTGAGGAGACCAAATGTCATGGAATTGTAAAAATAATATAGAAAGTTTATTAAGTTTATTTAGAAACGGATATTACCAATGAAAGATGGATTTATAATTTTAGGGCCCCAAGATCATTTATTTTTATATCTGTTGAATAACACTGTAAATATAAGTCTAAATAGATTCCATATAAGGCACATGGAAGAATTGTGTAAGCCATATTCTAGTTTTAACTCTCTTCCTTATCCTAAGTTGATATCTTCTCTTCTTGAGTCAAAAGAAAATATTCCTTAGGTTAAGTAAAATTCAAAATCATCTTGTCAGATGTACTTAAATAAGACTATTTGTAAGAGGATAAAAGTTAATAAGAACACCTAAATAATTACATAGTAACTTATAGTGAGAATCTATATAAGAAGTATAATCCTATGAAGAACCTTATAAGGAAAAAAGTATAATTATGATATTGGTCTATAAGATAATGAAGTTATAGAGTATTCATGAGAGGGATAAGTATATGTTGATCATGGTAAATATTTTAATAGAATCAGTGGAAAGGAGTTTTCTTTCGGAACTAGTGGAAATTTTTCAATTACACCACTTCTAGTTTCATATTCTTAAGTTGTGACTTATGTACCTACTCAAACTCATGAAAGTTTTCAAAAATTGAATAATATTTTGATTCAAATTTTGATGAAATTGAGAAATATATTATAGTCCCTAAGGAAACAAAAATTTTTGATTTAGCTAAATCTGATGAAGTGTTTATTCCCTCGGCTGATGAAATAGAATCTATTAAAGAACAGGATAATACATCCATGAAATATGAATTGGGAGAAACCTTATTTGATACTCAAATTTTTAATGGGTATAATCCATTTGGATCTTATATATTGGTTTTTAATTACCCTATCTTTTATTCTAATAATGATGATAAATATGAAGATGGCGGCAGTCCACCTGAGCATGGTTGGTCTGCTATTCCAATTTCACTTATAGTAGTTGGAGTATATTTAGTTTATTAGATTGATTTAGATAATAGGATTGGTATCCCTTCTCATAGAGGTGTAATACCTGATGAATAATAAAAGTAATTCGATCAAACTATGGATCAAGTGATAGATGATCTATTTGGACCAACTCCTGTGAAGTATGTTGAAGTTACATGACTGTTTGAAGTTATTGAATGTAAACCAGAAAGTGTGAAACAAATATTTGATTCATCTATTATAAGTGAAACAAAACATTTATTAGATGAAGATTAAGTTTAGTATGGTGGTATTAAATACCCTACTAATCAGGAAGCTCCACCACCTCCTCCTATTTCATCTAATGTAAACAAGGATGACTTAAATGAGTTCAAATTTGATCTTTTAAATATGATAAATAATTTTTTTCTAGACTTTAGGAAAAATTTTAAATATTCCAAAGAATAATGGTAGTCTATATTTGTTTCATCCGTTGGGTGGTACATCTATCCAAGATTATTTTTTAATATTTATTTCATAGAAAAGGAAATTCAAAGGTTGAAATAAAAAATGTTTGTTATTAAATACTAATTTCAATATTTAATGAGGGTTCAATCTTTTAGAGACCTTAGTTTGTTTATATATCCCTCTACATCTAGATAACCCCATGTTTCCTCTACATATTCATCATTTGTACAACCTGGTGCTTCCAGTATTAAAAATTATTTGAATATGAAGATTGTAAGTAATGATTTAAACACTATCCTGAATGATTTTTCAGAAACCTAAGAGATGATTCAATATACCTTTACAATACACGCTAATAATATTTTTGAATTTGTAAGGGTTGATGAAAAAATTATTGGAAGAGATATAGAAACCATAAATAATTTCATTAAGTTCATCTTACCAAGGGTATTCACTAAAGATAATTTGAAATATTTATTTCATAATTTGGTTTGTGATATCAAAATTCCTCTAATGACTAAAGCATTCAAATAATAAAATTGAGTAGCTAAAAGTAATTCCACCTTAGTTGGATATATTTATGGAGGAAAAGACCCATTTTTTGAAGATGATGGAGAATGTCTATAATTATTTAGGTGAATTCACTAGGCTCATGGAAACAAATTTTTTATGTTACTAATAAAGCACTGGTGATATCATTATCCATTCAGGTCAGACCTATTATAAATCCTTCATTCTTATTTACTCTGGAAACTACCCCTTAAACACCTACCATTGCACTATTTAGCTATTCAATGGATCAAGTAGTGAAACACCTTATAATTTTTTCTAAAATTGTAGTTATTATTAAATATTTTACTCCTATTATTAATCTAATACCTAAGACTACCAAATAAAAAACAATTTTGGTCCAAAATATATTATAGAAGCTAATTCCAATTCCTATTGAAGTTCCTAATAGGTAATATTTCTATTTTACATTGTATTAAACATTTTTAATGAACATATTCTCAGTTTCATGAATGTCTTATGTGTTTTTATTTCTTCATTATTTTTTTAACACTTGTTATATTTAGACCTATTTCAGTAATCAATTTCAATATATTATTTTTAGTATTTTTTAGTAATCCCAAAAGGGAAAGAATAAATATGGTAGTTAACAACTTCATGGAAAGATATTTAGGTTTTTATTTATGTATTTTGTACTGTTTATTTTAATTTTAATTTTTTTATATGATATTCGATCAGGGTAAATCATTGGACTAGTCTATAAATTCATTATTTTAATGATACAAAATACTATTTATTATTATGATGATTATTTATATGTTTTATGATAGTAAAAAAATTTTGATAAAAAAATGCTAAGTGTTAGATCTATCATAAGTTATAGTGGATCAATAGTTCATTTCACTAGATCACCTATATAACTAATGGATTGAACATGGGATCAAAATTTTTAAATTCCTAAAATAACCATGATGGAAAATTGATCATGTTGACCAACAACATAAATACCATTAATAAATTATTCTAAGTATTGTATCAACCACATGTTATCAGTTATTGACCATGTGGAAATCTATCAACCACGGGAATATAGATAAGATATCATGCTAGTCAAAGTTGAGATTTTTAGAATGGTTGAAGTAATCATGCAGATAAAATCATCATATACATGAAGAATACTCAATTAAACATTCAATTAAACCCACCATAGTTAAAATTATATAATGTATTGGATCAACTATAAAGTGTTCCAATTGACCACACGTGGACTGAACACACAATAAAGACACCACCTAGAGGGATTTTGTACTGAATCAAAGTACCAAATAAACCAAAAGAGTTTATATAAGGACCAACCAGGGCAGTGACAAAATTTAAGACTATAGAAACCTCCCAAAATTCATATCTATCTACCGATCAATTTTGAGTGTGGCCCTATCATGCCTGAGATTCCAACAGCTATATTTTCACATTTAATGAAGATGTCAGATCATTTGAAGTTTGTTATTATAATTATATACATTATGATTATTTATAAAAATCTATATAGATAATATTATTATAAAAAAAATTAATCCTTAAATGTTCAAAGTGAATAACTAGCTACTTCCAAATTAGCTTCATTTTTCACACTCTATAAAAATCTTGTTTTCTTCCTAACACTAAAAAAACCAATAGAAGTCATGAATGACTATTACACTTAATCCCAAGATTATTTGATGATCATAAAATGATAATAGAACTAGGTTGATCAACTAAATTCAATCATTGATATAGCTTTATCTTTTTTCTCTTCAATATTTAATCATTATATTTTTCTTTAATTTTGAGTTATTATTTTACATACCTGTAAATTTATTCAAAAATTCTCTGATATTTTAAAGAATTGTATTTGTATAATATTTTCTTCAAGATATTTACTTTTATTTTCGATGAATAACTATGGAAAATTATTAGTATATCTAGGACTTCCTATGTGTAGTTGTATGCTTGTAACCCGATCCATGTTGTACATCAGTACACTTGATCTGGGTTGTAGATTAGTATATTAGTATTAATAAAATTTCTTGTTAGTTTCTTAATGTTAAGTGCATAGTATTAAGTTCCATATTGAAATTGAACCTCTTGTTTTTTAATATGCGTTTTGATTTTTTCTTTCACTACTTACTTTGAATTCAATTGAAAATTCCTTTCTACCTTATGATATTCACTCAGTGCTTTTCAAATTGAATTTTTAAAAGAAACATTGATAGTTATAATTTATCTATGATATTTATACTTTTAAGTGTGATTTGAATATTTTTAAAGTTAAAAAAACATTTCTTACAAGGTTTTGATCACTACCTTTGAGATTTTTTTTTAAAACAAAAAATTGTATATATATACAAAATTTTTTGACTTGAGTGTTTTTAAATTGATTGATTTTATTTATTTTGAAAAAAACTTATTAAAATCTCAATTCATCCCCCCCCCCTCTCTTGAGTATTCCACTAAGACCAACATAATCCATATCATAATATATGTTATCTTTATAAAGGTATAAAAAACTTATTTTTTATCTTGAAAATGAATCTATACATGTCTAAAATAGAAACATAAATAATGTTTTTGGTAACACTAGAACATAATAAAAAATCATTAAAATATAAATTAAACTCATCGTCACTATAAGATGGTAGTCACTGATATTTGTTATTTCCAGTATTTATCTATTGTTAGCTTTAACATATAACTCACATAGAGATACCTTTCTGGGTCTATTTAGTTTATTTATTTGAATGAAAATTTGAGTACCAGAAGCTATATATAATAGAAAATTTATAGACATATAAAAATTAATTTTGATAACAAATGAAATTAAACATTCCCCTTGCTTCTTCACTAAGGTGTGGTTCTTCTTCTAGTGTCCCTTCTTACCACATACAAAACATACTATATCTTATTCATTATATTTCCCCTTGATCATCATTTTGGTTGATCATTATGAATAATCCTTATACTTGTTATTAGTCTTGGGTAATTTCACATTTCCCCTCCTTATATTCACTATTTAGAATGAAAGTACCCATACCTTATATCCTTATCTTCCTGAAAAATTAGGGTAAATGTATCTATGAGAATATTTTAAATATTATTCATATTTAAATTCATAAAAAATCTAGATAAGATCAGAGGTAGTAAGCTAAGTACATAGTTTGTTCACAATTAATTAGGTATCCTAAGACCCAGAAATTACAAGATTCTCAATATATCAAAACATCATGAATACATGAGGTCTATCTGTAACACCTTCTATAATCATGCATGTGAAAAATGACTTGGAGATTAAGTAACTCTCATTTAATGGATTCTCCTAATAAATATCATGAATATGGGACAACATGTTGTATGAGGTCTATCTGGAACACCTTATATAATCATGCATGTGAAAATTGACTTGGAGATAATGTACCGATCCTTTATTGGATTCTCCTAAAAAAGATCGTGAAGATACGAAAACATGTCATATGTATCAATGTTATCGTAAATAATTTAAATCTCACTAGAAATGGACAATACCATGATTCATTATAAGTCCAATTAATCATCTACATATTTCAAAAATAGAGTATAATCCTCCTCACTATCAACCTTAGAAAGATCTTTATCTGTAACTGGGGACTCTGGCCTGTAGAACTTCTAATACTAGCATAGTACAATGAAAAAGATCCTTTATAAATCCTAGAAGATTACACTTGTTAAAATATTATCTTTATACAATATCAATCACAAGAATAATTTCATGGTCAAACTAATTTCCTTTTACTATAAATAAAACAAAATCAGGTTTTAGTACTTTCTCTCAATTACCAAAAGTGTTACACAATGAATTTTATTTTATTAGTATCCAAATTTTTATTAAATTACAATAGCCTAACCCATTACACTTTTAATATCGTATCCTGTGTATATTCTACTGGAAAAAATTCAATATCTCCCTTCTTATAACCTAGATGACGATCTAGTTAAATTAATTAAATATAATTAGGTAGATAGTCGGTCCAAATGTGTGAATTGGTAATTCTTTTATTTGTTGATTGGACTCCTCAATCCTAAAATAGTATCCTTGGATTTCCTTAAAAAAATTCCAAGTTTTTCCATATATTACAAGGGAAGCTAATATTTATGAAAACTTGGTTAAGATTACCAAAAACTATCTTTAGAACTCCCTGATAAATTAAAGTGTCCTGAAGAGGGCCAAACCACCAATTAAATTTATGATTTCATTCTATGTCATGTAATTTAATGCCTTTATAACTTAATTTTTTATTGATATATTTTATTTATCTTACTCATAAATATTATTAATTTTATCCTTTTTATTGATTTTCAATATTCTGTGGATTTTTAATAATTAATTAACCATTTCTTGATAAGATAATTTATGCATAATCCATTTATTTTATTTTATTTTTTATTATTTTTTATTTATTAACATTATGTGATCATGTTTAAGTAAACATGCTTCCCATAAATAAATAAAAATCCACTGGATGAAAAAAAATAAACATATGTTATGATCATGAGAATTTAATAACTATTGTTTTATTGTGCAGATGATAAATCAACCATTTCCCCCAAGGGGGATAACTCCTTGAGATGGGATTGGTTCAAGATTAATTATTTCACTATTAAAATGTGTATCCCCTTAATTAGTTTCATCAAAACTCCATTTTAAACTTTCTCATATCGCATGGGACCACTTTTATTCATATATAATTACTCACACATGGTTGAGAAGAAACAACATTTGGGGTTACATAAAATAAATCATGGACATTCATTCATATATATAATAAGGATAAAGGGATGATATTAACATCAACACAATTAATTTAATAATAAATTATCACAAAAATCATGTAATAATAATTAAATTAAATATAAACCCAACACATACATAGGTAAATCAGTCTCATTATCAACCATCAATGTATTTACTACACATTTAAAACTATCTATAATTCATTTCAACCCATTCTCTATTAAGATAAAATTCTGAAATTAATAAATTAATTAAACTTAATTGACTATTTAAACAGTTATTGATATTCCCATCCTCTGTAATTTTAAATAAATTATATAATTCAATTTAAAATTATTTTTTTATATGGTATGTGCTAACAAAAAACATACTATATACCCTTTCGATCAAAATTAAATTTAGTCTATAATTTAATAAACACACCATGTACTGAAGGCAACATTGCATGTACCCTTTTTCATTACACAGTGTTTATTATTACTTGAATGGTGTGTTAATTATTCTTAATATGGTCTATTTTAATATTGTGTACTTACACAACATGTATCTCTATATAGTGTTGAATGGTAATACATGGCATGTTATTCCTTGGGTCAAACAATGTAGCCTACATGGTATGTATAACCACACTACATACCATTAATATATGAAATATGTGTCATTGGAAGTTCACATTAAGTGAACAACTTGTACTAAAACAACAACCATTGTTTATATTCATAATAATGCAAAAAAAATAAATAATTTATGAATCTAATTCCACCTGACCCATCAAAAATCACTCAGCGTGTAATATGTGGGAAAACCCAATCTCATTATGTGTAAAACCCAAAACATGTTGTATAGTTTAGTTTTTCTATAAGAAAATTTATTTTTTCATACTTGACCCCCAAAGAATTCCTATCTTGGCATGTACTCTTCATGAGTGGGTACAAGTTACATTATCTGTAAAACTAGCTACACGTTATGTACACCATTCTTCGAAAAATTACACAACATGCCTAGTGACTTTGTATGTATTCTTATATGGATAATAATGAGTTAAATTGTATATATGATACCTAAATACTGTATAAAAACATTCATACCATGTTTATGAGCTCGAAGTTAATATGAAATGTGTATTAAGTATATGTTTTGTACTTTAACCATACATCTTCTGCGATTCCCATGGGGCCTAATGATGTGGGGTCACACTACATGTACACTGGCTATGAGCCAAGTAATCCTATCATATATGTGTAAAATATAGTTAAAAAGATGACATATAATAATTATGTGTACTTATCAAGAACCGACATGAATATCCTAGTACATCAATACCTAATAAAGTCCTAACATGATCCAAAGGGAGTTCCTATTCCCCATGGGTTAGAAAATAGCACCTGGAATCTTTTGAACAATCAAGAGGAATGGTTTTTCCACAAGAAAATCCAAAAATATAGAATAATTAAATATAAAGCAATAAACATTCAGTATGGTAAAAACTTCTAAAGGAGAATGGTAGCACTAGAAATAAGATAAACAACCCAAAGTAAACCTTGATTCAAAATATGACATGGTCTCCATCAAATTAAACTCAAAATATCCATGAAAATGGTGGATCATGGATCCACCAATCACCTCCATCACCCAAGTTCATGTTCTCAAGCACACCTACCACCTCCAGTAGCATTTTTCCATTTCCTAGACCTATAATTACATAATCTATAAGCACCCAAAAGCTAAAGGTAGTGTGTGAGCTAAACAACCTAGTAGGATTCTACTAAATGTTCCATAAGATGTTCCAATACAAATAAACCATTTTATACTATAATTTAAATAAATATAATTCATGGTAAGTCATTTCACATTTTTAATCTAACATGATTTCTAAATAGGAAGATGTTGAGTCTATCAAAAATAGGATTAAAGTAAAATTTTCAAAAAAAAGGGAATGCATAAAATAGTTATATAATCATTGGCATGTAATAATCAATTCAAAACCAATAAACATGTTCATAATCCCCAATATAAGTTAGTTTCTAGATATAGGATTCTCATACTACTCAATCAATTGTCAAATATCAAAGTTTGTGACCATGTCCATAAGGCTTAAGCCTTTGGGATAATCAATTAGTACCCCATATGAGGAAATCAAGTCAAAATAGATTTAGTTATACTTATCATCATTAATCCATTTTCTATGGAGTTATAGTCATAGAATGCTTCTCCCAACCACCCACTAACTACCCATTATCATATATTCTTCCAATTAATCGATCAATATTGGGAAATTCATTCATTTAAAATCAATTCATAGTTTAAATTACCAATTCAAGTTTCAACATTCCATTTCAATTTTAAAAACAAGTTTTAGGTTTTCATCAAATTCATGAATTTAAAAATCATATTTATTTTAAACCCATTTTTCAAAAGAATATAAATAAAATCATTTCTTCAAATAATTTATCAATTTTAAGCCATCTTTTCTCATAAATCACAACATATTTTCAATTCCTTTGAAGATAGGTTTTATTTCAAAAATACATTCATTTTAAATCAATAATTTAAATAATTATAATTTTTTTGAAATAAATTGAAAATATGTTTCAATTCATGTATAAAATCAATGTTCTAATTTTTGGGAAAATAATTATAGAACCTCTAACCTTTTATCACAAGGTCAAATAATCAATCACCCATAACAGTAATAGCCAATAGAGAATCAAATAAAATAATATCAGTGTAGAATCCCTATAATCATAAATCATCAATTTAAAATTTTATATCCACCAAAATAATGATGAAACAACAATATAAAAGGATAATAGGGTATAAGAAAGGGGAATTACTAATAAAAAAATTACAAAAGATATATAAAATGCATCCATCAATGCTTAGATCTAAGAAGAAGAGAGTTTTGAGGATCCAATTAGCCTCTTGAGAGCCTCATGAATCCAAAGAATCATATTTGGATTCATTGAAACTGATTTTAAATTTATAATGGGGTCTTGGGGACTTTAATTATAATTTTTGGGGCATAAAAACCCACTCACATGGTTTTCTATGTTAGGTTGCACAGTTAGTTCTAACCATGTGCCTAACCATGCCTCCCCACTAGGATTTTGGAAAGGGTGCATAGTTTGGCCACACTATTAGACTAATCATGATCCAACCATTAAAACCCTTACTATTCAAGGTAACATTTGGAGGGGTGGAGGCACAGTTTAGACTAACTGTGCACCAACCATGCACTACCCTCCATAACCACTAATGGGGCACACTGTTTTCTAGGATAAACCACATAGTTTTTTCCAACCATAAACAAACCCAAAATCATCCAAAAATTTAAACAAGTCTCATGAAGTTTTCCTGAATAATATCCAATCAATGGATGATCAGAACAAGGTTCATAAGTACCTACAATCTGGTAATTGTATGTTACAAGACACCCACTATAAACACATTTTCACCTAGAAATCCTATTAATAAGAATCCATGAAAAAGATATGAGGACACTGCTCTATCATCACTAAATATCTCTACGAAGTCTCATGAGAATAAAAACTATGATACCATAACACCCAAACCAAGGGTATATAATTTATATAAAGAACCTTCATCTCATAATCAGTAATCTGTACCAGCTGCTCAGTCATGGATAAATCAGGTTCAACATCATGTTCCTCCTAGCACAAGATGTGAGATAGGTATGAAATATAATTTTTGAGCTATGATACATGAAAAACATTTTTAATCAATGAAAACTAAGGTGGTAAATGCAAATAGTAATCCCCATTTCCAATCTTCTCAACAACCGAAAATTGTCTCATGTATCTCAGTGCAATATTTCCTTATTTTCTAAGTTATCGGTGACCTAACTGAGGTGAAACTCTCAAAAACACCTAGTCATGGATTAAAACTCCAAATGGAATTTATGATGATTATTATAGGATTTATACTATATCTGATCCATCACTATTCTATGAGGAATCAAATTAATCAATGTTATCATCACTTGGACTAAGCTAGGACCAACCTGGGAAGTCTCACCAATCCCTATACAACGAAGCGTATATAATAATGTGTGGTTATAAAGTGCCTAAAAGGGTCTGAACCTAATAGAAAAATGGTAACTATTGTTGTAATAAAACTCAACCAAACCCCAGTGGCTATCCTAAGATCCATCAAAATCAAGAACAAAATCATGAAGCAAGTCTTATGGAATCTAAATATAACTTTATTTTTGTCCATCCATTTTTAGTAGATATTTCATTCTTAAACTAACTTGGGATCTCATTTTACCCTATAGTCCTCTACAAAAATGAGAAGTGAAACCTAGATCTATTTCAAAAACTATAATATATGGAACTTCATGAAACCTAATGATCTCCCTCGCATACAGGCTTCCCAAGTCCTTAACTTTAGTTGTATCACAAATAGGGATGAATTAATCCTATTTAGTTATATTTTTGATAAAAACCAACATCAAATTATTCCACTAAGGTGTAAAAGTTAAACCAACCAAAAAATACATCAAAATATCATCTCATTACCATGTTGGAATACGAATGGTCTGAATTAAACCAGAATAATTCTAGTGATCAGACCTAACCAGCTGATAGGTATACCAATGAGAAAAAAAATCAGTAACATCCTACCACATACCTAGCCACAAGAACCATTATCACATGTTGTAGGAATCCTGGTTGTGCCATGTTGTACCACCCACAAAGAATTTTAGTAATCCCCTATAATAGATTTTCTCATGGGTAAAGTTATGATGTACCTTCTCCATAATAATACTAAGAAAATAATTCTAATTCACCAATGGTATCATCACTATAAAAAGGATTCTTAATTCCATATAATTCATCATCAAGCATATTATCTTAAATAATAATCTTGAGAAGAGATGATCTCAACAGAACAATTCTAAAATAATCTCAATCACATCCTCCTGAACTCCCAAATTCATGTGAGTAAAGAGATACCTCAGATTCAATACTTCTGATGATTCTATCATGGCCTAGGTTGGAAGTTTCCATCTCAAAAATTTGGGATGAAATCCCACTTATCAAGATTTTAGGAAATTTCAAAATAAAAATATGTATGTACTCTACCCACTTCCTCTAACAAATATTAAAATATTTTTATAAGAGATATAACTTGGGATTTTTTGTCAGAATAAAAAATAAAAATTTCTCCGAATAGGTCATGATTCTAATTATTGATAGAATTCATCATGGTGATGAGTTAAATTCCATGGGTAGGATAGTTATTTTTGTGTTTCATAATCTATCGGGAACCATAGGTCATCACGTGATCACCCTACATGATAACACAACCCAAACCTGAACCTAATGTGTCAGAAAAGACCAAATATCCATGCCAAGCCTCTAGAAGAGTAACAATTGGTGTAAAATTCCAAAGGTGTTTTAAATCATCAAATGAATTATGTAATTTCACATTTCATAATAACTTTACCCATTTCTAAGTCAGAGATTTCATAGGATAATCCAACATCGAGAAATCCATAATGAACCGATGGTAATACCCCACAAAACCCAAGAAGATTTGAATCTGGAAAATGTTGTGTGGTTGTTCCCATGTCATAATAGCCTTCACATTATTAGGATCAACTAAAATATCATTTTATGAGACCACATGTCCAATGAAATTCACTTCCTAAATCTATAAGTTACATTTTGATAACTTTGCATAAATTTGGTGACTAATAAAAATTTCTAGAACTTCTCTTAAATGATGCACATGATCCTCCTCGATTTTGGAGTAAACTAACATGTCATTCACAAGAAAACACCATGAATTATTCAAGTTACTCATAGAATATCATGTTCATTAGTTCCATAAAAATAGTAAGAACATTGGTTAGACCAAATTTTATAATAGGATACTTGTAATAGTCAAACCTACTCTTGAAGGTGATATTTAGAATATCAGATTCTTTGATTCTCAAATGGTGATAACCAAATCGAAGATAAATCTTTATGAACTGCTCTATCTCCTTAAACTGGTAAAAAAATCATCAATATATGGAAATGGATATTTTTTCATTAACATAACTCCCTTGAGTTTTCAAGAATCACTAAAAAGGTGAAGTCTTCCAAAATATATATTTGTGAAAGGAATAAGTACCTCCCACGTTGAAACACTCAGCCGAATAAATCCTTTATCAAAAAAATTATCCAACTAAGTATTCAAATCCTTTAGTTTATATGGTTTTATATGTTAAGAGGGAATAGTGATAGGTTGATTTCTTGGTACAAAGTCAATAGTGAACTCTACCTCTCTCACTAGTGGTAACCCAAAGAAAGTCAGATAGAAACAAGTTGTGGACATCAATAACCTCTAGATGAAGATCACAAATAAATTACACTTACTCCATATAAAAATAAAATATTGATATCACTCTGACTAGCTCTAAAAGAGGTGTTCTATCTATAATCGACTTCGGGTCCTATTCTCTTGAGAAAACACTGCACACTCCATTGGGGGAAATAAAGGAGACCTGCCCAAGATAATAGTCAGTATAATATTTATGGGAAATCATAAAATCCATCTAAACATTTTCATATAAAGGTTTTATGTCAATAACTATAAAATTATAGGTGAGAACAATCTATGATAAAAATAATGTGCAAGAAGGAGATCATATACCCTTCACTCTCTTCATTATAAGGGGTTTAGTAACACCCATCACATAAGTCATAATCTCAATAGGAAGGTTTAGAAAATTCACAACATGATTTGATGTGAATGAATACGATCCACCGATATCAAATAAAGAAATCACTAATAATAAAGTGATAGTGATGGTACCTCTCACCTTCATTGGACCCACATCAACTTCCTCTAAAGACTCTTCTAGAGTGTGAAGAAGCATCATTTTGAATGTTTGTGGATGGAACCCCTTAGTTATTTAAGAATAAAATTTAAAATAGATACCTTTAGGTGATGATGATCCAATACCACTAAACAAGGTATAAAAGACATGATAAAACTTTTATAGGGGCCTGAGTAAATTCAAGTACTACAGATATTTGGTTCCTCAGTACAAACTCATTTTGAATTTCTAACCTTTCCACACTGAAAGAAATTCAATGGTCCTCTTTTAGACACCGTAGAAGGTAAAGATGTTTCTTTTTTCATGATCAACCATGATACTCAACACACTTACTCTTTTATTTTAAGGAACCAATATAACTGCCACTAGGAGTAATAGGAACTCCCATTAACCCTGAGTTACTAGCCAGGTCAAGCTCTACAATCAATGCTATGTACTGTACATCTGTGTAAGACATGATCTTCAATATGAAAAATTGTGACTAGATGTGAGATTGAAGACATATATCAAATATTTGGGCCTTCATATTCTCATTAATCACTAAATTAGGATAAAATGAACAAGTTTAGAAAAGTTGTTTGTATACTACATCACAGTTCTATCACTTTTTTGAAGGCTATGAAACTTCATAAACTTTTCTAAAACCATCAAATCTGGATAGAACTGTTCTATAAAAAGTGATTTTAAGTACTTCATTTCTAGGATTTCATGTTTATTCACCATAACCATCGAATACCACTACATATTTTTAGTCCCCTCAAGCATGAAGGTATCATATTTTACTTTTATTGAGTCTAGTGTTTCTAGGATCTAAAAAATAAGCATAATATTTTCCAAAAAATCATATTTCTATTGAAGATAATTTTATCTTTGTAAATATAGGGGTTTCTATTAAGGAAACTCTTATGTATGATCTCTAGTTTTATCCCTTCAAGGTTCCAGTACTAAATCTTTAACAGGAATAGGTACGGGTACCTACCCCATAGCTTGGATGACATACACCACTATCACAATGAGATTATGATCAACTGGAGTGTTTACCTACCATGGTTCATCAGTAGCTCCCTCATGAGTTTTTATGACTTCCTGGGGGAATGGAATTACATAACTTCAACAATCAACATGAAAAAATCAGAAAATTTACTCGAATCATCAACTCGATCAATAGATGTAGGAATATCAATTACATCTTTCATAATTAAACTTATAGGATTTAAAATACTTAGATCAAGTTTTGAGAAAGACTAGGATCAGATCAAATTATTCCTTAAAGATTCTTTTACTAAACACTTGTGGTAACTTAAGGCCAATTATAAGGATATATGGTTAGGATCTTACTCATAACTACCAATTAAGTCACAAAAATCCTACCTCTTATCTACTAGGACATACCAAATAGTTTACCGACATCAAGGAAATATGTTAAATGTATCTCAGATACCAATTTTTCATAAACCATCCTAAATAACTTCATACCCTGATACTCAATCCAATATTGACAAGACACAAAGGGTATTCTCAATCCCTTCATCTTCGATACTAGAACATATAATATTTTTAACAATCAAGGGGAACATTTCTTCTAGGAGAAAAACCAACAATATAGAATAATGTGAGATTAAATAATAATAAGTTGGTATAAAAACACTCCTCATAGAAAAAAGTTACACAAGCAGTCAAATAAAAAACCTAAAGTAAAACATCATCCAGAATACGACACAGTATCAATAAAAGTAAACTAAAAACATTTATACAATTGGTGGATCATAGCTCCACCACTCACCGCCATTAACCAAGGTCCCATTTTCAATCATATATACTACCTACAAGTGGATATTTTCCTTTTCCAATAATTAGTATAACATAATCCACAAGAACCTAAAAGAAAAGGTAAGGTGTAAGATAAACTACCCAATGGGATTCCACTAAATGTTCCATAAGAAGCTTCAATACAAATAAACCATTTTATTATACAATTTAAATAATGAGAAGAAATATAAATTCATTTCACATTTTAAATATAACATTATTTATAAGTATGAATATGGTAGATATATCAAAATAGTCTTAAATAAACATTTTCAATAAAATATAATGGAATGATTAAAGAATTTCAATAATCACTAGCCTTTAATAATAAATTAAAAACAAAGAAAAATGTTTATAACACATGTGATAAGTTATTTTTTGGGTATAGGATCCTCACACTACTCTCTCAATCATCAAAGATCAATGTGTGTGTGCATTTCCCTAAGGCTCAGACCTTTCAGATGATCAATTAACACCCCATATGGGAAATTCATGCCCAACTCGACTTAGTAATAGTTTTCAATGTCAATCAATTTTTTAGGGAGTTAGTGTCATAGAATACTTCTCCTGGACACCCAATAACTAACTAGGATCAAATTTTCTTTTAACCAATAAATCATGGTCTATTTATTCATTTTAAATATATTCATAGTTCAAATTTCTAATTAATGTTTCAAAATTCCATATTAATTTCAAAACCAAGTCATAGGTTTTCATTAAATTCATTCCATTAAAAATAATCTTTCATTTTAATCCATTTTTTCCCAAATCAACATCAAATAATTTCTCTATTTCAATCCACTTTTTCTCATGAATCATAATTTATTTTTAATGCCTTTGAAAATAGGTTTTATTTCAAATATCCATGCCTTTGAAATCAATCATTGAAATCTTCACCATTAATGGTTTAGAAATAAATTAAAAAAAAATCAATTCAAGAAAGAAATCAAGGTTTCAATTATTGGTAAAATCCACATATAACCACCTACCTTCTATCACATGATCAAATGATTAATCACCCAAAATGAGAATCACCAATGGAGAATCAAAGTTGAAGAAGATCAAAGAGGAATCCCTAGAATCATAAACCATAAATTTCAAATTTTAGATCCACCAACAACACAAGATCCTACACTCTCAAAATATGAGAAAATAAAAGAAAGGGGGATTTTTAATCAAGGAGAAATCACTTATTTAGAGTAGATCAAACTCGTCCATAAATTCTATGATATAAGATGAAGATAGGTTTGAGGATCCAATTCAGCTCTTGAGAGCCTCCAAAATACAAGGAATCATATTATGATCGATTAAGAGTGAATTAGGATTTAAAATGGGGGGGTTAGAGACTTTAATTAGATTTTTTGGTGTATTAAAAAATAGTTTTCAAAGTTTCCTAGGTTAGGCCACATGTTTAGTACTAACTGTGCACCTAACCATGCACCCTTCCTAGGAATTTTGAAAGGGTGAATGGTTTGGAAACCAAGTTAGACTAACTTTATTCTAGCCATGAAACCCCTACTTCCCAAGGTCTAATGATTTGTAGGGTTGATCATATGGTTTGGACTAACCATGTTACACCCTTAGGTTTCATAGTTTTCTGGGTAGAACTACACATTTTTTCCTAATAATGTTTTGATCATGCATAACCCAGAAAACTTAAAAAAAATCAAGTATTCACTAAAAATAACCCAAAACAGGACACAAAGGATGATAAAAAAATGGCCAAAAGTACTTGAAATATGGTGATGGGATGTTGTAGTAACACTCACACACAAATTGTGTTGTGATTTGTATGGATTTTATAAATTCGGTTTCCCATAGATACAATACATTTACATTTCAGTTACACATCATGTGTCCATGTCATAAAACTAGAATATTTAGCACCAATAAATGGTAAATTTTAGTATTTTTCATTTATTCATGTTATTTTGAAATTGAATTATCATATTTTTTTGGATTCTAAATTAATTATGAAAAATTTTAAATGAAAAGATAATAAATTAAATGTGAGAATCCATCAACAAATAATAAATAATTATAAATTAATATGTGGTTGTTATGATGCCACTTGAAAGTTCTTAGGCATAGTGAAAGTGGTCAATCCCATGACCAATAATATTTTTGACAAGTTTCTTCAAATAATTCCTCAAATATGGATGATAGAAACTCTAAAATATTCTAAGAGATAATCTTTTCACATATATTTTATAGTTAATTTTAGTCAATAATTACCTTTTTCTTGTAATTATTGATTCATTAATGATTATGGGTGATCTTCTTATCATATCATCATTTCATTAAAATATTCAAAGTAAAACCCATATACGAGTATCCACATGTGATCCAAAAACCTCATAATGTCACTATTCGAACTTTGGGTGCTAATACTGATGATCTAAACATCTTGGATTATTTTCTTGTGATCACAATAAGAATTCATTTGATATTAAATGATTATTTAAAGTTATATTTATATTGAAAGGGGTTAGGAGTATGATTTTTTCTCATTTTTAATAATTCTAGAGAAATTTCTCTTTGATATTAAGAGAATTATCTAGAGAGAAATGATATGAACAAAAAAATAACTAACACTAGAAATTATATAAGTTTAGTTATATACTTAGGTTTAGATAATTAGTTATTTCACAAAGTCCCTTAACTAAATTATTTATTCTAAGTAAAAACCAAAAATAATAAAAAATTTATTATTATTATTATTATATACCATGACATTCATAAACTTTTGGATATAAAATATCACTTATAAAATAAATAAAATATATCATTTCATCAAGACCCTTAACTCAACCCATCAATCCTCTTCAATATTTATCGGACATAAATAATAAATATTTATCTAATAAATAAATATCTCTATATTATTTATTCAATAAATAAATATTATAACCACTGACTAGAAAATAAATTTTTATTTAATAATCAACTCACATGTATTATCTTGAATAACTTATTATTGAATTTATGTGATCAACATTACCTAAATGATTATTATTCCTCAATCTAGAAAATAATATTAATTCTAATATTAAACTCAAATAAAATTTAACTAAAATCATTAATACACTCATTATGTGACCCTTTAGGTCTTTTTCTCAATGAATTTATGAAAATTAGTCCAAATTCCAAGATTAGATTCTAGCAAGTTTTCAAGGAATTCATAGAGGAAGAATTTAATGTATTGATGATAACAACCTCATACAAATTTTTATTGTGTAATATAATATATATTTCTTGATATTTCATTTGGGAAGTTGTATAATCAGGTCAAAAACCTAAATTATTTATATATATTTCTTTCATTGCCATAAAATTGACTCCAGGAGAAACCTCCATAGTCATGGTATTAAATATAAATTTCCATCTAAATCAAAGGTGTTATGGTATCATCTTATTTTCTAGGAATCGATAAATCCTATAGTGAATATTTCATTAATTTCATATCATTTATGACACACCCAACATATATAGATTTATTGTGAGCCTATGTTGACATGATTTTTGACACTACATAAAATTAAACAAGTCATGATATAAATTAATAATAATCTCAAGTTGTTGAGACCAAGATATTTTTTGGGATATATTAAGTTATTGGGTGATTGTTGAGTCCCAAATTGATGTTTCCACAATTTTTAGTTTAATAATATTCCTCTACAGTTTATTATTTTCACCATTGAATAAGAATTGAAGAATATATAGTGGATATGTTAAATGTGTTGACATTCATTTTCAATACATAAATTATAATAAAACTATAGTTATTTTGTGTATTTTATTTTGGGTTAATATTAGTCCATGGTTCTAAAGTATTTTGATGGGATTCGAATTTATATGAAGAATTTTGGTGATGATTGGAAGTGTTTTTGAAGGGGTGAAGTGTTGGTTTGAAATCAACCTAAGTCCTCAGGACTTTGTAAGAGTCATCTAGTGTGGAATATATTGAAAATATGACAAAGCAATGGTTTAGTGACCCCAACACTAGTAGCCCAGTGTTTGTGCCTTAATTTATTAAATTAGCATAGATAAAAGATTAAAATACCAAAGGACTGAATAGCTTAGTAGTTTTGTAAAAATATATTTCTTAAATGATACCCATTTTACATTGGGAAAAGAAAATAAAAAATAATACAAAACAAAAGATAATAAAGTGCATCCTTGAAAACTCATTCAAAGATATCTTATTCATAAACTGGGTAAAGAAAGAAAAATAAGGGTGACCTAAAATTATCAGTAAGGGTTAAGTACATTAGAATCTTACCTGAATCAATATTCATAATCAATATAGAAATGTAAAATAATTGAACACACATTCCATTTAATAAATAACTTTTTCACCATTAGAATCCTAAAATAATATCATAGTGAATATTTCATGGATAAAAATAACTGAATTCTAAATTAAATGATTAATTATTATACATAATTTTTCCCATGAACATGATACATTTACCATCAAGAAATTTTACAAGACAGTTTTATATTCATGGGTAAAAACCTATTTAATTTGGACAATTTATTCATCTCATGAGGCTACTAATACATCGAGGGGATTTTCTAAATATGTTCCCCACACATTATTGAATTTATAAAGAATTAGTTATATATAGAATAAATAATTTAATTTATGAATCAATATTCATTATAAATAAATATTTTTATTGAGTAAAAGATACTGATTTCACATTGTTTCTTTAGTTAATCATATCACTTTTAAAGTAAACATTTTATATAAAATGGAATACGAATTAGGAAATAATCATATACATTATCAAAAAAATATGGATATTTAAGAGGAATGAAATTTAAAATCAATTATGATAATAAATAAAACAAATGGGAATTATATACACCAAGGAAAATAATTAGGTTCATAATATTAAAATATGCCTCAATAAAGTGAAATTGAGATGAATTCCCTTATAGAGATCATTTAATTAATAAAATGAATTCATTTTGTGTATACACTATAAATAAAAACACACAAGTGGATATACAACATGAGGTAGTCAAAAGGCATTTCACACATAACCTTAACATGATAGAATCAATTAAATATGAGTTTAACCTAATGAATGAAAAATTAGTTAAAAAATCCCTTAACACTTGTAATTAGTTGAATCGTATGCCCCATAAAGTTAATAATTTTAAAATGAAACATTTAATACTATGAATATAATGTGATTCGTGATAATATATATAAAAGGTCATTATACACAGCAAACAAAAAATATTATATATGATTAAGGCATATATCTCATAGAAGTAAAAGTGAGATGATAAAACCTTACTACTTTGTAATCAGTCAAATCATGTGACTTATTAAATTAATAATTATTAAATGAAATATTGAATAATATTTAGAATAATTATATTATATATAAAAGGTTATTTTATACACCACACACAATAAATAAGTAGTGGGTAAGGTGTAAATACTATATAAGTAAAAGTGAGACATGAATCCCTTACCTCATGCTTCCCTTTAATGTAGAATTATTTAGCCTCCTATAAAATGATTTAAATAATTTTATTAATTTATTTTAGAACTATATTCATATTTATAATACCTTATATTATCCTTTTATATCATCCTACCACCCTTTCATTAATAATATTTCATTATTTTCATTTTTTCAGGTGCGTCTGTTTCATGGTTTCATGGTCGGTTCATTTGCATGTAATTATGAATTTAATTATCAAATGGAAATAAAACCCAAAAATTGAAATTTAATTGTATTAATGAAATTATATATGTTTAAATGGTCCAATTTATCATTTTTCTCTCATACATGAGGATGATTGATTTGATAAAATGTTAATGATAAATGTTTAGTTTATTTTTGGCGGTTTTTTCCAACATCACAAACTAGTTTACTTTTATTTAATACTATGTCAATATATTAGTTCAATAACATTAATTATGTTATAATATATATAATAAAATATTATTCATCTAGAATAATAGTTTTATGACAAGCCTTTAAGGATTTAATGTAAAATTAATAATCATTATCCATGGAGACGGTTAATCGTCGTAATTTGGACAATGGATTAATTTCTTTGAATAATAAGGGATAATAAAAGGTATGGATATAATATATTCCCCTAGAAACATAAAATACTAGTATATAAAATATTATGTAGTTATCATTCCTTCATAGATGAATTATTTGAGGATAAAGTAGAAGAAGAAAAGAAATTAAGAGAGGTGTTTTGAGAAAATTACCTCTTGAATATCACCTCCTTGAAGGATCCCTTAAAGACATTGGAATTTTTATTTTGGTAAGACCTATAGCACTTGTACATGGGGATAGTTGGTATGATAGGTTTTCCTAGATATTTTAATAACTTTAAGGTTTTTTATGAGAAATGGGGTGGTATTTATACTTGAGAAGGTGTTGTTTTAAGTGATTAAATAATGATTATTTATTATTTAAAGCCAACCATATTTGTGTAGCATTAATTCCAATGAATTATATTGATTATTAATGTTTTAAAGGATTATTAAGGTCTATAAATACTAAAAATACCAATAAATGTTTTATTTTTTAGGTACTTTAATCCTTTACATTTAAACTTTAATATGTTTCATTATTTTAACTATACCATGGTAAATATTTCTTTTTACTATAATGACCTAACTTTTGACCAAGGTATGGATCATTAGTTTTTCATTTTTAATTCTTACTTTAATCATGTTAAAGATATTATACAAAATAGGGAATTCTTGATGAGGTTACGGGGATGGTTCGGAGATCAGAGGTCCAAAAAAATGGGCTGCCGGCTGGGCTGCATGATTAGTGGAAAGAGTGTGACCCAGGCAGTACGGTTTGTATAAACTATGTGGTTGTGGATAAGGGAACCTGAAATTCCACATTATTTTTCTACAACTATATGGACTTTTCTTATGGTTTTTTTCTTACTTTATAAAGGGATAGGATCCTTCACGTATAGTTTGCACATAGTTTGAAAATTGGGCGCATAAACCGTGCATAGTGAGTCTTGGGAAAAAATTACCCCCCCGCTTAAAATATAAAATATTTTTTATTAACCCTTAAATTCCAGTGAGTAGATCCAGGAACTCCTATTTGAGATCTCAAAAGGCCTATGTCTTAGTTTTTACCTGTTTTCTCCATCTGGTGTCTGATCTTTAATCTGTTGGAGGCATTAAAACCCTAGTGTTAAGGCTCCCTAGTCTTTCTACTCATGTCTCTGTTTTTCTTTTCATTTGTTATTCTATTTGTATGTAGGATTGTATTCCCTATTTTTAGGTCATTTTATGGAAACTAAAATCTATTCCAAACTTATTTTAATCTAAGTTTTATATCAAGTTAGGCATGTCTACAACCCCTAAGGTAGGTGGTCATGTTGTTTTCTATTTGATTTTTAGAAATTTTGTATTTATTCTCATTGTTCCATAAGCCTTCCTTTGTTGACCTTCATAATTTTTTTGGTTTCATCATATATAAATTTCCCTAGATCTTTGATATAGGTGAATTGGTTTTGGTTTAGGGGTTTAGAGATCACCCTTACTCTATATGGACACCCTTATGTGTGACACTTTGAAAATGTTCATTTTGCCAAATGGAAAAAATGCATTGAACACAAATTAGCTCACGACATGAATTTTAAATGAAATAGAAATTTTTACATGATTAATTGATATATAATAAGGTTTATTAGTGGTTATTATACCTTTTTAATTGGAATTTTCCAAAATGGAATGTGAGTATTTTACCTTGACACTTTGGCCTTCACACTGTGCCTTGAAATTGATTTTCCATGTTAGGAAAATGGGATGGTTGTCTTGGTATGTTGGCTAGTATGAGATGTATTAAAAATTAAATATTAATTGGATTTAATTGAATGTATTCAATTTATTGAATGAACTTTCCCTTATTATGTTTTATTATAAAGGTATTACATGAAATTGGTTGTCTGTTTAAATTAAAATGATATAAGATGGTTTTTCCTTATGTTATATGATGTGAATGATTATGAAACTTCTATTATTAGGAGATATGATATAAATGTGTGGGGGGGGGATGAATTATTACCCCATTATAGTTGTAATATAAATTTATGGGTGGGATTCATTCTTACCCCATGCTAGTTATGATAAAAATGTATGGGTGGGATGCATTATTACCCTATGCTAGTTACAACCTCTATATGTATATGGGTGAGAGGAATTATTACCTCATGCTAGTTATAGTATATATGTACATATGGGAGGAATGGTTCCCAATGCTAGTTATAATCTCTCTATATATATGAATACACATATGGACACTTGTTCATACATACCAGCTTTGAGCTGAAGCAGGTAGACCCATTAGGTATCCTTAAATAATTTATCAGGGCTTATTTATTTATTCTACATTATTTTACCTTTCCTTCTATTAGTAGCACACTATTTACTTAAAAGTTCCTACTTGTATTATAGGTAGTCACCATTGGTGGTGTCCTGCTGATATGTTATCTCACAACCTACTTGGGATTCCCTTAGCACCTGAGAAGACCGTTTTCTTATAGGTATGGATAGATAAAAACACAAATCTTTAGGTTTTTTATTCTTATTACTTATATGGATCTTAGGATCAAAGAATTAGGCTTTGGATCAAGATGTTATAGAGAAACTTTTGGATTTTTCTATCTTTTGTACTTTTTTTGGTATATCTATTTTCTGCTTTTTGTTTTCCTTTTTGTACTAGAATGTCATGCATATATGTTGTATTAGAAACTACCTATGATTATTTTGGATACATTATCTAGTTATTCAGACTTACAATGTATCTATTTATGATTTTTATATTTATTTTATTTATCTTTTGTATATGATTCCACTACTGTTTATTATTTGTTGCATCTACTACATTACTCTGACATGGGGGAATAGTCTCCCCAATGTTTTAGCATCACACCCCCATTGCTAGTCGATAGCCCCTGGATTATGGGGAGATGTACCATGGATCATGTGGCCAACCGGGCTTGTGGAACGGGTTAAGTGTAAATCATGTCGAATACATCAAAATTGGTACCACAAGAGTTACTTTCTTGATTTACTATTTGGAAATAATAGAATAAATATTGTAAATGCTTAGAGACTTAGTCATAAGTCATGTTTGGGTATCATGAACCATTTTATGGGGTAAGGGCCAAGTTTCCCTACTTATGGTTATTATTTATTCTTCTATTAATGTTGATATAATTTCACTATTGGGTGATTCACTTGTTCTGTGATTTTATTAATATTGATGATATTGGGACCATGAAATAGGGAAAGTTTAGTGGGTTCCACTCTTTGGTTCATAAGGTGTATGCAACCTTATGGGTCGTAAAATGGCATTATTTCCACCTCAACCATTTAATAACAGTATAATTATATGAATAAACACGATTTATTAGAAAAAGGCTTCCAATTGTGTGTCAAATTTTGGTTCATATGGTGTATAGGCCCTGATGGGTCAGAAAATGACATATCAATGGATTAATCTGATTTAAAATTTTTAAATGTTCTAATGAAAATACATTCAAATGGTAAATTAATTTTAACTTGAGAACAACCATCTTGCACATTAATAACATACAAAATTGACCCAAACCTAACCTTGGTAGTGGATAGTGGGTGTTTTTCCATTCGTATGGTTTGTTCCAATGTCTAGTCATGGCTTTTGATGTAGGCAGATAGGCGTATCTATTATTATCAGAAAGATTTAGTACCTATATTAGTTTCTTAAAATAATTTTTCTAAATTTCTTGAATACCTTTTGAGATGTTTATTTGGAATTATAGCATTATGTAACCATGATTTTATTGTTTTGTGCACCCTTAAGTAGATTAAAATCATGTTCCTAAGGTGGATTTCCTTGAGACGCTAGTTGTTCTTTAACTCAAGCCACATGTGACTCCTCCTCCTATGCCTAATTTGGGAAATGACACCAAATTTACAGAGGTATTCTTGTGTATGATGTAGAGTATGCAGATGGAACATCAGTTTCAGTAGCATCATCCTTCAAGTTTATCGAGGGATGGAGGGCCTATTGCTATGGGTTCATGGATTGAGGTGATCCTTTTTAATTTCTAGTACTTAGAGATGCCTCCAGAGTGGACGTTCAAGCTAGCTTCTTACATGATACACGATTCATCCAAGAGGTGGTGGGATGTAATCACCTAGGTATTCCAGCATAGAGAGATGTTTTTGGATGACTTATAGACTATATTCTATGACTACTTCATTCCTCTTACTCTGAGGGATGACCGAGCTAGAGATTTTATGAATATGTAGTAGGGGTCTATGTGAGTTATGGATTACTCATACTATTTCACTGAGCTACATCATTTTTCTCCTTCTCTAGCTAATGTTTATCTAATGGATACTATGAGTTTAGAGGATGGATTATGTAGAACCATCTAGTCACAATTCAAAGTTTTCAGGATGATGAATATTTCAGAAATCATCAACGAGGCCCTTATTATAGAGTGTAATTTGAGGGATGCTAACGGTGTGAGCCTGGGTGTCTCTTCACCTAAGGTCTATAGTGGAAATTATTTTGGATGAAAGTGATTCTTTGAATAACCTCATGAAGTTAGTATTGGTTAGGCTCATTTCTCTAGTATTTATCCTATCTTTCACCAATTTGGTGTGCTAGGACATTTTAGGAGTAAATGTCTACAAAACCTAGTTAAGTGTAGAGGTTGTGGAAGTATTGTTCATCCCCACCATTTCTATTGGGCTTTTCTACCAGTGATTAGAGATTTTGTATCTTCACCTACTCCTAAATTGGGAGTGGGATTGGAAAGATCACGATGCTTAAGAAGCTGGAATGCCATCAATCGTTCAAGTCGAGGTTGTGTTCAAGGAAGAGGAACCAAGATTACGATTCTTAGCACCAGTAGAGCTGGCCTGCTCAAGGCAGTCGGGCTGTGACTCAAGGTCATGGTATAGGCCAGTTACATGCAGTCTAACTTATGAAATAGGAGAAGAGTACCAGAACATCTATTATACAAGGTAATATTCTAGTATCCTCCACTTTAGTGTCTTCTTTGGTTGATATAGGCATGCCTCACTCCTTTATATCTGAGGAAATCACTGATAGTCTAGTCCACATAATTGAGTCTTATTATGGAATCATGACTCTAGATACAACCATAGGTATTTTTTCCAAGGGTGTTCATCAATGTCAAAGTTGTCCCCTTAATGTGGGTGGTTACCTATTCGTATGGAACTTGTATGTTCTCGACATGAAGGGATTTGATGTAATCATTGGGGTGCACTGGTTAGTTCTCAATAGAGATCTTATTGATTTCTATCAATGGAGGGAAATGTTTACATCACTAGAGGGAATGAATCATTTACATAAAGGAGAATGGGTTCTTAGAGTGACATGAGTAGGATCCGAGCAGCAGAGGCTGGGTAGTGTTACAACATAGGTATCCTTTCATTATCTATATGATCAGGGGTTACAACTAGTGGAATTTACTCCTATAGTGGAACATTTAAAATATGTTTTTCTTGATGAATTATCTAGTATACCTATGGTGAGATAGGTAGATTTCACCATATAAATTGTTCTAGGAGCATAACCTCTAACCATTCCTCCTTATTGGATGGCATTTGAGGATCTTCTAGAGATCAAGAATTCGTTGGAGGATCTGGAGGTCAAAAGTATTTATATGCTCTAGTACTTCTCCATGGGATTGTCTGGTCCTTTTTTCTAAGAAGAGAGATGGTACCCTTAGGCTATGTGTGTATTATCATCAGTTCAATCAGCTGACTATCAAGAACCAGTATCCATTTCCTAGAATATATGACCTCTTAGATCATATCTGAGGAGTGAAGGTGTTTTCAAAGATAGATCTAAGGTCAATCTATCATCAGGTGTGTTTTAGGAATTTAGACATACCTCACACAGCTTTTAAGAGAAAGTATGGTCTCTATGTGTACCTGGTTATACCGTTCAAACTCATGAACACACCTGGTATATTCATGGATATTATGAATCAGTTTTTTCACACATATATAGATTCATTTTTAGTGGTATTTGAGTATGATATCATGGTGTATTCACACTCCATATAGGATCATGCAACCCATATTGAGATCATGGTAAATACACTGAGATAGCATCAGATCTATGATAAGCTCAGTAAATTCCACTTCTTGATTGAAAAATTACACTTCCTGGATAATATCATCTTAGAGTAAGGAGTTTCAGTTGACCCAGGGAAAGTGAGAACTGTGATTTCTTGGGAGTATCCCAAGAATGTATTTGATATTCAAACTTTCTTTCATATTTCTAGATATTACAGATGCTTCATTCAAGATTTATCACATCCTCCAGCACCACTTAGAGTCTTGAAAAATAATAGTGTGAAATTCAAATGGTCTGAATCTAGTGAAGCATACTTTCAAGAGTTAAAGGGTAGACTGATTTCAGCACCAATACTAATTCTTCCAGATCCAAGAAGGGTTTATACAGCCTATTGTGATGCATCAGGTATTGGGCTTGGATATGTTCTAATATAGGATGAGTGAGTCATTGTGTATAGTTCAGGTTATTTGAGGCCTCACAAGTGAAACGATCTAACACATGACCTCAATATCGCTACTTTTTTTCATGCCTTATGTTGTTAAAGACACTATTTATTGGGAGAAGGTTTTTTGGTGTTCATATACCATAGAAGCCTCAAATACAGCCTCAAACTGTGGGATTTGGATCATAGGAAGTGTATTTTGGTTTAGTACCTACAATCATTTGATATCAAACTTTCCTAAAATCTAGAAAAAGGGAATTCAATAACCGATTCTATGATATGGAAGACTCAGACTCAAGAGGTTCAGTAATCCACTAATGTATGGAATCTTATAGACTTATTATTAGAGTTGAATGTTGAGGTTTAAGAGGACCATGGTCATACTATCCTCTCATCTTTAGTGGTGACATATACTCTTAATAAATGAGTAAGTTTAATACAAATATCTGATAATAAATATGTAACAACCCAAACTTCCACGGTATGCTTCTCTTTGAATAATACAGTAGCATGTGTTGTACGCAACATCGAGTTCTAACACACCACAACCAATCAAACTAGCCATTATGAATAGTAATACCTAATTTTTGAAATTTTATACATTTTATCTTTCAAAATGGACTTCATTTTTGGATTCAAAATATCAAAATTAGCTTAAGGTGAATTTTTTGTACTTTTTGGATAACTTTCATATTTTGATGAATAGTAAAAATTACTAAATTTTAATTAAAAAAACTTTTTTAATCGAAATAATTAATAGTGATAAATTAGGAATTTGAGGGATTTTAGAGTATAATTAGCTTATATTTTTACCATTTAATCCAATTTTTGTCATTATACATAATTTCATATTTAAACTGGACATAAGAAAGTACCAATCTTTTGATAGTCATTATCCCTTAAAAACATGCTTTTTGTTTTAACAACGGGAATTAATTTTAAATTAATTTCTGCCACTACTGTGTTTTGAATTTAGAAAAATTGATTCCATATTTAGAATTAGGAGGTCCAAATTGTGTAAATAGGTAACTTTTATTTTTATACATTTTGAATAATTACTTCAGTAAATATTTTATTTACCATGGTTAAAGGGTAAATCCGGTAAATAAGGGTAAAAAAATAATTTTATAATAATAATAAATTATTCTAAAATGTGTATTAACCCTATTGGTTGATACATTTCCAACCAGTGTCATCTTTGGGTCGATTTTGAGACCCCATGGATCCACTTGTAAGTGATAATGACAATTTATATTAATTAATTTAATGTAAATACAAAAATGGCATAAGCATATATCTTTTAGAAAAACAATTTTTACATAGGGTTATATATGTTATGTTTTAGACTATAAATATGCATTATAAATATAAAAATATTTACTAAATAATTTTATTTTATTCATAATTTTTATACATTGAATAATTAAATTTATTTATGACACAATAATGATGCAGTATTTTCCTTATTAATGAAAGAATCAAATAATTTGTATTATAAATGTTAAAATAAATATAATTTGAAAGTTTTTATGCCATCCAAAAATTTTATTGATTAACATGACATGTTATAATTTCTTTAATGAATTTTTTTAGAATTAATAAAGTTGTTAAGACTTTAACAAAAATCAATTATTAAATAGTGTCAAAATTGACATAAAGGAGTGTTTAAAACAAATATTATATTATTAATTGATATTCTATTCCTAAAAATATAAGGTTAGTCCAAAGGACTTATATAATGATAGTTGTATTATTAATGGACCACTTGGAGGTATCTTGGAAGTTTATTGTAAGTTTATTAACTGTATAATATAAAAATACAAAGATACATGGTAAATGTCAAACTAATTAACTATGAGTTAAAACTAAAAGATAAGGTAAATATAGTGACCCAAACCTGTCTAAAACCTATTGGATGAGTTTTTTTCAACCTATCCCCACCATAAATGTTAAATAATCGAATTTTGAGCCATTATAAACTTAATGTGAATTTATTATAAAATAATATTTCTAGCGTTTCCTAAGGTGCCCCTCACCCCTCTTATAAAAGGGCACTTCCCCTTCCCTCTAATTCAAAATTTCAAAGCCTTTTGTCTTGGCCAAGCCCTGTCCAAATATCCTCTCAACTTCCCTCACTTCAACCTATAGGCCTTATTTTGATCAGAAAGCCAACCTAAGGAGCCCTTTTGATCAAATCAAAAGGAAGAACCCGAAGAAGAGGTAATGTTTTTGCGACCCTCTTTCAAGTTCCTTTCTTCTTCCACTTAATTTTTCTTTGTTGTTTCCATTATAAAATAATAACTATAGTATCAACTATATACTGTGATGTTATTATAATTATGGTACAACCAAATTCATTATTCTATCCACCCTTTGAATGACATGTCACCATACGTGCGTACGTACGGCTTACCGTCTCCACGTCGTGGTGTAATTGTTATTCAATACATTATTATTTGGATGGGTATAATAATGATGTGTATTTGATGAAAATAATAAATATAACATGATAATTATTCTGTATATAAGATATATCAACCAATTATATATTATTATAATATCAAAAGAATGATATTGTCGCTCGTGCGTACGTAGGGACTACTGTCTCCATGAACGCGATGAGATCCATTCCCCATCATATCCATTCAAGTATAATTCTCATTTGATGATTAAAAATAATTTTTATGGACTTTATATTATTCTTTATATGAATAAGATAAAACATATCTATAACAAACATGACTTATGTAACAAAACATATAAAATAAAATGAGTAAGTTAACACCTGAAACGAAGATAATACAAAGATATTATTAACAAAGCAATATTAAAAGAACATATATAATATCATATTAATGTATTTTATTCTTTTATAATTGAATAACAATTATTTAATCATTATACAGGATCTTAACCTACCCTTAACCAAGGAAAAGTACAAGGTAAGTGTATATTTCACAATCTCTTCATTATCCGAGGTTGTTTATACGTAATTATCTACTGGGACCTCTTTATCATCCACATCCATGTTTCTTAAAAATGTTTTTCAAATCATTATTACTATTTTATAGACTATTGGTTAAAGTTATTTATACCCTTGTTGACTTTTTATAAGATGTTTATAAATGAATCTTTCCGTCGTTTTCCAAACAAGGTCCTTTTTAACCTTTTCATCAAAATTAAGGTAAGAATGTCTTTTTTTTAACTTATATGGCGGGTGTAGATATTTTCTGCCATTATAAAATCTTCAAAGCTTCCCATACATGATTATAAGAATATTTTCAAAGTAAATGTTTTATTTTATAATTATTTTACTTTTAAATGATTTCAAAAAAGAGAGATATTTCTCTCAAATAGTTTTGATTTCATCTATGTCAACATCCTTTGATGGATTTTAAGTTTATTTGAAGTTGATTTATTATGATACAAAACTTCCATATTTTATTGAAGGTTTTGTGATATGTTTGACTATGGATGTGTTATTTTTATACCATTCATGTTTTATGGAGAAAGTATTGACATTTCATATGCTAGTTTTAATACAAATGTTTATGTTATGTTTAAACCTATTCATATGAGGAATTCATTGCACTTAATAAGTTATGGGTAGAGCCTGATATAGCTCCGCGATTCATCGGTAGGTATCATGAGAAAAACTAGTGTATTGGCACAAGGCCTTGACAAAATCTTATTTTTAGTCTTGGCACAAGGCCTTGACTATGTGGTTATGATAGTCTGGCATTATGTATTCCATAATTATCAAAGTTGTTATTGATATTGCATGTGATTATTCAACTAGTAGAATATCTATGTGAATAAGTAAATGGAACTAATTTATTTTATTTCTGCCATATTATGATAAAGTTCAAGTTTATAAGGCTTTTGTTTTATTTATACATTGCCTTAAATGTTTATGCTTATTTTTGAAAGTTTTCGCTATATTTTTATCCTTACTGGGCATTTGAGCTCACCCCTTTCTATGATTTATTTTTTTCCTAGATGTGAAGACATATTTTATGAATGACCTGTAGGGATATTATAAGGGAATATGAGTGTGGAGACAAGATGTTGTTGTAGTTTTCACATTATGATGTAATGTAAACTTTATTAATGTATCTAGTGATTCTAATGCTACTAAACTAATCGGTCTTTTGAGACTTGATCTTTTGTGGTCATACCAATGTTATGTAATAATGCACTGACTCTGGGTAACTGTGGTCGGGGCATTACAGTTGGTATCAGAGGAAGTTTAGCAATATCCTTGGATGCTAGTTTTAGATAAACTCTGATTAGAGAACATAGACCTAAGATAGAGTTTTAGGATTAGTATAGAAGAAATTCATAGAATTTTGGTAATGTAGAGATTTTGTGATTTTTCCAAGAAAATACATACCTTTCTAGATACAAGCAGGTAGAGGCGGCTCTGGCACATATGTACCTAGCAGTAAAACCCAAAAACACCACTTTGAGCTAGAATCGAACGGGAACTGGTGCACAACAACGGGCCTTGCTGCACTCTTGGTTATGACACTCCCGGGGAATATGCTTAGGATAATTCTCATTTTCTTTAAAAACCATTATGAAGGGTTTATGAGTATATACTTCTTCAAATAAAACATTTTTATGATTATGGATTATATCCATAAACTGTTCAATTTATGTTAAGTTTTTTACAAGTTTGGATTTATGTATTGAGATTCATAAACTAATCTAGTGTATGTCATTGTTTAGAAATGGTGCCTAATGGAAGAAATGGAAACCGTATCAATGAACTCACTCCATGTATGGATTTCCCTCCTACTCAAGATAATTATAGTGGAGCTGATAATGCAACTGGTGTTGATCATCAAATCACCATACTGGGAAAACTCACTCAGGTTATGAATAATAACCTTACCCGTATAGAGCACCCTGATCCGCAGTGTGGAGGATCAATGTTAGATCGCTTCATGAGGTAACAAACACCAACATTAAATGGGAGTACAAATCCCTTAGTATCTGAGCAATGGATAAATTCTTTAGAGAAATAATTCCATTCCTTGGGAGTAGTGAAAGGGAAAAAGTTATCATGGCAGTTTACCGCCTCACTGGAGATGTTGATCAATGGTGGTCATTGATTCAAAACACAAAGGAAGATGATCAAGTATCAAATATGGAGTGGAGGGAGTTCAAAGAGATTTTCTTAGAAAATTACTTTCCTCGTGACCATCGAGCAGATATGGAAAGGCAATTTCTGAGTCTGAGACAAAAGGAGGATGAGAATGTCGCAAAGTATGAGGATAACTTTACAAGGTTAGTAAGGTATGTTGCAGATTATATATGTAACCCAAGAATTAATATTGATCGTTTCTTTGATGGGTTAAAACTATTTCTCCATCGAGAATTGGTCTCACAATCCTTCTCTTCATACGAAGATATTGTCTCGTGTGCTATCAAGAAAGAAAAAGAATTCTCTAAGTCTTATGACTTTAAAGAAAATAAAGAGAAGAAGAGATCTGCTAACCACTCTGGAAATAGAAATAAGGGGAATAAAGGAAAAGTTTATTATCCATCCTGCAGTAAATGTGGGAAGAAACACCTCGGTACTTGCTTTAAAGGAATGGGATTATATTACAAGTGTGGTGAAAAGGGCCACCAAGCTCATGATTGCAAGGGGAATAAATAAGCTACCAATGTTCAATGATACAACCGCAGGGAGATGGGACATTATGAAAATGAATTTCCTAAGCGTCAGCGTAATTTACCTTAGAAAAGTCCAAGGGATCAAGGCCAAGATTATGATATCACTAATGCTGAGGTAGAAGCTCTGAAAGATGTGGTGGAAGGTAATTTAATTGTTTCTTCAAGTTTAGTAAATGCATTATTTGATTCTGTATCATCACATTGTTTCATATCTTCCTAGTTTGCAATGAAAATTAGATATTTCCAATTTGATCTAACAAGGGAGTTGTCAGTTAAAACTCATAAGGGAAGTATAATTACTACAAAGTTCAGTGGATCTGTCCCCATTAGGGTATGTAAATTCTCTTTATCTGCTGATCTCATCATCATACATATGATTGAATTTGATATAATCCTCGGTATGGATTGGCTTTCAGACCATGATGTGAAAATTTATTGTAAGAAGAAGGAGGTTACGATTTTTTATGATGATGATAAATAACACCTTATCTTTAGAGCAGAATTGTCACCACCAGATTCTTATCTTGATCCACCCCCAGTAGCTTAACTAAATTCAATTATCTAGGAGGAAGAGAATGAAATAATTATGGGTGAGGAAAGGAATGTTCAAATAGGGTATGTACCTATTGTGAAATAATATATATATGTATTTCTGGAAGATTTAACTGGACATACTCCTGAATGAGAAATTGAGTTTTCCATTGATTTAATTCTGGGTTCAAGGCCCATATCAAAGACCCCTTATAGAATATCCATTATCGAATTAGTTGAACTAAAGAAACAACTAGAAGAATTGAGTAGTAAGGGATTTATTCACCCTAGTGTTTCTCCATGGGGATCCCCTATTCTTTTTGTTAAGAAAAAAGATGGATCTATGAGGTTATGTATCGACTACAGGGAAATCAATTCTATAACAATAAAGAACAAGTATCACCTACCTTGCATTAATGATTTATTTGATGAACTGCATGGAGCTCAATTATTTTCAAAGATTGACCTTCGATCTGGATACCATCAGTTCTGTGTGAAGAAGGAAGACATTCCGAAGATAGCATTTCGAACTAGGTATGGGCATTATGAGTTTACAGTAATTCCTTTTGGGATGACTAATGAACCCTCTCTATTCATGGATCTAATGAATAGAGTTTTCAAGGAATATCTCAATGATTTTGTGGTGGTATTTATTGATGATATCTTGGTATATTCCAAAAGCTATGAGAATCATGAAAATCACTTGTGCATTATCCTGAAGTCTCTTAGAAGACATGAGTTATATGGGAAGTTTAGCAAGTGTGAATTCTGGCTTCAAGAGATTTCTTTTCTTGGCCATATTGTCTCCAAAGATGGAATCTCTATTGATCCTTCTAATACCAAGGAAATCCATGAATGTCCAGAATCGATGAGTATAACTTAAGTATGCAGTTTTATTGGTTTAGAAGGTTATTATCGACGTTTCGTCCAGAATTTTACTCGATTGGATAACCCATTAACGAATCTCACATGTAAAGGGGTTAAATTTATTTAGACAAAAGAGTGTGAAGAATTTTTTGAAGAACTGAAGAGAAGATTAGTCAATGCTACTATATTGACTCTACCATGAGGGAATGATGGATTCGTTATTTATAGTGTTGCATTGAAGAAAGGACTTGGTTGTGTCCTTATTCAGAATGATAAAGTTATTGCATATGCATCACGATATCTGAAAATTCATGAGAAAAACTATCCTACTCACACTACTGGAATGCTGGTCTTTCCCAACAGTTACATACCAACGGTTTGATAGAACCATTGGTGAAGGAGGTTTTTCCCAACGGTTCTAATGAACCGTTGGCATAGATGTGGCTGGGAGGTTTTTTCCCAACAGTTCTCATGAACCGTTGGTAAAGATGGCTTTGGGGAGGTTTTTGCCAACGGTTCTCATGAACCGTTGGTATAGATATAGGTTTTTGCCAACGTTTTATAAGAACCGTTGGTATAGATATACTTTGGGAGGTTTTTCCCAACGGTTCTAGAGAACCGTTGGGATAGATATACATATGCCAACGGTTTTTAAGAACCGTTGGCAAAGGTTCTCCCCAAATTCCCAGCCGCCTGTTCTCTCCCCCATTCGCGGTACACAACCCTAAAACGGGAGCAGCAGCCGATTTAGGCGATTTTGGAGGTACTGTCGGCCTTGAATCTTCCAGGTCTTCTTCAGGTTATTCTTCTTCTTTATCTGAAAATGTATTCAAATGTTTGGATAGTATTTAAACCTATTTTCATTTTTCCCATCAGTTTAGGTGATTTTGGAGCTACTGCCCACCGGACCAGCCTAAGGGTGAGTTTTCTTGAAAATTCCTTTTTGGATTTTACCCCTTGAACATGGTATGTCATTTGTGAAAGGTTATATAAATCGAATTGATTGTTCGATTTCTGAATTGAATTGTAAATTAAATTAATTAAGGGTATTTTATGGTTTGCATTCCCCTTTTAACACATGAATGCCAATTATTTTTTAACAAATGTTTTAATTGTATTGCCTTGCCAATGTGAGTAAAGTAGAGACTATGCTATGAATCTATGAAATTGGATTGAATTTATCTTATATTTTATGTTACCATTTTAGATATATTATAACTAATGCATGTGATATCTTTATAGTCTTGTTAGGAGTGTTCTATTAAAAATTCCCATGTGAGTGCTTGAATTTTCATTGAATTGCTAGCCATTATGAGTTATGTTGAGACCATGATATGGAATTGATTGATTAAGCAATGGAATCTCATTATCTTGTCATTACAACATGAGTAAATGAAGCTTCATTCTTTTCAGGTTATTATTTGATTGAGTCGCCATTTTGAGGTGAGTTGTATTAAATACCTTTGTTTTTGACCTTGGTATGTTTAATGAATTGTTTAAATGAAATGGAATTCATTAAATGATTAATAGTAAATAGTGATACATGGATTCTATTAGGATTCCAGGTATATAATCTTGTTTCTATTAACTTATACGCTTTATGTGATAAATGGATTCACAGTGGAATTCCACGGATAGACTCATTTCTTGGAATATTGATTAAGCCATGGGTGATACATGGATCCAAGGGAGGGATTCCATAGATAGACTTATTGAATGTAGAATTATATTCCAATTGATACATGGATTCTTGTGATAATTCCATAGATAGACTTATTGAATGTAGAATTATATTCCAATTGATACATGGATTCTTATGATAATTCCATAGATAGACTTATTGAATGTAGAATTATATTCCAATGCTATGCATCTTGTGTGGTGGTGGTGTGGTTTATGTGTTTTATGGTAGTAGTGAAGTGTGTGATTATGTAGTTAATGTGAACCCATAGGTTGAGTATTTTGTGCTATCTATATATCATGTATTTTTATGTTATTTCTACACATTCCCAACCAGAGTTGGATAAACTTACCAACGATCAGAGGTTTTGAGTTATGAGTATTTTTTCTAATATCTAGGATGGTGGTTATATGTTTGGATAGCTACCATGTCTTCCCTACTCTTCCTTCAAAAGTGATTGACCATGTGTTTTTAGGAAAGATGCGATGTGATTGTCCATGTGTCTTCAGGTGAGATGTATTATGATTTCCCTAGTGTTTTTCGTTGAGGTGTGATGTGATAAGGCTATAATAAGATGTGGCATGTGGTTGGGGTCATGTAGGGTAGGAGGATGGCACAAGGTTGATGTTATTCATGTTCATGATACCCTACTAATATTGTTATGGGATGAGTCATGCTGTTATGTGATATAACACATTAAGTTCTTGTTGGTTTTACATTTTTTCAATAACACATTTGTATGTTTTTTTGACATGTGTAGTTGACACCTTGATTATTTTCTTCCTTTATCGTTTACTTAAATGTATTTTCTATTATATTTAATGCCTATTGAATTTTTTATGACAAAATGACTTATATAAATTCTTTTTACAGAATGGACAGAAGTTGGATGTATGAAACCGATCGGATCTCAGACGATTTTCAAAACAATTTGGAGAGCTTTATAGATTTTGCATTTCACAATGCTTCAGATAGTGGTTGCATACACTGCCCATGTTCCAATTGTGTTGGTAGACCTTGGTTGAGCCGTGAAGAAGTCAGCTACCACATAACCAAAAATGGGTTTCAAGCAAACTACTTTCTGTGGTATCACAATGGGGAGAAAACGAAATCTCAAATTGGTGATGATCGAAATGAAAAGACTGGAATGGAGAATTTGTTAGATGATCGGTTTCTGTTTATTCGTCATCATGAAAAATAAAGTATTTCGACTCAAAAAGACTTCGATATGAGGACAGCTGATGCATCTAGTGAAAATGATGATATTGATAGGGTGAAAAAATTGAATGATGCTGCCACGACTCCAGTATATCGACAATGCGATAAAATGAAAAAGCTGGAATTTTTAATCCGATTATTTCATGGGAAAACTATGTATGGGATTTCTAATACAGCAATCGATTACATTCTTACCCTCTTGAAGGATTTACTTCCAGATGATGCAGATATTCCCTCAAACCACTATATGGCATGGAAGTTAGTTGAGGAACTTGGATTTTCAAGAAACAAAATTCATGCTTGCCCGAAAGATTGCAGTTTATTCTGGGAGGAAACCGCTGAACGAAATGAATGTATAAAATGTGGCACATCCCGCTGGAAGTCAAAATCTGATGGAACACCATCCCGCGTTCCACAGAAAGTAATGTGGCACTTTCCATTGATCCCTAGACTCCAGAATCTTTTTATGTCTGATGACATATCAATAAAAATGAGATGGCATGATACCGAGAGAAAGAAGACTGATGATGAGTTGGTTCATCCTGCAGATGGATTTGCATGGAAGAGATTTGATGCTCGACATCCTGATTTTGCAGCTGACGTGCGTAATGTGAGGCTGGGTCTTTCATGCGACGGTTTTAATCCGTTTGGGCAGATGCTTACTTCGCACATCACATGGCCCGTTTTTATGCACATTTATAATCTTCCCCCATGGTTGTGTATGAAAAAATCTTTCACTTTCATGAGTATACTCATATCTGGTCCTTCTGATCCCGGAATTGATATTTATGTATACATGCAACCTTTAATAAAAGAGTTGAAGCTTCTTTGGGATGTGGGTGTGCGCACATACGATGCATGTTCGAAAGACATATTTCAGATGCGCGCTGCGCTTATGTGGACAATCAATGATTTTCCGGCTTATGCAATGATGTCTGGATGGAGCACGTAGGGGAAACTGTCATTTCCAGTTTGTATGAAGAATAGACGATCCAGAAGACTGAAACATCATTGTAGTTTCAGTTTTATGGGACATCGACGATTTTTGCCAAAGGATCATCCATATAGAATGAATCGTCGAAGATTTGATAATACTATAGAGACCGATGATCCACCTCAGCGTATGTATGGAACTGATGTGCTTAATGAATTGAAAGATTTCAGTTTTTCATTCGGGAAGGGTCAAATGAAATCTGGAAAGAGAAAGAATGTTTCCACAGAAACCTGTTACAATTGGAGGAAGAGGTGTATCTTTTTTGATTTGCCTTATTGGTCAACCAATTTGCTACGTCATTGCTTTGACGTAATGTATATTGAAAAGAATATATGTGAAATGTTGCTTTCAGTTCTTCTAAATGTCAAGGGGAAGACAAAAGATGATTTACAATCTCGACGTGACTTGGTGGATTGGGGCATCAGACCAGAATTGCATCCTGTGCGTATCAGTGAAAATAAATGGCAACTTCCATGTGCTTCTTATGTGATGACACCTACTAAAAAAACAATTTTTGGAAGTATTAGAGACTATTAGAGTTCCTGATGGCTATTCAAGCAACATATCTAAACGGGTCAACAGAAGAGAGTTGAAGCTAAAATCTTTGAAGACTCATGATTATCACGTTCTACTGCATGAGTTGCTTCCAATAGCAATCCGTCATCTTTTGTCCAATAATGTAAGGGTGGGTGTTATTCGGTTGTGCCATTTGTTTAGAGATCTTTGTGCTAAGAAGTTTTCCAAGTCTTTCTTGCAAAAAATGTTGACAGATGCCCCATTAATTTTGTGTGAGTTGGAGAAAATATTTCCCCCATCATTTTTCACATGCATGCTGCATCTGACTGTCCATATTCCAACTGAAATACTTCTCGGAGGACCTGTTTCTTTTCGTTGGATGTATCCAACTGAAAGAAATATGTTCACATTAAATTATTATGTTCGAAACAAGAATCATCCTGAAGGTTCTATCGTGAACGGTTACTTAGCTCAAGAATGTATGGATTTCTGTTCAATGTATTTGTATGATCTTACTACAAGAATGAACAGACCAATGAGAAATGAAGAACAACAATATGAGAAAATTGAACCCAGTTTTCCATCACTTCCTCAAACAGGAGGAATTCCTGGATCATATACATTGAAGACATTAAGCCATGAAGAGCGGGAGATGGCACATCGCACAGTTTTGTTCAACTGTGATTTGTTCGATGACTATATCAGGTAACAAAATTGAATATGTATATCTTACATATATATCTGTTAAACTATTCATATTTTTTTATCTACAGGGAACATAAAACAATGATAAATAGGAAGCATCGTTCTTTATCTTTGAGAAGGAGAGAGACTTTGCATAGCAAAGTGTTTTCTGCTTGGTTAAAATTGAAGGTAAAAATATTACTGTTTAAATTAATTTTTTCAATATTTACTTAAGTTTAACTGTCATTTATATTGCAGGTATTGAGTTTGTCTGCTGACTCTGTCTCTGAGGAAATAAGAGCTTTGGCTTTTGGTCCTAATACCGTGGTTCGTGACTGTAAATCAATTGTTATCAATGGGTACAGATTTATTGTCACTGAACGAGCCAAAAACATGAGAACACAACATGATGGTATTATGGTTACTTCCACAACAGATTGTTATGCCAGCGCATCAGATAGTAGACCGCGACTTGAAAATGTGGGTTATTATGGAGTCGTTGAGAAAATAATAATATTGGATTATTACTCTCATGGACGAGTCACAATGATGAAATGCCATTGGTTTGATTCGATGACGAGACATGGCACATTTATTGTTGATTGTGGATTTCGAGTAATTAATATGACCCGCAATATTGCAACCGAAGAACCATATGTGTTGGCATCAATGGCTAAACAAGTTTTTTATGTCAAAGATCAACTTCAACCTGAATTTGGTGTCGTAGTTGAAGTAATTCCAAGACATATTTTTGATGATGCTGATGATGGAATTGACACTGTCCCTATTGCCATTGGAACCAATCCATTTATTTCTTTTGATGACTCCAATAGCTCAATTGTCAGAGTTGATTGTGAACCTGAAGTTGTGGTTGGAAATATATAGAATCATTCATCCATGTTCTCATTTTTTTTGGTTTACCTCGAGTTGGGTTGTTAAGGTTGGTAATATTCATATTTATTTAGTATTGATCACAAATATGTTTTAGCTGACTTGACCGTTATGTGAATTTTCAATGTTTATTGGTTGATGTTTTATTTGAATTGCATTTTCTAATTTGGAATTGAACTGTATTCAAACCAAATCAAACAATATTTCTAACTTGGTGAACATTACAACTTGTATGTTTTATTAAATTCATTTAAGCTCTTCTAAAACAATTGATAGCTAAATTACCAATGAATCCCCTCATTCCCTCATATATTTAGTTTTTTGGTTTACACATTAATTTTCTTTTTCTAATTAATTATATATTTTTTTTCCAATGCAGGAAATGAAGACAATTGAAGAGAGACGAAGAAAAAAAATGGCAGAGAACAATTGTCGGATGGAGGAGATGGGCATTCCACCATTAGTGCCTATAGTGAGTACTTTATTTCAAATATATATATATATATATATATATATATATATATTTACAGAATATATAATGTCATGTGATTAATTTTTTTTGTAAACTTTTTTGTAGGATCCACCATTACGTCGACAGTTATTCGACGAGGAGCCTAGTACTGGTCCTAGTACTCAGGCCGGTGGTACGAGGAGGGTTCGTACCAGAGGTGGACATAGAGCTGCGCGTGCCCGACTAGACCCTGCCCCTCCCACTGACATTTCAGCCTTCCCACATTCTGATCCCGGTGTGTCGTTAGGGACACACGGGATATTTAGACCTCCCATGTTTTCGCTACCTTCTGCATCTTCTGCCCCATCATTTTCACATCCCATGATGATTCCCACTCCCCAGTCAGCATCAGGTCATACAGTTGTTCCATCTTCTTTTCCTTCTACTTCTATCTCTCCGAGCTTTTATATTCCATCGTCTTCGACTCCTGTTCCACTAGAGGGTGTTCCATCAGGTTCTGTGGATCCGGCGCCACTCATTGATCAGACTAGCACAGGTATATTTATAAAACCCTATCAAATTTTTATAGCAATATTTATTTTCATTATAACATGTTTTGATAAAATATTTGTTTTTCTTTCATGATAGATACATCTACTGAAAGGAGGCGGGGGCGGGGCCGTACACACATGCGTTCGGTGTGGAACCGTCGCACACAGGTTATGGTGGAATATAATGAAGACAATCAGATGGTTGAGAAAACAGGGCAGCAATGTCGGAGTTTTATGGCGACGCTTGCCAAATACTCCGACATCATTCCCGTCAGCCCGCTGTCGTGGAGACATTTGCTACATGAGGTCAAAGATAGAGCTTGGGCAGAGATATGGGTAAAAAAATCTGTTGTATTTAATGCCATGAATTTTTTTTGTATTTATATAAATTAATATTTTCATTTCAGCTTCGATTTAATTTTCCTGATGGTGAGGGTGCACGAATGGAACGTCTAAAGGATTTAGGCGAGCTTTAGAGAGCCTACAAGCATGAGTTGTATATTGGCTGGCGTGCTTGAGTTGGCACTGAGTTAGAGGCGGTACCAATCGTGGATGATTGTCCTATAGAGCAGTATCGTCAGATGATTACTCATTGGACGAGTACCCAGTTTAAGGTATGAATTACATTTGAGGTATTTAAATAATAACTTTCAAGTTTTGCATTAATATTATCCTTTGCATTATCGAATTTTATTTAGGAATCATCTGGAAAAAATAAAAAAAACATTGATGCAAAAAAATACCTCCATACACTAGGACGCACGACGATGCCGGATCATGAGAGGCAGCAGGTATGACAATTGTTTATAAGTTTTCTTTACGACTTAAATTTTCTTTTGTTTCCTCAATTATTTAATTATTTGCTGAAGTCTTTATATAAATTTTGTTTTCAATGTCATTGTAGAGGCAAGTACAAAATATTGAAGGCCGTGTGCCTCGAGCAAAACTGTTTTGCTCGAGTAGACGAAAAAAGAATGGACGTGCTGTCAACGAAGCGACTCAGCAGCAGATTGTAAGTTTTAATCTTTTGATTTTATATTTTAATATATATTTCGTAACTTAAAAATATATTTATATTTGTAACAGGATGCTTTAGAGGCCCTCGATGCCCAAGAAGCAGACAATTTTGGGCCATCTGATCACTTACATCAGGTGTTGCGAGATGATCATTCTGGCAGAGTACGCTGCCGACCTAGGATAGCCCCGACGAGGTATTGGCCTGCCTCAGGTACGAGTTGTAGTGCCACCGAGCTGCAGCAAGTTAGGGCACAGGCAGAACAGGCTGAGAAAAGGGCCACAGAGACGGCAGAACAGTCTGCAAGGGCAAACAGTGCATTTATGAAATTTATTGAAGTTCTACGTCCAACACTTCCAGCAGAGGCCAGCCCAGCGATTGATGAATACATGTCGTCGATACATTCTATATATGGTGCACCAGGTGGCAGTTCCAGTGGTGGTCAGGCCGATGTCGAGCTTGAAGATGATGATGGCGAGCAGTCTGATGCGGAAGAGGAGGGAGATGAGGAGGGCGAGGAGGAGGGCGAAGGCGAGGAGGAAGGTGCTGTGGAGGGTGAGGACGATGAGGAGGACGATGACGAGGGCGATGATGATGGAGATGGTGATGCTGATGTGGGACATATTGATCCGTTACATTTTTGACTTGAGATTTGATGTTTAATATATTCTAGTTGTTGGTTTCATCTAGACTCGTAGTATAGTATTGGAGTTGAGTTATTTTTATATATTGTCTGTTTTTATGGATGTTGTTGTCTTTTAGTGGTTGTGTGTTTGAGAACTCCCTGGACAACCCCTCTCATTCTTGGACCCTGGACAACCCCCCCTCCCCCTTGGACCCCGAACACCCACCAAACACCCCCCGGACAGCCCCGCGGACAGCCCCCTGGACAGCCCCCCGTACAGCCCCCAACCCTCCACCCTGGGCCCCGGATAGCCCCCCGGACAACCCCCCAGACAACCCCCCCACCCTCCCCCTTGGACCCCGGACAACGCCCCGGACAACCCCCTGAACAACCCCGAACAACCCCCTGAACAACCATCGGACAGCCCCCTAAACAACACCGGACAACCCCCTGAAGAACCCTCAAACACCCTCCGGACAGACCCCGCACAGCCCCCCCACCCTCATCCTTGGTCCCCGGACAGCCCCCCGGACACCCACCGGACAGCCCCCCCGGACAGCCCCCGCGGACAGCCCCCTGGACAGCCCCCCGTACAGCCCCCAACCCTCCACCCTGGACCCCGGATAGCCCCCCGGACAGCCCCCCGGACAACCCCCCCCCCACCCCCCCCTGGACCCCGGACAACCCCCCCACCCCCCCCCCCCCTTGGACCCCGGACAACCCCCCAAACACCCCCCGGACAGCCCCCTGAACACCCCCGGACAACCCCCTGAACAACCCCCTGAACAACCCCCGGACAGCCCCCTGAACAACCCCGGACAACCCCCTGAACAACCCCCAAAAACCCCCCGGACAGACCCCGCACAGCCCCCCCACCCTCCTCCTTGGTCCCCGGACAGCCCCCCGGACACCCACCGGACAGCCCCCCCGGACAGCCCCCCGGACATCCCCTCCACCTTCCTTAATTTCATTAGCTCTGAAATGTTTCATAGCACGATCAACTAAAATCTAATCCATACTAAATATGATATAAAAATATTCGATATGAATTTCAATAAGATTTTAAGTGAAAACAAAAAGTGACATACGAAAAACTGACCAAACGCATTCGAAATGTGTTGATGCTTTAGGACAACGATCCATGGGTCATATGTGACGTGTACGATTCATCCCCGCCTCAATCCGAGGCGCGGTGTGGTCGGAACAACTCAAAGTGTATGTCTTTTGTTTCAAAAGGACATCATTTTAAGTGAAAAACATCAATTGGCATCGTTCGGCCCGTTTGGACCCCCCTCACGCGCGTTTACGAAGCGCGTGCATCACTTAAAACACGAATATTGAGCCGTACCGCGCAAACCGCACGTCCGATTGACGTTCCGTCTGCGCGTAGACGTCACGAATAATAATTAGAATGTTCCACGGTGGTTTCAGCTCAATCCGAGGTCGTCCGCTATGAATTTGACCGTTGGACGCCCGTTTTGGCCGTTTATGACACCAGAACTGCGTTGTCGGTCACCGCGGGCACACGGCACGTCCGATTGACCTGCTGTCTACTCGAACACTTCAAAAATCACTCACCCGTATTTGTCGTCTGATTTCAGGCCATTCCGACATCGTTCGGCCCGTTTGGACCCCCCTCACGCGCGTTTACGAAGCGCGCGCATCACTTAAAACACGAATATTGAGCCGTACCGCGCAAACCGCACGTCCGATTGACGTTCCGTCTGCGCGTACATGTCACGAATAATAATTAGAATGTTCCACGGTGGTTTCAGCTCAATCCGAGGCCGTCCGCTATGAATTTGACCGTTGGACGCCCGTTCTGGCCGTTTATGACACCAGAACTGCGTTGTCGGTCACCGCGGGCACACGGCACGTCCGATTGACGTACCGTCTGCTCGACCACTTCATAAATCACTCACCCGTATTTGTCGTCTGATTTCAGGCCATTCCGACATCGTTCGGCCCGTTTGGACCCCCCTCACGCGCGTTTACGAAGCACGCGCATCACTTAAAACACGAATATTGAGCCGTACCGCGCAAACCGCACGTCCGATTGACGTGCCGTCTGCGCGTACACGTCACGAATAATAATTAGAATGTTCCACGGTGGTTTCAGCTCAATCTGAAGCCGTTCTCTATGAATTTGACTGTTGGACGCCCGTTCTGGCCGTTTATGACACCAGAACTGCGTTGTCGGTCACCGCGGGCACACGGAACGTCCGATTGATGTGCCGTCTGCTCGACCACTTCAGAAATCAGTCACCCGTATTTTTCGTCTGATTTCAGGCCATTCCGACATTGTTCGGCCCGTTTGGACCCCCCTCATGCGCGTTTACGAAGCGCGCGCATCACTTAAAACACGAATATTGAGCCGTACCGCGCAAATCGCACGTCCGATTGACGTTCCGTCTACGCGTACACGTCACGAATGAAAATTAGAATGTTCCACGGTGGTTTCAGCTCAATATGAGATCGTCCGCTATGAATTTGACCGTTGGACGCCCGTTCTGGCCGTTTATGACATCACAACTGCGTTGTCGGTCACCGCGGGCACACGGCACGTCCGATTGACGTGCCGTCTGCTTGAACACTTCATAAATCACTCACCCGTATTTGTCGTCTGATTTCAGGCCATTCCGACATCGTTCGGCCCGTTTGGACCCCCCTCACGCGCGTTTACGAAGCGCGCGCATCACTTAAAACACGAATATTGAGCCGTACCGCGCAAACCGCACGTCCGATTGATGTTCCGTCTGCACGTACACGTCACGAATAATAATTAGAATGTTCCACGGTGGTTTTAGCTCAATCCGAGGCCGTCCGCTAGGAATTTGACAGTTGGACGCCCGTTCTGGCCGTTTATGACACCAGAACTGCGTTGTCGGTCACCGCGGGCACACGGCACGTCCGATTGACGTTCCGTCTGCTCGACCACTTCAGAAATCACTCACCCGTATTTTTCGTCTGATTTCAGGCCATTCCGACATCGTTTGGCCCGTTTGGACCCCCCTCACGCGCGTTTACGAAGCGCGCGCATCACTTAAAACACGAATATTGAGCCGTACCGCGCAAACCGCACGTCCTATTGAGGTGTCGTCTGCGCTTACACATCACGAATAATAATTAGAATGTTCCACGGTGGTTTCATCTCAATCCGAGGCCGTCCGCTATGAATTTGACCGTTGGACGCCCGTTCTGGCCGTTTATGACACCAGAACTGCGTTGTCGGTCACCGCGGGCACACGGCACGTCCGATTGACGTGCCGTCTGCTCGACCACTTCAGAAATCAGTCACCCATATTTTTCGTCTTATTTCAGGCCATTCCGACATCGTTCGGCCCGTTTGGACCCCCCTCACGCGCGTTTACGAAGCACGCGCATCACTTAAAACACGAATATTGAGCCGTACCGCGCAAACCGCACGTCCGATTGAGGTGCCGTCTGCGCGTACACGTCACGAATAATAATTAGAATGTTCCACGGTGGTTTCAGCTCAATCTGAGGCCGTCCGCTATGAATTTGACCGTTGGACGCCTGTTCTGACCGTTTATGACACCAGAACTGCGTTGTCGGTCACCGCGGGCACACGGCACGTCCGATTGACGTGCCGTCTGCTCCACCACTTCAGAAATCCGTCACCCGTATTTTTCGTCTGATTTCAGGCCATTCCTACATCGTTCGGCCCGTTTGGACCCCCCTCACGCGCGTTTACGAAGCGCGCGCATCACTTAAAACACGAATATTGAGCCATACCGCGCAAACCGCACGTCCGATTGACGTGCCGTCTGCGCGTACACGTCAAGAATAATAATTAGAATGTTCCACGATGGTTTCAGCTCAATCCGAGGTCGTCCGCTATGAATTTGACCGTTGGACGCCCGTTCTGGCCGTTTATGACACCAGAACTGCGTTGTCGGTCACCGCGGGCACACGGCACGTCCGATTGACGTGCCGTCTGCTCGACCACTTCAGAAATCACTCACCCGTATTTGTCGTCTGATTTCAGGCCATTTCGACATCGTTCGGCCCGTTTGGACCCCCCTCACGCGCGTTTACGAAGCGCGCGCATCACTTAAAACACGAATATTGAGCCGTACCGCGCAAACCGCACGTCCGATTGACGTGCCGTCTGCGCGTACACGTCACAAATAATAATTAAAATGTTCCATGGTGGTTTCAGCTCAATCCGAGGCCGTCCGCTATGAATTTTACCGTTGGACGCCCGTTCTGGCCGTTTATGACACCAGAACTGTGTTGTCGGTCACCGCGGGCACACGGCACGTCCGATTGACGTGCCGTCTGCTCGAACACTTCAGAAATCACTCACCCGTATTTGTCGTCTGATTTCAGGCCATTCCAACATCGTTCGGCCCGTTTGGATCCCCCTCACGCGCGTTTACGAAGCGCGTGCATCACTTAAAACACGAATATTGAGCCGTACCGTGCAAACCGCACGTCCGATTGACGTGCCGTCTGCGCGTACACGTCAAGAATAATAATTAGAATGTTCCACGGTGGTTTCAGCTCAATCCAAGGTCGTCCGCTATGAATTTGACCGTTGGACGCCCGTTCTGGCCGTTTATGACACCAGAACTGCGTTGTCAGTCACCGCGGGCACACGGCACGTCCGATTGACGTGCCGTCTGCTCGACCACTTCAGAATTCACTCACCCGTATTTTGCGTCTGATTTCAGGCCATTCCGACATCGTTCGGCCCGTTTGGACCCCCCTCACGCGCGTTTACGAAGAGCGCACATCACTTAAAACATGAATATTGAGCCGTACCGCGCAAACCGCACGTCCGATTGACGTGCCGTCTGCGCGTACACGTCACAAATAATAATTAGAATGTTTCACGGTGGTTTCAGCTCAATCCGAGGTACTCCGCTATGAATTTGACCGTTGGACGCCCGTTCTGGCCGTTTATGACACCCGAACTGCGTTCTCGGTCACCGCGGGCACAGGACACGTCCGATTGACGTGCCGTCTAGTCGACCACTTCAAAAATCACTCACCCGTATTTTTCATCTGATTTCAGGCCATTCCGACATCGTTCGGCCCGTTTGGACCCCCCTCACGCGCGTTTACGAAGCGCGCGCATCACTTAAAACACGAATATTGAGCCGTACCCGCGCAAACCGCACGTCCGATTGACGTGTCGTCTGCGCGTACACGTCACGAATAATAATTAGAATGTTGCACGGTGGTTTCAAGTCAAAAGGATGTCATTTTAAGTGAAAAGCATCAACTGGCATACGGAAAACCGACCAAACACATTCCGAATCTGTTGATAATTTATCTCAACGATCCATGGGTCATATGTGACGTGTACGAGCCAACCCGGGATGAATCCGAGTCGCGGTGTGGCCGGGATAAGTCTAAGTGGCTCTCTTTTGTTTAAAATGGACACCATTTTAAGTACATACGGAAAAACGACCAAACGGATTCGGTTTCCGTTGAAACTTTAGGAGAACGATCCATGGGTCATATGTGACGTGTACGAATCAACCCCGCCACAATCGGAGACACGGTGTGGCCGACACCACTCAAAGTGTCGGTCTTTTGTTTCAAAAAGACGTCATTTTAAGTGAAAAGCATCAAGTGACATACGAAAAACCGACCAAAGGCATTCGGACTGTGTCGATACTTTATCACAAGGATCAATGGGTCGTATGTGACGTGTACGAGTCAATCCCGTTTCAATCCGAGGAGCGGTGTGGCCGACACCGTTCTAACTGTGTCTCTTTTGTTTAAAATGGACAGGATTATAAGTGAAAAGAACAACTGGCATACGGAAAACCGACCAAACGCATTCCAAATTTGTTGATAATTTATCCCAACGATCCATGGGTCATATGTGACATGTACGAGCTGACCCGGGATGAATCCAAGTCATGGTGTGGCCAAGATCAGTCTAAGTGGCTCTCTTTTGTTTAAAACGGACATCATTTTAAGTACATACGGAAAACCGACGAAACGGATTTGGTTTCCGTTGAAACTTTAGGAGAACGATCCATGGGTCATATGTGACGTGTACGAATCAACCCCGCCTCAATTGGAGACGCGGTGTGGCCGACACCACTCAAAGTGTTTGTCTTTTGTTTCAAAGGGACATCATTTTAAGTGAAAAGCATCAAGTGACATACGGAAAATGGAGAAAATGCATTCGGATTGTGTCCATACTTTAGGAAAAGGATCCACGGGTCGTATGTGACGTGTACGAGTCAATCCCGCCTCAATCTGAGGAGCGGTGTGGTCGACACCGCTCTAACTGTGTCTCTTTTTCTTAAAATGGACAACAATTTAAGTACATACGGAAAACCGACCAAACGCATTCGGTTTCCATTGAAACTTTAGGAGAACGATCCATAGGTCATATGTGACGTGTACGAGTCAACACCGCCTCAATCTGAGGTGCGGTGTGGCCGGAACCACTCAAAGTGTCTGCATTTTGTTTCAAAAGTACGTCATTTTAATTGAAAAACATCAACTGGCATACGGAAAACCGACCAAACGCATTCGGATTGTGTCGATACATTAGCACAACGATCCATGTGTCATATGTGACGTGTATGAGTCAACCCCGCCTCAATCTGAGGCACGTTGTGGACGGTAGCACTCCAGGTGTATGTATTATGTTTAAAACGGACATTACTTTAGGTAAAAATATATGGTATACAAAAAACAGATCAAATTATGAATTGAATTCCAGATTCCACATATAATTGTCATCTACATTTTAAATTGAAATCTAAATGAATTATGTATGTTTATAATTTAATTATGGATGTGTATAGTTCTACCATTATATGTTAAACGTGTATGAATTTGTTCTCTATATGTAAGTGTTAGTTGGTTACTGTAGGTACAATAATTATATATGTATGTGTTAGTTTATTGCAGGTACAATAATTGGATTGAAAGATGAGAGGGAACCCACAAAACCAGATGTGGTGCTGGTCAAATTGGAGACCTGGTTGGGAGCTGCTGGGCAAATTGGGGAGCTGCTGGGTGATTTGCCCAGCAGAGGCTATGCCAACGGTTCAAAACCGTTGGCATAGAAATTGTGGATTAGTTTTACCAACGGTTCAACAAACCGTTGGTAAAACACTTTTCCCAACGGTTTAAAACCGTTGGGAAAGAGTAGATGTGGGGTTTTTCCCAACGGTTTACCAAACCGTTGGGAAAAACATGATAATTTTAAGCCCTTGTGCCAACGGTTTTAAACCGTTGGAAAATCTTTTTCCCAACGGTTTTAATGAACCGTTGGGATAGAGTAACCTTTCTCCACCCTATCCCAACGGTTTACTGTAAACCGTTGGGAAATGTTTTTCCCAATGGCTTACTTACCTACGGTTGGCAGAACTGTTGGTATATGTTATACCAACGGTTATCCGGCCTTTCCCAACATTTCTCAACCGTTGGTAAATCTATTATTTCTAGTAGTGTCATGATCTTGAGTTAGCAGCTGTAATATTTACTTTGAAGATATGGAGACATTATCTCTACGGTAAAAAATGTGAGATATATACCGATCACAAGAGTTTGAAGTATATTTTCTCACAGAAAGAACTCAACATGAGACAAAGGCGATGGCTTGAACTACTCAAGGATTATGATTTCATGATACACTACCACCCAGGGAAGGCAAATAAGGTGGAAGATGCTTTGAGTAGAAAGGATCGTGGATTTTTGAACAATATGAGAGTTTAAAGGGAACCTATTTTCATGGATCTAGTAAAGATGGGTATGGGAATCACCATGGAAGGTGAAACCTCAATACTTTTTTAGATGGTTACCAAACCATCTTTACTAGAAAGGATTGAGAGTTCTCAGACCGATGATGAAGAGTTTAAAAAGAGTATTAAAGCTATGAATGATGGGATATTGAGTGACTTTTGGTATGAAGATGGAATTTAGAAATTTGGGAAGAGACATTGTGTTCCCAATGTACCTGATATAAAAATAGAATTATTGGATGATGCTCATAGTTCCAATTTCTCTATACACCCTATGATCACCAAGATGTATAGAGATTTGAAGGAACATTTTTGGTGGGACAACATGAAGAGAGAGATTGCTGATTTTGTGTCAAGATGTATGGTTTTTCAACAAGTGAAAGCTAAAAGGCAACAGCCTGGAGTAGTCATGAAACCTCTTCCCATACCTGAGTGGAAATGGTATAATATTACGATGGAATGGGGCTTCCAAAGACTCCTAGAAGGAACGATGAAATATGGGTCAATGTTGATCATCTTACCAAGTCAGAACATTTTCTTTCTATAAGGGAAGATTTACCACTTGAACATCTAGAAAGAATATATATTAATGAAGTTGTGAGACTTCATGGAATACCCCTATCGATTGTTTCTAATTGTGATCCTCGTTTTACTTCAAGATTTTGGAAGAGTCTTCAGAAGGCCTTGGATTCTGAACTTCATTTGAGAACTGTTTACCACCCTCAAATAGATGGAAAATCAGAACGGACTATTCAAACCTTAGAAGATATGTTGATATCATGCTCACTTGACTTTAAAGGTATGTGGGATCAATATTTACCTCTGGTAGAATTTTCCTATAAAAATAGCTTCCATTCGAGTACTCAGATGGCACCATATGAAGCATTATATAGAAAGGGATGTCGCACACCAACTTGTTGGGATGATGTTGGGGAAAAAACTCCTAGGCCTAGAACTGGTGAAGGAAATGATGGAAAAGGTAAAGGTAATACAAAACCACAACAAAGCATCTCAAATTAGGTAGAAGAGCTATGCTGACAACCGAAGGAAGGATTTGGAATTTCAGGTAGGAGATCATGTTTTCTTGAAGGTATCTCCATGTAAGGGTGTTATACATTTTGGTAAGAAGAAAAAATTGAGTCTCAAGTACATTAGACCATTTGAAATTCTAGAATGAATTGAGGTTGTAGCTTACCGTTTGGCAATACCGCCAAGTCTCTCCAAAGTTCACGATGTGTTTCACATATCACTGTTGAGAAAATACATGCTTGAACCAACACATGTACTCACCTATGAAGAATTAGAACTGGAACCTGATCTGTCTTATTATGGAGATCCTATCAAGATTCCTGATATCAAAGAACAAGTGCTAAGAAAACAGACGACTCGTCTGGTAAAATTTCTATGGAGAAACCATAAGATGGAAGAGGCAACGTGGGAACTCGAGGAACTTATGATGATGAACCACCTGAGTATTTTTATGCAGTAATATTCTATAAATTTTGAGGATGAAATTATTTGAATTAGGGTAGAATGTAACACCCCAAGCTTCCACAGTATGCTTCTCTTTGAATAATACGGTAGCGTGTGTTGTACGCAACATCGAATTCTAACACACCACAACCAAACAAACTAGACGTTATGAATTGTCCACTTTTTGAAATTTTATACATTTTATCTTTCAAAATGGACATCATTTTTTTATTAGGAATATTGAAATTATCTTAGGGTGAATTTTTGGTACTTTTCAGATAACTTTCATATTTTGATGAATAGTGAAAATTACTAAATTTTAATTAAAAACAAATTTTTTAATCAAAATAATTAATAGTGATAAATTATGAATTTGAGTGATTTTAGAGTATAATTAGATTATATTTTTACCATTTAATTCAATGGTGGTCATTGGACATAATTTCACATTTAAACTGTACATAAGAAACTGCCAATCTGTTGATACTTATTATCTCTTAAAAACACGCTTTTTGTTTTAACAACAGAAATTAATTTTAAATTAATTTCTTCCACTTCTGTGTTTTGAATTTAGAAAAATGGATTCCATATTTAGAATAAGTAGGTACAAATTTTGTAAATAGGTAACTTTTATTTTTAGACATTTTGAATAATTACTTTGGTAAATATTTTATATACCATTGTTAAGGGGTAAATCTGGTAAATAAGTGTAAAAAAAATAATTTTATAACAATAATAAATTACCCTAAAACGTTTCTTAACCCTATTAGTTGATACATGTTCGATCAAGGGCATCTTTGGGTAGATTTTGAGACCCCATGAATCCACTTGTAAGTGATAATGACAATTTATATTAATTAAGTTAAAGTAAATACAAAAATGACATAAGCATATATCTTTTAGCAAAAAAAATTAAATAGGGTTATATATGTTATATTTTAGACTATAAATATTCATTAGAAATATAAAAATATTTCCTATATAATTTTTTTTATTTATAATTTTTATACATTTAAAAATTAAATTTATTTATGGCACAACAACGATGCAGTACTTTCTTTATTAATGAAAGAATCAAATAATTGTTATTATAAATGTTAAAATAAATAAAATTTGAAAGTTTTTATGCCATCCACAAATTTTATTGATTAATATGACATGTTATTATTTATTAAATGAATTATTTTCTAATTAATAATGTTTTTAAGACTTTAACAAAAATCAATTGTTAAATAGTGTCAAAATTGACATAAAGGAGTTTTTAAAACAAATATTATATTATTAATTGATATTATATTCCTAAAAATCTAAGGTTCTGCAAAATTACTTATATAATGATATTTTTATTATTAATGGACCACTTGGGGGTCTCTTGAAAGTTTATTTTAAGTTTATTAACTATATAATATAAAAATACAAAGAGACGTGGTAAATGTCAAACTAAATAACTAAGAGTAAAAACAAAAAGACAAGGTTAATATAGTGACCCAAACCTATCTAAAACCTATTGGTTGAGTTTTTATCGATCTATATCCACCTTAAACTTTTAATAATACACTTTTTATCCATTTGAAAACGAATATTAATTTATTATAAAATAATATTTCTAGCTTTTCCTAAGGTGCGCGTCACCCCTCTTATAAAAGGGAACTTCTCCTTCCCTCTAATTCACACCTTCAAAGCCTTTTGGGTCGACCAAAACCTACCCAAATATCCTCTAAACTTCCCTCACTTCAACCTAGAGGCCTTATTTTGATCATAAATCCAACCTAAGGATCCCTTTTCATCAAATCCAGAGGAAGAACCCGAAGAAGAGGTAATGTTTTCACCACCCTCTTTCAAGTTCCTTTCTTCTCCCACTTCCTTTTTCTTTGTTGTTTCCATTATAAAATAATAACTCCAGTATATTCTATATACTTTGATGTTATTATAATTATGGTACAACCAAATTCATTATTCTATCCACCCTTTGAATGACAAGTCACCATACATGCGTACGTACGGCTTACCATCTCCACGTTGTGGTGTAATTGTTATTAAATACATTATTATTTGGATGGGTATAATAATGATGTGTATTTGATGAAAATAATAAATATAACTTGATAATTATTCTGTTTATATGATATACCATCCAATTATATATTATTTTAATATCAAAATAATGGTATTGTCACTCATGCATACGTACGGACTACCGTCTCCATGAACGCGATGAAATTCATTCCCCATTGTATCCATTCATGTCTAGTTCTCATTTGATGATTAAAAATAATTTTTAAGGACTTAATATTATTTTTTATATGAATAAGATACAACCTATCCATAACAAACACAACTTATGTAACAAAACATATAAAATAAAACGAGCAATTTAACAACCGAAATGACGATAACACTAAGATATTATTAACAAAGAAATGTTAAAAGATCATATATGATATCATATTAATGTATTTGATTATTTTATAATTTAATAACAATTATTTAACCATTATATAGGAGGTCAACTTACCCTCAACCAAGGAAAAGTACAAGGTAAGGGTTTATTTTACAATCTCTTCATTATCTGAGGTTGTTTATACGTAATTATCTACTGGGACCTCTTTATCATCCACATCAATGTTTCTTAAAAATGTATTTAAAATAATTCTTACTATTTTATAGGCTATGGGTTAAAGCCATTTATACCCTTTTTGACTTTTTATAAGAAGTTTATAAATGAATCTTTCCGTCGTTTTTCAAACAAGGTCCTTTTTAACCTTTTCAACAAAATTAATGTAAGAATGTCTTTTTTTTAACTTATACGGCGGATGCGGCTATTTTTCACCATTATAAAATTGTTGAAGCTTCCCTGAAAATCTTATAAAAATATTTTCAAAGTAAATGTTTTCTTTTATAATTATGTTACTTTTAAATGATTTCAAAAAAGAGAGATATTTCTCTCAAATAGTTTTGATTTCATCTATGTCAACATCCATTGATGGATTTTAAGTTTATTTGAAGTTGATTTATTGTGATACAAAACTTCCATATATTATTGAAAGTTTTATGATATTTTTTACTATGGATGTGTTATTTTTATACCATTCATGGTTTATGGAGAAATTATTGACATTTCGTATGCTAGTTTTAATGTGAATGTTTATGTTATGTTTAAACATATTCATATGAGGAATGAATTGGAATTAATAAGTGATGGGTGGAGCCCGCTATAGCTTCTCGATACATCAGTAGGTCTCATGAGAAAAACTAGTGTCTTGGCACAAGGCCTTGACAAAATCTTATTTGTAGTCTTGGCACAAGGCCTTGAATATGTGGTTATGATAGTCTGGAATTATTCATTACATCATTATGAAAGTGGTTATTGATATTGCCAGTGATTATTCGACAAGTAGAATATCCATGTGAATAAGTAAATGGAACTACTTCATTTTATTTCTGCCATATTATGCTGAAGTTCAAGTTTATAAGGATTTTGTTTTAGTTATACATTTCCTTAAATGTTTATGCTTATTTATGAAAGTTTCCCTATATTGTTATCCTTACTGGGCATTTGAGCTGTAACACCCCGAGATTTTATGAAAAATATTATTTTTAATTTCATTAATGTCTTGTGTTGCACGCTACACCAAAAGGAGCTTGCAAAACACGCATCCTTGACTTGCCTTGCATTACACGCAATCGCGACCTTCCTCGATAGCTTGCGTCGTACGCAATACCGAGTTTCACTAAACAACGATATGCTATTAAAATAGTATTAAAACTAGCCGTTATGAATAGTAATAACCACTTTTTGAAATTTTATAAATTTTATTTTTCAAAATGGACTTCATTTTTGGATTCGGAATGCCGAAATTAGCCTAGGGTGAAATTTTGGTATTTTTCTGAAAACTTTCAATTTTTGATGAATAGTGAAACCACTAAGTGGTAGGTTAAAAACTGAATTTTGCATAAAACTTAATTTTACCGCTTCTGTGAATGGAATTTCGAAAATCCGACAGACACGGTTGATATCAGTAAGTAAAATGTGGTTCAATGAGATAAAAATAATTTTTTGGTGAATAGTAACTTTTTACTTTTTTTTTACCGCGGTTAATAGTAAATAGGGTAACTAAGGGTAAAAATGTTATTACTATTACCCTAACACGTGTCCTAATTCTATTGGATAAGTTTAATTCGACCAAAAACAAACTTAGTAATAAAATATGACCATTTAGGCCCACTTGGGTTAGATTAGGACATTTATTATTAATTTATTTAAAGAAGGGTTAAAATAGTTAAAATCAATGTTTAATAAGTAAATAATTTTTAATATGGGGTTATACATAAGATAAATTCGACTATAAATATTAATTAGAAATCTAAAAAGATTTCCTACATAATTATATTTTATTTATAATTTTTAGACTTTAAATAAATTAATTTATTTATGACACAACGATGATGCAGTAATTACCCTTTTAAGGAAATATTAACATAATTGATGTTATAAATGCTCAAATGAATGTAATTTGAGACTTTTTATGAATTCCACTAATTTTCTAGGTTACTATGATATATTAGTGTTGATTTAATCAACTTTGTTCGAACATATAATTCTGTTATGACTTTCACAAAAATCATATATCAAATAGTGTCAAAATTGACACAAAATAGTTTTTAAATCAATAATTATATTATTAATTGTTATTTTATTCCTAAAAATATAAGGTTAGGCCAAATGACTTATATAAGGATATATATATTAATAATAAACAATTTGGGTTCGTTTGGCATGTTATAGTAAGTGTATTAACCATATAGTGAAAGAAAACAAAAAGACACGGTAAAAGTTAAATTATTTAACTTAGAGTTAAATCTAATTGATAAGGTTAAACTAATACCCTAAACTTGTCTAAATCATATTGGCTGATAGGATTTCGACCCATCCCCACTTTAGCTTCTAAATAAGACCCTTTGGAACCATTATAAACCGATTTTTACATTAATATAAAATAATATTTTGAGGTATTCCTAAGGTGCCTCTCTCCTCCCTTATAAAAGGACACCTCCTCCCCCTCCTCCTCACACCAATTTGAGCACTCAAGCTCGGCCAAACCCTGCCAAAATCTCTTCTCCACTTCCCTAGCAACATCCTAGAGGTTCTGGTCTTCCTCAAAGACCAATTTTAGTGCCCTAAGAGGAGGTCTCAAAGAGGCGCTTCAAAGAAGAGGTAATTATCGTTACCAATTCTTTCATCTTTATTTCTTCTTCCACTTCTTCTTATTAGGTTGTTTCATTATGAAGTAATAACATCAGTATCACTCATATACTGATATGTTATTCTAAGTATGAAACAACCCTATTTCATCATCTATCCATCCTACGGAAAAAGAAATCACCGCGCGTGCGTACGTACGGAATACCGTCTCCACGTCGTGGTGTAATCTATTTTCCACCACCACCTTACATGGATGGGTATAATGGTGTAAAGAATAACTATACATAGTTATTACAAAATTATATTGATTCTGATATATTGTATAATCCACTCCAATTCAATTCAATATTTATGGAAATGATATCATCGCTCGTGCGTACGTACGGACTACCGTCTCCACGACGCGATGAGATTCATTCTCCATGTTAACCATTTAAGAATGATTATAAAGTATATATAAGAAATAATAATGAAATATATGACATTATAAAGCTACTGGATTTATGTATATATATATATATGTGTATGTCATCTACTTACTTCCATTCAAGACAATAAGGAAAGGAAAACAGCGTTCATGCGTACGTACGGACTACCGTCTCCATGAACGGTGTTTTTCATTTCATTTATCTATCTATTATATATATATATATATACTGAATATATATGATATATAAATCATATTTTATATTCTGGAAGTAAGTAAATCATGATATAAGTAATAATAATGTCAAGAACAACAAGTCAAAACACCTATGATAAATGAAACGATTTTACCCAAAACGCTTCTTTAACATAGAATTTACAAAAGAATGGGTAATATAATGTCATAAGTGAACCATATATGATATCATAACAATGAATATGATTCTTTAATAAGTAAATGACATTATTTAAATCATTATACAGGAGGTTCGGACACATACGAAGCAAATCGGACCTAAGGTAAGGGAAATATTACAATCTCATTTTTATCCGAGATTGTTTATTCGTAAGTATTTACTGGGTTGTATTTTATCATCCACATACATGTTTCATCAATATGTAATATTATTTCCATCCACCTACAATTGTTTAAATCCATTTTTACCCTTCGGTGAGTTTTTAGTAATATGTATGAAAGGAATCTTTTGTCATTTTTCGTACGAGGTACTTTTTGACTTTTCCGACAAAAGTACGAAGAATGTTTTTTTTTAACTTATACGGCATGAATGGATTTCTAAAAAATTATTTCCAAGAAGATTCCTTTACAAGTATTCAAGTTTATTTTTAATCAACTTCTTTTATTTTAAAATTGTATGACATGTTAAGAAAGGAAAAGTGTTTTTTGAAGTAGAAAGGATATTTTCCTCAAGAATGAAGTTCAAGTATTTTATCAAACTTATTTTCCATCTAAGATAATAAAAGGGTTATGTTATTATCCCTATTATAACATGGATTTGATTATGTTGTGATGGAATTATATTTATGAATTCCTTTATCTTATATGAATTGTTTTATGATGTCATGTTGTTTAAGAATCCCATTTTTATTACATGGGTTATGCAATGATGTATGATTTATGATTTCGTGGCACACATAAGAATGGTATAATTATGAGATGGGTGGGACCTATATCTCCCTCCAATTCATTGGGTAAAGATTTTATATCTCATGAGATAGAGAGGGCTGGAACGGTAGGTTATACTGGTTCAGTGAAACAGGACTGAAACGAGGGTTACTTGATTCAGAAAGGGACTTTGTCCACTAAGATAGTCTTGGCAATGAGTCTTGACTAACAAGAAATGATTCTCTATGATAATGTGTGAATGCCACAAAGTTTCATGTTTTAAGTTATGATTATTGTGATTACATTTCACTTCCATGATTTATCCCATGATTATGAAATTATGCTCTCTTTTGCCGGTTATGATTTCCAAAATGTTATGTTCTTATGAATATGATGTGATTGATATTTCTTTTGTTTACCCTTACTGAGCATTTGAGCTCACCCTTTTAAGTTTTATTTTCCCCAGGATATAAAGAAAGGTTTTAGGTAAAAAAAAAAGAGGAAGATATTTATGGGAGATATTGAAGATCTTTCACCACGATTAGAAGATTACATTCCGAGTTTCCAAAGACACTAAACTATTACGATCCTTGTGTGTGTGTTTTTGTTATGTACTAAGTATTCCGCAAAAGTAATGTAATGTACATGTACGTCAAGATACGGGTCTCTACAGTTGGTATCAGAGGAAAGGTTTAGTCAACCTTTGGAAACTAGGATGCGAGAACTTTAGTGAGATCCCTAGAGATATTTTTAAGGTATGTCAAGGGATGTCTCTAAGGTTAAGTATACGTACAGGTTATAGTCCTAGAATTGCGCTAACGATCTTAGAATTTTACCTAAGAAGTTAAATATTGAGGATACTCCCCCTTTATTATGTTGTTTTCCCTAGCATGATTTTTGCCTCTCACACTATTCTTTTTGGGTTTTAGACAATGGTTGTAACCCGAAGGAACCGTGTTGATCAATGCAATGGGCAATGCAATAATTGCCCTCCTGAAAAAAAAATGTTATGGGAGATGGAGTTCAAAATCTTATTGCTATACTTACACAAGCTATGAATCATTCTGGACTTCCAAATGAGCAGAGAAGGGAACAATATTCTATTGAGTCCTTCATGAGGCAACGTCCACCTTCTTTCAGTGGGACTTCTGATCCACTTGTTGCTGAACAATGGATCAGTACCACTGAAAAGATATTTTCAGTTCTTCACTGTTCTGAACATGATAAAGTCATCTTAGCAGTATATCGTTTGGAAGGTGAAGCTGAACAATGGTGGAATCTTATCATGAATACGAGGCCAAGAGATGAAATTGAGTCCATGGAATGGGACAAGTTCAAGAACTTGTTTTTCAGTAAATACTTCCCTCGTATTCTTCGAACAAAGATGGAAAAGGAGTTTCTTGAGATGAAGCAGAAGGATGATGAATCTGTTGGTATATACGAAGCGAATTTTACAAGACTTGCAAGGTATGCATCTGGCATTATCATCCAACCTGAAAGTAAAGTTGATCGATTTTTCAGTGGCTTAAAACCAAGTCTTCGAAGGGCATTGGCTATAAGAGACTTCAGTAGCTATGAAGAAATTGTGTGTTGTGCTATCAAGGTAGAAATGGAAGTTGGTGTTACATATCCATCTCAGGGTTTTGACAAAAAATGAAAGATGGAGTTCAAGGAGAAATCTCAGAATAATGGTGAAAAGAAGATGAATGTTTCCTTATGCACAAAGTGTGGAAAGAAGCATAGTGGAGATTGTCTTAAAGGGACTAGAAAATGTTTTAATTGTGGAAAAGAAGGTCATCGAGCAGCTGAGTGTCGATGTAATGGAAAAATGGTTTCTAATGATGTGAATAAATCAAACACTGCAGAGAACGCACCACCAACACTTCAATGCTTCAAGTGCAAGGAAATGGGGCATTATGCTAATAAATGCCCTAATCCAAGGGTTAGTGATGATCAACATGAGCAACCACTGAAGGCAAAGGACAAAGGGAAGTCACATGCGATCACTATTGGCAATGTTGAATATGACAACGATGTGGTGGAATGATTAAGTGTTTATGTAATGGGATTTCGAAATAATGTTGTATCATTGAGTATTGCAATATTTATTGATGTGGTATTCAAATTGATTGATATATTTTGGAAATAAGATGATATGCGCATAATGAAGGGAAAACGAGAAAATAAAATGTTTAATAGTATTCATGAGCTCATGATTAATATAAGGACTAAGTGATATCATGGTTTGAGTATATACAATTTTGAGGATTTTGGTATGTGGAAGGTGTTAACTTTTAACTACATTCAAGTTTTCACTATGGTTCAATGGGTATTCAAGAGAATACATGATTAAGGCCTTTGAATGTTTGGAATGTGACCAACAAGACATATATATGGGGATTAACGATAGTATTAAATCTCTGGTAATCGTTTTCACTATATTATGAGAGTGGACTGCAGTATTATGGATAAGCCTAAAGATTAGAATAGATTATGTTGGACATAAGTTAGTATTGTTTAAGGATAGAAGTTTTTTCGATATTATTGATGGGATGTTATAGTAATATAGTTTTAGAAAAAGGACAACCTGCAGGACGGTCGACAGCCCATCGCATCGGACAAGGCTGTGGGAATCGAACCCACAACCGAAGTGCGACTGGCCTTTATCGCCTACCACTGGCCTACAGGAAGTCCCTGTTTAGTAGAAACTAGTTTTATTATATTAAGCAGTATGATATATGAAGTATGAGTCCATTTTAGGAACCATATATGATTAATCTCACTATAGACCGACTTATGTATATAATTTTTGCTAACCTTTTGTTTGAGACAGATGGAATGACCCGTCGTTCTATCACATAATCTGCTAACACTTCACGAATAACAAATTCAACTTCATTTATTTAAGAGATGAAGTGGAAATTGTTCAAGGCATGAACAACAGTGAGATTGTACCAAAATAAAGTAAGTATTTATTCTAATTCAAATTTTCAACTTTAGGGAAATGATCTTGAAAACCAAAAATGTTGTCCTAGTGATCTTATACCTGATGAATCAGATGGTACCTTATATCATCACAAATCTATGGATTTGTGATTACTGGCTTTTCCATAGCCATGTTCTCTACCACTCTCCATCAGAACATGATGGTTAGATTTCTCTTCCATGTCCATATTTTCACCTATGTGGAAACCCATTGATTAGTTTATTTGGGTAACCGTTACGTTTCATACTTTTGTTTTTAAAGATTGGTTTTGGTATTCCTTTTTACGATGTGGGTTTCGATTAAAGAAACTTTCGAATAGTAAACCATTTATAACCCCGACGAATTTCGAGGGCGAAATTCATTTTAAGGGGGGTAGAATGTAACACCCCGAGATTTTATGAAAAATATTATTTTTAATTTCATTAATGTCTTGTGTTGCACGCTACACCAAAAGGAGCTTTCACAACACGCATCCTTGACTTGCCTTGCATTACACGCAATCGCGACCTTCCTCGATAGCTTGCGTCGTACGCAATACCGAGTTTCACTAAACAACGATATGCTATTAAAATATTATTAAAACTAGCCGTTATGAATAGTAATAACCACTTTTTAAAATTTTATAAATTTTATTTTTCAAAATGGACTTCATTTTTGGATTCGGAATACCGAAATTAGCCTAGGGTGAAATTTTGGTATTTTTCTGAAAACTTTCAATTTTTGATGAATAGTGAAACCACTAAGTGGTAGGTTAAAAACTGAATTTTGCATAAAACTTAATTTTACCGCTTCTGTGAATGGAATTTCGAAAATCCGACAGACACGGTTGATATCAGTAAGTAAAATGTGGTTCAATGAGATAAAAATAATTTTTTGGTGAATAGTAACTTCTTACTTTTTTTTTACCGCGGTTAATAGTAAATAGGGTAACTAAGGGTAAAAATGATATTACTATTACCCTAAAACGTGTCCTAATTCTATTGGATAAGTTTAATTCGACCAAAAACAAACTTAGGAATAAAATATGACCATTTAGGCCCACTTGGGTTAGATTAGGACATTTATTATTAATTTATTTAAAGAAGGGTTAAAATAGTTAAAATCAAAGTTTAATAAGTAAATCATTTTTAATATGGGGTTATACATAAGATAAATTCGACTATAAATATTCATTAGAAAGCTAATAAGATTTCCTACATAATGATATTTTATTTATAATTTTTATACTTTAAATAAATTAATTTATTTATGACACAACGATGATGCAGTAATTACCCTTTTAAGGAAATATTAACATAATTGATGTTATAAATGCTCAAATGAATGTAATTTGAGACTTTTTATGAATTCCACTAATTTTCTAGGTTACTATGATATATTAGTGTTGATTTAATCAACTTGGTTCGAACATATAATTCTTTTATGACTTTCACAAAAATCATATATCAAATAGTGTCAAAATTGACACAAAATAGTTTTTAAATCAATAATTATATTATTAATTGTTATTTTATTCCTAAAAATCTAAGGTTCGGCCAAATGACTTAGATAAGGATATATATATTAATAATAAACAATTTGGGGTTCTTTTGGCATGTTATAGTAAGTGTATTAACCATATAGTGAAAGAAAACAAAAAGACACGGTAAAAGTTAAATTATTTAACTTAGAGTTAAATCTAATTGATAAGGTTAAAATAATACCATAAACTTGTCTAAATCCTATTGGTTGATAGTATTTCGACCCATACCCACTTTAGCTTTGAAAGAAGACCCTTTTGAACCATTATAAACCGATTTTGACATTAATATAAAATAATATTTTGAGGTATTCCTAAGGTGCCCCTCTCCTCCCTTATAAAAGGACACCTCCTCCCCCTCCTCCTCACACCAATTTGAGCACTCAAGCTCGGCCAACCCCTGCCAAAATCTCTTCTCCACTTCCCTAGCAACATCCTAGAGGTTCTGTTCTTCCTCAAAGACCAATTTTAGTGCCCTAAGAGGAGGTCTCAAAGAGGCGCTTCAAAGAAGAGGTAATTACCGTTACCAATTCTTTCATCTTTATTTCTTCTTCCACTTCTTCTTATTAGGTTGTTTCATTATGAAGTAATAACATCAGTATCACTCATATACTGATATGTTATTATAAGTATGAAACAACCCTATTTCACCATCTATCCATCCTACGGAAAAAGAAATCACCGCGCGTGCGTACGTACGGAATACCGTCTCCACGCCGTGGTGTAATCTATTTTCCACCACCACCTTACATGGATGGGTATAATGGTGTAATGAATAACTATACATAGTTATTACAACATCATATTGATTCTGATATATTGTATAATCCACTCCAATTCAATTCAATATTTATGGAAATGATATCATCGCTCGTGCGTACGTACGGACTACCGTCTCCACGACGCGATGAGATTCATTCTCCATGTTAACCATTTAAGAATGATTATAAATTATATATAAGAAATAATAATGAAATATATGAAATTATAAAGCTACTGGATTTATGTATATATATATATATATATATGTATTTCATCTACTTACTTCCATTCAAGACAATAAGGAAAGGAAAACAGCGTTCATGCGTACGTACAGACTACTGTCTCCATGGACGGTGTTTTTCATTTCATTTATCTATCTATTATATATATATATATATACTGAATATATATGATATATAAATCATATTTTATATTCTGGAAGTAAGTAAATCATGATATAAGTAATAATAATGTCAAGAACAACAAGTCAAAACACCTATGATAAATGAAACGATTTTACCCAAAACGCTTCTTTAACATAGAATTTACAAAAGAACGGGTAATATAATGTCATAAGTGAACCATATATGATATCATAACAATGAATATGATTCTGTAATAAGTCAATGACATTATTTAAATCATTATACAGGAGGTTCGGACACATACGAAGCAAATCGGACCTAAGGTAAGGGAAATATCACAATCTCATTTTTATCCGAGATTGTTTATTCGTAAGTATTTACTGGGGTGTATTTTATCATCCACATCCATGTTTCATCAATATGTAATATTATTTCCATCCACCTACAATTTTTTAAATCCATTTTTACCCTTTGGTGAGTTTTTAGTAATATGTATGAAAGGAATCTTTTGTCGTTTTTCGTACGAGGTACTTTTTGACTTTTCCGAAAAAAGTACGAAGAATGTTTTTTTTAACTTATACGGCATGAATGGATTTCTAAAAAATTATTTCCAATAAGCTTCCTTTACAAGTATTCAAGTTTATTTTTAATCAACTTCTTTTATTTTAAAATTGTATGACATGTTAAGAAAGGAAAAGTGTTTTTTGAAGTAGAAAGGATATTTTCCTCAAGAATGAAGTTCAAGTATTTTATCAAAATTATTTTCCATCTAAGATAATAAAAGGATTATGTTTTTATCCCTATTATTACATGGATTTGATTATGTTGTGATGGAATTATTTTTATGAATTTCTTTATCTTATATGAATTGTTTTATGATGTCATGTTGTTTAGGAATCCCATTTTTATTACATGGGTTATGCAATGATGTATGATTTATGATTTCGTGGCACACATAAGAATGGTATCATTATGAGATAGGTGGTACCTATATCTCCCTCCAATGCATTGGGTAAAGATTTTATATCTCATGAGATAGACAGGGCTGGAACGGTAGGTTATACCGGTTCAGTGAAACAGGACTGAAACGAGAGTTACTCGATTCAGAAAGGGACTTTGTCCACTAAGATAGTCTTGGAAATGAGTCTTGACTAACAAGAAATGATTCTCTATGATAATGTGTGAATGCCACAAAGTTTCATGTTTTAAGTTATGATTATTGTGATTACATTTCACTTCCATGATTTATCCCATGATTATGAAATTATGCTCTCTTTTGCAGGTTATGATTTCCAAAATGTTATGTTCTTATGAATATGATGTGATTGATATTTCTTTTGTTTACCCTTACTGAGCATTTGAGCTCACCCTTTTATGTTTTATTTTCCCCAGGATATAAAGAAAGGTTTTAGGTAAAAAAAAGAGGAAGATATTTATGGGAGATATTGAAGATCTTTCACCACGATTAGAAGATTACATTCCGAGTTTCCAAAGACACTAAACTATTACGATCCTTGTGTGTGTGTTTTTGTTATGTACTAAGTATTCCGAAAAAGTAATGTAATGTCCATGTACGTCAAGATACGGGTCTCTACATGAGCTCACCCCTTTCTATGTTTTATTTTACCCATGATGTGAAGAGGTATTTTATGAATGACCTACAGGGATAGTATAATGGGATATGAGTGTGGAGACAAGATGTTGTTGTTGTTTTCACTTTATGATGTAATGTAAACTTTATGAATGTATCTAGTGATTCCAAGGCTACTAAACTAATCGGTATTTCGAGACTTGATCTTTTGTGATCATGCCAATGTTATGTAATAATGCACCAAATCTGGGTAACTAGGGTCAGGTCATTACAAAAGTTCTTTTCCTTTGAGAAATTGCATCAGATGATGATGCTTCTTCTGGTTGGATAGTTGATGGGGATGATACTCTATTATTTTGTGGGAATATATGGGTCCCAACAAAAATTAGAGAAGAGATGATGAGGGATTTCCATGGATCATCATGGGTGTTTTACCTAGTGTCACCAAAATTTATTGAGATATACAATGTCAATATTGGTGGCCCATCATGAAACATGAGATAGCCTATTTCATTACGTGATGTTCTACTTGTTAGTAGGTGAAGGAGGAACATCAGTGTCTGAAAAGGCTTCTTCAGCCATTGTCCATTCCCAAGTGGAAATGGGATGATGTTTCGATGGATTTCAGGATTGGTTTACCCAGGTCACCTTGTGGAAACGATGTAGTGTGGGTTGTTATTGATTTTCTTATTAATGTTTCGCACTTCTTTCATGTACAAGAGACCTTATAAATAGATGAGTTAGGAAGGTTATACTTCAAGGAGGTTATATGTCTTCAAATAGAACCTCATTATATCCTTTCTAATATAGACTCTCATTTCTCATCATAGTTCTAGTATGGGTTACAAAATGCCTTGGGTACGCAGGTACTTTTGAGCATAGCCTATTACCCACAGACTGATGGACATACAAAGCATACAATTTAGGTGATAGAGGATATGCTCTGTGAGTGTGTTCTTGACTTTTTGGGTTATTAGGATAAATACATTACCCTCATTAAGTTTTATTATAATAATATCTTCCAGGACACCATTGATATGGCTCCCTATAAAGCCTTGTATGGTCAGCCTTTTCACTTGCCTCTATGTTGGCTGGAGGTGGGGGAAGTAATTGATCTTGGGCCTTGTATCGTGTAGGATACATCAGAGCAGATCCAGATGATCAGAAATCATATTTTGACATCTCATTCTAGACAATAGTATTATTCCAAAAGGTGCTAAAAAAATCTCAAGTTTGAGGACAGAGACTGGGTTTTCTTGAAAGTCTCACCCATGTTGGAGCATAGACGTATTCGGAAGCAGGGTAAGCTATCACCAAGATTTGCTGGACCCTTCATGGTTGTGAGGAGGGTCAGGCCAGTGAATTTCCAGCTAGCACTTCCTCAGATATACTGGTCTATAAAAAACTTTTTTCAGGTATCATGGCTTCAAATATATTATCAAGACCCATATCACGTCTTTCATCTGGATGAGGTTGAGCTGGATATGGATACTTCCTTCTTGGAGTATCCAGTGTGTATTATTGATTGAATCCTGAAGACACTTCAAGGTAGGTCTGTTCCTCTTGTACAGGTGAAATGGTATCTTGTCTAAGTACAAGATGAAACTTGGCAGTGGTAATTTGATATACGATCTTAATGGCTGTACTCTTTGCATAAATTACTCCTTTACCCTCAAAAGGGAAACTTGGGGATGAATTTCTATAAGGAGGGGAGGTTGTAATGACCTGAATTTTGACCAAGGTATGGATCATTGGTTTTTTATTTTCAAGACTTAATTTAAACTTGTTAAAGATATTATACGACCTATGTAGTTACCAAGGAGATTTTGGGGGTAGTACTGATACCGGAGGTTTGGAAAAATGTGTTGTAGGTTGGGCTGCACAGTTAGTGGAAATCGTGCAACCCAAGTTCCACAGTTTGTATAAATTATGCAGTTGTAGACAGGGGCACATAAAATTTCACATAGTTTATCTACAACTGCGTGGACCAGGAGCATGGTCGTGCATCCTACTGCATAAAGGGATAAATCCTTAATGCACCATTTTTGCACTATTTATAAAATATGCACATAAACTGTGTGCAGTGGGTCTTGGGAAAAAATTACCACCCCCAACATAAAATCTTACCTATTTACTCTTCACCCATACCTTCCAGTGAGAAGAACTATGGCCTCCCCCTCTTTTATCTCTCAAAAGGCCTATATTTGGTTTTTATCTCGGTTCTACGCCCAATGTCTGATCTTCAATACATTAGAGGCATTGGAACCCTAGTTGTATATCCCCCTAGTCTCTCTACTCCAGTATCTATTTTTCTTGGAATCTATTTTCCTATTTAGATTTAGGCTCATATTCCCTTTTTTTAGGTCATTAGAAAAAAACTTAGATCTCTTCCAAACCAATTTTAATCTGAGGTCGATATCAAGTGAGGAATTATCCACGGCCCTAAGGTAGGTTGTCACATAGTTTTCCATTTGATTTTTGGTTGTTTCATATTTATTATCATCATATCATAAGGCATCTATTGTCGAGATTCATAATTATGTTAGTTCCTTAATGTATAAATGACCCTAGATCCATGATATAGGTTAATTGGGTTTGGTTTAGGGGTTTAGATACTAACCTTACTCTATATGGACACCCTTAGGTTCCCTAATTTGAAAATTTTCATTTTGGCCATATGGGCCAAAATGATTGGAAACCAAATTAGCTCCTGACTTGACATTTAATTAAAATAAAAATTTCCCCATGTATAATTGACATATAATAAGGTGTCACAATAGTGATTTGACCTTTTTGAACTTGAATTGTCTAAATGGGCATGTGAGTATTTTACCTTGACACTTTGGCCTAAACACCATACCTTGAAATGGATTTTACATGTTAGTAAAATGGGATGGTTGGATTGGTTGGTTGGATAGGATGAGATGAATTAAACCTTAAAGATGAATTTAATTAAATTGAATAGATTCAAGGGATTCCATTTCCTTTCCCTTGTTATGTTTTATTATAAAGGTATTACATGAAATTGGTTGTTTGTTTAAATTGAAATGATATAAGATGGTTTTCCCTTATCTTATATGATATGAATGGTTATGCCAATACTATGCTTATGAGATATGATATAAATGCGTGGTTGCGATGGATTATTACCCCCATTCCAGTTAATATATTAATGTATGGGTGGGATTCATTCTTACCCCAGACTAGTTATGATATAAATGTATGGTTGGGAGGTATTATTACCCTGTGCTAGTTATAACCTCTATATATATATGGGTGGGAGCCATTATTACCCCATTCCAGCTATGGTATATATATATATAGACATGGTAATTCTTACCCCATTCCAGTTATAATCTCTATATATTTATACACATACAACAACTTATTCAGACATACCGGCTTTGATATGAAGTAGATAGACCCATCAGGTATCCTTTAGGAACCTGAGCTGGGGTTATTTATTTATTCTACATTATTTTACTTTCCTACTATTAGTTTCAAACTATTTATGAGTGCCTATTCATATTTCATGTAGACACCATTGGTGGTGGCCTACTGAGATGTTATCTCACAACATACTCAGGATTCCCTTGGAACATGAGAAGATAGTTTTCCTGTAGGTATAGATAGATTAAAACACCACTCTTATGGATGTTTATTCTTATTTCTTAGATGGATCTTAGGGGCATAGGATCTAGCTTAGGCTCAAGATTCTATGGACTGGCTTTTGTATTTTATTCTCTTCTTTACTTTTATTTAGCATGCCTATTAATTGATTCCTGTTTTACTTTTTGTGTTAGAATTTCATGAAAATATGTTTTATTAAACACTACCTGTTAGGATTTTGGCAACATTATCTAGTTATTCAAGTTTATGTATTATCTATTTATGCTTCCACTGTTTATTGTACTTAGCTATTATATATGCTTCTACGACTGTTTATTATTTGTTGCATCTGTTGCATTACTCTGACATGGGGGTATAATCTCCCTAATATTTCATCATCTCACCCTCACTAATAATTTGTAGCCTCTATCTTATGGGGAGATGTTTTAGGGGTCATGTGTCCAACTGGGCTTGGGGCATGAGTTAAGTGAAAGCTAGGTCTGGGATGTCAAATTTTCCACGTTAAATTTTTTATTCCTAAAAATAAAATTGAAATTAATACCTAATCTAGAAATTTAGATTCAAAATATGGAATAAATTTTACCAAATTCAATCCACATAATTGGAAAAATTATATTTAAAATTAATCGTGAAGACGTAATGGGATAGTATATTTTTAAAGTGAAAAAGTCCAAATGTTTACAATGTTTTTATAATTAATTTACATACTAAAGTGATTATAATAAAACACAGTGTATTAATAGATTCATAATTGAACTATTTATACATTAAAACCTATTTAAAATATAATTTAACTTTATAATTTATTTATATGAAAAGTCGGTTTTCAATTAGAATTCATTATTTTTCCAATATTCATCAAAAAATGAAACTTCTCAGAAAAATTATAAAAATTCACCCTAAGTTAATTTTGATATTACACTTTAAAAAATTATATTTATTTTGTAAAATAATATTTATAATAGTGTAAAAATTTAGTTTAAAAATATATGTTCCATTAAAAGGCAGAAAATTTTCATTTTTTAAAAATATAGATTTTTATGCTTAAAATTGGATTTATTTCTTATCTTTAATCCTGTAAAACTTATTTGATTAATTTAAAAACATTTCATTGGGTATAAAACATATAAATTTTAATAATATCTTTCACTAATAGTGATTAATTTAATTTACTAATATAAAATTTCATTGTGGGCATAAAAATAGTTTTTAAATAAAAACACTTCATTTATATTCAATTGGTTTTTTTATTTTCATTTCTAATTAATTAGTACCCAATGAGTTTATTTGATAAAAATGTGTAAAATATACATTCATATATATTCAATCACATTAATAACCTCCATTAAAATGTCTAGGTGATAACTATCACATTTAAATAATAATATTTATTTATTTGTTTAAACTTGATGTGGTGTATCTTGTATGATATTGAAAATAGTGTTTCCTTTTAAAAAATATCATCATGTTACATTACCACATACTTAAAAAATTCATCCTTATAATTAAAACTCATTATTAGTTATCATGGAGTTAAAATTTTAAAATACCCTTGTAAAAAGGGTTAATAAAACTTCCTATTAACAAGTGGAAAATGTAAAAAAAATTATGGTCACTACAAAACTGGGTTTCTCTATGGGAGAAAATTAGTGTAAAGTGAAAACCATGACATGTAAAATAAATATAACTATCAAGTTTTGATAGAGAATTATATATAACTTGGTTATTTTAAACTTTACAATCATAATACCATAAATCTATGGTGGGTAAAATGTCCGTTGATTTCTCAGTAAGAAAATTAAATGAATAATATTTTTATTCAAAAATAATTTTCAAAGAGTTGAGGGATATTTTACTTTATATAGTAATAAAAAAAGGAATATAATTAATTAACACATATAGCTTCATCCATTAAAAAAATTCCACTATAAACTTATATTTTTCTCTAAAAGACAATTCAACCTTTATTATGAAAATAACATTTTTTTACCTTAATCATATAGGGTTCAAAAAATTGTGAGAATATTCCAAGTTAACATAAATCACATGTCACCAAATCAATTTACATTCCCATGGTAATCTAAAAGATATATATTAAATAAATAAAAACTATTTCATACTAACCCAGACATCATGTTGTACAGTGGTTGGTGATTCATCCTTGTCGCCCTTAAATCGTGTGTTCATGTCTCATGGCCTTTCCGGATGTAATGGGTTGTCATTCATCCTATAGGTCATACTTTTTATAAAAATATATTAATATAATACATACAAAATTAACAAAAAATAACATTAATATATTCAATTGGAAATTAATTTTTTCACCTCAAATGTTATCTCATACATTTTATTTTTTAATACCAAAAATATAATACACCATAATTACCTTAAACTGTAAGATTATATAAACTCAAAAGGTTATCCTTAAATTTAAAATTTATGTCCACAAAAAGTAAATTCATTATTCCTCAAATAACCCTTTTTCATATGTCAAACTTAAGGGTTACATGCACCTCAAACATTTATGAAAACAAAATAAATGTTTCACACAAATTATCCCCTTTTTACTCTACCACTTTTTATAGGTTTCGAAATTTTGAAAAACAATATACTCTATAATAACACTTAGGTATTTCATGATTCTTATTATATTTAGGATTTCTATAATTTGAGTGATAAATACAACCTTCACTCAACATAAAACTTAAAACTTAAAATACACTTATTTGTTTTATCCCTCTATAAATAAATAAATATATATATATATATCATTATGATTCATCTATGTCAAAAAAAATAAGTTTCATACTTATTATAAAATAATTCATACCATAAATCCATACATTATTATATTCCTTTCTGATTTTTATATCTTCTTTATCTTCTAGTATGAAGTCCATATCTCCGAAAAAGAAATAGTCAAGTCCTAGGTAGTATTTCCCTTGTCAAATGCGATGGACAAAATGAGATTGTAAAATATTGTAAAAGATACTCCATGATAATTTGAAATCTTTGAGAAATGAAGATGTATTAGATAGATAAAATATTTTATTACAAGTGATTCTGATGTTCAAAAAACTTTCAAAGTCATTTGAATAATATTTTTATATGATAGTAATGATTAAATCATCTGATAGATATAAGATTGATGTGTGAGATCATTTCCATTTCATCTTGATGGATGATATTTAATATGTATAAATGAACATCATTAAAACATGAAATGAATTATTACATGTTATAATGAAAAAGTTTTGTTACCCTTAGAAACTCCATAATACTTTAACCTTAAAATACTTTATAACTAAATCTATTACCCTTATAAATCTAATATCCAAATTTCAGTTAATAATATCAAAATCAAACACTTAAACCACAAAATTGTGTCTAATAATTTAATCTTATGATAAATATTAAAATCATAAACCAATAATGGTGTCTATAAATATTATGTTAATGAACACAATTCCTTTGACATTTCATAATTATTCTAACCATAATACCATTGGTGAAAAAACATCTTCAACGAATTTTTTATCACATTAAATTTTAAACCAATTCTTTATAGTTATTTCAATTGATTAGAACCAAAATTCAATGTGTAAACATAAAACTAAAATAATCAGAGTGCGCTATCAAATAATCATGAAATATGATTCAAAGTATGTCTAAATCATGACATCTTCTTCTAAAAATGGTAGTCCTTAGTTTTAACCAAGGTTATCCATGGTTATTATCAAAATTTATAGGATTTTATTCTATAATTATAATTATACTAAAATTTAGTCATATTATTATGTTCCTTGATCTATTTTTTCCTAAATCTAGTTCCCAAGGTTTATACTAAACTGCCTTTGATACAAACTCTAAAGACCCCGACCCTAGTAGGCCAAATTTAGTGACTTAATTTATTATATTGGCATAAATATTAGATTAAAATACCAAAGGACAGAATAGTTTAGTAGTTTTTAAAAACTAGATTACATAAAAGACACCCATTTTACATAGGGAAAAGAAAATAAAAAATAATACATAACAAAAGATAATAATATGAATCCTTTAAAAATAATTTAATGATCTATTATTCATAATTTAGGGGAAGGAAAAAATAAGGATGATCTCAAATTCTTAGTAAGGGTTAAGTTAAATGGAAGCTAACTTGAATAAAAAATTCATAATCAATATGGAAAGGTAAAATAACTGAACACGCATTCCTTTTAATCAATAAATTTTTCACAATATGAATCCACGGATAATATCATAGTGAAAATATCTGGTATAAAAATAATTTAATTCTTAATTAAATGCTTAATTATTATACATGATGTTTCCTAGAAACATAATCACTTTACCATCAAGACCATTCACAAGATAGTTTAATCTTTATGGGTAAATCCCCATTTAATTTGTCTAATTTATTCATCTCATGAGACTACCAACGCATCGAGGGTATTTTATATATACAATCCCAACTCATTATTTCATATACATAGAATTTATTATATATCGAATGATCAGTTAAATTTATTAATAAATATAAATTATCAACAAATATCTATATTGAGTAAAAGATATAGATTTACCATTATTTCCCCAGTTAATCAAATCACATTCAAAGTAAACACCATATATAAAATGGTATACATCTTAGGAAATAATCATATCCATGATACAAGAAATATGGATATTTAAGATAAATAAAATTTTCAATGAATTATTATCATAAATAAAATAAAGGGGATATATATACAACAAAGAAAATTAATTAGGTGTATAATATTAAAATATGCCTCAATGAAGTGAAATTGAGACAAAGTCCCATATGAAGATCATATCATTAATAAAATAAATCAATTATGTGTATTCACTATAAAAAAAAATAAAAAAAGTAAAAATACAATATTATATAATAAAAATTCGTTTCACATATAAACATAGAATGACATAATCAATAAAATAGTATTTTAACATAATGAATGAAAATTGAGTTAAGAAATCCCTTACCACTTGTAATCAGTCGAATCGTATGCCCCATAAAATTAATAATTATCAAATGAAACATTGAATACCATGAATATAATGAAATTTATGATATTATATATAAAATTTTATTATAAAATCCACACAAAATAAATAAGTGGTGATTAAGGATTATATCTTATAGAAGTAAAAGTGAGATGAGAAACCCTTACTGCTTTATAATCAGTCAAATTGTATGACCTATAAAAGTAATAATTATCAAATGAAACATTGAATAACATTGAGACTCATTATATGATATATAATAGGTTATTATATACACAAAACAAAATAAATAAGTGGTTAATAAGGCGTAAATCCCACAGAAGTAAAAGTGGTATGAGAATCCCTTAACTCACCCTCTCCCTTAGTGTAACATTCTTTAACCTACTATATAATGGTAGAAATAATTTTATTAATTAATTAAAGAACAAAATTAATATTTATAATAACTTATATGACACTTTTATATCATCAAACCACCCTTTAATTAACAAAATTTAATTGTTTTCATTGTTTTGGGTGCATTCACTCCATGGCTTCATGGTTGGTTCATTTGCATATAATTAAGGATTTTCTTGTCAAATGGAAATAAAAATCCAAAAGTAAAATGAAATGGTATTCATGAAAGTTATATGTTTAAATGGTTTCATTTATATTTTTTATTACATACATGTAGGTGATTCATTTGATAAAATGATGATGATGAATTTTTAGTTTATTTTTTGCGGTTTTTCTGAACATCACAAACTACATTCGTTTTATTTAATATTATGTATATACATTAGTAAAAGAACATGAAATAAGTTATAATATACTTATTAAAAAATTATTTTTCAAGAATATTAGTTTTATGACCATCCATGAAGGTGGTAATGGAAAAAATAATCATTATTCATAGAGAAGGTTAATTGTCACAATTTGGACAATGGATTCTTTTCTTTGAATAAGATTTGATAATAAAAGAGTTATATATAAGATATTAAATTATAAAAATAAAATTAAATTATATACATTGTTCTATATTTATCATTCCTTTATAGATGAATTAGTTGAGTATAAATTAGAATAATAAAAGAAATTAAGATAGGTATTTTGAGTAAATTGCCTATTGAATATCACCGCCTTGAAGGATCCCTTAAAGATCATGGAATTGGTATTTTAGTGAGACCATAAGCACTGGAAAATAGAGATAATTATGATTAAAGGATTTTTGAGATATTTTAATATCTTCAAGGAATTTTAGGATAAATGTTGCAGTAAGGGGTGGTATTTATACTTGAGGATGTGTGGTTTTAAGTGATTAAATGATGAATGTTTTATATTTAAACCCAACCAAATTTGGGTGGAATTAATTAAAAATAATTATATTTATTATTAATTTTTTAAAGGTGTTTTAAGGATTATAAATACATAAACCACTCATTAAATTTTTTATTTTTTATATATTTTAATCCTTTACCTTTTAACTTTAACCAGTTTCTTTATTTTACCTATATCCTAATAAATATTTCTTTTTACCATGGTAATTTTTTTACATAAAAATGAAAATTAAATTAATAAATAAAATGTAAACTATGATTCTAAATATGGAATAAATTTTACCAAATTTAATCCACATAATTGTAAAAATTACATTTAAAATTAAACTCGGAGACACAATGTGATAGTAGGTTTTTAAAGTGAAAAGGTTCAGAAGTCTACAAAGTTTTATACTTAATTTCAACGTTAAATTGATTAAAATTAACCAAATTATATTAATGTATTTATTATTTAACTTTTTTTAATTTAAAAACTATTTAATATATAATTTAAAATTATAAATTATTTAGATGAAAAGTCAATTTTCAATTAAAATTTAGTATTTTTTCACTATTTATAAAAACTGAAACTTCTCAGAAAAATTCCAAAACTTTTCCCAAATAAAATTTTAATATTAAGATTTGAAAAATGAAATTTATTTTTTCAAATTAAATTTATAAAAGTTTCAAAATTTAGTTTTAAAATAGGTTTTCTATTAAAAGGAAGCAAAATTTCCTTTTGGAAATATATAGATTTTATGCCTAAAATTAGATTTATTTTTTATATTTAAGCCTATAAAATGTATTGGATGAATTTAAAGACATTTAATTAGATATAAAGCATATAAATTTAATTATTATATTTCACTAATAGTGATTAATTTAATTAATTATTATAAAATGTCATTATGGTCACAAAATTGTTTTTCATAAAAAACATCATTTATACTCAATTGATTTTTTTATTTTCATTTCTAATTAATTGGTGAAAAATTAATTCAATTAATAAACATGTGTAAACTATATTTTTATAAATTATTTAATCTCATTCTTTCTCTCCATTCCAATGACTAAGTGATAATTATCACATTTAAATAATAATATTTGGTCGTTTGTTTAAGCTCGATGTAGCGTATCTTGTATGATATTGAACACAATATTTCCTTTTAAAAAAATATCAGGATATTACACATGGGTTTTTTTACTTCATAAGGCTCAAAATTGAATTCATATAGATGATTATCTAAATTTCTAAGGCTGATTCTTCAATTCACAAGGATGATCTTTGAATTCATAATAATGGTTTTTTATGTTCATAAGGATAGTTTCAAGACTTTGTAAGGATCATATCAAACTTAATAAGGTTTTATCGTGAAAATTATGAGGCTATATCATATGTAAAAATGGAAAATTAATGTTTTAAAAGTTCTTTCCTCTAATTTTTATCATCTATTACAAAGGAAAAATATATATTTTTTAATGTTATCTCATAAAATTCATATAGTTAATTTCTACAATTCATAAGGTTGACTTCCAGAATTTGAAATGGTAACTTCTAGACTTTTTAAGGATCATCTATAAGCCACATAATATTTTGATACTTTGTGAAATAGTTAGTTCTCTAAATAAGGAAAAATCTATGAAATTACAAAATGAATTATTATGAGGAATATTTTATGAGACAATTTTGAAGCTAGTTTTCACGGATAAAACGTCACAAAGAGAGTTTTTGATTCAAGAAATGATGGAAGAAGATGGTTTACACTATGAGGGAATATATTATTCAATAAAAGAGATAATTGTTTACTAAAAAATACTCAATCACACTATAAAATAAAAAATTATTCCCTGCTGACCTGGAAAATATTTAAAATAGAATAAGAATAAATAATCATGTTGAGAAAGAATAAGAAGTAGTTGAGAGATGTTAAATAAATTTATCTATCTAAATTTTGAATTTGAAATTAACATTTTAAAGAAGAAAATAAATGTTTCTTTACATATATATATATATATATATATATATATATATATCGGTGCTATGAAAATATGAGGGGAGTACATATTTAATGAAAATATATATACATATACTATTAAATATAGAGAATGAATTAGAATAAGAATATACTTATTTCTACACAAGAAGAAAAAGAAGAACAAGAAGAATATACAGTACAGTAACAACTCAAAGGAAGTATCATATGATTGAAGAATATTCTATTATTAAAATCATTTCTATCATTATACCTATGTGGGAAGCACATTTTACAGATTTCAGATACATTGGTGAATAAAAAGTTCTATAATAAACCATGATCAATGTAATCCATGTGTTCATAATAGTTTACTATATGATCTTGAGTGAATATTTATTATCATAAGGATAAGAATTCTTGTTTTAAGAAGAGTACCTTGTAAAAACTCTATTGTTCTTACTGTTTATGTGTGTTTTTATATATATCAGCAATCAAGGTAATCACTTTAATTGGTGTTAAAGTTTGTTTCAAGAATAAACATAAAAAATAATTAATATGACAAATTCAAGTCCCTCTTAGTGGGTTCTTATTGATCTTAAGGGTCTTTTCAAGTGGAAACATATCCTGGTTTCCTTTTTTTGTGATATGATTTTTAGAAAGAAATATTTTCTCTTTGTTTGAAATTTCGTCAATAAATTTATATTATATATATAGTCTAAATTCAGTGAATAGAAAAGATATCCCTGCTTTTTTTTTGAAAAATACTACATATAGAAATATTATATTTTTCTTTTTATTTTATCAATCATATTGGATATTTTGGAGGCTTAAACAGAAGGATTTTTTTCTTATGGTAATGGTGTTTCTATGATAGAAACTAATAGAAATAATTTAAAGAATGATGTCCTTGACTGGAATTCCATTCTTTCATCTCATGTAGAGAAGTATTTATAGAAATTAAAAGGAATAAATTCACCAAATTCCATATGGGAAAAATTAGAAAACACCTATGAAGGAAATCAAAATGTGAATCATACTAAACTATGGGTTTGGAAGTTGAACTATAAAGACCTCAATATGATATAATATGAAACTTTTATGAATTATTCACTCAATATAATTATATTTTTATCACTTTCATACATTTTATTAAAAGGTTAGAGGGTAAAATGGTGATATAGGAGTTACTGCACATTTTTAAGATATGTTTGATTCTAATATCTTTTATCTTAAAGACCATGATCTAGGTACATGTTCTTAATATGACTTAAATGAAATCCTTATTAAATATAAATGAAAATGTAAGTTTCTTAAAAAATAACTAAATAATTCAAAGGTAAATTCCCTTTATAGACTTAACATAAGAGAAATGTAAAAATGAATTTTTTAAAGATGGTTTTTTTGTTTATATTTAGGTGATGATGTTGAAGAGAAGTTTTAAAAAATCATATCACTCATCTCTAAAAGTTTAAGAATAAAAAAAGTAAATTTTATAGTAAATATTCTATTGAATTTTTTCAAGTGCACATCTATTAAAAATTTCATAGATATTTATCAAAAGATTTAAGAAGTGAATATCTATTATAATATCATATGGACTTCCTCATAATGTATCCTATAAAAATATTCATTGATTTGATTATATAAATTTTTATGGTTAGGGAATGAATTTATATATTCATATGATTACATGGATGGGGTTAATGATAAGTATTCATGGAAATTCTACTAAGTTGTTATACTCACCCCCTGCATGTGCATCTTGGTGTACATATAAATAATATTTAACTTGATTTTCAAGTTATTGGGTTCATTTCTTCACTGTATATGATGCATTATAGGAGTTCAACTAATATAGACTAGTGGAGGATGTGTCATTATTCATATTTTGGTCAGATTATATAAGGTTTTGTTTGAATTTTGGGGCTTATGGTGTTATTTTATTTATTTTTATATGTATTTATATTTTTTATTTCCATTGTGTATCGGTTGTGTAGGTATATAGAGGTGGGATGTTCTTAGTTGATATAATTTTGTATTCAGCATTTATTAGATGATGTATTTTTTTACCCTTAAGTGGTAAGGGGATAGAACTATGGGCTGAGTCACATTCCAATTCATCTCAAGGTTTGGGTTTAAGTGGATGAGTCAAGTTATGATGTTACAATATTCTTAGTAATCATAATTTAATAAACTATTTAGAACAAGTTTAACTTTATTCTGTATATTTAATAAAACTAAAAGACCCATGATAAGATAAAAAATAAAACATGCACATACATAACCCACACTAAACCTCTCTCAACTAAAAAATTATAATATCGTAATCCTTTGAGATGATTAGAGTGAAATAGGGTATCTAACATCAAGTTCATGTAATAAAGGAGTAAAATAGAAGAAAGGTATGGAGCCTAGATAATAATACATAATTTACCCATTCAAGTAAAAATGTAGTGAAAACTAAATGAAAATTGTCAAAACAAAAGAAACATCATCTAACCTAACACTAATCCCAATATTCAACCTGGATACAAGCTTATAACAACACCCAAATTGACCCAAGAAAAAAAATTATTTAGAATTTATCCTTATAAAAACCCATGTCATTTTATTTTTTAAATTAATATAAACTTTTATTATTTTTTTGATTAATTATGTAACCATAGGTTAAAAATAAGTTATAAGTGGAATCGATAACGGTGAAAGAAAAAAAATAAGGAAGTTGACCCTGGCGAGGCACTGGGTACCAGATGATCTAGTATTGATTTCTTAATGGTCTTTATGTGGGTGGAACTTACCCCCATTTGGTTGTTAGTGGATAAGCATTGGGTACCTGATGCTCACTTAATGGTCAGTGTACACCTATCGAGTACCCAATTGAGAACATGTGGGTTATTTAGAAAAATTATGGTTAAAGTCACAATTATATTTACTTTTCCATTATAATCAAAGGGGCCACTAGATTTGTGGGGGAAATTCCAATAGAATTTTTCCTCTCATTTCATCTTCATCACTTTATCCATTCTATCCAATCATACTTATTTCCTTTAATTTGATTCTTTTATTAAATTTAACGAGTCTCTTTCAGTGAGTCTATAATAAGGTTTTTCATTTCTATTCGATTTATATCATTATCTACATAAAGGGATAAATCTATAATATTAATCATATTTTAGGTTTTATTATAATCTTATGAATTAGTAATGATCCTTCACCCTACATATTTAAAATAGGATTCAACATACTATTTATTAGGTGACCCACCCTCTTCCTTATCTTTTCAAAGTGTTTTAGTGATAGTGGCATGGGATGGAAAGGGTAAAAATAGAAAATCTGTTTTTTAAAATAAATATATTTCTATATATTTTTTGTTAGATTTATTGATTGATTAAAATATATTTCATTCATTAAATTAAGAGATGTTATATTTTTTATCTGAAATGACTAATGTTTCATGTAATTATTAATTACATTAATAAAAATTATGATAAACTCTAAAAAGGTAATTATATGGATAGATACTTATGTAAATTGTTCATACAAGTTTTTTGGAAACTTGATTAGGTTGTAATAAATCTATATATTATTATATAAGATGGATATTGTTATGAATGTTTTTATTTTTAGGTTTATGGTTTCCATAGTTATTTTATCTCTTACATAGGACATATAGATGGTTATTTAGATTTATGTGTGGATCTTTAGTTTTTTTATTTTCCCTCTTATTAAGGATTTCCATTTAAAGATTTTGAGCATGGATTGATATAGGTGTGGTTGTTTTCTATGGTTTCCTGGTAAGTATATAGAAAAATGAAACTAAAGGTAAAAGTGTTTATTATTCTCTATGTTGTTGGTATATAATCTAGTTGTTTATATTGTATTATTTTTCTTCCAAATTGGTTTTTTTGTTTATACTTATACTTTTGATAAAGTGTTTGGGGTTGGGTGGTGGTCACCTTTATATCCCTCTGGGCGTGTCTAATATTTTTTTGTTTCATGTGTTGGATTCTTGAATTTTTGTAATATTATAGTGATGAGTAAAGTTGGAGGTTGGAAAAGTGTGTCTAGCTATCTTTTGAGGAGATAGTGAGATGAGTTCAGCATCTTTTTTGTGTTTTGGTACTTTATTTTTATATCGGTTCATAGAATTTATATGTTTGTGAATATTATAATTATATGGGTTTTCATGTATTATTTTATTTTTTTGGGGTCATGAAACTTTTATGTTTTTGTTTCTTATAATTATATGGGTTTTCATATGTTATTTGACACACACACAAACAAACTTCAAGGAAAGGGGTCATTAGTAGAGGGTTTTTAATATACATTGTATCAAACTACCTCTTTTTTGATTTATAATAGTTTTTTATACTATTATGGAAATTTTTTACATGATAAAATCACAAAGGTTATACTTATTTAGAATTTATCTCATGAAAGTTCCATAAATATAAATATTAATGATAGTTTTCTTATCATTAATAGTATTTTTTCTAAATAAGAAAACCGCTTTATTAGTAGTGGTTAAAACTGAAACTAATCAAAAATTAATAATGAATAATTTATAACATACCCAGTAATATTAATAGTAAATAAATTTCCTTCCTTATTAATATCCATTAATTCAATTTTATAGATTAATATTCATTATAAGAATATAAAATAATTTTTCAATCAAAAGGAAAAGGTTTTATTTCTAACCAAATTGAAATTTCATGCATTTTATGGTTTTATTTAAAATATTGATTTCCAAGTTATAGAATTATAATTTAAAAAAATCAACTTATTTTTTAAATTCAATGTGTTAAAATTATCTTTGGATAAATTTTTTATAATTTTTTGAAAATTTAGATTTTTCAATGAATATTGAAAAATACTTTTTTATTGATAACTGTCTTTTCTTTTTAGGAATTTACAAAGTCATATTCTATTTTGTATTATTTTTAAATTTTAATAAGTCAATTTTGAATAAAAATAATCTAAGAAATTTTATTTTAATTAAAATTATTCATGAATTTGGTATAAAAACATTTCTATACTTAAAAAGGAATTTTTCATAAAAATTATTTTTCATTGCATTTACTAGGTTTCATTTTAAATTAAAATATACCAATTTTGAAAATTGAATATGATAAAATGTATTACATATATTTAATCAGAATAATTAATATTATTTAATAATTTAAACTTAATGTTTTTTTCATAATAAATAGTAAAAACATTAAAATTGTGTTACCACTGTTAAGATTAAAACAAATTTGTCATGGAATTAAATTAAACTGATAATGGTTAAAATGATCTAAAAAATGTTTTAATCCTATTTTATAGAAATATTTTAACCCTATATCATATCATATTTGTAAATGGTCTATTTTTGATCCATTTCTCTTCAGTAATACGTTAATATATTTTAATTTTAAAAAAATCCAAGTGTGTCCTCTCCCCCACTTATAAAAAGAAACTCTATCTCCTCTACTATACAAAATTCAAGAGCATTAAGGTTTAAAAAATTACTACCCAAATCCCTTCCTAATATCACTCCTCTTATATTATATTCCTTGGTTTGATCATAAAAATAAAACCTTAGGAAGGATTTTGTTACAAGCCAAAAGAGGTTGTCTAAAGAAGAGGTATAGTTCTTAACTGAGTGTTTTTTGTAAAGACTCAGAATTACCGTGGAAATTGTTTTTTTAATACATGGGAATTTTACGAGTCCAAATTTTTTGACGAAGCTTGATTCCGGGGCTAGGTGTGCCCGGAATCAATTTCTGAAGTTCTGTTTGGGTACGTTCAGTAAACATAGGAGCGGGTTTTTATAAATTTTGAACGAGTGCTGGGAATTTAAATCTGAGGCCACCATTGAACTCACAGCGCCGGTTTTCACTTAAGAATACTTTCACCTCGATGGCAGATGATCAGGTATGAGAGTTGTTATTTGAGTTTCATGTGGATTAATAAAATAAAATAATTGACAACTTATTTTATTTTTGTTGAACCCACACCATGTGGTAAAGTTGGTTAAAAGCTCCACTTGGGAGTTGTTGGTGGGACCGCCACACCCTAACCTCCCATGGGAGGATAATTTGGGTGGGGACCACCCGCGCAGCATAACCTCCCATGAGAGGTTATGACATGGGGTCCACACGGGGCTTAATCCCGCATTTAATGGGAGGGGAGGAAACCTCTCAACTCTCCCTCATTAATGAGGGAGAGCCTCTTGGTCTCTAACTCCCCTCTTAATTGAGGAGGATAAAACCCCCTCAAAATCCCTAATTAATTGAAGGAAACCCTTTTGACCCTCTTCATGATTAATTAGGGGGGGAACACCCGGGCCTCTAATCCCCCCGAAACTCCCCAAATTCAATATGCCAACCTCTTGTGCAATTAATTTGGGGGAGCCACTCCTCTCTTTTTGAATTTAGAATAATTGTGCCAACATCATGAACTTAATTAAGTGGGTCCCACTTAATTAATTCATGCCAATGGGCATAATATATTAAAATCTATTATTTGGGCATGTTTATTCTCTCTTTAGTGGAGAGCTTGGGAGAATAGAATCCTCCAACAAAGAACGCGAAGACGTTGGCGACGATGATTCTTACTCGCCTTCTTCATCAGAACCCCCCCCCCCCTTCTGATGTGGGATCTGTTTGATGTCCCTTCTTTCCTCTTCTCCATCAACACACGGACGTACAAGCTCGAAAGTGGAAGCGTACGGTGAATTACAACAACATCGTTTTCCCCAACGATGAACGAACAACCGATGATTAAAAAGGTAGGGGTGTGTTTAAGTTGTTTAACGCTTTATCCTCTCACATTGAATCAACTTTATGAGCCACTGGCTATCATTCTAACGTGGAGGGTTCAGGCCGAACGAACATAGCCAGACCCCTCCGTAACCTTTATGGTTTCGGAACCTTGAGTCAATGGAGAAGTAACGACGGGATAGAAATGAGGCGACGACGACAAAGATGGCGAACAAAGGTCATGCTACCCACGGCCTCCGCGAACCGCGCCGCCAGCCGAGCGGCGCCCGACTAGCCTATCGGCGCAATGCTGGCGCACCACGCGCCCCACTCGGCGCCCAGGCCGCCTGCCTGGTGCCCAAGTCGACTGCCCAGTGTCCCCCAGTGCCCAGGCTACCTGCCCGGCGCCCCCCAGCCCCCAGGCCGCCTGCACGAAGCCCCCTCGCGCCCAAGCCGCCCAGCTCGACGCATCTCGACGCCCTGCCCACGCACCCTGGTGCCCTGGCTGCGCGCCCCGGCGCCCTGCCCGGCACCCCCGTGCCCTACTATGTCCTTCCTGGTGCACCCGTGGCCTGCTTGAGCACTGTGCGGCCTGTCGTTGGCCTCTCGGTCCGATCAGACCGAGCCTCACCCCCCGTGGCACCGACCAGACCTGCTACTAGCCTTCGGTCCGAGTCGCCCACGTGGCGACTTCGGCCCGAATTGTCCACACAGTTTGCTGGGTCGGGCCGAGCGAATTGGGCCAAACAGAGCAGACTGAACCGCCCAATGGGCCGGGTCAGACCCAGCAAGTTAGTCTAGGTCAAACCAGACTAGGCTGACCCAGACTAGGTTGGGCCGAGTCGGTCTGACTAGGTCGGACCGGACCCGGGCCCATACCGCTTCCTTTACTTTCTTGGGCCATATCTTTGGCACCGGACGTCCGTTTGACGAACCGTCAGCGGTGCCGGTATTCTTGGAGCATAGTCGTCCCTTTGAGTATACCCCACTAGAGTTCAGGGTTGTAACGCCCCTCCCCAGTTACCCAGAGTTGGTGCATTATTACGTATCATTGGCATGATCACAAAATATCAAGTCTTGAAAGACCAATTAGTTTAGTAGCCTTGGAATCACTAGATACATTCATAAAGTACACATTACATCATAAAGTGAAAAAACTACAACAACATCTTGTCTCCATAGACCACACTCATATTTTCATACTATTGTTGCAGGTCATTCATAAAATACTTCTTCACATCCTGGGAAAAATAAAACATAGAATGGGGTGAGCTCAGATGCTCAGTAAGGATACCAATATAGCAGAAACTTTCATAAATAAGCATAAACATTTAAGGAAATGTATAACTAAAACAAAAGCATTTTAAAATTGAAATTCAGCATAATATGGAAAAGATAAAATGAGATAATTCCATTTACTTACTCTCATGGACATTCTACTAGTCAAATAATCACATGCAATATCAATAACCACTTTCATAATAATGGAATGCATAATTCCAGACTATCATAACCACATAGTCAAGGCCTTGTGCCAAGACTACAAATAATATTTTTTCAAGGCCTTGTGCCAAGACACTAGTTTGTCTCATGAGACCTACTGATGCATCTAGGAGCTATAGCGGGCTCCACCCATCACTTACGAAGTCCAATGCATTCCTCATATGAAAAGTTTGAAACATAACATAAACATTCGTATTAAAACTAGCATACGAAATGTCAATACTTTATCCACAAACCATGAATGGTATAAAAATATCACATCCACAGTCAAACATAACTCATTCAATACAATATTGAAGATTGTATTGTAACACATTAACTTCAATCGAGAACAATGAAGGATATTGACATAGTTGAAAATAATCATCAAAACTGTTTGAGAGAAATATCCCCCTTTTTCTTGAAAACATTTAAAAGTCACACTATTTGTCGAGAAGCCATTTAAAAATAAATTTTTGAATAAAAGTCTCCCATAACACTTTTAAACTTTTAAAATGAATTTTAATTTTTAAAACATTAATGTTCATATAAATAAAACCATAAAACCATTTTTAAAACATGTAAATTAATGAGAAAGATTTTGAATAATAAATCCTTATTACATTTAAAATGATATTTTATTTAGAGTTACTAACCAAAAGAGAGACACTTGAATAAAAATAATTGAGGTAATAAAAACTTTATAATATCATGAGAATAAAGGTATTCATGATATAATATGTCAAAGTACATTATATACACCATATAAAAGAGAGTTGGTGTATGACAGACAACAATGAATACTCAATGGAATTTAAATTGAGATGAAATATCTCATAAAGGACATATCCTTAGGTTAAGGATAAATCAACCACATAATTATGTGTTCCAAATACAAATACACTCAATATGATTGGATATTCAGTGTAAAACAATCCAAATTCATTCACACATATTCTTGTAAAAACAACACCAATTAATTAGATGTTTAACTCAATAAATGGAGATTGAGTTAAAATTACTCTTATCAAGTTCATATCGTTGACTTGAGAATTTATCAATGGAGTGATTATGTGTATCAAAAGTATATCCACAGAAAGGGTAGTGTAAATTATGACATAAGCAAATAAATAGTGATTCCACACATAATCTTGGAGTAAAATAATTAATGAAGTATGCGTAAAGCTGAATGAGTAGAAATTGAAATTTCAAATTCCCTTATTGATTTGGTAACTTAAGAAACATACACCCATGAAAGAAGGATCATAAAATGATGAATTAAATATCCATAAATTAAATTATAATACACAATTAATACAATCATGGGAAGTACACACACTACATGCAATAAATAAGTGGTGAACAATGGAAATATCACGGAATTAAAAGTGAGATAAGAAACCCCTTACTTTGTAATTTTTCCTTGGTAGAGAGTAGTTTAACCTCATGTATAATGGTGAAATAATTTTAATTGAATTATTCAAGAATCATATACATCAATATGATATCATATATGATCTTTTAACATTGATTTGTTGATAATATCTTAGTATTATCATCGTTTCGGGTGTTAACGGATTCATTTTCTTTTATATTATTTGTTATGTGAGCCATATTTGTTATGGATGCGATGTATATTATTCATATACAGAATTATATCATGTCCCTAAACATTATTTTTAATCATCAAATTAAATTTAGTCTTGAATGGATATGATGGGGAATGAATCTCATCGCGTTCATGGAGACGGTAATCTGTACGTACGCACGAGCGACAATATAATTCTTTTGATATTAAAATAATATATAATTGTATGGTATATCATATATAAAGAATCATTATTATGTTATATTTATTATTTACATGAATTAAAAAGCATTATTATACTCATCCAAATAATAATATATTGAATAACAATTACACCACGATGTGGAGATGGTAGGTCGTACGTACGCGCGTATGGTGGCATGTCATTAAAAGGATGGATAGAATAATAAATATGGTTGTACCATATTTATAATAACATAACAGTATATAGAATATACTGTAGTTATTATTTTATAATGGAAATAACAAAGAAAGAAGAAGTGGAAGAAGAAAGGAACTTGAAAGAGAGTGGTGAAATCATTACCTCTTCTTCAGGTTCTTCCTTTTGATTTGATCAAAAGGGCTCCTTAAGTTGGATTTCTGGCCAAATGACGTCCTCTAGGATGAAGTGATGGAATTTCAGAGGATATTTGGGCAGGGTTTGGCTGAACCAAAAGGCTTTTAAGGTATGAATTTTAGAGAAGGGGGAGTTCCCTTTTATAAGAGGGATGAGGGGCACCTTAGGAAAACCTAAAATATTATTTTATAATAAATTCATATTCGGTTTATAATGGATCCAAAGTGACTTATTTCTAGGCTAAGGTGGGGATGGATCTAAAACCTTTCAACCAATATATTTTAGATAGGTTTGGTTCACTATATTAACCTCATCATTTATATTTAACTCTTAGTTAAATAGTTTAACATTTACCATGTCTCTTTGTATTTTTTATATTATATGGTTAATAAACTTACTATAACAAGCCAAGAGAACCCCAAGTGGTTCATTATTAATATATATAATCTTATCTAAGTAATATTTATGATCCTTATATTTTTAGGAATATAATATCAATTAATAGTATAATATTTGTTTTAAATACTCCTTTATGTCAATTTGGACACTATTTAATAATTGATTTTTGTAAGTTCTAAAAACTATATTAATTCAAACTAAATTCATTTAATCAATACTAACATGTCATATTAACCTATCAAATTAGTGGAACTCATAAAAAGTCTCAAATTACATTTATTTTGATATTTATAATATCAATTATCTTAATATTTCATTAATTAGGTAATTACTGCCTCACCATTGTGTCATAAATAAATTAAATTATTTTATGTATAAAAATTATAAATAAAATAATATTATGTATGAAATCTTTTTATCTTTCTAATTAATATTTATAATATAATTTATCTTGTATATAACCCTATATTAAAAATGTTTTAGTTATTAAAATTTGATTTTAACTTTTTTAACTCTTCTATGAATTAAATAATAATAAATGTCCTAATCTAATCCAAGTGGACCAAATAGGTTCATATTTTATTACTAAGGTTTTTTTGGGTCTAATTATACTTATCAAATAGAATTAGTATATTTTTTAGGATAATAATAATATCATTTTTACCCTTAATTACCCTATTTACATTTAACCATGGTAAATAAAAGTAAAAAGTTACTATTCACTAAAAATTATTTTTATCTTATTGAACCAAATTAAACTCCTTGATATTAACCGTGTCTCTCGGATTTTTGAAATTCCACTCATAGAAGTGGTAAAATTATTTTTTATGCGAATTTGCAAATTCTCCTAGGAGATGGGTAAAAGACGGTGAAAAGTTCAATAAAATTTTTATATATCTAAAATTATTATAAACTAACTCCAATTAATTACATTAAACTTATATAGGTATTATGTATCTATTTTGACCTAAAATAAATTTAAATAAAATAAATAATTATTTAAATTAAACTTCGGCTTTAAACTATAACTCATTGTTTTTCACTATTCATCAAAAATTGAAAGTTTTTAGAAAAATACCAAAAATTCACCCTAAGCTAATTTTGATATTCCGAATCCAAAAATGAATTCCATTTTGAAAGATATAATCTATAAAATTTAAAAAAGTGGGTATTAATCTTCATAATGGATACTTTGATTGGTCGTGGTGTGTTAGAATCTCGAATTTGCGTACAATGCAAGCTATTGCATTATTCGAAGGGAAACGTATCGTGGAAGCTTGGAGGGTAACATTCTACCCTCCTTAAATAAATTGCGTCCTCTCAATTTTAAAAATTGGCCTTGGGAATATAATAGAAAGTCCCACATCGGAAAGAGTCAATAAAACTATCACTTTAAAAGAAATAAAGAGAAGTACAAATGTCACCCAAGATAACCCATACTAGAATTCCATGTTGGAAAACATGGATATAGAAGATAAACTAAGTGTCAAGTTCTTATGGAGAGGGATAGAAAACATGATCAAAAGAAAGTTAACAACAAGAAAACCAAAAACTTGTGATAGTACAAATGGTCATTAGTTTCCCAGTAGGAAAATTAAACGGACAACATTGTTTTTTGTTTTAAGTTACATTACATAAAGATGAGGAATTCATTTCTGAGATTGACTAAGAACATAAATAGATATACTTACTTTTTAAGTAAAGTTTCATTATTTAATAAATTTCTACTACTAACTCATTTTTAAATGATGAGTATTCAAGAAGACTTGGTCACACTAGAAGAGCTAGAATAAACTTCTTATAGAATCACATGATCCACGAAGGATAAACTATATATTTACCTTATCTTTAGAGATTAATCAAAACCAAAACGGTTAGTATAAGATTTGATGATCCCCTAAAAGGATATTCCATTAGAGAAAGAAACACTAATCTTAATTTCTAAAATTAAACCAATAATACCCCAAAGTTAAATACATAGCATTCAATAAACAATTGTCCTTAAAATCCTTCAATATAATCCAAACTAATATTGAAACCCAAAACATAGAATAATTTGGTTATGTAGTCTTCCACGTTAAATTGTATCTCCAAATGACATTAACTACTATTAAAGTCACATACTTAAAAGTAATTAACCTAATCACATATTCTCTATTATAGGTTAATCATTTCCATAAATAACCCAAATCACTATAAATCCATAATAAAAACATAGATAAAAATCCATCATTACTCCTCAAATTAAATACCATAGTATTCTATTTTACTTGGGCATATAGTGTTCCCAAAAAAGTGAACATCTTCCAAAATAACATTTATCACTTAATCACCAAATTATTTTCCTATAATATGGGTATTCATTTGATAAGACATAAGATCACAAATCAACTTATTATTGATCAATAAAATCATTTAACTAAAAATAATTAGTCACACTAACCAGGGACTTCACATAGTCCAGTGGTAGGTGATAAATCCCAATTTCACTTTGGTTGTGGGTTCGATTCCCATAGCTTTGTCCAACGCGATGGGTTGTCACACGGTCCACGTGTTGTCCTTTTTCAAAAACTATATTTTATAACATTACCGAAATGAGATAAATTCCTCAAAATAACCATAATATAATTTAACCACAAATGTTATCTCATACCTTTCATTTTCATCCCAAAATATAATAACTTGTAATTGCATCAAATTCATGGATCATATAAAACCAAATGGTTATTTATAACTAAATCCACAAGAGAAAAGATAATTATTCCTCAAATATCATTTTCACATGATAAATTTCAGGGTTACACATATAAGAGAAAATTCACCCAAAGTAATCTCAACAACAAAGGGCACTAATACATTTAAACATTTTTCCATGCATTTATTTCCACATAGGTTCTTCCTTGACCAAGAGGTTATCCTATAGAATAGTTCATTGAATTTTGTGATTCCAAGGTCCCTTACGTTTATGAAAAATGGTCGTAATTTGAATATTAGGAACATTTTTATTTTCTTCCATAGTACTCTTCATTTTTCCTCGGCAATTCTTTATTGTATGCCCTTCTTTCCCACACATAAAGCATTTATTTATTCCATTGAGACACTTTCCTAGGTGTCTCCTTCCACATTTATTGCATGATAAAAATTGAGCTTTCTTCTCTCCATGGTCTCCACAGCTGGAGCTCTTATCATTCACTGCCTTTCTCTTATTTGTTGAGTGTGGGAGTTGTTTAATATATATGTTGTAGATCATATTTTTGGAAAACTAATCCGGCATGAAGATAATATCTTTTACACCTATCCACATTCTATTTCGTTTCTCATTTCCACCACTGTTCCCACCTTGTACATCATTCTCAAAGTTACTATGGCTTCCTTGGAATCCAGCCATTTACTAAAACCAGAAATCATTATGTGAGTAAAAATAGTCATAAAATCATTTAGAGAATATCATGACACCATATTTTCAATTTGAAACACCTTAAAATTAACTAAGGTCATTTATTCTCATCTTATATTAAAATACTTCAAATCGGTTTGTAAAGAAAATGTAAGTTATCCTAAGCATATCCCCTGGGAGTGTCATGACCAAGAGTGAAGCAAGGCCTATTATCGTGCACCGATTCGCGTTCGAGTCTAGCTCGAAGCAATGTTTTCAGGTTTTACCCCTAGGTACATCTGTGCTAGAGCCTCCTCTACTTGCTCATATCCAAACAGGGATGTATTGCTTGGAAAAATCACAAAATATATACAATACCAAAATTCTAGGAAGTTCTTCTATACTAATTCTCAAAGTCTATCTTAGCGCTATGTGATCTAATTAGAGTGTATCTAAATCTAGTTTCCAAGGTTTTTACTAAACTTCCTCTGATACCAACTGTAATTCCCTAACCCCATTTACCCAGAGTCGGTGCATTATTATGTATCATTGGCATAATCACAAAAGATCAAGTCTCAAAAGACCGATTAGTTTAGTATCCTTGGAATCACTAGATACATTCATAAAGTTTACATTACATCATAAAGTGAAATAACTACCACAACATATTGTCTTTGTAGACCACACTCATATCCTCATACTATCCCTGCATGTCATTCATAAAATACTTCTTCACATCCTGGGAAAAATAAAACATAGAATGGGGTGATCTCAGATGCTCAGTAAGGATAACAATATAGCGGAAACTTTCATAAATAAGCATAAACATTTAAGGCAATGTATAACTAAAAAAAGCCTTTTAAACTTGAACTTAAGCATAATATGGAAAAGATAAAATGAAATAATTCCATTTACTTACTCACATGGATATTATACTAGTTAAATAATCACATGAAATATCAATAACCACTTTCATAATAATGGAATGAATAATGTCAGACTATCATAACCACATAGTCAAGGCCTTGTGCCAAGACTACAAATAAGATTTTGTCGAGGCCTTATTCCAAGGCACTAGTTTGTCTCATGAGACCTACCGACGCATCGAGGAGCTATAGAGGGATCCACCCGTCACTTACTAAGTCCAATGCATTCCTCATATGAAAAGTTTGAAACATAACATAAACATTTGTATTAAAACTATAATACGAAATGTCAATACTTTATCCACAAACCATGAATGGTATAAAATTTTCACATCCATAGTCAAACATAAATCATTCAATACAATATGGAAGATTGTATTGTAAGAGATTAACTTAAATCAAGAATAATGAATGATATTAACTTAGTTGAAAATAATCATCAAAATTATTTGAGAGAAATATCCCCCTTTTTCTTGAAAACATTTAAAAGTCACACCATTTGTCGAGAAGCCATTTAAAAATAGATTTTTGAATCAAAGTGTCCCATACAACATTGAAACTTTTAAAACAAATTTTAATTTTTAAAACTTTACTGTCCATGTAAATAAAACCTTAAAACCATTTTTAAAACATGGACATTAATGAGAAATATTTTGAATAATAAATCCTTATAACATTTAAAATGATATTTTAGTTAGAGTTCCTAACCAATAGAGAGACACTTGAATACAAATAATTGAGGTAATAAAAACTGTATAATATCATGAGAATAAAGGGATTCATGATATACTATGTCAAAGTACATTATATACACCATATAAAAGAGACTTGGTGTATGACAACAATGAAGTCTCAATGGAATGTAAATTGAGATTAAATATCTCATAAAGGACGTATACTTAGGTTAAGGATAAATCAAGGACATAATTATGTGTGAAAAATATAAATACACTCAATATGATTGGATATTCAGTGTAAAACAATCAAAAGACATTCACACATATTCTTGTAAAAACAACACTAATGAATTAGATGTTTAACTCAATAAATGGAGATTGACTTAAAATTACTCTTATCAAGTTCATATCGATGACTTGAGAATTTATCAATTGAGTGATTATGTGTGTCAAAAGTATATCCACATAAAGGGGAGTGTAAATTATGACATAAGAAAATAAATAGTGCTTCCACACATAATCTTATAGTAAAATAATCAATGAAGTATACGTAAAGTCGAATGAGTGGAAATTGAAATTTCAAATTCCCTTATTGATTTGGTAACATACGAAACATACACCCATGAAAGAAGGATCATAAAATGATGATGTAAATATCCATAAATTATAGTATATTACACAATTAATACAATCATGGGCAGTACACACACCACATGCAATAAATAAGTGGTGAACAATGGAAATCTCATGGAATTAAAAGTGAGATAAGAAACCCCTTAATATGTACTTTTTACTTGGTAGAGGGTAGGTTAACCTCCTGTATAATGGTGAAATAATTTTAATTTAATTATGGAAGAATCATATACATTAATATGATATCATATATTATCTTTTAACATTTATTTGTTGATAATATCTTATTATTATCGTCGTTTTGGGTGTTAACGAATTCATTTTATTTTATATTCTTTGTTATGTGACCCATATTTGTTATGGATGGGATGTATATTATTCATATACAGAATTATATCATTTCTATAAACATTATTTTTAATCATCAAATGAAATTTAGTCTTGAATGGATATGATGGGGGATGAATCTCATCGCGTTCGTGGAGACGGTAATCCGAATGTACGTAAGAGCGAAAATATCATTCTTTTGATATTAAAATAATATATAATTGGATGGTATATCATATATACATAATAATTATCATGTTATATTTATTATTTAAATGAATTACACATTATTATTATACCCATCCAAATAATAATATATTGAATAACAATTGCACCACGACGTGGAGACGGTAGGCCGTACGTACGCACGTATGGTGACATGTCATTCAAAGGATGGATAGAATACTAAATATGGTTGTACCATGTTTATAAAAATATCACAGTATATAGAAGATACTGGAGTTATTATTTTAGAATGGAAATAACAAAGAAATAAGAAGTGGACGAAGAAAGGAACTTGAAAGATGGTGGTGAAATCATTACCTCTTCTTCGGGTTCTTCCTTTTGATTTCATCAAAAGGGCTCCTTAAGTTGGCTTTATGACCAAATGTGGTCCTCTAGGATGAATTGAGGAAAGTTGAGAGGATATTTGGGAAGGGTTGGGCCGAACCAAAAGGCTTTTAAGGTATGAATTTGAGAGAAGGGGGAGTTCCCTTTTATAAGAGGGGTGACGAGCACCATAGGAAAACTTAAAATATTATTTTATAATAAATTCATATTCTATTTATAATGGCTCCAAAGTGACTTATTTAGAGTATACGGGGGGATGGGTCGAAATACTTTCCACCAATAGATTTTAGACAGGTTTGGATCACTATATTAACCTCATCATTTATATTTAACTCTTAGTTATATAGTTTAACATTTACCATGTCTCTTTGTATTTTTATATTATATGGATAATAAACTTACTATAATAATCCAAGAAAACCCCAAGTGGTTCATTATTAATATATATAACCTTATCTATGTCATTTGGCCGAACCTTATATTTTTAGGAATATAATAACAATTAATAGTATAATATTTGTTTTAAATACTCCTTTATGTCAATTTTGACACTATTTAATAATTGATTTTTTTAGTTCTAAAAACTCTATTAATTAAAAATAAATTCATTTAATCAATCATAACATGTAATATTAACCTATAAAATTAGTGTAATTCATAAAAAGTCTCAAATTACATTTATGTTGATATTTATAATATCAATTATCTTAATATTTCATTAATTAGGTTATTACTCCATCACCATTGTTTCATAAATAAATTCTATTATATTATGTCTAAAAATTATAAATAAAATACCATTATTTAGGAAATATTTTTATCTTTCTAATGAATAGTTATAATCGAATTTATCTTATGTATAAGCTTATATTAAAAATGTTTTAGTTATTAAACTTAGATTTTAACTCTTTTAACTCTTCTTTGAATTAAATAATAATAAATGTCCTAATCTAATCCAAGTGTACAAAATAGGTTCATATTTTATTCATAAGGTTGTTTTTGGTAGAATTATACTTATCCAATAGAATTAAGACATGTGTTAGGGTAATAATAATATCATTTTTACCCTTAATTACCCTATTTACATTTAATCGTGGTAAATAAAAGTAAAAAGTTACTATTCACAAAAATTATTTTTAGCTTATTGAACCACATTTTACTACTTGATATTAACCATGTCTCTTGGATTTTCTAAATTCTACTCACAAAAGTGCTAAAATTAAGTTTTATGTGAATTTGAAAATTCTCTTAGGAGATTGGTAAAAGACGGTGAAAAGTTCAATAAAATTTTTATATATCTAAAATTATTATAAACTGACTCCAATGAATTAAATTGAACTTATATAGGTATTATGTATCTATTTTGACCTAAAATAAATTTAAATAGAATAAATAATTATTTAAATAAAACTTCAGTTTTAAACTTTAACTTAGTGTTTTTCACTATTCATCAAAAATTTAATGTTTTCAGAAAAATACCAAAAATTCACCCTAAGCTAATTTCGATATTTCGAATCCAAAAATGAATTCCATTTTGAAAGATAAAATTTATAAAATTTCAAAAAGTGGGTATTAGTCTTCATAACGGCTACTTTGATTGGTTGTGGTGTGTTAGAATCTTGAAGTTGCGTACAATGAAAGCTATTGCATTATTCAAAGGGAAACGTATCGTGGAAGCTTGGGGTGTTACAGAGCATATAGTTGAGTCATGGTCCGGTTGGTTCATACACAAATCCAACTGGAGCCCGGGGACTATAATGCTAATACCTAACTGACCGGGCGTCCGATTGAAGCGTCGTCTGTTGCTTTGAGAGCCTTATGACGTGGCGGACCTTTGAGATACTTCTACGTGAGACTTTGTGACACTTGGAGTATCAGCTTGTAGCTTGTGGAGCGGACCCTCCCAGAGACGAGCGAGCAGAGTACGGAGACCTAGTAGCTGGCTGAGACCTGATGACTGCTTGACAAATTCGATTCGGAGTGACTCGACTAGCCCAGTGGGGAGTGCTACTGGGTGTGGCGGCAGACCCATGGCTGAGGAGTGCAATTGTGTGAGGCGGAAGACCCACGGTACTCGACAGGAGGAGTACCTTTGTAGGCTATTAGGGGGAGCGCTACTGTGTGAGGCGGCAGACCCCAGGTGGGAAGCATCTTTGTGTGACGTAGTTGTCCCACGGTACTCGACAGGAGAAGTACCTCAGCACTCTAATGTTAGTGAGTAACACCTCAGAGTCGCGTCAGGGCCACTGTACTCGATAGAGGAGGAGTTCTATAGCTTCCTTGGTTTTGTTAATGAAAATCCCGATTTGAGGTAAGTCAATTACCTTTGTGTTTTCCTCATGATTGTGATGGTTTACTTGATAACTTGGATATATGCATGGGCATATACCAAAGTAATGGTTAACCGTTGAAATCATGCTTTGTGGTTTATCCTTGTTGGATTTTGTGAGACCTTTAGAGCCTCGGGGTCCCTACTGAGTATCGTTATACTCACCCCTACACGGGCTATGCCCACACCTTGTTGTGTAGGATGCAGACGACGGACAGCGTTGATGAAGGCCGAGAGCACCAGGACTGGATGGTACCCGGAGGAGGACCTTACGACGTATCGGTACACGGTGAAGTCTGATGGACGTGGAGTGCTGAGTAGGCCATCTATAATTTCCCTTCAGGTAGGAACCCCAAAGGAAGATCCAGGAGCTGCTTCATCTTTTAGCTGTTTGTCCCTTTCTAGTTGTACTTGCTTTCAGTTGTATTTGTACTTTAAATTTGGGCTTGTATTCTGACCCCCTTTACTTTCAGTACACTTGTTATATAGTTTTCACTTAGTGTTTGCTTCTTCTTGTACTCTGGTTGTGTGAGTTTACATTTTATAAAAGTAATTCCTTCACAGTTTTAAGGGATTATTCCTTTGGTTCTAGTCACCAGCCCCTGGCCTATGGAAGGCGGCCTTGGGGTAGTCATGATGTGGACCTTGGGGGACGGGTCATGACAAATTGGTATCAGAGGATGTTGGTTCTATCGCAGAACTTATGACTCTGATATTGTCTTTTCTGTGAAGCAATAGTGTTAAGGGTACTAAGTGTGGTTTTCAGTTCAGGGAGTTCAGTGTTGGTGTGGGCGGCCGACGTATCCATACACCAGGACCCTGATATCTGATTTCCGACTAAGTGCATGAAAACACTGATTGCGTGTGTGTTTTCAAAAGTTTTCTTTAAAGTCAGCTCAATCGGGTCGGCTCACCAGGTAAATTCTTTTGACTGTGTCGCATCTGTTTCTTTCAGGATGCCTTCCCACGGATGACTAGCTAGAGCCCCGAGAGCTGTATGTACTGATAGCCCGTCGAGCGAAGAGGCCTCAGTACAGGGCCCTCTTCCAGTTGAGGCACCAATGGAGGAACCAGCAGTACTACTTCCCATTGGGCCACTGATGCCACCATCCCCAGTAGCAGACGATGCACACCTCTTGAGCATGTTGCATGAGTTTCAACGCCAGAGGACACCCCGGTTCTTGGGAGAGACAGACTCGTAGGCGGCTGAGGATTGGATGGAGGCTATGGTGAGAGTCTTCAGGCTAGTAGGGATGCCAGCAGACTCCATGGTGATCCTTGCTGCTAGCCTCCTTTAGGCAGCAACAGGCAGATGGTGGAGCCTGATGCTCCAGATGCAAGATGAGGCGACACTTCTATGGGTAGACTTAGAGAGCTTGTTCCAGGTGGAATTTGTTCCAACAACCCTTCGAGTAGTGCGGATACAGGAGATACTACATCTACATCAAGGTAGCATGATGGCGGCACAGTACTCAGTGATCAGCAGTCAGTTGAAGGACCACCCAGCCAGAGGTAGAGGTTCGATCGAGGTGGTCCGCAGGGCAGAGGAGGATGTGGCAGAGGATCTGGTCATGCCACTGGCGGTGGAGTAAATTACGAGGTGTTGACACCACCACCACCAGGAGGTCCACCCCGACCCTAGGGAGCAAGTGGATAGGGCATAGCACAACTTCAGGCAGCTGAGGCCTACGATCACGGCATTTCGGAGTTGATTCGAGGTACGATCTGTGTCTACTCCACCTTATCTACAGTTCTTATATACAAAGGTTCTAGTAACTCTTTCATAGACACTTCCCTCGTTTGGAGCTCGTAGATTCCGACGGAGCCATTATTTCGATCCTTACCGCCAGAGACTCCTACTGGAACTGATTCAACGATCACGCACTGGTGCCAGCAGTACGAGCTTAATCTAGGAGGAGAGAGCTTCGACTGGGATCTCCTAGTAGTGAAGTTGAGGCCTTACGACATCATCTTGGGTATGGACTGGTTATCTACATTCAATGTTCAGATCGACTGTATTAGGTGAAAAGTGTGGTGTGTGTGCACGGATGGGACCAGGTTTACCTTTAGCGGTGAGAAGGGAACCTTTGCAGCGCAGGATGGACTTACTCGGATGAGGATTCATCCGATCACTCACCATTTGGATTGCCTTGCCCTCAGAGCAGTTGATGTGGAGAGTCTAACTTATCCTATAGTGGTCGACCAGTACTCGGATGTTTTCCCTGACGATGTTCCAGGACTACCTCCTCGTAGATAGATGGACTTATACATTGACATGTACCCCAGGACGACACCGATATCTACTCCTGTATATCAGATGTCTCCCGCTGAGCTTTGTGAGCTACGATTATATCCGGAGGACTTGCAGGAGAAGGGATCCATCTGGCCTAGTGTTTTTCCCTAGGCAGCCCCGATTCTGTTCGCCAAGAAGGTGGATGGGATCTTGAGGCTCTGTGTCGACTACCGTCACCTGAATCAAGTGACTGTGAAGAACAAGTACCCACTCACGAGGATTGACGGCCTCTTTTATTAGATAAAGGGATCACAATGGTTCTAAAAGATAGACCTTAGATCAAGTTACCACCTTCTCAGAGTTCGAGATAAGGATTTGTAGAAGACGACCTTCGGGTGTTGGTACGGCCACTATGAGTTCTATGTTATGCCCTTCGGCGTAACCAATGCTCTAGCAGTGTTCATGAGTATCATGAACAGGATCTTCTAGCCATACCTTGATCACTTTTTTATAGTCTTCATCGATGACATACTGATCTACTCGACTACTGAGGAGGAGAATGCCTACCATTTGCAGGTAGTACTGGACACACTCCAAGAGAACCAGATTTATGGTAAGCTCTCGAAGTGCCAGTTTTGGATTCGAGAGGTTCACTTCTTAGGACATGTCATCTCAGAGGCTGTAGTTGCAGTGGATCCAGCAAAGATTGAGGCAGTACTTTCTTGGGAGCCACCCATGAGTGTGGCAGAGGTATGGAGTTTCCTAGGCTTGGTTGGGTACTACTGGAGATTCGTTCTAGACTTCCCCAGAATTTCAGTGCCACTATCAGCCTTGACGAAGAAGGGTAAACCCTTCGTGTGGTCAGAGAGGTTCTAGCAAAGCTTTAAGGAGCTGAGTCAGAGGCTGACTAGTGCCCCCATATTTAGGCTTCTAGAGGAAGGTGTAGGGTATGTAGTCTACTGTGATGCATCAGGGACCAGACTTGGGTGTGTCCTGATGCAGGAGCGAGCTGTGATCGCGTATGGTTCTCGGCTATTGAGACAGCATGAGAAAAACTATGATAACCATGACCTAGAGTTAGTAGCAGTGGTCTTTGCCTTGAAGATGTGGCGGAACTATCTTATGGGAGAATGTTTTACCATGTACTCTGATCACAAGAGTCTCAGGTATATATTCTCTCAGAAGGACCTGAACCTGAGACATTGGAAGTGGCTTGAGTTCCTCTAGGAATATGAATTCGGGATAGTCTATACTCCTAGGAAGGGGAACATAGTAGCAGATGCGCTCAGCAGGAGATCTGGCATTCAACTGCTAGCTGAGATGACAGAGCAATTGGCCACATTGTAGATATCCTTTGTGGATAGGGATGGAGCAGCCTATCTATAGTCTCTTACTGTCACTCCCCCACTTCTTCACCGAGTCAGGGAGGCACAGCTTGGGGACGCTGACTGCGAGACGCGACATGCTCATATATCCACAGGACATGCACCTGATGGATTTTCTGAAGGTGGGGAGCACGTCATCCTCTTCAGAGAACGTACCATGGTACCAGTTTCACTTCAGGAGGAGGTGTTAAGGGAGTTTCACACTTCCCCTCTAGAGGTACATTCAGGAGTGGTGAAGATGTACCAGGACCTTCGACGACATCATTGGTGGCCAGGTATGAAGAAGGTTGTAGTAGAGTTTGTCTCTCAGTGCCTCACTTGTCAGCAAGTGAAGGCACAACACCAGGTACCAGCATGCTTGGTTTAGCCTTTAGAGGTACTAGAGTGGAAGTGGTATGGGATATCCATGGACTTTATGACCGTTATTCCACGTACATCTAGGAGTCACGACTCGAAATGGGTGATCGTTGACCGACTCACCAAGTCAGCCCACTTCTTACCGATCAGAGAGCAGGGCTCAGTGAGATCTTGGGATGCCTCTACGTGCAGGAGATTGTGCGTTTTCATGGGGTACCATCTTCTATTATCTCTGACCGTGACATAAGGTTTACTTCCCGAATATGGAAGGGGTTGCAGGAAGCTTTCGGGACACAGCTTCGCTTGAGCACCACCTTCCATTCTCAGATAGATGGGAAGACCAAGTGGACCATCCAGACCCTCGAGGACATGCTCTACGCATGCATCCTTGACTTCGGTAATAGCTAGGAGGACCACCTTCCCTTGGTGGAGTTTTCCTACAACAACATCTATCACTCCACCATAGGGATGGCACCTTTTGAGGCCTTGTATGGACGACCTTGCAGATTTACACTGTGCTGGACAGACCCAGGGGAGTCAGCACTAGTGGGACCAGAGATGGTTTGGACTACCACAGAGAAGGTTCAGATCATCCAGGAGCAGATAAAGACTACACAGAGCAGGTAGAAGTTATACGCTGACAGGAGACAGAGATCTCTGAAGTTCGAGGATGGTGACCACGTCTTCTTACGGGTCTCACCATGACGAGGTCTATGAAGAATTGGCCGAGGCAGCAAGCTGTCTCTAAGATTCATTGGACCTTTCTAGATTCTCAGCAGAGTAGGAGAGGTGGATTACCGCCTAGCTCTTCCACCTCAGTTGCATCGGGTGCATGACGTCTTCCATGTATCCTAGCTAAGGAGATATGTGCACAACCCTTCCCACATCATCAACCACGGGGAGATAGACATAAATGATGGGGAAACTTTCACGGAGGTTCCAGTAGAGATTGAGGATCGATAGGATTGGGTCCTGTGTCGACGGTCAATTCCATCTGGTGCGCGTTTGCTGGTAGCACGGGAACCTCTAGGAGAGCACATGGGAGCAGGAGGATCATATGCATGCTCAGAACCCCTTTTGTTCCCTTAGTGTGAGTTGTATCTTATGGGGACATAAATCCCTGAGGTGGGGAGAATGTAAAGACCCGTAATTCCCGTGGAATTTTTTTTAATACATGGTAATTTTACGAGTCTGTAGTTTCTAACGGCGCTTGATTCCGAGGCCCGGTGTGCCTAGAATCAATTTTTGAAGTTTGTTTCGGGTACCTTCAATAAACGTATGAGTGGGTTTTTATAAATTTTGAACGGGTGCTCAGAATTAAAATTTGAGGGCACTGTTGAACTCGCAGCATCGGTTTTCTCTTAAGAAGACTTTCACCTCGATGGAAGATGATCGGGTATGAGAGTTGGTTTTTGGGTTACACGTGGATTAATAAAATAAAATAAGTGACAACTTATTTTATTTTTGTTGAACCCACTCCATGTGGTAAAGTTGGATAAAAGCTCTACTTGGGAGTTGGTGGTGGGACTGCCACACCCTAACCTCCCATGGGAGGATAATTGGGGTAGGGACCACCTGAGCAGCATAACCTCCCGCGAGAGGTTATGATGTGGGGTCCACACGGGGCTTAACCCCCATTTAATGGGAGGGGAGGAAACCTCTCATGTATCCATCATTAATAAGGGAGAGCCTCTTGGTCTCTAACTCCCCTCTTAATGGAGGAGGATAAGACCTCCTCAAAACCCCCAATTAATTGAAGGAAACGCCCTTGACCCTCTTCACGTTTAATTAGGTGGGGACCACCTGGGCCTCTAATACCCTCCAAACTCCCCACATTTAACATGCCAAACTCTCGTGCAATTAATTTGGTGGATCCTTTCCTCTCTTTTTGAATTTTAAATAATTGTACGAACGTTATGAACTTAATTAAGTGGGTCCCACTTAATTAATTCATGCCAACAGGAATAATAGATTAAAATCTATTATTTGGGCCTGTTTATTCTCTATTTAGTGGAGAGATTGGGATAATAGAATCCTCCAACAAAGAGGGTGAAGACGCCGGCAACGACACTTCTTCCTCAGCTTCTTCCTTGTAACCCCCCCCCCCTTCTGATGTGGGATCTCTTCGATGACCCTTCTTCCTTCCTCTTCGTCGTCAACGGACCGATGCATGGGCTCGGAAGTGGAAGCATACGGTGAACAACGACAACATCGTTTTCCCACAGGATGAATGAATTCCCGATGATTAAAAAGGTAGGGGTGTGTGTTAATTTGTTTAATGATTTATCCTCTCAGGTTGAATCAACTTTATGAGCCGCTTGCTATCATTCTAACGTGGAGGGTTCAGGCCGAACAAACATGGCCTGAACCCTCCGCAACCTTTATGGTTTCAGAACCTTGAGTCATTGGTGAAGTAACAATGGCATGGTAAATGAGGAGATGGTGATGAAGATGGCAAACAATGTTCGCGCTACCCGCGGCCTCTGCGAACCACGCCGCTGGCCGAGCGGCGCCCGACCAACCTACCCGCGCGCTGCTGGTGTGCCCAGTGCCCTACCCGGTGCCCAGGCTGCCTGCCCGGTGCCCCATAGTGCCTAGGTCATCTTCCCAGCGCCCCCCGGCGCCCATTCCGCCTACCCGGTGCCCCCCGGAGCCCCGGCCGCCTACCCCCCCCCCCCCCCCCGCGCCCAGGCCGCCCTACCCGGCGCATCCCGGCGCCCTGCCCGCGCGCCCCAGTGCCCTGCACCCGCACCCCGATGCCTGGACCGGTGGCCCCGTGCTCTACCACGCCCTTCTCGGCACACTCGTGGCCTATCGTTGGCCTCTCAGTCCGAACCGCCTGAGCTTCTCCCCGCGCGGCGCCAGCCAAACCTACCACTGGCCTTCGGGCCGAGTCGCCCACGTGGCAACTTCAGCCTGAATTGTCGTGCAGTCCGCTGGGCCCGACCCAATGGACTGGGCCGAACTAAGAAGACTGAACTACCCAATGGGACGGGATAGACCCAACAAGTCAGTCTGGGTCGACCTAGACCAGGTTGATCCAGACTGGGTTGGGCCGAGTTGGTCCGACTGGGTCGGACCGGACCTGAGCCCATACCACTTTCTTTACTTTCTTGGGCCATATCTTTGGCACCGAACATCCATTTTATGAACTGTCAGCAGCACCAGTATTCTTGGAGAATAGTCGTCCCTTTGAGTATACCCCACTGGAGTTCGGGGTATAGTTGAGTCATGGTCAGGTTGGTTCGTACACGAATCCAACTGGGCCCCCAGGACTATAATGCTAATAACTAACAGACCGGGTGTCCGATTGACATGTTGTCTGTTGCTTTGCGACCCTTATGATGTGGAGGACCTTTGAGATTCTTCTACATGAGACTTTGTGACACTTGGAGTTTCATATTTTATCTTGTGGAGCGGACCCTTCCGGAGACGAGCGAGCAGAGTACAGAGACCTAGTAGTTGGCTAAGACCTGATGACTGCTTGACCGATTTGATTTGGAGTGACTCGACTAGCCCAATGGGGAGTGCTACTGTGTGAGGTGGGAGACCCATGGAGAAGGAGTTCCACTGTGTGAGGTGGCAGACCCATGGTACTCGACAGGAGGATTACCTCTGTAGGCTATTAGGGTGAGCGCTACTCTATGAGGCGGCAGACCCTAGTTGGGAAGCATCTCTGTGGGATGTAGCTGCCCCATGGTACTCGACAGGAGAAGTACCTCAGCAGTATAAGGTTAGTTATTAGCACCTTAGAGTCGTGTTCGGGCCACTGTACTCGATAGAGGAGGAGTTCTCCAGTAGTCTTGGTTTCATTAATGAAAATCCTGGTTTGAGTTGAGTCAATGACCTTTCCGTTTTCCTCATGATTGTGATAGGTTACTTGATAACTTGGGTATATGTATGGGTATATACCTAAGTAATGGTTAACCGTTGAAATAATGCTTTGTGGTTTATCCTTGTTTTATTTTTTGAGAACTGGAGAGTCTCGGAGTCCCTACTGATTATCATTATACTTGCCCCTGCACGGGCTATGCCCGCACCTCGTTGTGTTGGATGCAGATGATGGACAGCGCTGACGGAGGCCGAGAGTGTCAGGACTGGACGGTACCCGGAGGAGTACCTTACGAAGTATCGGTACACGGTGGAGTCTGACGGACGTGGAGTGCTGAGGAGGCCTTCTGTACCTACCCTTCAGGTAGTAACCCCAGAGAATGATCCGGGAGCTGCTTCATCTTTCAGCTATTTGTCCCTTTTTAGTTTTACTTGCTTTCAGTTGTATTTGTACTTTATAGTTGGGCTTGTATTCTAGCCCCCTTTACTTTCAGTGCACTTGTTATATATTTTTCACTTAGTGTTTTCTTCTGTTTGTACTATGGTTGTGTGAGTTTACATTTTATAAAGGAAATGTCTTCCCAGTTTTAAGGGATTATGCCTTCGGTGCTAGTCGTCAGCACCTGGCCTATGGAAGGCGGGCTTGGGGTAGTCACGATACGGGCCCTGGGGGACGGGTCGTGACATTTTTATTTTATTTATTCTACTAACTCTTTAAAATATTATTAAACCATGATGAAATAATAGAATAAGTATATTCCTAACCTATATCCATCTTCTATTCTATCAAATAAGAAATGAAATCATCGTTCGTGTGTATAATGGACTACCACCTCACGAACCGATGTAATTCATTTTCTATACCTGCCTCTCATGTATACTTATAATGTTGTATTTAATGTATATATATGATATTAATGAAATAATTATCATTCAAGAAATATAATATATCATTTATTTTCTTACCTTTCCATCTATTGAAAAATGATAATGTTGTTCGTGCATACGTCTATATTACCACCTCCATGAAGATATGTGACTCGTTTTTCATAACGGCGTCACATGGATAGTATATATATATATAAGTTTATTTAAATATATATTATGATATTTATAATAAAATTATCTTTCTATAAAGATAAAAAGATACATTACTTCTTTCCCTCATGCTCTTTGAAAAATGAAAATGTTATTAATGCGTACATATAGCCTATTATCTCCTTGATTCTAAAGTAATTCATTTTTCATAAATATATTTCAAAGTTGGTTTTAAAATCATAATTAGTATATAAAAATGATAATTATTTCATTAGTTTTATTCTATATATAACGTAATAATTAACTATTTGACCATAGTCAACCTATCAAATTCATTTTGGACATATGAGCCGAATATCATCAAAGTTTCTAACAAGAAATTAATTGATTAAGTAATTAAATATAATATGATAATAATTAAATAAAAGGAATAATTAATCTTAAAATGGTTATTAATAAAGTAAATAATTATCATAATTTTTTTATTCAGGAAGATAAATATCATACTTGATGAGACGAACTCGAGGTAAGAGACACTTTACCTTAAAAATATTATTTTAAATGTTTTAAAGATTTGTTTCAAAATATTTTTCTTCAATTTCCATAGTCATAAAATTATTTTATAGATATATTTATATATAAATAAATTAATTATAAAGTACATTTTATGTCTCTTTTTTACTTTATTTAAAAATTATTCAAAAGGGATTTTTTTATGTATTTTATACAAAATGTTTAAAAACATGGAAAAAGGAATGATCTATTTTAACTTATACAACATCAACATTTTTTCCCACTACTATAAATGTTATTTTAAATTTCTATTCTTTACAAGTTTCCATGTTTTATTCAATGAAAACCCCTTCATCCATTTTTTTCTAGGTATTTTTAAAAATGGTTTTAAATGGAATAGATATTTTGATATACATAATTGTTTTTATTATGGTTGAAAAAAAATATTTTAAGAGTATGGTGATGAAAATGGAATATTTCATATATTATGATTATTTTATGGTTATTGGGAATTATTTATGATTACAGGTGAGCCTGATATAGCTCATGATGATGATTGATCCTGATGTAGCTCATGATGAAGGGTGAGCCCAATATAGCTCTCCAATACATTGGGTAAAGGGATGGAGTAAACCGATTATAGATTTATCCTAAGAGATAATTGGAATTTATCACGTAGGTTATTCTATTTATAATATTGATTGTAAGAGTTATATTAAAATGATTTCCCAAGTTACCGATATAATTTATATATGTTTTCTATGCGTTTTTACTGAAATCTTATGAATTCATGACATAAACTAATGAGATTAAGTTTAAATGGAATTTTATATCACTTATTAAAGGTGAAATGTATCACTTTTTAAAAAAGTTTTCATGATATTTTTATTATTTCAAAGAAACCTTTATGAGTTTTATTTTTCTTTTAATATTTCTTATGAAATGTTTTATGAAAATATTTGGGAAAATAAGTTTATTTCTTGGGTAAGAAAATATTTATTTTGAGACCAAATTTTATTATGAAATAGGGAAATATTTATAATGAGTATATATTAAAAAATGGGTTTCTTTATTTCTATTTATGTGTCCCTTACTGAGATTTTTGTGCTCATCTAAAGTCTTTTAAATTTTTATATAGGGTTTTTAGGATTATTACGGATAAGAATGAGGTCAAGGTGAAAATTGTGAATATATATCAGGAAAATAAAACTTTTTATAACTTAAAAGTTTTCTATTTTTGGAAAAATGGATACTAAGTGGAAGTGTTCACTTTGTCATGTGATATTTATTTATGTGAGTGTTATGAACTAATTATCTAAAACTCTAAACCTAAAATATATTCTAAAATTCTGGAAAAAAATTTAACTAAAGATATAATTTACAAATTTTTTAATGTTAGGTCCTTATAATTGGTATCAGATAAAAGGTTCAGATAATTTTAGAGGTCAGTATAATGTAAGTAATTAACCTTAAGAGATTATAATTTATGTTTATAATAATATATAATTTGGAGATTGTAATGTTGAAACATATAAAATATGTCAGTTCAGAATGGTTTTCCAGAGAGGAAATAGGGAAACTAAAGTAGGGAGGAAACAAGAGGATAATATCTTTCCCAATCAGCAACCTATAATGGTTTGAATTGGAACTGAGTGATTTTTTATAGTGATGGATCAGTTGAAACAGGCTATAAATGGTGGTGGTATTCATGCTAGATAGTAACCAGATCTACCGTAGAGGAACATGTCGATGGTGGAGATTTTTATTAAATAGAACCCTTTAGTATTTAGTCGATCTTCTAAATCAATAGTAGTTAAGGGATGGATTAAAGCTCTGGAAACTATATTTGAAGTCAATGGTTGTTCGGAGCATCAAAAGTTAACTCTTTCTATTTACCATTTTGAAGTTGAATCTAATCAATGGTGATCAATGGTTATGAATACAAGAGAAATATAATATATTTGTACCATAAAATGGGATACATTTAAGATTTTTTTTGAGAAAAAATTTCCTAAGGTTATTTGACTTAGTATGGAAAATGAATTCTTGGAATTGATCCAAACAGAGGAATATTCAGTGGCCACATATGAATAAAACTTCACCTGATTAGATTGGTACAGAGAAAATTGTATCTTAGATCTTGATAGTAAAATTAATTAGTCACTACTATAAATTTAGGCTATAGCCACGGACCTATAGCCACAGTTTTACAGGTCTGTGGCTATAACCAATTTATATCCACGATTCAATTAAAAAACCATGGCTAAAATTTGTCATCCCTTTTTTTCCAAATTATATCGGGCTCCTCCTCCATTCTACCCTGATGTGAGACCCTCTGCACCATCCTCCTCCATCCTCCCCTGATCTGTGACCATCTACCCTCGACCTCTCTCTCACAATGGCAACCTCCTCATCCATATTCCCCTGATTCGCAACCATCCTCCATCAAACTCTCTCACGACATCACCCTTATCCTCCATCCCCTCCCCCCCTGATTTGTCACCCTCCACCCTCTACCTATCTCACGGTGGTGCCTTCTTCATGGATACCCTTTGCATGTGACCCTCCAACCCCGACGGTTCCAATCATGACCTCTCTCACCATTTCTTGGCATCTCATTCTAAATCCATAACATGGGGTGATTTTATCTATTTCGATGAATCATGTTGATTTAGATTGGTCCATCCATCAATATCGTATGGAGAGGCTCATATAACTATGTGGTAGGTTGTTCCCAAGTTTCTTCTCTAATTTATATGAGTTTTATATTCTTTATGATGTATGAGTCTTGAAAATCATGTGAAAATGTATTTAGATGAAACCGGATTGAATTTATTCATGTTTGAAGGGTGAAATAAGAATTTTAGGGTTATGAGAGGTCCTTTGGGTGATGTTTTTTACTGCATGTCCATCTATAACCATGTAAATAATGTATAAAATTATAGAATTATGGATTGATAAATTAAGAGGGTTTTTTTGATATGTTTGACTTGGTAGACCTTGTTAGGTTCTCTTGAGTTTCCCTTGATGATGCAGAACTCTTATATATGAGAGGTAAACATAGGTATTACCTCATGGTAGGATTTTTTTTTATGATCAATCAATCGATCAATCTATTTTTTGTATATTGTTCCGCATTATGGTTTCCTTATGTTTGGTGCTTCATTTTTTTGTACAAAAGTACATTTATTATAATTTTGGAATTCCAAAACCAGTTTTGGGGGATTATTTGTAAACTATTTTGAATATCATGTATAATTTTTTCAAGAGTAGTAAGGTTTAAAAAGAAATTGTGAAATGATTTAAAATGAAAACACATTTCATGATGTTTTTTGATTTAAAACATTTTCAGTGATTAATTTGAAAATGGGACTCGTGGATGTTTTGGATTAAAAAAATCAGGTTTTATGATTTGTTTTGACTTTCACATGATGCTTTGAAAGTGTCTGATTACATTATATAATTTTGGAAATGATTAAAAAATAAATGGGATTTTAGGAATTTGTTTGGTCTTATGATGAAATTCATGAGGTTTTTTGAAAATAGAGGAGAAATTTATGAAATTTTAGTGAGATTTTATTTTAAATAAGTTCATTATTATCAAATATGGTGTTAATATTTTTTAAAATTATATTCTCTGGAAGTTTTAATTTTATCCTATGAAATGGATTTTGTATTTTTTTTAAGGATTTGAGATTCTTTTCAATTTTATTTTCTTTTTGAAATGAGTTTTCATAATTCTTTTTAAAATGTGGGGATTTTTAAGAAATTTATCTTTATAGTTTGATCTTATTTAAGTGATTTTATTTATTCCCATAGTTCTAAACGATATTTTTTTTAGGTATGAATCATATATGGTTTAGAACCATGGCTTGTGATATTTAAATTAATTCTCCCATAAAGTCTTAGTATAAATTATAGAGTGTGTCTCTTTGGATGAAAATGAGGATGATTCATCTCATCATTGGGTGTAGTTATTCTATTTCTAAACTATGCCCAGACATTGAATTGAGCGGTAAAGTTGAACCATTCTCTATTTTTGGGTTTCTTGAATCAATTTCCTCTGTTTCACGGTGATTGAGGTTTACTGTAGATGAAAGAGTAGTTTTAATCTGACTAGAAATATTGAAAAGTGATTTCCTAGACCTTGTATTTTTTTATGGTTATCAATATTTGAGTGATCTACTGTGTTATGTCCTATTATGATCTTATCATTAGATATAACCTAATAGGGGGGTCAGGGTATGCCATTCAAAACCAATTTATACACTTTACCTTAAATATATCACCAACTTATTTGGATCTTGAACTCTTAAACTTAAGGATCACTCTTTTTTATCTTTTTATTAAATTTATTCAATTACCAATTCACTTGACCCCTTATTACTATATATTCATTAAGTATTATTAACTCGATTTTGGTGTGCATGAAGTGGCCCATGTTGTTCGAGGATGCCTAAGGGGATACTTCTCAAATGCAATATATCAAAAGAGGAGGAGGATTGTGACAAATAAATGATATATTATGAATCTTTATATATTTTACATAGCCTTGGATCGTGTTTAAGAAATAATTTTGGCGTGTGATAGGTTCTTAAGTAGCCATAAATGAACGGTGGGAAAGGATATGGGGATGAGTGCAAGGGGTGTGTAGGGTAGGGGGCTGGGGGTGTGCATGGGGGAGGGGTAGGGGTGTGTGTAGGGGGAGGGGGTTGCAAGGGAAGGGGGTACAAGGGGGTTCTGGGAAAGGGGGTATGGGTGTATAGGGTGAGGGGGTTTCAAAGGCAAGGGGGTAAAATGGGGGCTGGTGCTGGGGAAGGGGTGTTCAGGGTGAGGGGGAGGGGTGTGCAGGGGGAGGGGGTGTGCAGTGGGGAGGGGGCAGTGGGTGTGAAAGGGGTAGGGGGAGGGGTGTGTTAGGGGAAGGGGTGAAAGGTGGGAGGGGTGGGTTAGGGTGAGGGGGAGTGTGTAGTGGGGAGGGGGCAGGGGAGGGGAGGGGGGTTTGCAGGGTGAGTGGGGAGGGGTGTGCAAGGGTATGGGATGTGCAGTCGGGAGTGGTAGTGGGAGTGCAAGGAGCATAGGGAGGGGTGAAATGTGGGGAGGGGGTGAAAGGGGGAGGGGTGGTTCGGAGTGTGTTGGTGCAGGGGTAGGGGGTGAAAGAGCTTCTAGATAAAAAAAACATCATGAGCTTTTAAGAATAATATAGATCATGTTGATTTGATGCTTGGGTTATTCATCATAGATTAAATCATTGTGATTTGAGATGAATGAGTGATGTTTGAAAAATAAAGATCTTTATTAATAATCATGTTATTTAGTATTGGGATGTACATTTCAATATGAATATTATTTGTTCATTGTTGGTTATGGATTTAGGAATCATTTATCATGTACATTTGACACACCGATCACATATATATAAGAAGTCATTATATCTCATTTCTTTTCCCACTATTTTTTTATAGGTGGACTCTTATGGTGAGGCCAGTTATATCCACCACCATTGAAGACATTGAGTTCAACATCATATTTGGGTAAGGTTTATTCTGTTTTTATTCATTGGCCCAATTTTAATTAGATTTTTTTTATTTTTGGGTTCCTTATAATTTTGTAGTGAATTTTGGATTTCTTTGAGGTGGATTCGAGTTGTCGTTGATGAATTATTACATGTGTATTCATAGGTAGGAATATATAAATATATATATAATTTCCCCCTTTATATATATTCACTCATGTTAGTATGAATATATATATTGGGGCTAGATGTGATTATATATAAATATGAAAAATGTATACATGTGTAAGTGTAAAGGGGTATATGCAAGTATAAACATATATATAAGGACCCCCTTGTTCATATTTGGCCATGAAAATATGTACATAGGGGATAGGTGTCCTTATATATATGTGAAGTTGCATATGTTTTCAAGCAGAAAAAAGGAAGATTTGGGTTTTTGTCATCAAAAGAAAATGTGCCTTGAGGTTGAGGTAGGTTCCCTCTGTCTAAAACTTTAATTTAAATTCTATAATTTCCTGATTATTTTGAAAACTTGTTTCCATAATTTATTTATTGTTTTAAAAATGGGTTTCTAATAACCACTATCCTTTTTCAGGAAGAATATGAATATATCCCTTGAACTTATTTATAGACCATGTTCGGAGAGGTTAAAAATTCTAGTAGTTTCTCGATACTAGAACAAGAATTATAAAAACCATACATTGATCATCCTTAGATACATTCATGATCTCATTCAACTTCCCATTAAATTCATCATAAAATACCACTACTTAATTTAAGGATCTACTAGTTCCAATACCAATCTTCCTGACATCTTCTCTAGTATCATGGAACTCACCCATAATATTCCTCTTGAAATATTGTGTAAGGAATGGTGTAAACATATCACACTATAGGGACTGAATTTCTAAGAATACATAATTCAATTTTGAGATAAATTGATAAACTCCACTCTAAAAAACTAGAACAAGTAAATATTCTAAGGTGGAAGTTATATAGAGTTGAAACCTTTTAATGAACTCAAACTAGATTAATACAATACTTTATAAAGTGTGTATTATTCCCTTCATTTCAGTATTGAAAGGATTAACCTCATCAAGAACATCTTGAGATATGTCTAATTGCACCATTGTAAGATTTTAAAACATGTAACTTTGAGATACAACCATAATACCACGATCATTGAACTCAGAATTGGTAGTATAAACATGAATTTAGTCTTAACTTTTGTTATCCAATGCTTCTGATGGAATGGAAAACAGATGCCAGAAGGAGGTGTAGTAGAAGACCCAAGAATAGAGGAGGAGAAAGCCCTATGGGAGTGCAAACCCCTTGAATATCCATTGTAGTTAAGGTAAAATGATAAATATGTTTTAGGGTTAATGAGGGGAAAATGTTATTTTTCCCAAAAACCCTACTGCACACAGTTTATGCACACGGTTCACAAACTATGTGCAAAGCGTGATAAATGGATATCCCCCCCTTCTACAATAGGCCACATGGTTGTTCACCTAAGCTTGCACGGTTGTAGACAAACTATGTGTACTTTTAGGTTCCACAATCTATAACTGCATTGTTTAAACAAACCGTGCGGCATGGGTCACACAGTTTACACTAATCGTTCGGGCCAGCCTGAATCTCACTTTTCTAGAACTTCGAACTTAGAATAAGCCTCATACACTCCTTGTACCTTCCCTAGGATGTAGTATACCTTTACCATGATTAAAGTAATGATTCAAAATGAAAATTTAATGATTTTTTCCATTATTAAAAAGGTGTGTCATTACACTTGTTATAATAGTAAGGACACCAAGAAAAAATATTGATATGCATATCACAATGATCATCCTCTATTTAAAACTAAAAAAAATTAAATAGAGGAAACATATAGGAAAGTCTCAAATATAAAACCCAAGTCTATCCTTAGAGCGTAATCCCAAATCAGTATCTAGGGACCCTAGCTATATCTTTTGTATAAAATGTAACATTAATGTAAAACATGGTGTTCTTCATATGCACTAAAGTACGCATACACTATGTTTTGAATAATCTCATTTGGGAACCACCAATTTGGGTAACTAGATATACCACATTATGTTCTATGTATATTCATATAAAATAACTAAAAACAGAAAAATGTTTTCCAGTCATCTTGTTCTAATCTGTTCAATAAAATACCTAACATTACTTAATTCAACCAATTTCACTTGGAAAAGTCATATCATAATGTAAAACTTACCTCTTCCACATTTTTGAGGGAAAGGATTGACAACCAAGTCTAAACCAGAACCCTCTCACTCATGCAGGGGTCCCATAACAAGTTATGATCTCATGTTTTATTTCATACTTCAACCCTCCCACTCAAGGTGAGGTCTCATAACTTATCTTATAACTCCTCCCACTCACTCAGAGTGACTTCACATAAACCCTATCAAATAGAAACCATCTCACTTTGGGTGAGGTCTTGTATCTTATCTTATACCACAAACATCTCACTCAATGTGAGGTATTTATTCTCATCTCATTATATCACCCACTCACATAGGTTGAGGTCCCATATCTCATATCGTATCACCAATCTATTATTTAGGTCGGGCCTCTTATCATATCATGTACCGCCACTATCTCATTCAAGAAATGGCCTACATAAATACAATAAGGGAGTATGAAATACATATAGAACAGAACCATAAACCTAGAACATGGATATCTAATAAGCCATACCTAGTTCTCCATTAAAGGATACCTCACTATAAAACTCGTAATTAACTATTTTTTCCTTTATTAGACTTGGAACCCATTGTACCAAGACATGGTAATTGATGGGTCTTAAAATTAAGTGGAATGGACTAGAAACCCTCTAACTGCTACTTGATTACCCCATGAACAACCTGAACACATAAATATGAATAAAAACTCTCTAAGATACATCCCAAAACTCAGATTTTTTTTCTTAATACCACTTATTGAAACTCTCTCTACTTGGAGATGAAATATTGAATTTCATTTGAATTCTCTGACTCATAACAATATTGGTAATTATAAACTCTCCACAAAATGGATACACATCCTTGGAAAGTATTCTAGATTATCCAAAAAATCAAGATTTATTAATCATAATGGAAACAACTATTCATTCCAAATTCAATATTGGATTCCTGGAAATCATCAATCATCTAGATCTAGGGAAAATAGGTTTTTTCTAAAAAAACATCACGAATGATCCTTTATACACATATTTCATTAAGTTGTTGAAGTGGAATGAAATTTGGAGGGTGGAAAGGGGGTGCATGGGGTGGGTAGGGGGTGTGGGTTGGGTAGGGGGTGTGCAGGGGAGGGGGTAGGGGGTGTGCAGGTGGAGGGGAAGGGGGCAGGGGGTGCTAGGGGTAGGGGGAGGGGTGTGCAGGTGGGGGCAGGGGTGTGTTGGGGGTAGGGTGAGGGGGGTTAAGGTGAGGGGGAGGGGGTAGGGGTGTGTTGTGGGAAGGGGGAGGTGGTGTGCAGGTGGGTGTGGGGTGGGCAGGGAGGTGGGTAGGGGGGTGTGCGGGGGGGGGGGGGGGGGCAGGGGGTGTACAAGTGGGGGAAGGGGGAAGGGGTGTGTGTTGGGGGTAGACAAGCAGGGGAAAGGAGAGGGGGTGTGCTAGGGGAATAGAGAAGGGGGTGTGAATGGATACATTGTTCATAAAACCATTATTGGGTCTTCAGGGCTGATAAACCAACAATTAACCTTTTAACACCATTGCCTTCAGTTTCCCAAACCAATCCTAATATTAACATAAACTCTAAACTACTTACCTAGGACTCATAATACATTGATACCAATCTAACATAACCCAAACCACTGACACCCAACTTGGGTAGGTGATGAGTTGGGTGTTCCACCATGAGAAATCCTCTCATTTCTACAAGAACTTTGTTTTTTAATGGATGGAGAGGATTTGAATATGCAGGTGACCTTTTTTTATGGAATGCATAGGTTGTTGCAGAAGGGTTTCCAAGAGGGAGGGGGCAGGGTGAGGGGGGAGAGGTGGGAGGATGTAGGCGAAGAGGGGGAGGGGTGTCTTGGAGGGGGGGTGGGGTTGTTCAGGGGGGAGGGGGAGGGGTGTCCAGGAGAGAGGGGGTGGGGTGGGGTATATGTAGGGTGGGGGTGTCTAATGTCCAGGAGAGAGGGGTGTCTAGGAGGGAGGGGGTGTCCAGGAGGGAGGGGTCTGCGGGAGGGGGGTTATCTAGGAGGGGGCTTTGTAGGGGGTAAGGTTGGTTGTGGGGGGGATACTACAAGGGGGTGTCTAAGAGGGAGGGTGGGGTATCCATAAGGGAGGGTGGGGGTGTCCAGTGTCTAGGAGGGAGGGGTGTCCAGGGGGGAGGGGTGTCCCGGAGGGAGGGGTCTGCAGGAGGGGGTTGTCCAGGGGGAGTGGAGGGGGATTTTAGGGGGGCTACGGTAGGTGGGTGGGGATCCAGGAGGGAGGGTGTGGGTGTCCAGTTTCCAGGGGTTTTCCAGGAGAGGGGGTGTTGTCTATGGTGGAGGGGTTTCCAGGAGGGGGGTGTTTGCTTGGGGGGTGTTGTCTAGGGGTAAGGGGATTTCCAGGGTGTATAGGGTGGATTTTCAGAAGGGGGATACTACAATGGGGTGGGGGAGTCCAAGAGGCAGGAGTGTCAAGGAGGGGGGGTGTCCAGGAAAGGGGTGGGGGTGTGCAGGGGGAGGGTGTCCAAGAGGGGGAGCTATCTAGGAAGGGGGTGTTGTCCAGGGGGAGTGGAGAGGGGGATTTTTAGGGGGTGTTACAAGGGGATGGGGGTGTCTAGGAGGGAGGGTGGGGGTGTCTAGAAGGGGTCTCCATGAAGGAGGGTGGGGTGTCTAAGGGGAGGGGTGTCCAGAAGTGGGGTGCTTTCCAAGAAGGGGGTGTCTAGGGGGGTTTTGTTCAGGAGGGGGCTGTCCAGGGGAGATGGGGCTATCCAGGGGGAGGGGTTATCTAGGGGAGGCTTTTCAGGTGGAGGAGGGTGTAGGGGGTGGGCTATTGTAGGGAAGGTTGTGCAGGGGAGAGAGTGGGGGATATTTTTTTGGGGGGAGGGGGGCTATCTAGGAAGGGGGAATTTAAGGGGGGATTTAAGGGGGTAGTTCATGGGGGAGGGGGATACAAGGGTATTTGGGGATGTCTAGGGGATGCTTTGTAGGGGGGATACTGTAAGGGGGTGGCAATGCAAGGGGTGGGGGTATTTTTTATGGATTTTCAGACCCTATAGCCACAGTTTCTAACCATGGATATAGGTCTATTTAAATAGTTTTTAACCATGGTAATAGGTCGATTTACGTGGTTAGAAATCGTGGAAATAAAGTGTGTTTGTCATATGGTATAGCCACAGTTCTGTACCATGGCTATAGTGATATTTCCATGCTTTAAATTGTGGATGTATACCTATAGCCACGGTTTGAACTGTAGTTGTATACCTATATCCACTATTTGAACCATGGGTATATACCTATAGTCATGTTTCCAAACCGTGGATATAGTTATAGGCCTATAGCCATGCCAAACTTACCCACAACTCCTCAAAATGAGTATATAGCCCGAATTTCTAGTATTGAGTTCTAATCAATAGTACAGACAAGATACAAAAGATCATTAGACTCTCATGAATTTAAAATTTAGGAAAAATTGTTTTTTGCATTGAGAAGGTGGAAATATAATTTTATGATGATCATGTTTCCTATGAAAACAAGAGTGAAAATAGGTCTATCTTCTATATTTCATCCCGCCTTTTTATTACATAACTTTTCATTACATTTTACAAACAAAGGATATTTAAAGTCTAGTGTCTTGGAAATCAGGAAAATAATACATGAAAAACAACATAAAACATTCTTCTAATAAACTTGTAAGGATTCATCATAAGTTCATCCTAAGTACAATAAATACATCTCATAACCTGGAGACATACATTAAAAGGAAAGGTTGAGCAGAAGACCCAGTAAGGGTAAACAAGGGAATCAGTTTACTAGTGACATCAATAAGAACTTGAATAAAAACATAAGGACATGAGCAATGGAAGTATAGGCATATCATAATAAAAAGAACTTGAATCATAACTTGAATATGTGGCTAAAACATTTCATTTATACATTCATGAATATATCACCAAGGTTTATCCCTGAGGTGTCATAAAAATTACCAAGGTTATTCACTAAGGTATTGTGAAACTTGTCATCTCTAGAGATTAATTCTTTACCCAATGAATTGGAGTTATATCAGGGTTCACCCTTAATATATATTTATTTTCATGTGATCCTCATATATCATGATCAAACATTTCATAAATAACCCATACAGAATAAAGGAAGTGGTTTTCATTTCAAAATCGTGACGTTTTAAAAGCTCTTAAAAATAAGATCATTATATCATTTATAACCCATAGAAAGGGAGTGAGGGTTATATGTCTGTCAATTCCAGAATAAAATATATCATCTTTATATATTTATGAACACCCATAGAAACGAAATAGGTCTCGGTATTCACATAAATAAACAAGGGAATTTCTTGAGAGAAAGAGATAGAAATTTGGAGACGAAATTTCTACAGCATAATGGCTATATAACATGGTTTTGGAAAATAATAAAAAGAGAGGGTACAAGGGTAAACCACACATAAATAACTCATATTAAAATATAAATATAGAATAACATACAGATAAGAACATGGTATGGATATTTTAATGACATACCACAAGAAAAAGGAAACTTGAAATGAAAGAGAAGATGTGATTTCTTTTATGAGAAATTCGGTAGCCTAACGGCATCACTTAAAAATTAAGAAAACAAATTCATGAGAGAATAAAGGGTATCTCATCATTTAGACATGAAAATGACAGTAATAAGAACATATAAGAACATTCCCTCAACATAAAGAGATGGAAACTAGAAGAAACAACATAAATGAATTTATGACTTAAAAGAGGAGGGTGAAAGAATCCCTTACCTTGAAGAGTAACTTCTAAATCCTGAATATCGGGACCTTGGGAGGCTTGAGGTCACCTTGGGAGGACTCCTTGGGAGGTAAGGATACCAGAACTTCGTTGAGGATGATTTTGTAATGAAATGAATGAGGGAAATGGCTTGGTATTTATTGGGAAAGTGAGTGAATAAATTATTAATTTCCAAGGGACACCTCATCGGTGGTATTTGAAAAACCATGGGCTTTCCCATGGTATTGGCCACTTGGGGCACCTCATAGAATATATAACTATTCATAGGTCTACCAGAAATCTTACATTATTATTACATCATTAATTATGTCATTAAACACCCGAAACTCAAAACTACATTTTTAGTATTCACCGAAAATTCAACTGTTTCAGAAAAATCTCAAAAATTTACCCTAACCTAATATCAATGCTCTGAATTCAAAAATGAATTCTATTTTATGAAAATAATTTTCTAAATATTTTTAATTTAATTTTTAAATAAAATCATTATTTATTCCAAAAATACAACTTTAAAACTATAACTCATTTTGTAACACCTTAAAAAAGTAATCAAGGTCCCATAAAAATATCGTATACCCATAAGAAAATAAAGTAACAATTTATGATTAAATTTTATGAAAATACATTTCTATTTTAAATTATTAAATTAATTATAAAATTGTAAATAAAATATTTATGGTTTACAAAAATACCAAAACTTAAACTATGATCATTTTTTTCACTTTTAAGATATCTAAAATTTATTTATACATTAATGGGTGAAGTTTCTATTTTTTGGTCAAATTAATATTCATTACTATTCATATGGGTATGTTACTATTCCCACTATACTATTCACTAAAAACTAAGTTGATCTTATTAGACTCTAAATTTCTCACTGATCACAACTGTAGAAGACCATTTTTTAAAAATCATTTCACATTATTAATTATTTAATGAATACAAAAATATTTTAAAATACCCCTTTTTCTCCTAAATTCATCAATAATACACAGCCTATATTTATCCGGATATTTGAAATTCACAAACTTTTCCATAAGAATAAATAAAAAATTTATTTCTATAAAAAGAACACACAAAGCGGCTAAGGTCTCGTTACATTTCCCCTTATTACACCAGCATAAAACCTAAGTGTTAGGTGTGCTATGGTGATAAAATCTCGGGGTGGATCAAACAACATTGCCCAAGTGGTGATTTATATTAGCTTGAACTTCTCCCTAAGGTGATTTTTTTCAAGCTTCATACGTTGAAGTTCGGCTTGGGCTTGGTCCATAGAAAAGCCCAGTGATGCTACCTCCTTCCCAAGCTCCGAAAAATGGGCTTCATATGGCTCGAGTCTACTAGATGAGGCCATTCAATCTTCTTTCTGTATTAATTAACCAAGATAACCATATTTATAAAAACACAATGTTAAGATTATAGTTTCCAACGGTCATATTGACCTTTGATCATATAACAGTCGAAACCCAATGGTATCATTTTAATTATACCCACTTCATTAATTAAAGGATATATTTTTGTTGAGTATAAAATAAAATAACACACTAAATTAGGAAACAAATATAATTAAAAATTTTGGGTCATTAAATTCTAAGAAAATGGGAAGAATCCATCAAAGAAATATAAAAGTAAGAATATATAGTTTTCAATTTTTGATAGGTGTGGTAAAAATATCTCTAGGGAATATCTTATGAATTATGTGAAGTGCTTCTATTGTGGTAAGTGTAAAGACACGAAATTTCTATGTATTTTTTTTAAATAAATGGGAATTTTACGAGTCTGCAAAAAAATTGACGGCGCGTGATTCCAAGGCCTGGAGTGCCCGTAATGAATTTCTGACCTTTTTTTGGGTACGTTCAGTAAATTTGCGAGCGGGTTTTTATAACTTTTGAACCAGTGCTCAGAATTGAAATCTGAGGGCACCGTTGAACTCACAGCACAGGTTTTCGCTTATGGAGATTTTCACCTCGACGGAAGTGGGTCAAGAGTGAAAGATAGTTTTTGTATTTTTTGTGAATAAAATTAAAGTTGTGTAGATTTATTTTTATTTTTATTTTTGTTAAAACCTCCATGTAGAGGTTAGATGTGGGGACCACCAGACCTTAACCTACCATGAGAGGTTATGGTGGCGGGGACCACCACACCTTAACCTCCCAAGAGTGGTTATTGTGGTGGGGACTACCCGACCCCTGTTAATGGGGGTAGAGGAAACCTCTCAACGCCCTCTTTAATGTGGTGGAGCCTCTTGAGCTTCCTCCACATTAATGATGCCAATAGACCTCATTAATTGTGCCAACTTAGTTAATTGGATTACCCTTTTACAAATTAAGTAATAGCATCGTTGGAATTTAGGAAGGTTCCTAATAAATGAACCGTCATAAATTCCAATGATCATTACCTACCTCCCCCACTCTCCTATATATATGGAGCTTGGGAGGAGGATTTGGGATGGCTTCACCAAGCGACGAAATTCTGGTAAAGTGATGTGATGCCCAACACTTGGAGGATTACACTCTCCAATGAAGAATGCTTCCTCCTTGAAGAATGCCTCCTCTACGAAGAACGCTGACAAGGAACGTCTTTGAATGTGATGAATCAATGCAAGATCCTGAGATTGGTGGTGTGTGGCAGATGAGATAAACGTCAATGACTTCCCTATCTTCTATGCACCAACGCCAACAAAAAACAAGTTAGGTGTTTAATTTTTGTATGATTATTTTTCCCAAGTTCTTCCTTTCTTTAAAATGAAGAACGTGGATGTTTTCTTTTGCGGGCGGGAATAATCATTGCGGGGGGGTTTGATATTCTTGTTTATGATGAGCTACTTTCTACCACCCTAATATGGAGTGTGCGGGCCAAACTAACATGGAACGTACTCTCTGTAATCCTTGTGTTGAATTGGGAGTGTTCTTCGAAATGGAGGAAGACGATAAAGGCAACGGTGCTCCGCCACCCGCGGCCTCCGCCGCTCCACACCGTCGTAGAACCACCGTTAAGTTGAGCCGCTGCCTCGAGTCGAGCCACCTTTTCCCCCCTGCGGTGCCCCGGCCGAACCAGCCTGCGCCCCTCGTGGTGCCCGGCCGAACCGGCCTGCACCCCTCGCGGTGCCTGGACGCACCGGCTCGCGCCCCTCACGGTGCCCGGCTGAACCAGTCCCCGGCCACCCTGGCCTCTTGGCTGAGTTGCCCTGGCCATGCTATCTGCCAGCTGAGCCTCCCTGACCACTCTGGCCTCCCGGATGAACCGGTCCTAGTCATGCCACCTTCCGGCCGAACCGGCCCCAGTCGCGCCAAATGTCGGCCAAACCAGCCCCGGCCACACCACCCCGGCCTCCGGGCCGAGCCGGCCCAATCCACATCCCTTAGAACCAAAACGGCTTTGGTTGCTCCACCTTCAGGAGGAACCGGCCCTGGCCGCGCCACCCCGGCCTTCGGGCCGAGCCGGCCCGAGCCATGCCCCCGCGGCCCTCCGAGCCAAACCGACCCCGCACCCCGGGCTGAAATGCCCTCATGGCACCCTCTAGGCCAAGCTGCCCACGCGGCGCCCTCCGAGCCGAGCTTCCCACGTGGCACCCTTCGGGTCAAACTTCCCTTGAACCGACCTGCGGCCGGTCCGTGCCCTCACGGCCAGTCCGCGCCCTCACGGTCGGTCCGCACCCTCACGGCTCTCCGCAGCCCCTTGCGGTCCGCTGGGTTAGGCCAAGCGGGCCTGGCCCACCCAACGGTCCGGGCTGACCCGAACCGGGTCGAACCAAGATGGGTCAGGTCGGGTCGGTCTGACCAGGTCAGACCGGACCCGGGCCCCCTACAACCCATTTACGCTCCTTCGGCCATATCTTTGGCACCGGACGTCCGTTTTGTGAACCATCAGTGGCATTGGAAATCTTGGAGAGATATGGTTCCTTTTATTATACTCTACTGAAGTTTTGGTTATAGTTGAGGTATGGTCATGTTATATCGAGCACAAATCGAACCGGGCCCTGAAACTAAAAGACTAATAACTAACATATCGGGCGTCTGATTGACATGTCATCTATTGCGTTCAGACCCCTTTGACATGGAGGACCTTTGATATACTTCTTCATGGGACTTTGTGATAGTTGGAGTATCATCGAGTAGCTTGTAGAGTGGATCCTCCTAGAGACGAGCGAGCAGCGTGCAGAGACCTAGTAGCTGGCTGAGACCTGACCAATACTGACCTAGTAGCTAGTTGAGATGAGTCAATTTTTCTGTGTTTTCCTCATGATTGAGATGGATCACTTGATAACTTAGTTATATGTGTTGGAATATACCTAATTAAGGTTATCTGTTGATTTTATTCTTTGTGGTTTATCCTTGATGAATTTTGTGAGACCTGGAGGGTCTCAGGGTCCCTACTGAGTATCGTTATACTCACCCCTACAAGGGCTATGACCACTCCTTGTTGTGTTGGATGTAGACGATGGACAGCTATGATGGAGGCTGAGAGTATCAGGACTAGACAGTACTTGGAGGTGGACCATACGGCGTGTCAGTACACGGTGGAGACGGACGGACGTAGAGTGCTGAGGAGGCGATCTGTACCTACCCTTCAGGTAGGAACCCCAAAGCATGATGTAGTAGCTATGTTCCCTTTTTTTAGTTGTATTGTATCACTGTTATACTTGTACTTTCTAGTTGGGCTTGTATTCTGGACCCTTTTACTTTCAACACTCTTTTATTATACAGTTTACTTGCTATTTCGTCCAGCTGTGTGCTTGATTGTGTGTGTGTTTACAGGTTATAAAGGAAATGCCTTCCCAGTTTTAGGGAATTATGCATTTGGTGCTAGTCTTCATCCCCTGACCTATGGAAGGCGGGCTTGGGGAAGTCACAGCACGGGCCCTAGGGGACGTTTCGTGACAAATTGGTATTAGAGGAGTCAGTTCTACTGCAAAACATAGGATTCTGATCTTTCTTTCCTATTAAGTAATAGTGTTAAGTGTAGTGAGAGAATTTTTTCATTAAGGGAGTCCATTGCCGGTGCGGTGGCCAATGTATCCATACACTAGGACCCTGACTTCTGATTTCCAACTTAGTGTATGAAAACACATATTTTGTGTGTGTTTTCTTTGTGATTACTTAAGTCAACTCACCAGGTCAGATCACCAGGTATAATCTTTTGACCGTGTCTCATTTTTTTCTTTCAGGATTCCTCCATGCAGACAACCAGTTAGAGTTATGAGAGTTGTACGCACTGATAGCCCACCGAGCGATGAGGCCTCAGTGCAGGTCCCTCTTCTAGTAGAGGCACCAGTGGTACCTTTACCCGTTGGGCCACCGATACCACCATACCCAACAGCATATGGTGCACACCGCTTGAGCATGTTGCACGAGTTCCATCACTAGTGGCCACCTAGGTTTAGGGGAGATATGGACCCCCAAGCGGCTGAGGATTGGCTGGAGGCCAAGGTGAGAGTTTTCCAACTGGTAGGGACACCAGTTGACCTCATGGTGATTCTTGCTTCTAGCCTTCTATAGGCAGCAGAGGGTAGATGGTGGAGCTTGATGCTCGAAGTTCATTATGAGATGACACTTCTCTGGATAGACTTCGAGAGACTGTTTCGGGCAGAGTTTGTTCCAGTGACTCTTCGCACAGTGTGCATTGAGGAGCTACTTCATCTGTAGTTGGGAAACATGATTGTGGCTCAGTACTCAGTGAGGTTCACTGACCTCTCATTCTACTCTATTAATATGGTTTGGGAACCATTCTTCAGGGCTCGAACATTCGAGTAGGGGCTCAAGCGAGAGAATAGAGCTCTGATGGTCTCACTCAACATCCTGACGTAGGAAAGGGTGTTAGAGAGAGCCCTCCTAGTGAAGAGTTTCCTTGATAAACATTCTCCAACAGTGAGATACACCACCAGATGACATGTAGATGAGTATTCTACCACTGGCAGTAGATAGTGTGGCAGAGGTCCAAGAGGACCAGACCTACAGGTGGATGACCGTATGACTCAGAATCGGTTGTGTGGGGCACCCGAGGTGGAGACAGACCTACCAGGAGCGGCCAGTGTTATGCATGTGGCGGGCAGGGTCACATGGCTCATGACTGTCTGACCCGCTGTTCAGATGATCAATAGATGGTCGAAGGACCACCCATGCAGAGATAGAGTTTTGACCAAGGAGGTCCGTAGGGAACAGGTGGACGTGGCAGAGGAGCTAGTCATGCAGCTAGCGGTGGGTGAAGACTCGAGATATTACCACCACCACCAGGAGGTCCACCCCAACCACAGGGAGCAGATGGACAGGGGAGAACCCAACTCTAGGCAGCTGAGCCCTATGACCATGGCGCTCCGAAGATGATACAATGTACGATCTATGTCTAATCCCCCTTAGCAGCAGTACTTATAGACATAGGTGTTAGGCATTATTTCATTGACACTACCCTTGTTCAGATCTTGGAGATTCTGACAGAGCTGTTGGCTCGATTCTTATTTCTAGAGACTCCTACGGGAGAATATTCGATGATTACGCAATGGTTCCGGTCGTACGAGCTTACTCTAGGAGGCGAGAGCTTTGGCTGAGATCTCCTAGTAGTGGCGTCGAAGCCTTACGATGTCATCTTGGGTATGGACTGGTTATCTACATTCCATGCTCAGATAGACTATATTAAGCATAAATTGTGGTGTGTCCACACGAATGGAACTAGGTTTACCTTCACTGGTGGGAAGGGAGCCTTTACAACACAGGATGGACTTACCTGGAGGAGGGTGCGGCCGATTACTCATCAGTTGGCTAGCCTTACCCTCAAAGCTATTGATGTGGAGAGTCTGAGATATCCTATAGTGGTTGACTAGTACATAGATGTTTTCCCTAACGATGTCCCAGGTATACCTCCTCACAGAGAGGTAGACTTTTACATTGACTTGTACCCCGAGAAGGAACTGATATCTACTTCAGTGTATCGGATGGCTCTTGCATAACTTTGTGAGCTGCGGTTACAGTTGGAGGACTTACAGGGGAAGGGATTCATTTGACACGGTGTTTCACCTTGGGCAGCCCCAATTCTATTTGCCAAGAAGGTGGATAGGAACTTGAGGCTTTGTGTTGACTATCGGCACCTGAACTAGGTGACCATGAAGAACAAGTACCCACTCCCGAGGATTGACGACCTCTTTGATCAGCTGAAGGGAGCACGATGGTTCTCAAAGATATACCTCATATCAGGCTATCACCAGCTCATAGTACGAGATGAGGATTGCAGAAGACATCCTTCAGATGTCGGTATGGCCATTATGAGTTCTTGGTTATGCCATTCGGCATGACCAATGCTCCAACAGTGTTCATGGGACTCATGAACATGATATTTCAGCCATACCTTGATCGCTTTGTAGTGGTATTCATCGACGACATTCTGATCTACTCAACTACTGAGGAGGAGCATGCCTATCATTTGCAAGTAGTACTAGACATACTCCGAGAGCTCCATCTTTATGGTAAGCTCTCGAAGTTCCAGTTTTGGATATGAGAGGTTCACTTCCTAGGACATGTCATATCATAGGCTGGAGTTGTAGTAGATCCAGCAAAGATTGAGGTAGTACTTTATTGGGATCCACCCAAGAGTGTGAAGGAGGTATGGAGTTTCCTGGGTTTGGCTGGATACTACCAGAGAGTTGTGCCAGATTTCTCTAGAGTTGCGCACCACTACCAGCCTTGATGAAGAAAGGAAAACCCTTTGTGTGGTCAGAGAGATTCCAGCTGATCTTTCAGGAGCTGAGGCATAGGTTGACTAGTGACCACATCTTGAGGCTTCCAGAGGAAGGCATAGGGTACATAGTTTACTGCGACACCTCAGGGACCAGACTCGGATGTGTCATGATGTAGGAATGAGTAGTGATCACTTATGGTTCTCGATAGATGAGACATCATGAGAAAAACTATGCTACCCATGACCTAGATTTAGCAGCAGTGGTCTTCTCTTTGAAGATGTTGTGACAATATCAGATGGGTGAGCATTTTATAGTGTAATATGATCATAAGAGTCTCAGGTAGATATTCTCTGAGAAGGACCTGAACCTGAGACAACAACATTGGCTTGAGTTCCTCAATGACTATGACTTCGAGATAGTCTATAATCCTGGGAAGGGGAACGTTATTACAGATGCACTCAGCAGGAGATCTGGTATACAGCTTCTAGGTGAGGCGATGGAGCAGCTATCTGCTTTGCAGATATCCTTTGTGGATAGAGACGGGGTATCCTTTCTACAGTCTCTTACAGTCACTCCCCCACTTCTCTTACCTTGGAGTGCTCAAAACCTTGATCCTTAAAGTGTATAGGTGATTAGTATTAGGGTGTGTGGGCATTAAAATAGTAAGTGATGATTTTTTTATCTCCTTAAATTAACCCATCTCAAATATAAGAAATTGAAATATTTTTTTAAAAAAAGAATGCATCCAATCCACCCCTTGTAATAACCTAGGATCAACCCTTCTCATATTTTGAATTCACTTAAGACTTTTAGTGTTCACTTAAAACCATCTAAAATAAACCCAAAGTTGGCCACTTAATAGATAAAAATAGTCCGTAGAATGTACGTGTTCATAGGTTACTTCTTAGATCTCTGAGGATTCGGCATCCCAAGCTAAACTACAAGAAACCGCTTAACCCTAAAAACATGGGTAAATTTGAGCGTGAATCAAATTTTGGTGCCATTGCTGGGGACCCAAGTAAGTCATCTTAAACACCCATTCTATTCTCCCCCATTTCTTCTATTCTCATCAAAATTATCTTATCTTTTCCCTTTATCATTTTTTTCTTTTGGCGCATGTCTGCCTACACCTGTGACCAATCAAACCGTCTAGTTAGGGTGGATAGTCCTCGGGTTGGGGAGTCAAGTACACCAAGGGAACTCTTTCCATTAGATTCTAATCTTCCTAATACTCCAAAGTCAAAAATTGAGCCCATATTAATGGAATGTCTTCAAATAAACCAACTCATAAACTCGAGTGGGAACCGAAATGGAAATCCAAATGAGGCAACCACAAACTTCATGAATGCAGTTGATCAAACCATGAATGACTACCTCACACCTGCCTAGACCAATTCCCCCTCATGAATTAGACACAAATCTTTATGATATTTTAACTACATCTTTAAACCCCATGTCCTAAACCATCTTCCCACGTTCCATGGAATGGAGTACGAGATGCCCTACCTTCACGTTAAGGAGTTCAATGACATTTTTGAAACCATGTGTCCCCCAAATCAACCGGAATCAGATAAGATTAAGATATTTCCTTTTTCTTTAAAGGATTGAGCTAAAAATTGGATAAAAATTTGATACAATCATCCATCAACTCTTGGGACCAATTACAAAGAGAATTATACAAAAAAATACTTTACCCACCACAAAATAATTGCACTTAAAAAGAGAATCCAAATTTTTTTTTGAAAAAGAGGGAGAGTCATTCTATGAAACATGGGAGAGGTTCAAAGACACCCTAAACATGGTTCCACATCATGGTTTTTCTATACCTGAATATGTTTGAGTTTTCTATGAAGGGTTGGGTCCGAGGAACAAACAATTCATTGACATGATGTGTAATGGAAATTTTAAAAACAAAGCCCCAAATGATGCTTACGAGTATCTGGAAAACCTTGCTAAACAAAACCAAACATGGGGAACTTAACCTTATTCTGAAAAGACAAGAAGAACTAATGGAATTCATGCACTTAGAAAATAGGAAATCCTTAGGGACAAACTCGCAGCACTCTCTAGGAAGGTTGAATAGATAGACCTTATTAAAGTCCATGAAATCCAAACTGTAGACCCTATTTGCACAATTTGTGATAAACATGACCATAAGATAGAAAACTTCCCAACCATTACATCCATTAAGGATGTTCTTTTAGGAGGACCCCCAGCGGAAGTAAATGCTTTGAAATTTCAAAATCCCCAATACCAAAACACCTTCAACCCAAGTTATAATGACCACCCAGGCTTCTGCTAGAAAGATAACCAACAAACTAGCCAACTACAGGGAAAAAATCTTACCCCCATTAGAACTACCAAACCCATAACCAGTTCCAAACCCAACCTATCCAATACCAACAGCCACCAGTCCATTTTCAACAAACCATACCACCTCCAAAATATCCCCCTGGGATAAACCAATCTTCTCAAGAACCAACCCAAACTGTTCCACAAATCCTACTAGAACAATCGTGCAAACAAATATAAAGGATGAACTCTGAAGTCTATTCCCTAAAACAAGAACTTCAAACCATCAAAACTGGAAAGGCACCCATGCCTACACAATCCATTCCACAAAAAATAGTAAGGGGAGAGTCAAGTTTCACTCAAACCACTCATGAATAAGTAAAGGCTATGACATTTTTAAGAAGTGTGAAATCAATTGAGAAACCTGAACAAATAATTCAGAAACTCTGTGAATCTTTAAACTCTAATAAAATTTAAAATGAACCACAATATCAAACTGAGGAAAATGATAACATTGTGAAAGAAACAACTCTCCAACAAACTACCCCACAACCTACATCATTTCCTCAACACATAAGGGTGAAAACCAAGCTTGAATTGAGTGAAAAATTGAGGTAAATATTCTCAAAAGTCAAGTTGAACATTCCAATTTTCGATGCAATCCAAACCATACCTACCTACTCGAAGTACCTTAAGGAATTCTACACCTTTAAAAGAAAATTTTCACATAAAAACCAAGTCCTTTTGGCTGCTAATGTGAGTACCACCATTCAAGGGACCATTCATCCTAAGTTTAAAGACTTGGGTTTCCCTTAAATCAATGTTGAACTAGGAGAGAGGAAAGTTTTCAAGGCCTTGTGTGACCTAGGTGCTAGTGTCAATCTCATCCCCTATGCTGTGTACTACCAGTTAGGCCTAGAAGAGATCCAACCCACATCTTTCACAATTCAACTTGTTGATCGTAGCATTAGGGTTCCAAAGGGGATTTTAAAGGAAGTTCTGGTAAAGGTTGAAAACTTCATCTACCCTGCTGACTTCATTGTCCTTGAAAACCATCCAAACTTATGAAATAAGGAAAAAACCCCAATCATCCTTGGTCTCCCTTTCCTTGTAAAAATCAACTCTATTATCCGAGTCTGAAATGGTAACATGACCATCACCTTTGGAAACATGAGTCTAGACTTGAACATCTATAATTTAAGCTCCCAAATAGGGTATGATGAGTAAATTCATGAAGTAAACATGATAGGAAGTGTTGATAATGAATCCATAGAACATCAAGGAATACTTGATGGATGTTTAAGCTAGGATGGGATTGATTTCCTTTGTTCACGTGAAGGAAATTTATCTCATTGGCTTGAATAATTTTCAAATTGATCTTATGATGAAGTCTTAGGTCCAACAATTAGTAAAACCTTTCAGGAAATCACTTTCATGGAGACCACTCCAACTTCCTTCCCTAAATCGGATCAAACCAATCTTGTAGCTGAAACTTCTACACATAGGGATTCGATTCTATCTAAAACTCTAGGAAAAAAATTATCTTAATCCAATGTCCCAATCTTCTACTAAAATTCTGAACCAACCTGGTCTTGAATTGAAGTAACTTCCCACTGCACTCAAGTGTGCCTTCCTAGGGGACAATCAAACACATCCTATTGTCATTTCTTCTTCTCTTGAAGCCAATCATTAGAGGATGCTTCTATATGTCCTTAGGAAACATAAGAAAGTCATTGGTTGGACCTTGTCTGATATTCCTGGGATTATCCCACTAATCAGGACACATAGGATTGTTCTAGAATCTAATTCAAAGCTATGTCGTCAACCTCAATAGAGACTCAACCCAAATCTCATGGAGGTAGTAAGAAAGGAACTTCAGAAATTGTTAAAAGCTGGTATCATCTATCCCATAGCAGAGAGTGATTGGGTGAGCCCAATCCAAGCGGTTCCCAAGAATTCAGGAATCACAGTGATAACTAATAAGGATGGATATATTCTTCCAACATGGGTGAGTAGTGGCTGGAGAGTCTTCATCGACTATATAAAGCTAAAATCATTTACTAAGAAGGACCATTTCCCCTTACCATTCATTAATCAAGTCCTTAAGAGAGTCGCAGGTCACGCCTTCTACTGTTTCTTAGATGGGTACTCAGGGAATAATCAAATTGAGGTCTCCCTAGAGGATCAAGGGAATACTACATTCACATGTCCATTTGGTACCTTTGCTTTCAAACGCATGCCCTTTGGGTTATGAAATTCCCTTGGAACCTTCCAGCAGTGCATGATGGGAATATTCTTAGGCATGGTAGGGTATTTTCTTGAGGTATTCATGGATGACTTCTCTATCTTTGGGGATACATTTGAGTGATGTCTAAGAATGTGTAGAGAGTTTTTTCCAGATGTGAAGAAATGAATCTGGTCCTAAACTAGGAAAATTTTCATTTCATGGTTAAACATGGATTAGTCCTTGGCTATATAGTCTTAGGTAGAGGGATTGAAGTTGATAAAGTAAAGGATGACATCATTATTCACCTTCTATCACCTAGAACTGTTAAGGAAGTGAGGTATTTCTTAGGAAATGCTGGTTTCTATAAAATATTCATCAAGGAATTTAGTTCAATCTCTTGTCCCCTTTGTTCTCTCTTAGTAAAGGATGCTCCATTTGTTTAGACAGAGAGTTGTGAGGGTTCATTATTAACCCTCAAATCCTCTCTCACCTCTCCTCCCATTATTAAATATCCAAATTAGAACCTTCCTTTCAAACTTATGTGTGATTACAGTGAATTTTCCGTAGGATCTGTGTTAGGACAATGTTGTGATAAAACTCCTTATGTCATTGCTTATGCAATAAAATCCTTAAATGATGACCAAATCAACTACACCAACATTGAAGAGGAGTTACTTTCTATTGTTTTGGACTTAGAGAAGTTGAGGTCCAACCTATTTGGATCCCCCATCATTTTGTACACAAACCATTCTGCACTAAAATACCTCTTCCAAAAATAAGATTCCAAGGCTATAATGATTAGGTGGGTCCTTATCTTACAAGAATTTGACCTCACAATTAAGAATAAAAAGGGTGCTGAAAATGTTGTATCTGTTCATCTCTCTAGGATGGAATTAAAAGACAACTCAAATCACCTTTCTGTGTCTGATTCATTCCCTAATGAACACCTATACTCTGTGAGTGACTGTCATTGGTATGCCAATATAGCAAACTTCTTAGTTATAGGATTCATTCCAAAATTCTTAGGGACTCAAGATTGAAGGAAATTCCTTTATAATGTAAGTAATTATGTGTTTGATGATCCATACCTTTATAAGTTCTTCCCTGACCAAGTCATTAGGGGGTGTGTCCCAAAATCTGAACAAGAGTCCATCCTTAAATTATATCATAGTTAGGCATGTATAGGTCACTTTTCCTCTAAGAAAACTTCTATTAAGGATCTTCAGTGTGGTCTCTTTTGGCCCTCCATCTCAAGGGACTCCTGAATATTTTTCCAAAGTCGTCCTAAGTGTCAAAAATATTAGTGTCCATCACAAAAAGGAATCAAATTCTACTCACTCCCATCTTAGTAATTGAAATCTTTGACTATTGTGGAATCGATTTCATGGGTCCCTTCCCAAATTCTAGGGGATATTTGTACATACTTTTAGCTGTTGATTATGTCTCCAAATGATTTGAGGCCATTCCTATAAAATCCAATGATCATCAAACTGTGATTAGATTTCTCAAGGAAAACATCCTCTCTAGATTTGGAATTCCTAGGGCTATCATTAGTGATCATGGAACTCATTTCTGCAATCGTCCATTCTCAGCACTCATGGAAAAGTATGGAATTTCTCACAAAGTGTTCATTGCTTACCACCCATAGAACAATGGTCACGCTGAGTTATCCAATTGATAAATCAAACAAATTCTTGAGAAAACTATTAATCCATCTAGAAAATATTGGTCGAGAAAACTCTTATATTCTCTTTGGGCCTATCGAACCGCATATAAAATCATTTTAGGAATGTCCCCATATAGGTTGGTTTATGGTAAAGCATGCCATTTTCTAGTGGATATTGAACATAAGACTTTCTGGGAAATTAATAAAATGAATTATGGCCACTCATTGGCCAAAACAAAAATGAAATTGGATCTCAATGAACTTGAGGAACTTAGGATGGAGGCTTATGAAAATTCAAGGATCAATAAAGTTAAAGTACAAGCCTACCAATCTCAAAATCTTAAAACAAAACACATTTTACCAGGTAAACCTATTCTTTTATATAGTTCTAAACTTCATTTACACCTGGTAAATTTGAGGTCTAGATGGTCAGGTCCATACATAGTGCATAAGGTGTACCCCCATGGGGATGTTTAAATTCAAGATCCCACCAATGGTCAAACATTTAAAGTTAATGGTCATAGAGTCAAACCATTAATAGAACCATTAAAAAAACATGAAGTTGATGAATAATTGTGTGAACCTATATATTATGACGAAAATAATTAATCAATTAGGGATCCAAGTTGAGCTAACGTCATTAAACAAAGCGTTGCATGAGAGGTTATCCATGGTTTTCAAGTTTCCAATAATTTTGTTGTTTTAATCAACTTTATATTTTAAATAGGATTAATCAATCATTTGGATATTTAAAAATAAAAAAAAAATACCATTGAAATGTCCTTCTATTATGAGTATGGATGGGTATGAAAGGGGAGCGTCATATTCATCCGTGTCACATGGTGTGATCCTTGAGTAATACCTTACCCAAAAATTTAAAAAGAAGACAATGTATCATCAGTTAATTTTATTTGTATGTGTTTTTAGGTTAAAATAAAAATATGTAATAATAATAATAATATTAAAATTCCACATTGTATTTCATGGGGAAAACCCTATCACAACTGGAGAAGTTGCGAGGACTTGAAACCGGGACCGAAGGTAGATAGGGGCATGCTCTTACCACTGACCTACAACTTATAGTGCTTCTTTATTCTATAATTTTTGTATATATACTTATATTTTACTTTTTTATTATATTAATAAATATATATCTATATATATATATAGTTTTTTTTTTGTTTTTTTTTCTTCCACTAGGGAATTCTCAGAGTGACATGGAGATCAAGGAATTAAAAGGGAGCAACAAAAATTTCAACTTCAACCACCATGTGACTTCATTCCATGATCATCATTTTAAATTTACTTTTTGAACTATCATTCTCTACCTCTACCCACTTTTAAATTTTCTTTACTTTAAACACTGGGGATAATGTTATTTTAAATTCGGTGAGATAAAAAATATATTTCTTTTGTGTCAAAAAAATGAATGATTTTAAAAAGAAGTGTACCTTAATGGAAGGAAAATTTTCTTTAACTTTGAACATGATAATGGACATTTTAAACTTTGAAACTGAATATAAAATAATTTAGCATGCCCTGATTCTGATTTTAATCTATGTGTATTTCATGAGCATAGATTTTGGAAAGTGTGGTTGTCTAATGTGATATTTCATTGTTTATATTTTCATACAAATAAAAAAAGAATCACAACGCATGTCCTTTGGATAATGGGGTATTAGTTTGAGTTCATGGGGTCCCCGAAATAAATATCATAGGTTTGGTAATAATTTTATTTTTAATATGATTATTCAAAAAAAAAAAAAATGTGTGTATAGAGCAATGAAATGACCTAATTCGTCACTTTCGGCACTTGGAGATTGTGACTCCATAGTTGTTTGGACCAGAGTTGGTTATTGTATCTCTATTTATGATAATTTTAATTTTTTTACTGATTTGACTCAAGATGATGCCCGAGTATGTGGTATTCACTTGGTTCCCTAAGTTCTTTGAGCTTGGGAGTCATCGGCAAAGTCTCGCTATATGGGTTCACTCTTTTGAGTGAAATTTCAATTACCATGGAAAAATTGCAACAAAAAAACAAAAAAACAATAAAAAAACAATAAAAAATGAATACTCATCTTAATATTGAAATGTGATTACACCTAGTGATTCCATCATTTCCCCCTTGAATAAAGATAAACCCCCATGTCTAATGTGATACACAACACATCATCACTCTTAATTGATATTGGATGAAATATGGGGATGAATTTGAACAAAGTAATGGGCTTGGGATTTGGATCTAATTGTGAAACTATCTTGTATTAAAATATTTTGATGGGTTTCATGATTGTTTGTTATAAGGGTTTTTGGTAATCATTATGTATTAAAATGTTTTTGGAAAAGGGAATTTGAATTTCATATTGTTGAGATACATTTTGCTCGGGACTAGAAAATATCAAGTTAGGGGGTGAGATTATCCAATAAAAATACATAGGTTAATTACATTTTAATGGTATTAATTGTTCATATTTTATCTTATGGTCCTGAGTTAGTGGATTTTAATTTTGAACATCCATTCTCATCATTTGTGCACTTCATGCCTAATGTACACCAATTTAGACCTAATGATTAATCTGATTTTATGGAATGTAATTACCCATATTTTAATTTGATATTTTGGGAAATGGATCTACACTTCAATATGAACATTTTTAATACAGGTATCAATGGAGGATTCATAAATTATTGTGGGGATATTTGGCGATGAAAGGAAATAATTCTGGAGAAGGCAGATTGGACACCAGCCCACTGATGAGAATGTGGGGTCCACAATACAGATCCACTGAAGCCCAAATTTCATGGGATGATAGATTCCATAAATATAAACATATAATTATTCAGGAGACAGTGCTAAGTTGGCCTCCATTTCATTTATTCAGGTGTCCCAATTTAGAGATAAAATTCTGGGCCAAATTTTGTGGCCTAGAAAAACATCCCACCAATTTAATAATATCTCGGAAACCACAAATTACTTTGGGCTGAAATTTTATATAGATCTAGGAGAAATATCTACATTCACTTTTTTCTTATATGGATCACTCTAATTCGGTAATCTAGAAGGCCAGATAGGTGCGTCTGTTCAGTGGATGCAAGCTAGCTTCCACTTAGAGTCAAGGATAAAGAAGTCCACTCTCCCTTACTTTCCACCACCTTAGGCCTACCATAATCAAGTGGGGTGATTTTTACTATTGTAGTATCGTCCCAAGGCTCTCTAAATTCTTATTTAAGACAGTTTTTTTGAAGTATTTAATCATCTTTGAGATTTGTTTTCTTTTAATGTTATGCTGCCAATTTGATGTTGTAATCGCATTCCTTCAATTGTAAGTTCTTGAATTACCTTATCTTCTTTATAGAAGTTCTTCATATTATCGTTTCCTGTTATTATTATTATCACTTTGATACTATTTCCTCAAGGTGTAAACTTTTTCACACCAAACCTTGTGAGATAATCACACAACAGTGGAGTGATCGTTATTTCATTGTTTTTTTACTTCTCCAATTCCTCCCCCATGAGTCTACTTCGTGCTTCCATTGAAACCATAGGATCAATGGAGGGCTAAACCACTTATGGTTTGATCAAAGGGGGTAGAAAGGGGCTGTATTGGATGTTATTTCTCACTCCATTAATTTCTAATCACTTCTTTTAAATGAGATTTTTATTTGATGATTTTATAACCTCTTCATCCTTATTGAATTTAAGGTCACACACTTCAAGTGACAATACGAACCTTTACCTTGGAGTGCTCAAAACTTTGATCCTTCAAATGTATAGGTGATTAGTATTAGGGTTTTTAGGCATTAAAATAGTAAGTTAATATTTTTTTGATCTCCTTAAATGAACCCATCTCAAATATAAGAAATTGAAATATTTTTTAAAAAAAAGAATGCATCCAATCCACCCCTTATAATAACCTTGTATAAACCCTTCTCATAATTTGAATTCACTTAATAATTTTTGTGTTAACTTAAAATCATCTAAAATCAACCCAAATTTGGTCACTTAATATCTAAAAACATTCCATAGAATGTATGCATCTGTAGGTTACTTCTTAGGTCTCTGAGGATTCGACAACCCAAGATAAACTACAAGCGACCGCTTAACCCTAAAAACATGTGTAAATTTGAGTGTGAATCACTAAGTAAAGGTTTTATGAGATAAAAAATTAATTTTATTGAATATTAAAGATGGATGATCTCATACCATCTAAATGGGTGTTGGGGATATAGATTATAAGGGATTAAAGTTTTAATAATTTTTATGTGAGTTAGTTTGAATACATCTGAAAGGTGATGGAGCTCTTTGACATGAGTGATTAAAAACTAGAGACCACACCCATATATAGATATTTCAAGTTTTTTTAGTATAAGACACTATGAATGGAAGCTGAGGTATAGTAAATGGAAAGGATTCCCTATGATTCAGCAATTAAAAGCGTAATGTATGTCATAGTTTCTACTTGAATGGACATTGTGCAAGAAGTGAGAGTTTTTAATAGGTATATTTCAAATCATATAATATAGTATTGATAAGATATTAAGTGTATTATTAAGTACTTAAAATGTTTTAAAATCCTTTCACTTTTCATCAAAATAGATGAGTCATTGTGAGGGTTCCCTAACTCTAACTTTGATGGAGATTCAAAAACTTGAAAGAGTACCGCAGGATATGTGTTTACTTTTAGATAGACATATTTAATCTTTATATAGAATATTTAACTAGTGGATGGACTTTCTACAATGTAAAAAGAGTACATTTCTCTAATATAATTTGGTAATGGGTTGATCTGGCTAAGGGGGGAAATTATAAGATCATGAAATAATAAAATATTATGCAATGTTATTTTGTGATCCACTTATCTAAAAATACAATATTTAACTTTAGGAAAAGGCACATTAAGTTTATGAATAACATTATCTTGATGTTTTTGGTGAATGAAGTGATATATATTCAAAGGATAGAAGATACTTGGAGTTTAGTAGATACGCTGATAAAGGTTATAGTATGGGATGTGTTGTGGTGATTTTGTAACTCATATGGGATGGGATAAAAAGAATCACGGTGGGGGAACCATGTGTATATAATGTAAGTTTGAGGAAAATAATAAGGTAAGTAGATGAATGATGGAAGAAATGGTGGTGAATCCTTGAAAATGATTCTCAAGTGGAGGATTGTTAGGCTCGTGTATGAAAATAATTTTCCAGAATATGAGATAGAACTTTGATAAGGAGAATCTCTTAAATCCTAAATTTATAATGTTATATAGAGATAGAGGAATCATCACTGAAAGGTCTATAATTTTTAAAGTTATAAAGAAAAACTGTTTTATCTAGGAGGTGTGATCAAAAGTTATCCATTAAATCAGTCTAATGGAAGTATTTTGGAAAACATAAAGGACTTTTGTAAGATCTTTTTCATAATCAAAGAGTGCATAGGTGTTTTCCCTTTAAGATATTTTGTAAAATGGGATACATAAGTTTCTTTAGGGTGAAAACACTAGAATTTACTTGTGAGAGTTTCGTAGTGTACCATGTGAATAGGTTGATATGTTGGGATTCTTTGACTAGATTGAGAGATATCCATGAAAATCAGAGCTATGTGGAATCACACCACATGGACATCATGAGATATAGAGAAAAATTTCATCATATGTATTCTATAAAATTTAGTGTGGTGGATTACTAATAATTGGCATTGATTTTAAATTATAATAATTTATAGATTTTTTGAATAAATATAAAGTGGCATTCCCCTTTTTTGAGTAAGACTCACATCTGAACCATATAAATTGGTTTTCATAATTTTATTTCTTTTATTTCAATATTTTTCTTATAAAATTTTTGTATCCGTTCATTCATTGGTTTTTTAATTATGATGTGGGGAATTTATTGAATTTTTTATCTAATTTTTGGACATTGTATCATGGGTTCACACAGGTTCTTTATGCTAGATACTAAGTTCTAGTGGATATCTTCTATGGTATTTCTAGAAGATAGTCATGTTCCTAAAAAAATAAACATTTTAAGAAGCAAAATAAAAATTTTCATGTAATGAATCAAGGGTATTCTATGATTTTGAATCTCTTGGATGTCACATGAACCCATTATTATTATTATTCAAGTCATTCCACTTTATATTTTCAGTAGTTTTAGATGAAATAAATTATCCTTGAAAAAAATAAAGTAAATTAGCATAAAATCTTCATTGGATATTTATTTTTATGATTATTAGTTTTAGTATATTGATTTATACTTGTATAATTTTTTATTGACTTCTATAAAAAAGTATAAAATCTTTAACACTCTTCTCTATTTGAATATTATTCCTAATATAGAATAAAATCATTGGGAGATGAATGTATCTTTATATAACTGAGTCCAATCTTATTAATAAATTTTTTCATCTTATAAAATGATTTATAGATCATAGCTTTGAAAAAAGCATCATATAAAAATTATAATATCATAAATATTTTTTTATCTATAATTCCACATAGGCACTTAATATCATATAAATTTAGTGGAAAAGAAAACTTCAAATACTTGTAATTTACCCTATACGTTTCTTTATGTTCATATTCAAATAATTTAGAAAATTTATTTTTTGATCAGATCTATTTTATCTCATATTTTTCTTTACAAAATAATCCACTAATGTGTTACTATCTTTATCAAGTTCTCCTATAGTTATGAAAACATAATTTATAAACAAGAGGGTCTACTGATGTGTTCTTATATTGATGATGTTTCCCTAAAAATCCAAAAGAATCATTTATAAAATTCTAAATTTCATTTTATAGCTTTGTGATAGTAGAATGTTCATTCAAATGGTGAGCATTAATACTCAAACATTATATAAAATTTGATTTATCACACAAACTCCATCAAACATATTGTATAGAAAATTGTTTCAATATCAACTACTCAAATATTTCATGTCTATTCAAAAAAAATCTATAATTATAATTCATACATGATAATTTTATTCTTCCATTATTATATAGATTTATAATTAAAAAGTCCAAAAACATATCCAAAAAATCAATATATTGATGTGTTATTTAGGGTAATATAATCTAGATTTTATCTATGTAATAACTATAGGATCTAAATAATTATGTAGATGCTCAATTACAAGAGTGGGGTGAATTTTAAGTTTAAAAAATTTTATTTTTAACCTTAAGAAAAACTAAGTTTAACAAATTTAAATAAGGTAAATTCACAGGACCTCTTTTAGTTATACTAAACAGACTTTCTAGATTCTGGAAATATGGTTCCAGAAATGAAACTTAAGAAAAGTTCACTAGGAAAATATTCTACCTTAAATCGTATGGAATCCTACTTATCAGAGTACATAAAATAATGAGAAATTATATTAAGGTTATACTTTCTCCCTTTATCAAATTACAATGGAAATAAAATTGAAATAAAACAAGTAATAAGTATGAAATCTTTTAACCCAAAGAGAAGGGTATCCAACAGCCTTGGATAAAGGTCCCTGTATTTATACTTTCAAGAAATTATGTCTTACCCACACCAGGGTAAGCCCTTAATAGGAATATCAGAATCTATCTTCCTATTCCCACAATACCTCAATCTTTAAGGTATTTGGGACCTTTGTCTTCCTATCCTCGGAATCCCTCGATTATATTCAGCAACAATCAGAGTCGCACGAAGAAAGCTGAACAAGATGTTCAGTACACACAAGGCATGAGAGTATCTCTCACTAGAAATCACTTCTACATAATGCAATCTATAGGGTGATCAACCAGTATCAAGCTCATTCAAATGAGCTCCTATTTATAGGCACTTCTCCAATAGTCTACTCCCTCCTCCAACAGTCATATTTTTCCTTGAATCTCAGAGGGACCTCTAAACGTGTCACTCAAACAATTGTTAGTTAGAAATAGTTTGTATGACATTGTTTCATGACTATAAAAAGTATAAGAAAAATAAAGTTTCTTAACCATATCTATTTTTTGAAGTCAAAGGAAAAAAATAAAGTTCAAAGTCTAACCAAGTAAACATTCAGAGACAACAAATCATGGATATTCATATTCAATCTTACAAGGAATTCAGAACCTAAATTCTATAGATTTCAGAGTCTTAATTCTAGTGAATTCAAAATCTGGTTTCTAAGGAATTCAGAGTAAAATTTGTTGGGACCAAGTTGAATGGAGAAGGAAGTTTGAATAGTTAGACTTTGCAGAGTGTTGTATTTTGTTTTCAAAGAAGATAAATCAATTCACTTTGTAGAAGGATCACAAATCAGACGATGCATTTCTGGTATGTATTTCACACATATCATGAGTTAGGAGAACTTGTGATGCAAGCCTTATGAATGAAAGGGGGAGAAATTATGATGCCAGTCATATAAAGTTTTGATTGGAAGGAATGATGTTGCTGGAGGATAGGGAAATTTCAGTTCCCATTGCAACTCTGACGATGCTAAAGCTGATCTATCAAAGGATAAATATCACGATAGTGGGATTCGTGATAAGAGCAGAAGAATGGTTATGGGAAGTAGTGAAGAGAGAAAATGACAAAGCAATGGACAATCTGGGGATGGCAGAAAATCACAGTTTAAGGTGGCGCCGTTTTCCAGTGTTTTCCAAATTTTAGGGCCTGAAAATCGGGAGATGAAGAAATGTGTTTGGGAATGGATGGAGCATGCAAGATTGAAGATGGTTTAGATTTTTGCATGGAAGGCATGATTCAAGGTCAGAACATCGAAAAATGACAAATTCATGGAGTGCGCGGAAATTTAGGTAGGTTTTGCGAAAAAATAAAGTGGTGCGCGAAATAGTAGCGGGTTGCGCGAAATATCTGTGGGATGCGCAAAATAGAGGAATTATGTTTTTTGCACAAAAGATGTTTCTATATCAGAAGCTAAAAAATTTTCAAAGGCATGAGATGCGCAAAAAATTGGATCGTTGCGCGAAATACGATGTCGCGTGAAAGGATGGGTTTGCGCACAATATGGAATGCGGTGTGGAATTTTGCACGCAATTGGTGCTTCATGCTTAGAAGGATGAAAAATGGCAAAGGCATGAGGTGCGTGAAATATTGAAGCATGGCGCGAAATATGAAGTTGACTAAAAGATTTTTTACGCGCATGAAGGAGGTTTTACACGCGGATTAGTGTTTTTTCACGCGGGGTCAAAAATGCCTATAAATATGAGGCTAACCCTTCTCATTTGTAAATACTCAACACTTATAAGAAATCCCATGCTCTGGTGCGCATAAATTATACGCTAATTGAGTTGCACAGAAAGAAAGAAGTTTTCGGGAAAAGAGGATAGCTGCGCGAAAATATTGAGAAGTTACGCGAAAAGAGAAAAAGTTGCGTGCAAAAGGAAAGTTGTGCGAAAAAGTTTTTCGCGCCAAAAGGGATTTTTACGCGCAAGACACTTGAATTGAACAAAAGATATCCTAAGGGCTGCGCAGAAAATTTGGGGTCTTCGCACATATTCAGTTGTGCGTACGGAAGTTCTTACCAGCTTCCGAGTAGGAAAGATTAGATATGAACTTCATAGAATACATCTACTCAATTGTAAAGAAGCACTGAAATACTGTAATTCCCTATTTTTGCTAAAAGGGTGCACACACACTTGCGGATTTTTTTTCAAGTGCTACACGAGTGTAAGGGTATATCCTACTCATCGTATTCCACATAAAAGGATTTTTCTCTAGTGGATTTTGTGGTACTGGATTATTTATGTACCATACCAAGGACGTAGCAACTCATGATGAGTAGTGAAACTTGTAAATCATGTGTTCCTGCGGTTGTGTGTGTTCAACAGAGAAGAAAATATTTAACAGGAGGCGAAGGTTGTTTTAATTTGAAGGAAACATAAAAATAAAATGATATCACTGATTCACCCCCTCCCCCTCTCAGTGATACTTGGATCCTGACTGGGAACTTCAAAATTTCTGGGGAATTCAGAGTCTGAATTCTGAGGAATTTAAAGTCTAAATTATAAGGAATTCGGAACCTAAATTTCAGAGAATTCAGAGTCTAAATTCTAGATAATTCAGAACCTAAATTTCAGAGATTTTGGATTCTGAATTTCAGAGAATTCAGAACCTTAATTTCAAAGAATTTGAAATCTAGATTTCAGATAATTTGAAACCTGAATTTCATAGAATTCAGAACCTAAATTTCAGAGAATTCAGAACCTGAATTTTAGAGAATTCAGAACCTGAATTTCAGAATAATTTATATCTAAGTATGTATAGGATTCTGAGGTTTTAGATATGAAACCAAATTTTTCCTTAGTAATAAAAATGGGTTTGATTTAGAGATACTATAAAATGAACAATTAAAACATAGTTAAGGATAAAAATTTCCTTAGAGAAGGAAACTTTTCCTTAGAAAATGGAAATTTTCCTTAGAAAATAATCGTTAGGGAAAATATAATTTTCCTTAAAATAAAGATTTTGTGATTTTCAAAACATAGAGAAATAGAAATTCATAAGAAAACCTTATTGAATCTATAATCTCCCCCTTTTTGGAAATCACAAACATCCTTATGAAAAATAATATAAGGACTTAGAATTTTTTTATGAACTTGAAAATAAAAACATATCTCCCTTTACTAATGAATCATCGTGAATATGACTAACTCCCCCTTGGTTATTTAAATCCCTAAGGATTTTATTCTTGACTTCCTAAAATCAATTATACTTTTTCCTATATAAGTAAATCTTCTTTGATAATAACTCTCCTTAGATTGAATCCCCCTTACTTAGGGAATTATCTACTTTAATTAGTATTATTTTTATCATTTCTTTATCCCCCTTTGTTATTTTCAAAAAGTAATAAAGGGAATGGAAAAAAATGGAACCTGAAATATTAGTACTATACAACAAAACATATGAGGAACAACCAAAATTTTCATTATGATTGAAAGAATTTGTACAAGGAATAAAATACAACAAAAGATCGGATTGGGAAAAAAATAATCCTTCTTTTTCCATCAGCATTAACTTCTTCACAATGGATTTCATCTTCTTAAGCTCCTTATGATTCTCTTCAAAATTATAGAGCATCTAATCTTGATCCTCATTTCTCTTCTCAAGAGCATTGATTTTTTCTTATTGAGACTTAATAGTTTCTTCTTGAGTCCTCAAGATCTCTTCCTGCTTACTGAGTTTTTCTTCAAACTCAATTCTATGATCTCTTTCCCTTTTCTAATTCAAAGTAACTAATTTAAGCTTCCCATTTAGATCTTTGGCATCCTACTTCCGGGTTGTTTGTTTATTATTGAGCTTCTCCTCAAAACTTTTAGTAAGATCTTTGAACTTTCCATATTCAGTGTCAAAATCATCCTTCACACTATCTTGAAAATCATCAAGGATTCTCATCATTTTTATTGTCTTCTTTGAAAACTTGGTAATTTCTTTAAATGGCCTCCTATGAGAATTATACCTGATATAGAAGGATTTGAAATCAGCCTCAAGATTGACAAACTTATCCATAAGCATGGAAATAGAATCTGATTTCTGATTAATCAAGTGATGAAGCATCTAGCACCTAGATTCTATACTCGGAAACAAGGGAATGGTATTAAACAACTTCTTCAACGATTGTACCAAAAAGTCATGTTCCAAATAGGATGATTCTGAATCAAATTGTTTGGTTGGTGAGGATTATTTCTCTATCTCTTTAGCTTTTATTTTTGAAGATCCACCAACATCTTTCTTTGTCACCACGGCTTTCCTTGGTGTATCAACCAACTTCTGTTTTCCATTATTAGATTTTGGAATGATCTATGCTACTTTTGGTGAATCATGTTCACTATCTGATAATTAAACTATCTTATCTTCCTCAAATTTTTCTTTTTCAGTATCTGCCACTATATCCTCTGGTTGAGCAAATTCATGGTTGTTGATTTCATTATCAGATGGTTTATTCACTTCCTCTTTCTCTTCATCCTCTTTTCCTTATGAAAGAATTTAGGTAGATTCAGCTTGAGAAGTTCAGATTGACAATTTTTTAGAAGGACTCTCCTTCTCATGATATTATTCCACTTGTATTATTGTATCATCTCTATCATCACTTATTTATTCTTCTTATTCTTCGACTTCATCTTCCTGAACTATTTCTTCATCTTCTTCTGGTTCCAGAATCACCATTTTCTTTCCTAGAGTCACTAGGAGTGATTCTTGAAAAAACAATTCTAGTAACTGGACTTTTTCAGAAGCTTTTTCAGCATCCTTGAGAAGATATTGAACAATATCAGCTTTAGACATTTTCTTCTTTTTCTTATTCTCTTTTTCTTTCTTCTCATTCTCCTCAATAGCCTTAATATTTATAGATTTTGCTTCAACAGGGTCCAATCCAAAGCTAGGCTCTCCTTCCTTCTTATTCTTATCATCTTTTCTCCACTTAGAAACCACTTCATCTAGATAAGTCTTTTGCTTATTTGTATTAGGTGGTGCTGATTTGGTTTCCTGAACAACATGATTTTTTTCTTTCTTTTCTAGTTCCTTCACCTTTCTCTTCTTACCAACCTTCTTGGAAGTTTCTGCCATTTTTTGTTTCTTTGATAAGGATTCTATTTCAGCTTCAAATAAATCATAAAATTCTCTAGATTCACTATTGAATCCAACCTTCATCCTTCTTTTGAAATAATGAAGACAAAGCACAATTATCCTGGATATAATAATTGAATACATAATGATCGGGGATTTTAGAGTCCCATTATTGATATTCAAAACTGTAAGCAAGTCATACTTCACTAAATTTATATTTCTGAGGTTTATTAAGAAATAAAGAACAAAGATATCACTCTTTTTTAGGCTATCCTTATCACCTTTTATCAGAATGAGAAATCCCTGAAACCATAACTCTATGATCCAAAAATTTGTATAAAGATGATTAATCTTTAAATTCTTCACCCCTGATAGAACAAGGCATTCTATGGATTTATCCTTATCAAAAGATCCTGAAACATCTGGAAGCTTGTGGGTGTAGAACTTAGCTTTTCCCACATAAGGAATTCCAATTATGTTGGTTTCCATACTGTAGGAAAGGGAATAGGTTTTCCCATAACTTTTAAAGGAAAACTTGTCACTCCCACCTTCATTTAAAAAGATTACAGACTCATAAAATTCTACCAACAATTTCGGATACACTAGATCTTGTTTCTTTGGTTTGGTAATATACACAAACTATCCCAACCACTCAACTTGATGTTATTTGAAATAAGAGAATCGTATTTGGAAAAAGAACTTCAAATCTACTAACCATTCCCTATAGATCTTCCATTCACATATTTATTTTATAGACGACATCTCCTTCTACATAGATGGTTCCAAAGATATTCGGATTTGGGAAAGAGATCAAATTCAGAATGAGCCTTAAGTAGAGCATCAGAACTTCATCACACCAAAGCTTGATAACCGATGTGGGATAACTATCGGGGTTCCTTTATATAGGCATTTTAGGTGACAATTCATATTCCCAAAAAGATCCAACGGTTGAAAAAAATGATCTAATATGATGGTTGAGATAAAAACCTAAGAATTATTTTGATTGGTTCAGATCTTTTGAGGGTTTTAAGGTAAAATATTCAGATTTAAAGAAATTGAATTAGAAAAATTTTCTTAAACAAGATGAAAATTCCAACATGTAAAATTTGATTATGAAAATTTAAATAAGGAAACATACTTTCCGGATTGCTAGAAAAATTATCATTAATGAGGAAAATTCTTCTTAAAGAAGTTTAGATTCTGGCTTAAGAAAGAATTTGTTTTTGAAATTGAGATTTTTTAGTCTATGAAAAAAAATGACTACGAAAAATTTTGACTACGAAAATTTTGACTACGAAAATTTTTATTACTAAATAAAAATGAAAAAAAATAATTACGAAAAATTTTTATTACGGAAAAATTTTGACTACAAAAATTTTGATTAATAAAATTTTGATTAAGAAAATTTTGATTGTGAAAATTTTGGTTAATAAAATTTTGATTAAAAAGTTTTTGATTAAGAAAATTTTGATTATGAAAATTTTGATTAAGAAAAAAAATACTTATCAAGAAAATGTAATCCCCCTATGAGAAGGTTTTTCTTACTATAAGGAGATTGGTTTAAACAAGAATTTAATATGTAAGATTACCTTACAGTTATCATTCCTAAATTCTGTTTAATGTATTCAAATCTATTGGAGGGTAAATATTTTGTGAAAATATCATCAAGTTGTTCTTGTGTTTCGATAAATTGAAGAATGATATCTCCTTTTTGTGTGTGATCCCTAATACTTATGTGTCTTTCATGAGAGTGGTGTGAAGGGTTTTTACTTAAGGAAATGGTACTAGTGTTATCACACAATATCTATGTTTTGGTAAAACTCATTCCATAATATGTGAGTGTGTGTTGAATCCATAACACTTGAGCACAATAACTTCCAATTGCTACATATTCAGCTTCAGCAGTGGAAAGTGCTACTGAGTTTTGTTTTTTGCATGACCAAGAAACTAATGAATCTCCTAAGAAATTTAAAGTTCCATATGTACTTTTATAATCCATTCTACATCCACCAAAGTCAGCATCCAAAAAACATTTTAAAACAAAATCATTTCCAGAAGTATAAAAGAGTCTTAAATCCATGGTTCCCTTTAAATAGTGAAAAATTATTTTCACTCCCTTTAAATGAGATTCCTTATGATTGGATTGATATCTTTCACATAATCATATTAAAAACATTAAGTATGTATGACTACTTTTCAAGTATAGTAAACATCCTATCATACCTCTAAATGATGTTTGATCTACTGGTTTACCAGCTTCATCAAGATCAAGTGATATTGAGGTACCAATGGGAGTACTTATACTCTTAGTGTTGTTATATCCATAATTTATAAGAATATATTTAATATACTTATGTTGAGATATATAAGTTCCTTCTGGTTTTTGAGAAATTTAAAAACCTAGGAAAAATGTTAACTCACCCATCATACTCATTTCAAACTCAAATTTCATTATATTTTCAAACTAATTGGTTAAAGATTGCTGAGTTGAACCATATATAATGTCATCAACATAAATTTGAACAATTAAAACATTTTTATTATCGTTCTTTATAAAAAGTTTTGGATCAGCAGTTCCCTTAACATAATTGTTTTGTAACAAAAATCATTTAAGTCTATCATACCAGGCTATAGGAGATTATTTAAGTCTATATAAAGATTTGGTAAGTTTGAAAACATGTTCAGGATGTTTTGTGTCTTAAAAACCAGGAGGTTGTTTAAAAAAATTCCTCTTTAACATATCTATTTAGGAAATCACATTTTACATCTATTTGAAAAAGTTTGAAATTAAATAATGATGCAAAATCAAGTAAAATACGAATAGATTCAAGTCTAGCTACCAGAGAATAGGTTTCTTCATAGTCTATTCATTCTTGTTGATTATTGAATTTAGAAACTAATCCGGAATTATTTCTTACAATGATTCCATTTTCATTGAACTTATTTTTGAAGACCCATTTTACTCTAATAACAGAATTTTCCTTAGGTCTATCAACCAAGGTCCAGACTTAATTCCTTTAGAATTCATTTAGCTCATCTTTCATGGATTTAATCCAATAATCATCTCCTAAAGCTTCATCAGTTCTTTTTTGTTCTAATTGGTAAAGGAATGCTATATGTTCTACTTAATTTCTTAAGGAACTTCTAGTTATAACAGGTTGATTTATATCACCAATGATACTATCACTGGGATGATTCTTAAGAAACAACTTATTTGGGTTTTGTAAAACCATTTTATCAACATATGGTAGGAAATCTTCTGGGGTAAATGCTTTAGAAATATTTTCTTGAACATTTTCCTTTTCAGAAGGATATTCGATCAAGGGTTGATAATCAGTTTTTGAAAACACATCCAAAGTTGTAGGTTGAGGTTGTTTAAAAACAAAAGTATTAGTTTCATCAAATTTAACATGCACTATTTCTTCAACAGTAAAAGTATTTTTATTAAAGACTCTATAAGCCTTAGAATTTGTGGAGTAGCCTAGGAAAATTCCTTCATCAGATTTGGGTTCAAATTTATGTAAATTATCTTTAGTATTTAGAATGAATACTTTGCAACCAAATACCTTGAAGTATGAAATTCTTGGATTTCTACCATTTCCCAATTTTTAAGGAGTTTTGTTAAGAAAAGGTCTTATTAAAACTCAGTTTATAGTATAACAAAAAGTACTTACAGCTTCATCCCAAAAGTATTTTGCTAAAGAATATTCACTCAACATGGTTCTAGTTATCTCTTAATAAATCTAATTTCTTCTTTCAACAACACCATTCTATTGAGGAGTTCTTAGAATTGAGAAGTTATGAGTAATGCCTTTTCTACTACAAAAAGTTTCAAAATCAAAATTTTGAAATTCTCCTCCATGATCACTATGAATAGTTATCAATGGAAGGTTTTTCACATTTTTGACTTGGGCTCTAAAAATTTTGAAATAAGAAAAATCTTCAGATTTCTTTTTTTAAAAATAGACCTACGTAAATCTAGTGTAATAATTAACTAAGACAAATACATAATATTTTCCTCCAAGGCTTCCAGTTTATGTTGGACCAAAAAGATCCATATGCACTAACTGTAATACATCAGTAGTTGAGAATTCACTAATAGATTTAAAACTTGATTTATGTTTCTTTCCATAATAACAAGGATCGCAATATTTTTAAGAATAAAATCTAATCTCTAGTGGATCCTTAACAAGTCTTTTATTTGAGATTTTTCATAGGTTCCTAAGATTACAATGTCTTAACTTTCTATTCCATAACCAATATTGATCTTCCATTACACTAAGGCAAGGTATATCTTGTCTCTTAAGGTCTTCCAAGTTTAGTGTGTATACATTCTCTTGAATATGGGTAGAAAGAATAAACTCATCCTTGGAATTGTGTACTAAGAATTTATCATTCCTAAAATTCACAATGTAACTTCCATCACACAATTGATTTATGCTAATGATGTTTTTTTTAAAACCCTTAACAAAAAAAACATTTGAAATTAAAGTTTTTCCAATAATAAAAATGTTACCTATACTGATAATTTCAGAAATTAAGATTTTAGGTATCTAAATTTTCTTAGAAAAATGAGATTTATGAAAACATAAAGACTGGGTTTTATTTAAAGAACAATTTTTCCCCAGTGACCACCACATTGACATTTAGTGAAGAATAGAGCACTCTGAGGAACAAAATAGTTATTAATGAAAATCAGTTTAGAGTGAGTATAAACAAATCCAGAACTGTTTATTAAAGTTATAATATGGGGATAAATCTTGTCAAAATTCTCCTTTATAGAGGTAAAGTTTGACAAAAACTTCCTCAAGGAAAATATTTCTGACATTAGTTTTATAACCAAGTTTTTATCCTCAAAAACATTATTTTTAGAACTAGATTTAGTCTCTAAAATAATTTTCTTAGAAATTAAATTTTCAAGATCCTTAGAAAGTGTGTCCTTCTCAGAATTAACTTCCTCAAGATCTTTGGAAATACTTTTAAAATCATAAATTTTCTTATCAAGATCTTTAGAAATATATGATACTTCTTTAGTTAAAATAAAAATTCTAGAATTTTCCTTATTAGGATTTTTCTTGAGTTTAGAATTTTCATTATCAATAAGTTTAGAAAATTTAGACACTTCTTCATAAGAAGGTAATGTATTATCTTCATCAGTAGAAGATTCTTCATCTGAATACTTATAGTATTTATTATCACTATAATTTGAATTCAAAGATACATTAGTGATAGATTCAATATTTTCTACCTTGGCCATTAAACAATGATTTTCAATGGGTAGCTTGGCTAGTAGACCAAGATTCTTATGACCAGAAGATTCATACTCTGATGATTCATCAGAAGATTATCCACCACTAGCACTCCAGGTGTCATTGGATTTCAAAACATTCTTAGCTTTATCTTTGTAGTACTTCTTTCTATTCCTCTTATAATGTTATTCCTTTCTATCCTTTTTCTTAATCATAGGACAATCCGACCTAATATGCCCTGCTCTTTTGTATTCATAACAAGTGACTTCCAATTCATTCTTGTATTTTCTTTCTTTATTCTTATATCTATACTGAATTTCTTTCTTTCAAACCATCTTGTTTATCATTCGAGCAAGATTAGCTAGCTTGTTCTCAGAATGTTCACTTTCACTAGATTCATATAAAATAGTAACTTTCTTTGACTTGGATCTTGTAACCCTTTCAGGAGTCTTGGATTTAGTAGTAATAAATTCTACACTTCCATTTCCATTCTTCTAATTATTCATATCATCATCTCTTTTCATTATCATCTCATGTTGAAGAAGAGTTCCAAAAAGATCATCAAGAGTAATTTGAGATACTTTCATATTCTCATCAAGAGTTGTTTTCTTATATTATCACTCATTAGGCATGATATCTATAATCTTATCCACAAGAGATTCATCATCAATACCTTTTTCTCCCATGGATTGTAAATTGTTAATAATTATCATAAATATTTGTTTCACCTTGAAAACTAGTTCTCTATAGGGAAATAGAAATCCATGATATTATGCTCTAAGCATAGCTCTTCTAGTCTCAATCACTTTGGATGTACCAAAATGTGTAACTTCTAATTTCTTCCAGATACAGTTAGTATCTTCACAATAAGAAATTTGACTTTATATATTTCTAGTCATATAACACAACAAAGTATTGTGTACCTTGTAGTTTAGTTGATATTCTGACTTTTCTTGGTTGGTAAAGGTTTTTACTTGTCAGCAATTTGTACTCTCCAGTAAGCATGAAAAAAAATTCCACTATAGTATTAATAAAAAAAGTCTTTATATGATCTCTCCAATACTTCAAATCATTCCCATAAAATATGGGTGGTCTAGTAGGATTAAGTTTATCAATTGAACCAACATTCATTCCATCCATTCTAAAAGAAAATATCTTTCCACAAAAACTTGTTAATAGTAAAAGTATGTAAACAAGGATAAAAAATCCTAGGCAAGGAAAAATTTAGAATAATAAAAACATGAGCAAGAAAACTTATATGTGAATATACGTATTTCAGATACCTCCTCTGATACCAATTGTAGGATCAAAATAATCATGAAGATGCTCAATTACAAGAGGGGGGTGAATTATAAGTTTAAAAAAAATTGTTTTTAACCTTAAGGAAAACTAATTTTAACAAAGTTAAAAAGGTAAATTCACAATACCTCTTTTAGTTCTACTAAAAAGACTTTATAGATTCTAGAAATATGGTTTCGGAAATGAAACTTAAGAAAAGTTTACAATGAAAAGATTATACCTTAAATTGTATAGAATCTTACTTATCATAATGCATAAAAGAATGATAAATTATAAGAAGGTTATACTTTCTCCTTTTATCAAATTACAATAGAAATAAAGTTGAAACAAAACAAGTAATAAGTATGAAATCTTATAACCCAAAGAGAAGGGTATCCAACAACCTTGGATAAAGGTTCCTTGATTTATACTTTCAAGAAAGTCTGTCTTAGCCACATCAGGGTAATCCCTCAATAAAAATATTGGAATCTGTATTATTATCCCCACAAGACCTCAATCTTAAAGGTAGTCGGCACCTCTATCTTCTTATCCCCAGAATCCCTCGATTGTACTCAGTAATAATCAGAGTTTCACAAAGCAACGTGAATAATATTTTCAATACCCATAAGGAATGAGAGTCTATCTCTCTAGAAATCACATCAATATCATAAAATCTCTAGTTTGATCAACCATTATCGAGCTCGTTCAAATGAGCTCCTATTTATAGGAATTTCTCCAATGGTAGGCTCCCTCCTCAAATGGTGATATTTTTCCTTGAATCTCAGAGGGACTTGTACACATGTCACTCAAACAACGGTTAGTTAGAAACAGTTTGTATGACATTGTTTCATGACGATAACAAGTATAAGCAAAATAAGGTTGCTTAACCAAATCTATTTTTCAGAGTCAAAGGAAAAAATAAAGTTCTAAGTCTAACCAAGTAAACATTCAGAGACTATAAATCATGAATATTCAGATTCTGTTTTCCAAGTAATTCAGAAATTGAATTATATAGATTCTAAGTCTTAATTCCAATAAATTCAGAATCTAAATTCTGAGGAATTATGAGTCTGAATTATGAGGAATTCAGAGTCTGAATTTTGAGGAATTTGGAGTCTGAATTATAAGGAATTATAAACCTTAATTTCAGAGAATTTGGAGTTTTAATTTCATAGAATTGGGAACCTGAATTTTAGATAATTTGGAACCTGAATTTTAGATAATTTGGAACCTGAATTTCAGATAATTTAGAACCTGAATTTTAGAGAATTTGGAACCTGAATTTCAGAATACTTTATATCTAAGTATTTATAGGATTCTGAGGTTTTAGATATGAAACCAAATTTTTACTTAGTAATAAAAATGTGTTATATTTAGAGATACTATAAAATGAGTAATGAAAACATATTTAAGGATAAAAATTTCCTTGGAGAAGGAAAATTTTCCTTAGAGGATGGAAATTTTCCTTAGAGAATAATACTTAGGGAAAATATAATTTTCCTTAAAATAAAGTGTTTTTGATTTTCAAAACATAGAGGAATGGAAATTCATAAGGAAACCTTATTGACTCAACAATAACCCTGACTCTCGTAACCCAAGGCCAATGGTTACTTTATTACATTGGTAAGAGATATAAGGGATTTCATCACAGAGGATTCCATGGTTTACTAGTCTTGGGAGACTAGATACATACATGATTCTCACATCACATTTGAAAACATGAAATAAACCTTAAAATTCCCATGAAAGATTTATTATTTCCCTAAAATCAATCAAATTTCACTTATAGGGACCCTAGGGATAAGAAAAAAAACAAAGGGTTGAGCTCTAATTACTTAAGTTTTCAAAATGTAAAACATGAGTTTTGTAAATTCAACCTAGAATTTTTTAAAATATTATTTTACTCCTTAAATATTTTTTCCAGTAAAGAATTTCTTATAAGTTTTTAAGTCATAATTACCTCATTATATAGTCATGGATTCTACGGTATTAGTAAAAATTATATTTTTCACTATTCACCTAAAAATCAATCTTTTTAGAAAATTTCCAAAAATTCATCCTAAGATAATGTCGTTATTCTAAATCTAAAAAAATGTAATTTTTTGAAATTAAAATTATAAAATTTGAATTTATATTTTAAATAAAATTATAAAATATAATGGAAAAGTATATAAGAAAATGACTTTTAAGAATATTAATTATTCTTATTCATATTTCCTATCAATTATTAATTAAATTAGTGTTAATATAGTATTAATATAAAATATATTTTATCAAAATTTAACTATTATATACTTATTTTCTTATAATAAATCACATAATACTTGATTTTAGAAAAAAATCCTTTTTAAACATAAAATGAGCTTGTTATTTATTTAACTACGCTAATTAAATTTTATCGATGCATTATTATTAAATATGAACTTTATTTTTATTTAAATGTAACAGTGTGAAATATATAAAATAATTTATAATATTGATAATTACATGTTTCTATCATCTTAATTTCTACTTACATGGACCCTCAGAATATCCATATATCACCTAATCATAAAGATAAACTCTAGTAGTAGTCATAGTAAGTGATTATGCTAGAATGGATCTCGTGGAAATTTCTAAAATCATGAAATTATCCTATAAATTGTTACATTCATAATGTAGTTGTTTGAGTTTATCTTTTTATTGCTCGAGGGAAAACCCTAGTGAAGTTACCTCCTTTCCACACTCAGACAGTTGAGCTTTATAAGGAATATGTCTACTACTTAATGAAATTACTTTCCCCTAACCTATAAAGATTTTGTAAATTGGTTTCATGTATATATACCAGCCTATTCAACAACTATATTTCAATGGTAAAATAACTCTAATTTCCATATAATACCAATGGTCAAATTTTATACCTATATATACATCACTATAACTATTCATCCCATTTACTTATCTTTCAATATGTATATCATATTTATAGTTCTTTCCCTTACTTCCATTATTGTAATTAGGGTGATTATATTTATGGAAAACCAGGAGGATAACTATTTTATATTCATGGTATTTTTATTTACTTTTTAATTTATTCCTCTTGTAAATTTCTTGAAGATGTTTCATATTGTATGATCATAATGTATTAATCTTTCATTATGATATTTTATATAAAAAATGTATCATGGATTATTTTATTTTAGTGTTACATGTGAAACAAGCTATTAAACATTATATTTATTTAAAGTGAAACTGGTAATACAATTTTGGTGTGTAACATTCTCCACCCTTAAATAAATTACATCCTATAAATTTTAATTATCACTTACTAATGAAAATTGATAAAGGAATTTAAATGATAGACATGACTTGTGATATTATTTCTAGAGATATATCAACCTTATAACATAGAAAACATATCTTTTTCATCTGAATAGGCTTATCCCTAATATTTATTTTTTTCTCCAATCATTTGAGATCAACATCCCTCGTGATTGGGTATCATGACTCCTATAAAAGAAATCATTTTCATAGAGATTTCATAGTTATACTTTCACTGATAGATGATCATATATTGGTTTGAAATATAAAATTTGATTTCCTTATTATTTTCATTAATATAGATTTTATGTGAAGATAAATAATTCATTTCCAAAATCACATCAAATTCATCTAATGGTATAATAGTAACATTTTCATTAAGAACATTACCATAAACATTAAATTGGAAGAAAATAATCATTTAACATAAAGTTTTATTTGATAATAAAATCATCAGGGTGGTTATTTAATTCTCTTAGAAAACTTCTAAAATATACAATACTTTATATAATCAAAATACAAAAAGACATCCAAAAATATAGAGTGGACGATAAGTGTACCTTAATTATCATAACCCACTTTAGTGGTGGTCATTACATAATCTCTTCCTTGTTCCCTTGGTCTCAGAGGTTGTTAATGCTTATAAATCTTATTATTAATTCAATTAGGTAACTGACTTGGATAGTTCCCAAGTTCCCCACATTTAAGACATTGAACTATTAGTGGTACCTTTGTATGATTATTATCTTCCATCATCATGTTAATGAAACTCTTTATTTTTATTTAGAAATTAATTTCTTCATATCCCCCTTTTCCACAAATAAAAAATAGTCCATTTCCTTTGATACATATCCTTGGTTAATTTTTCCCAACTTTTTTACATATATGAAATTGAATACTCTTTTATTCATTATATTTGTACCACTAACTTCTAGGAGAATACATCCATTTTTTTTTGTTTTTTGGAATTCAACTATGTTCATGTTATTAATCATAATTCCTGATAGATGGTTTGGAATAATCATAATATTTCTCAATCTATATATTATTCAATTATGTTTTTCATTGAGACAATATCTTCATTGTTCATGGAACCCATAATTAACTTAGTTCTATTGGGCTTCTGCCATTACTAAAACCAAAATGGGTTAACAAGTATGATGAACAATTAAGGTCATAAGATAATTATTGTAAGAAAAATTCAACCTCAAAATTTCTTACACTTTATCACTATCACATTATTCTATTGTTATTTTAGTCTTAAATCAATCTTGGTTCAACCTAGGTTTCTTTAAGTTGAGTTATAGCATACTTCTTATCCTAATTCCCCCACTATATTCAGGAAATAAATCATTCATAATAGTTTATAAAGGAAATGTGAATTAACCAAAGCATATCCCATTGGAGTGTCAAACTAGGTGTACTATTAGGCCTCTTTATTGTACATCTGATAAAGATTAAGTTAATACCCAACTAGCCTTTTCAAGGTTATTAACACTTGATTCTTTTATGTCAAATCCTGTATCCACTTTTTTGTATCAAAATAGGGATTTCAATTCTGAGAAACCACACAATATCTACTTCACCAAAATTCTAGGATGTTATCCTATACTAGGCTTATCCCTAGAGTATATCATAGGGTTATGTTATCTAATATATATTTTCCTAAATATAGTTACTATGTTTTCTACTAAAATTTCTATGATACAAACTATAAAAACCCTAACCCTAGTAACCCAGAGTCATTGGTTACATTATTACATTAGTATAATATATAAGGGATTGTGCAGTTTAGTAGTCATGGGAGACTAGATAAATACATGATTCTCACATCACATTTGAAAACATGAATTGAAACTTAAATTTTTCTTGATATATTTATTATTTATTCTATTATATATATGAAATCAATCAAAATTTACTTTTGTGTACCCTATAGATAAGAAACAATATAAAAGTATTAGCTCTGATGCTTAGTAAGGGATAATGTACATTAGAAGCTATCATAGAATTACTAAGGAATGAATAATATGGAATAGATAAGAAATATTTAAATATATTATATAACTAATATCATGAAATATAACTATATCCATGTAAAACATAATAATATAAATAATAATATGGATAGTAATAATTGGTTTCATGGTGATAGAATGAATAATGATAGTCTTCATGATCTTACCGTCAAGTCCTCAAGCCAAGACATCATATATAAATAGGTAAATCATACACCAAATACCAAAGTTAGTTTGTATCATGAGACCTATTGACGTATTTTGGGGATATTTAAAACCCCAACCATCACTTAATAAGTCTAATTTATTAACCATATTAAAGAAATAAATTAAAATAAAATGCATAATCAACTTTCAATGGGGATAAATAAACATTCATATTGGAATAATAAACATATGGGATTTTAATAATTTCCCTAGTCAATAAATGAAATAAAACTATCATAATCCTTCCAGAGAAAGAAGGTGGATGGTATAATTAGATAGTATCCCTAGTGTATCATAAGGAACATTAAGGATGTTGACATAGATGAAAATACTTTTTTAATATTAATAGATAAATCACTTGAAAAATAAGAGGAAATACCCATTTTCATTTTAAAAACATTAAGAATTAAATTTATTTAAAAAATAATTTTAAAAAATAGAAAGTAATATTTGTTGATAATAATGGTCATAATTATGAAAGAATATGTTTACATGGAAAACGTTAAAAATAGATTTCACAAAACTTTTTTAACATTATCGTAAAAAAATGATGTTATGGGTCCCATTAAAAAGTTTATTTCAAAAGGTTAACATGAAGAAATTTTTAAAAAAAAATTAAATCAATCTCAATAATGGATCCTTATAAAATACATAAAGTTTTAGTTCAAGATAAAGAATATGATTGTGAAAGGAAGGAAAACTTTTTTAATTTTTCAAAATATATATGTTGAAAACCTAAATTATAAAAGGGTTAATAAAACTTCCTTTTAAAAATGGATAAAGAGAAATAAAAATTTCATATGAAATAATACATAATTGGGTTTTTAAATAATGATTATAAAATTATAAGGGAAAGAAACTCTAGACATTGAAGTAAAAGGGAATATTCATGGGGTTGGGATATATTCTTAAAAATGATATTCTTTTATGAGAAACAAATACTTTACAGAAGGATATTTGAATTAAAATTTCATTTTCCCCAGATAAAAAGATAAATAATCATATAATAAAATCTTGGGGTGGAAGAAACCAATTATTAAAGAATGAATTTCAAGATGAAATGTTACAATTCAAATAAAGGGGTTTTAATTAACAAAATCCATTCTCTTACTCTTGACTTACAAAAAAAGTGATTTATGTTGAGTCAATAAGGTTTTCCTTATGAATTTTCCATTCCTTCATGTTTGGGGGAGATTTTTAAGTCAACAAGGTTTCGTTATGACTTTAAAATTCCTTCTTGTTTTGAAAATCATAAACACATTATTTCAAGGCAAAACCCATTTTACCATGTTATTTACTTCTATAAGAAAAAATTTCCTTACCCTGGGAAATTTACCCTTACCATGTTTTCATTATTAATATCATAATTTTTCTAAGTATAAAATTTGGTTTGAAACCAAAACCTCAGAATCCTATAATTACCTAGATATGAAGAATTATGTTTTAGGATCTGAATTCTAAGTACAAATACTGGTTACTAACTATTCAGAGTTCTGACTCCAAGTTCTCATAATTCTGACTCTGAACTATTCAGATTTCTGACTCCGAGTTCTCAGAATTCTAACTCTGAACTATTCAGAGTTCTGACTTTGATTTCTTAGAATTATGACTTCAAACTATTCAGAGTTCTGACTCTGAGTTCTCAGAATTATAACTCCGAACTTTGAGAGTTATGACTCTGAATTCCAATGAACTCTGACTCTGAACTTTGTGAGTTCTGACTCCGAATTCTCATGAACTTCAACTCCAAACTTTGTAAGTTCAGGTTCTGAATTCCTAGAAAATAGAATCCCAATATCCTTGTATTATAGACTCCTAATCAAATTTTTTATTAGACTCTAAACTTTTATTTTATTACATTCTGAATATCATATTTTAGTTATGCTTACACTTGTTTTGTTATAAAATGATGATGTGCTTTCAGTTACTCACTAACCATTGTTTGAGTGACACGTGTACAGGTCCCTATGAAATTCAAAGAAAAATATTACCGTTGGAGGAGGGAGCTGACCGTTGAAGTCGTGCCTATAAATAGGAGATCATTTGAAAGAGCTCAGGACTTTTGGAACATTAGCTTCGAATTTTGACAAAGTGTTGTTGAAGTGATTTCTAGAGAGAGAGGCTCTTATAAACTCTCAGGCTTCATGCAGAAAGTTTTGAACTGCTTGTCCAAACTTTGCTTCATGCAGATTTTCTTAGTGCAGAGGTTCGATTTCATTGAAATTAGAGACTTTGGGTTGTGAATTCAGAGGTTCTGATTTCCTTACAAATCAAAGGCTTGCAGGGATATCAAGATAGATACAGATCTTTGGATTGAGGGATTACCTGGGTTTGGGTAAGATAGACTTTCCTGAAAGTATAAATCAAGGGACCTCTTATCCAGGGTTGTTGGATACCCTCCTCTTTGTGTTAAAAGAGCTACTACTTGTTACTTGTAGTATTTTGTTTTCCGCTGTGTGTTTTAGTTGTTGGGGAAAGTATAACCTTCAAATACATCCTTAAACGTGTACTCTGATTTTATAGGATTCTATATGCTTTAAGGTATAATCTTAGTTGGTGTAAATTTTTGTTAAGTTTCATTTCCGAAATCACTTTTCCGGAATCAAGCAAGATAATAGAACTTATAGGTATTGTGAATTTTGGTTATTCAAAATTTCCTTAAGGTTTTTTTAGTATACAATTCACCCCCCCCCCCCCTCTTGTATTTGAGCATCTCATTAGTATCATATCGATCCTACATTTGGTATTATAGATTATATCATACTCACATACCATCTCAACAATTTATATCAGATCGAGGTCTCTGAAATACTTATATTCACATATAAGTTTTTCCCTGCTCAAAGTTTTCGGAATAGAATTTTCAGATTCATATTTTTGGATTTATACTTTGTTTCATGTTTTTTGATTCATACTTTGTTTCATATTTTGAGATTCATATTTTCGGACTCATAAAGTTCGGATTCATTCTTTCTTAGACATACAATATCTAGTTCCTTGCTTAGGATATTTTCTCTTGTTCACAAACTCATATTACAAACAAGTTTGAGTGCCAAAGATTTTTTTAAGGATGGGAGGTTTAAATGTTGGTTCTGTTGATAATCCAAATCCTACCAGACCTCATGTTTTCGATGGAAATGATTATGAGTACTTGAGAGATAGGATAAAGACTTTCTTTATCAATACTAGAGTTGATAACTATCTAATGCTGACTAGAGATTATAATATTCTAGATAAGGAATTGAGAACCTTTATGAATCAGGAGAAATCAGAATATCAAGAAAACTTCAGAGTCAGAAATACTTTGTTATGTTCCATGACTAGAAACATCTATAGTAAAATATCAATATGTGAAGCTGTAAATAGTATCTGGAAGAAACTTGAAGTTACACATTTTTGTACATCTAAATTCATAGAGACAATAAGAGCTATGTTGAGAGCTGAATAGCATAGCTTTAACTTTCCTTATGGGGAACCTATAAGAAAAGTACAGCAAAGGTTTATGACTATTGTGAATAGATTAAAATATATGGGAGAAAAAGTTTTAGATGATGAGGCTCTTGTAGACAAGATCATAGATATCATGCCAAATGAATGGGAGTCCAAGAGGACAGCTATTGATGAGAACAGGAAAGTCACTCAGATTTCCTTAGATGAGTTGTTCGGAACCCTTCTTCTGCATGAAACCAGAATGAAGAGAGATTCTGAAAATGTTAAGAAGAAGAATGAGAATGGAGGAGTTTCTTTTACAACCACTTCTAAACATATGAAATCCAAGACGCCAGAAATATTAACTAGATCAAAGTCAAAGAAAGTCATTATTCAGTCAGAATCTAGTGACACAGAAAATTCTGAGAATGAATTAGATAATCTTGCTCAGAGAATGAATAATATTGTAGCTCAAAAGAACCATCAGAATAAGTACAAGAAGAAAGACTACAGAGATAATAAAGATGGATAAGTTACATGTTATGAATGTAGAAGAACTGGTCATATCAGACCAGGTTGTCCTTTGTTGAAAAAGAAGGAAAAGAAGGAAAGGAGTTCAGAAAGGAATAGGAATAAATTCTTTCGATCAAATCACAAGAAAATCCTTAAAGCTAATGATACTTGGAGTTCTATATGTGGAGACTCTTTAGAAAGTTCATATTCTGAATATGATTCATCAGCACAGAAGAATATGGGATTCATTGCTACTACTTCTTTCCCTAATACACATCTTATGGCCAAGATACGCTATGCCGAGGCTTTAACAAATTTATCTTTTGATAAGAATTACTATTCCAAAAATAGTACTTCTGATGAAGATACTTCATCCTCAAAAAATGAATAAATACCTTCATATAAAAAGTATCTATATTTTCTAAGTTACTTGAAGCAAGAAATTGTAAAATTTCTAAGAAATTAGACAAGGAAAATACTGGGGATGAAATTATTACAAAAGAGATTTCAGATCTTTCTAGAGATCTTGGAGATAAAGATGAGCTTTTAGAAAAAATTTATAAATACCTTGAGAAAGTAAATTCTGTTAAGGAAGAACTTTCTAATGATCTTAAGAATGTTATTTTAGAAATAAAAGTTTTTGAGGAAAAATCTAACTCTGAGGAAATGATTCCTAAGGATAGGAATTTAGTCATCAGACTGAAATATGAAATATTTTCTCTTAAGAAGCTTCTTGCAAACTTTACCTCTGGGAAGGAAAATTCTGAAAAGATGTATTCTCAAATTAAACCTCAAGGAAACACTACTGGAGTATGTTATACTCACCAAAAACCATTTTTCAAGAACAATTATTTTGTTCCTTCTAGAGCCCCTTTTTGCACTAAATGTCAAAGTGGTTGGCATTGGAAGAAAAATTTATCCTTGAATAAAGCTCAATATCTTGGGTTTCATACAACTTATTTTTTTAAACAAATATGGATACCCAAAATTTTGTTGTCTAACAATTCCGGATCCAATAAATCTTGGATTCCAAAAATCTAACTTTCTTATTTTCAGGAAGATAAAGATGGTACCAACAGCAATACTTTGTACATGGATAGTGGATGTTCCCGGCATATGTCTGGTAAAAAAAACTTCTTTGAAAAGATTATCAAGATGAAAGGAGGAAAAGTAACTTTTAGAGATAATGTTAAGGGAGAAATTGTTGGTATAGGTAACATCGTTCTTCTTAGAAAAACTTTGATTTTGAATGTTTTACTTGTTAAAGTTCTTAAGAAAAACCTAGCATAATCCAATTATATGATGAAGGCTACCTTGTGAATTTTAGAAATGATAAGTTCTTAGTACACAATTCCAAAGAATAATTTATTATTTCTACCAATAGGCAAGAGAATGTTTACACACTAAACTTAGAAGACCTTAGGATCCAAGATCTACCTTGATTTAGTGCAATGGAAGATCATTCTTGGTTATGTTATAGAAGGTTAGTACACTGTAACCTTAGGAACTTATGAAAAATTTCTAAGGAAGGACTAGTTAAGGATCTACCGGAGCTTAGATTTTACTCTTCAAAAGTCTGTGATCCTTTTCAATATAGAAAGCAACATAAATCAAGTTTTAAATCAGTCGGTGAAGTCTCAACTATTGATGCATTACAGCTAGTGCATATGGATCTTTTTGGTCCTTCACAAACTGGATGCATTGGGGGAAAGTATTATGTATTTGTCTTGGTTGATGACTACACTAGATTTACATGGGTCTATTTTCTATCAAAGAAGTTTGAAGTTGTTTCTTATTTCAAAATTTTTAGAGCCCAAGTTAAAAATGAGAAAAGCATTCCATTAAAAACTATTAATAGTGATCATGGAGGAGAATTTAAAAATTCTGATTTTTAAACTTTTTGTAGTAGAAAAGGCATTACTCATAACTTCTCAGTACCCAGAACACCTCAACAAAATGGCGTTGTTGAAAGAAGAAATAGAATTCTTCAAGAGATAACCAGGACCATGTTGAGTGAGTATTCTATAGCCTAACATTTTTGGGTTGAAGCTGTAAGTACTGATTGTTATACTATAAATTGAGTTTTGATTAGACCTTTTCTTAATAAAACTCCTTATGAGTTATGGAATGGTAGAAAACCTAGACTCTCCTTCTTTAAGGTTTTTGGTTGCAAGGTATTCATTCTGAATACTAAATATAATCTTCATAAATTTGCACCAAAATCTGATGAAGGAATTTTCTTAGGCTACTCCACAACTTCTAAGGCCTATAGATTTTTCATCAAAAACACTTTTACTGTTGAAGAAATAGTACATGTCAAATTTGATGAAATTGATCCTTTTGTTTTTAAACAACCTCAACCTACATCTTCGGATGTGTTTTCAAAAACTGATTATCAACCTTTGATAGAAGACCCTTCTGATAAGGAAAATGTCCAAGAAGATACTTCTGAAACATTTACCCCAGAAGATTTCCTACCTTATGTTGATGAACAGGTTTTACAAAACCCAAATCAGTCGTTTATTAAGAATCATCTCAGTGATAGTATCATTGGTGATGTGAATCAACCTATAAGAACTAGAATTTCATTAAGGAACGAAGTAGAACATCTAGCATTCCTTTCCCAATTAGAAACAAAAAGAAACGATGAAGCTTTAGGTGATGATGATTGGATTAAAGCTATGCAATATGAGCTAAATGAATTCGAAAGGAATAAAGTCTGGACCTTGGTAGAAAGACCTAAGGAAACTTCTATTATTGGAGTGAAATGGGTCTTCGGAAACAAATGTGATGAAAATGGAATCATTGTAATAAATAAATCTAGATTGGTTGCTAAAGTCTATAATCAACAAGAAGGAATAGACTATGAAGAAACCAATTCTCTAGTAGCTAGACTTGAATCTATTCGTATTTTAATTGCCTTTGCAGCATTCTTTAATTTCAAACTTTTTCAAATGGATGTGAAATGTGATTTCCTTAATGGTTATGTTAAAGAGGAAGTTTTTTTTAAACAACATCCTGGTTTTGAAGATAAAAAACATCCTAATCTTGTTTTTAGACTTACCAACGCTTTATATGGCCTTAAACAAGCACCTAGATCTTGGTATGATAGACTTATAGGGTTTTTACTTTAAAATAATTATGTTAAGGGAAATTCAGATCCAACCCTTTTTATAAATAAAGATAAGAAAAAAAATTTGATTGTTCAAATTTATGTTGATGACATTATATTTGGTTCAACTCAGAAATCTTTAACTAATTCCTTTGAGGATCTAATGAAATTTGAGTTTGAAATGAGTATGATGGGTGAGTTAACATTTTTCCTTAGTTTTTAAATTTCTCAAAAACCAGAAGGAATCTACATATCCCAACATGAGTATATTAAATACTTTCTTAAAAAGTATGGATATAAAAACACTAAGAGTATCAGTGCTCCTATTGGTACCTCAAACACACTTGATCATGATGAAGCTGGAAAACCAGTAGATCAAAAAACCTTTAGAGGTATGATGGGAAGTTTACTATACTTGACAGATAGTCATCCAGACTTAATGTTTTCAGTGTTCTTATGTGCAAGATATCAATCCAATCCTAAGGAATCACATTTAAAGGCAGTGAGAAGAATTTTTTTCTACTTAAAGGGAACCATGGATTTAAGACTCTTTTACACTTCTGGAAATGATTTTATTCTAAAAAAATTTGGATGCTGATTTTGGTGGATGTAGAATGGATAGAAAAAGTACATCTGGAACTTTTCATTTCTTAGGAGATTGATTAGTTTCTTGTTCATGCAAGAAGCAGCACTCGGTATCACTCTCCACTGCTGAAGCTGAATATGTAGCTATAGGAAGTTGTTGTGCTCAAGTGTTTTGGATACAACACACACTCACAAACTATGGCTTGAGTTTTACTAAGACTCAAATTATGTGTGATAACACAAGTGCCATTTCCCTTAGTAAAAACCCTTTACATCACTCTCTTTCAAAGCACATGGATATTAGGCATCACTTTCTTAGGGATCACACACAAAAAGGAGATATCATTCTTCAATTTATCGGAACATAAGATCAACTTGCTGATATTTTCACAAAAGCTTTACCCTCCAATAGATTTTAATACATTAAACAGAAGTTAGGAATGATAACTATAAGGTAATCCTCCTCAATAACTTCCTGTTGAACCAATCTCCTTATAGTAATAAACTACTTTTCATAGGGGGAGTACATTTTCTTGTAAGTTTTCAAAAAAAATCATAATGAAGTTTTTCATGTTTTTCGTAATGAAGTTTTTCATGTTTTTCATAATGAAGTTTTTCATATTTTTCATAATGAAGTTTTTCAAAAAAATCATAATGAAGTTTTTCATGTTTTTTGTAATGAATATTTTCATAATGGAAATTTTTGTACTTGAAATTTTTGTAATGGAAATTTTCATACATAAAATTTTCGTAATGGAAATTTTCGTACTTAAAATTTTCGTATTGAAGTTTTTCGTACTGAATATTTTCATAATGAATATTTTCATAATGAAGATTTTTGTAATGAAGATATGCATACTCTTTTTTCCCGTACTAAAGTTTTTTTTATGAATCTAAAGTCCTTCAAGAATAATTTCCTTCAATATGAATAATTCCCCTAAAAATCTGAAAGGTATGATTCTTTCTTGAGTTTTCACAATAACATTTTACTTTTTATTAGTTTCTTTTGTTTTTAAAATTTCTCGGATTCTAGTTTCCTTAAATCCGATTGTTTTCCTTTAAAAACCTCAAAATATCAGATCCTACCAAAATTTTCCTTGCGGCTAAAATTTCAACCGTCAGATCTGATCACAAAGTTTCTCAACCGTTGTATTGAAATGGGAAGATGAATTGTCGCTTCAAAACCTATAAAAGGGTACCCCTGATAGTTGTCCCACATCGGTTTTCAAATCTTGTGCGTGTCTAAGCTCTTCCCCTCTATAAAAGCCCATTCTGAATTTTTCAGAAGTGCTCAAGTCTAAATGTCTGCAGAAGTTCCTTCTCAAGATATGTCTTCTGTCAATCCAATTTCGGAGTGGCAAATATATTGGGAGAGGTTAGTGCATCCAAACTTCTTTAACAAGTACAACTCTATTATCTCCAAGAATATCAAACTTAATGGATGGGAAAGTGTAGCTATATCAAAGACAGAATCTCAGGATGTTGTCTATCCGGATCTACTCATAGAGTTTTATGAATTAGCCTGTTTTTTCAAGGAAGATGGCAGAGAAAAATTATCCTTCAAGAGTTATGGTAAAACTTATGCACTCTCTTACACCAAGGCTTCTAGCTTGGTAGGTCTGTCTTATGAAGGAGAGGCATAATTTTATTTTCACAAGCTGCCAGATGTTCAAGGGAGTTTTATAAATGTGAAGGCTATGTAAAGTCTTGGACTTACAGATGTCAAGACCGCAAATACTGCTAACTTGTCTACCAACAATCGAAGCCTACAGCTATAGGTTCAGGGATTTTTCGTACTGAGAAAGGGTGGAAAGGACACTCTTAAGAAAACTGAAATGTATATATTAGATTTTTTGGTAAATCTAAGGAAAATAAATCTGATGAAGAATATTCTCATTACGATAGATAATATCAAGAATGGGAATCTGAGAGCACAGATAATCATGTATCATTCCCTACTCTCCAAACTGATAATTCGGTGCCTTGAATATTTCAATATCCCTTGCAATTCTAAGATGAGGAATTAAAAAGTAATGCTAATCAGTGATGATACCCTCAAGATAATGAATGTTGGATTTTCTAAGGAATCAGGAGATTTTTATGATCTACCAGTGGAATAGGAAGAAGTTGTTCCGAAAAATGATAAAAATTCTGAACCATCGAAGAAGGATGGAAAGAAAAGAAAATTCAAGGAAGTAGAAGCTGAAGGTGAAACCCCTAAAGCTAAGGGAAATCAATCTACACCTCCAAAACCCAAAAGTCGGAAAGCCTATCTGGATAAGGTAGTAGCCAAATAGAGGGAGGATAAAAAGAATCGGAAGGAAGGGGAACCACAATTTTTCCTAGACCCTACAGAGGCCAAAGCACTGAAAGAGAAAGCTGCTGAAGATCTTGAGAAGCAAGACAAAGAGAAGAATCTCAAGAAGAAGATGTAAGAGGAAGAGATTGTGCAATCTATTTTGAAATATACTGAAGTAGAATCTCAGAACATTCCCATACTGAAAAATTTCTTAGTTGAACCCTTACCTGAGACACCGGGGAAGAAGTACATGACTCTGAAAAAAGCCCAAGAGAAGGATGTTGAAAAAGTAGATGTAGAAGAAGTTCATGGAGCTCAAAGCACTGAAAATACAGTTGATCTGACAAATAAAGTAGAATAATTTCATGAAAAGTAAAGTGCTTCCGAAAAGTTGTCAGTACAGACTTCTCAAGCTAGGTCTTCGAAACTTGTTACTCCTGGAGTTGATGAGAAGGGTGAATAAGAGAAAGTGAACAAGTTATCTGAGGAAGAGAGTCATAATAATGACTTCATTATTCCTGAAGACATTGAGGCAGGAGATTAAAAAGAGAAAATTTATGAAGATAAGATTGTACAGTTGTCTGGAAGTGAGCATGAATCTCCTGATGAAGAAGTTGTTTCGAGAATCAATAAGGGCAAACAAGTGGTTGTTGATACCCCAACAATGGAAATTTTTAGGAATAAGGAAGATGGTGGAAATTCTAAGAGGAATATTGTTGATCTAGAGGAATAACCATCACCAAGAAAAATGTCAGATTCAGAATCATCAGCTTTGGGACATGATTTTGTCATTCAGTCCCTAAAGAAGCTAGTGGACACCATTCTGATCTTTCCTTCAATTGAATCCAGATGCCAGATGCTCCAACATATCATGAATCAGAAATCAGACTTTGTATCCATGGTGATGGATATATTTGTAAAGGTTGAGGCCGAACATAAGAATTTCCTTATCAACTATGAATCCCACATAAAATATTGCAAGAAAATGACCAGCTGGTCGAGGAATATTGTTGAAGATTTGAGAGAACTTGATCAATTTTAAGAGTATGTCAAGGAAGATTTTGATACTGAAGACACCAAAATCAAGGATCTTAAAAATATCTTTGAGTAAAAGCTAAATCTTGAGAAGAATACTCATATTCATGATGTCAAAGATCCGAATGGGAAGTTAAATTATGTTGTCCAAAGTTGGAAAACAGAAAGGTATCTCTGGATCGAGGTTGAAGAAAAGCTAGTGAAACAAGAGGACTTGATGAAGGCTCAGGAAGAGGCTCTGAAGGCTCGAGATGATAGGATCAAAGCCTTAGATAAACAATCATAGGATGATCAAAAAGATCTAAAGAAGCTAAAAACCATTGTGAAGAAGCTGATACCCAAGGAAAAAGAAGAAAAGTAGATCCAAATCCGATCTCTTTTTGTATCTATTTTCCTTGAACAAATTCTTCCAATATTAATGAAATTGTGGTTGCTTATTTTTGTCTAGATTTTTGTAATAATATTTCAGGTACCAAATTTTTTTCCATTCCCTCAAATTATATTTGAAAATCACAAAGGGGTAGAAGGAAAAATAATTCTAAGTAAAAGAAGAAATATCCCTAAGTAAGGGGGAGTTTATCAAAGGGGGATTTCTCATTACGAATATTTCCACATTCAAATTTAAAATCTCATTTTGGAAATCTATAATATGATCCTTAGTGATCCAAATCCTAAGGGGGAGTTAGTCGTATTCACCATTATTCATATATAAATGGAGATAAGTTTTATTTTCAAAGTCTATGAAATTTTTGCTAAGTCCCTATATTCTTTTTCATAAGGATGTTTGTGCTTTCCAAAAAGGGGGAGATTGTTGAGTCAATAAGGTTTTCTTTATGACTTTTCCATTCCTTCCAGTAGTGTTCCTTGAGGAGGAGAATTTGAAATCTGAATTTGTGTTTTGATGTTTTGGGGTGGATTTTGGAGGCTATTTGTGATGTTTGAAATTTGGTCTTTTGGTGTTTGAAATTTGGCATCTTGTATTGTGAGGTTCCCACTCACCCTTAAAGTGGTTTATTCAGAAAATAAAAAAAGGGATTTCATCCATTCCTTCATTTTTGGGGGATATTGTTAAGTCAACAAGGTTTTCTTATGACTTTACAATTCCTTCTTGTTTTGAAAATCACAAACACCTTATTTCAAGGAAAACCCCATTTTACCATGTGATTTACTTCTATAAGGAAAAATTTCCTTCCCCTAGGAAATTTACCCTTACCACGTTTTCATTATTCATATCATAATTTTTCTAAGTATAAAATTCAGTTTGAAACCAAAACCTTATAACCCTATAATTACCTAGATATGAAGAATTATATTTTAGGATCTGAATTCTGAATACGAATTCTGGTTAAGAACTATTCGTAGTTCTGACTCCGAGTTCTCAGAATTCTGACTCCAAACTATTCAAAATTCTGACTCCGAGTTCTTGAAATTCTAACTCCAAACTATTCAGAGTTCTGACTCTGAGTTCTCAAAATTCTGACTTTGAACTATTTAGAGTTCTGACTCCGAGTTCTCATAATTCTGACTATGAACTCTGAGAGTTCTGACTCCAAATTCCAATGAACTCTGACTCTGAACTTTTTGAGTTTGGACTCCGAATTCTCATAAACTCTGACTCTGAACATTGTATGTTCAGGTTCTGAATTCCTAGAAAACATAATCTGAATAACCTTGTATTATAGAATTCGAATTCAATTTTTTCTTAGACTCTGAACTTTCATTTTCTTACATTACAAATACCATATTTTAGTTATGCTTACACTTGTTTTGTTATAAAACGATGTCGTGCTTTTAGTTACTCACTAATCGTTGTTTGAGTGACATGTGTATAGGTCCCTCTGAAATTCAAGGAAAAATATGACCGTTGGAGGAGGGAGCCGACTGTTGAAGCTGTGCCTATAAATAGAAGCTCATTTGAAAGAGCTCAGGACTTTTGTAACTTTTTCTTTGACTTTTGACAAAGTGTTGTTGAAGTGATTTCTAGAGAGAGAGGCTCTTATAAACTCTCAGGATTCATGTAGAAAGTTTTGAACTGCTTGTTCAAACTTTGCTTCATGAAGATTTTCTTAGTGCATAGGTTCGATTTCCTTGAAATCATAGAATTCGGTTTGTGAAGTTAGAGGTGCCTATTTCCTTATAAATAGAGGGCTTGTAGGGATAACAAGACAGATACCGATCTTCTAATTGAGGGCTTACCTAGTTTTGGGTAAGACAGACTTTCATGAAAGTATAAATCAAGGGACCTCTTATCCAGGGTTTTTGGATACCCTCCTCTTTGGGTTAAAAGAGTTACTACTTGTTACTTGTAGTATTTTATTTTCCACTGTGTATTTTAGTTGTTGATGAAAGTATAACTTTCATATACTTCCTTAAACTTTTACACTGATTTTATAGGATTCTATACACTTTAAGGTAGAATCTTCGTTGGTGTAAACTTTTCTTAAGTTTCATTTCCTGAATCACTTTTCCAGCATCAAGAAAGATAAAAGAACTTAGAGGTATTATGAATGTTGGTTATTCAAAATTTCCTTAAGGATTTTTTAGTATACAATTCACCCCCCCCCCCCCTCTTGTATTTGAGCATCTCATTAGTATCATATCGGTCCTACATTTGGTATTATAGAGTATATCATACTCACATACCATCTCAACAATTTAACCTCTTATATCATAAACATAACCATATTAGTCATCTATTTCATATCCTTATTCATATATAATATCATTTCCACTCTTTAATTATAATCATTCATTATCTCATTAATGTTTCTTTTCATCATCAGGTGTTAGTGGTTTTGTT